>CAWUFW010007947.1:347500-946296 GCA_963921515.1 Calotriton arnoldi
CGAGGAGACCCCCGGCTGCACTCGGTGGGAGGCGTGCGGGATGGGGAGCCACCTGGCTCTCCCCTTCAGGCGCCTCCGACCTGGGCAAGGTTGGGGTGGGCTTCCCACCAACCCGCCGGCACAGCTCGGGGCTGCCTGGCGACAGACGGCTGACGTGCAGGTGGGGTGACCCTCTCTCGTTGCCAGGTACCCGGTTTGACCCAGTACCGTGCGGCCGGGCCGAAGGGTTTGAAGACTTGTGCGGTCCCTCCCGGTTACCCCGGGAGGGACTGGCGGCGGTGGGTCTGCTGCCTGCTCCTGTGGGTGGGCGGGGGGACTCCCGGGCAGAGCGCCTGGTAACACTTTTTTTCTCCCAACGGTGCAGTCTGACTCCCAGAGGGAAGCCTTGAACGGGGCACCTGGGCCGTCTTGCCACGCGGGCGGTGGACGGATGGCGTCGCCTTCCTCCCACCTCTCCTGCGCCAGCAGGTGGGCGAACGTTTTCAAAAAGTTGCCTGTGACTCTTGGCGGTGGATCACTCGGCTCGCGCATCGATGAAGAACGCAGCTAGCTACAAGAATTAGTGTGAATTGCAGGACACGTTGATGATCGACACTTTGAACGCACCTTGCGGCCCCGGGTTCCTCCCGGGGCTACGCCTGTCTGAGGATCGCTCGATCGTCAATCGCCCCGGGGCTTCCCCAGGACGCGGCGGGGGCCGTCGCAGGGTTAGCTCTGCTTCCCTTCATCCCCCGACAAGGTCAGACCCCCGATCGCGCGTGGCAGGGTCCCTCACCGGGTCTTGTCGTGGAGGTACGACGCCGGTGCACCTAGCCTCGCCTTGCCTCGGGCTGCGACTGGTCCGCCCCGGGCCTGGCTGCATGCCGCGCGTGTGGTGACCCACCAGCTGCCCACGCGCACGTGCCTCAGGCGCCCACCTCCGCGGCCGGCTTCCCGGGGAGGGCGAACCCCCTCCAGATCTGATCCAGGAAAAGAGGACACGTGCTGTCGGGACGCCAGGCCCCTGCTCTCGCAGGGGCCTGGCCTTTCCCGGCAGCTCCCCCTGATGCTTTGGCATTTTTTCCGACTACGACCTCAGATCAGACGTGGCGACCCGCTGAATTTAAGCATATTACTAAACGGAGGAAAAGAAACTAACCAGGATTCCCCCAGTAACGGCGAGTGAAGAGGGAAGAGCCCAGCGCCGAATCCCCGCCCGGCAAATGTGGCATACAGAATGGCGACTCCCCGGCGTCGCTCAGGGGGCCCAAGTCCTTCTGATCGAGGCTCACCCCGCGGACAGTGTTAGGCCAGTAGCGGCCCCCGGCGCGCCGGGATCGGGTCTTCTTGGAGTCGGGTTGCTTGGGAATGCAGCCAAAAGCGGGTGGTAAACTCCATCTAAGGCTAAATACGGGCACGAGACCGATAGCCAACAAGTACCGTAAGGGAAAGTTGAAAAGAACTTTGAAGAGAGAGTTCAAGAGGGCGTGAAACCGTCAAGAGTTAAACGGGTGGGGATCGTGCAGTCCGCCCGGAGGATTCAACATGGCGGGAAGGTCGGTGGCCCAAGAGTTCTGGATCCCCTCTGTGGGACCGGCGCCCAGGCCCTACCCGGCCCCCGCAGGGCGCATTTCCTCTGCGGCGGTGCGCCGCGACCGGCTCCGGGTCGGCTGGGAAGGCTTCGGGGTAGCAGGTGGCCCTCCGCTCCGGCGGAGGGTGTTACAGCCCCCCTGGCAGCAGCTTTGCCGTGTCCGCTGGGCCAAGGGAGATTTGACCGCCTCCGCGCCCTCCCCCGGGCACCCGCTCCCAGCCACCCCTCGGGGCGCGCCAGGGAAGGGGGGACAGTCCCCCTGCTCCCGGCGCCTAGGGCGGACTGTGCTCAGTACTGAAAACTCTATGCCAAAAGTCAAAGCTTTTTCCCTAACTAAGACAGTAATATTCCTGATTCCTCTGAGTCTATCAGGTACTCTTGATGCCCACAGTTCAAAACATCCCAAAGAGCATATATTTTTTTACAGTTTCAATAAATGTATTCCATAGCAGGTAAATAACTAATATCCTACAAAAAAGAACAATTATATTGTCGCATTATCCTTGCCTATTGGATTTGGGAGTACATTTGAAACTACTAAGTTCTAAATAAGAGAATTATATGTCTTTTATTGTAAAGATGCAGTGTGTCTTACTATGGTTACATCCAGACTCTCCACCATTTTTAATAGTTTCACTCCCTGTTAGCTAACCTGCATATATTAAGTATTGTTCACAGTTGGCTCTTACTGCCCATCCACATTATATCTGTGTGAAGGAATAAAGATGGAAGGATAGAATGACTTCTCCTATTGTGCTCATAATGTGTTTATTTTATTTTTGTTTAAACGATTTTACAAGGGATGAGTACATTTACAACGAGCAACTGCCTTGTTTCAATTATTCAACAAGCTTTACCAAACCATAGCGTTCTTTATGCCACAACTCTGTCTATCTATTGATGTATCTATCTATCCATCCATCTGTCTGTCTGTCTATCTATATATCTATCTAACTACCTATCTACCTTTCTATCTATCTATCTTACACTGCCAGAGGTTGGCCCAGTGTACTTATCGTTTGGTGAGACTTTCCATAGGAAAGGCAGTTTTTGTTTCGTAATTTTTTTTGCCACATTTGACAATTCTGCACAAAACTTTCTAAAAAAAGTTCAGACACATTGACTCCTTCATGGAATGTTAGCACTGATCCTGTAGGCGGGCCCCAAAAGGGCACTTTTACAAGTTAACGAATACATTTGTTTTCCGATACAGAAAAAACAGCTGAACGTAATTACATCAAATTTCGCACAAAGTTAGAACTTTACTCAGAAAGATTTGGTGTAAATCTGTTTAGCCATTTTTGAGAAATTATCATTTAAAGGGGGGGGCTTATATTGGGCATAAAGGTGTTAACATTCAGAAAAAATTAGAGATATCTGAACCATTGGGTATCGCTGGAGTACCCATGGTATCAAACAGCTTTTAAAATATCAGTTTCTAATTGCCACAGGAGCTTTTACTCTGTCAGACATTTAGGTACTGTGGCTCTGGAGAAAAGACTGCAGAACCGAACAAATCTGATTGGCTGGCAACAACACGAGAGAAAACAGTGCGGCTGCCAATACAGGTCTCGGTGCCTGTGTCCTGAAAAGATATGAGAAAGGGTACACAAATGGGCAAGGCGAGCACACCCTGTCTCCCAGACTCAAGTAAGGGGTCCTCAAGGGTCACTCTCGTAGGTTGAAATTTATAATAAAATTATATTTGGTCATTAGAGCTGTGGTTGCATTGGCTTGATCCACAGTACTGAGTGAGGCTCTCCTGTGTGGTACAACAGTTCTAACTGTATAGTTAGAAGACCTTGCGGCCAACTGCCATTGTGCAGGCCATAGACTGTGCACCGTAGGGGTTGGCTGCTTGTGGTGGGATAGTCGCAGGGCCAATCCCTTGCTTGACATGACTGAAAGCTGCGCATAATGGGGAGTTGGCAAAATATGTGGGGGAAAATCACCAGCCCGCGGGCAGCTGGGAGCACGTTGTGTCTAGACACCAGGCCCTATGTCCAACCCCCTAACTCTGCACGTCACAGCGGGTTACTTGTCTATCCTCAGGGGTTTGGGTACAGGTTGTCTGAGAGGGGTTGGACGTATGCTCAACTTAGAAAATGATTTTTAAAAACAGAGAAATTCACTGAAAAAAACAAAGGTTAAAGTGGCATTATAGTTCAGTTTTGAAATGAGTTATGAATGAATGTTTAAAAACTGCAAAAAGCATTGAAATTGGACAGTTGCAGTTTAGTGAACTAACTATAACTTGGCCCCCCATCAAGCACTGCTTATGAACTCGCATATTAGATTACTCATAACATGTTAAATGACATAACTGATTACATCACAGATGTCATCTTAAATTATATAATTAAGGGCATGACTGATGAAATTACTGATGACATCATCTATGATAATGCTAGTCACATTACTCCATAAACTATTGCATCATTTTTAAAAAAGACAGTTAGTAGAAAATGGCCTATATTCATATACAGCATAGAATTACTGTGTGTGCATTTGTGGGTGCCTATTATTAAAATAGTGTAAGCCTTGGAGGCAAGTGCAGTTGTACGTGGTGAAAGTTGGATAATGCGCGGTATTACAAATTAGGCATCTGTAGCTACGATGCCTAAGAGAAATACCAGAATTAATGTACATTATGTGATACCTAGATACATGTATATGTGTTTGCGTAGACAGAGATATTTCATAGAATAAACAAACCACTGTATAACGTTCTCTATCTATAGATTATTGGTAGTTTATTGGAAGATAATAAACAACAATATATTCTTTACATTGTCTATAATCTCTAAAGGCAATACACATTCAGTAGTATATCCTTTTGATTGCAGAATATTTGGGGCTTTTGGTCACAGTATGTACCACAGGGACAGTATCAAGACAACAGATGGTGACATAATTCTGCTTTTAATCAGGGCTATGTGGTTGGTCGTGTCACATAAGGAACACTACCTATTATTTTCCGTTGCATGCTGCTAGTCAGCCGCATATATATTGATGTATTTCTTTCAGGAGAGTCGGGTGTGGGTGGGTCGATGTGTGTGCATATTAAATATAAAGAAAATTAATTACGGAATTGTTTTATAGGTGTTTATTCATAGAAGTTGTTTAGCATCAATTTGCTGGAGGAAATTAATTATGTTAGATTTGCCACATTCCTTGAAAAGAAGGAATGTGTTCATTTAATGGAAACTTAAGTGCATTTTGGTATATTGTCTAAAGGTAAAGTGGTAACATTACTAAAACAAGCATTTGCAATGCAATAGGTCTCGTATTTGTGAGAGTTTAAGCTATTGGCATTGTAATGATAATGCCTTTTATTTATGTGTTTTTATAATTAACACATAAATAAAGGCATTTTCATTTACAATGCCGATAGGTCAAACTCTTGTACATGCGAGCCTATTTCTTTTCAAAGAAGCGGCCACCATTGTCCCGGGCTGCTTGGAAAGTGAAAGCACACATGGCGCACTGAATGTTGCAGGAAAGCATGTCATGCAACCTGTCGACAACAGAGTTTTAATATAAGGAGTGAAATGTGTAAAGTTCCTTCCGAAGGGTCATCATGTGTCTTGTGCCAGCGTCACATGTTGATGGGAACAGGGCAGGCCAGTAATTTTTACAGTGTTCCCGACATATGCAAATAACTATTGTGAAGCCAGTTTATGCCTGAGCATCACCCCTTGCCCCTGAATTTCGTTGTATATAATATTGAAAATGCTTCCGTTCTTGTGGGCGAGGTTGTGGCGTAAGGCTAGAGCAGCCGACATTCGAGCTGAGAAAGCAAGTTTGATTTCTAAAGAAGATGTGTGTAATAACAGGTTAGGAAGAAGAAGAAGTAATAGCCAATGACTGCTACAAGAGGTTTTATCCTTTCTTCATTATGGGAAAGGTAGGCACATGCATAAACAATGTATGCATGTGTGTGTTTGTGTAGAATTACAAAATAACTATATAACCCACAAAACAAGCAGTCATTTGGCATTTGATAACAGGTGTTTACAAGCCAAAGCAACAGTAATCTGCTTGACCCCAGGGTAACAAGCATTTAAACTAGCGTTTCCAAGCATTCCAAAACATGCCATTGTTGTAATGTGGAGAAGTTTGCAGCAGGGGCATATCCCACTGAACTATTTACCTCTATTGGAACTTGTGACCAGCAGGCCACATAACAATACCCCCGCGGTAGAGGCATGGAGCTTGGGGGTTTATGGGGGGGTCGCCTGTGCTGCTGCTCCCCTTCACAATCAGCACAGGGAGTGATGACTTAATTGTGCCCCAGCTGCAGGTTGGGGGGATACAGGGAGCTTGCAGGAATGAAGAGGACCCTCCTCCCCAAAGCAGCAAGCATATGCCCAGCTCATTGGGAAACAACCTTTACATCGCGGTCATTAGACTACTATGCCTTTACAACGCCGACGTTACAATGACCGCGTTGTTACAACGCGATGCCATTACTACGCAAGTCATTACATCGACTTGCAGTAGATAGCGCTCTAACATAAGGAATAGTATAATATACTATTCCAACACCTTCCCTACTGTTGCGTAGGCTGGAGTTGGAATAGTAAATTATACATTCCTAATGTTACGGCGCCATCTACTGCAAGTCGATGTAATGACTTGCGTAGTAATGGCATCGCATTGTAACAACGCGGTCGTTGTAACGACCGCGTTATTACCTAACGCATAGTAAAAGCACGCGTTGTAACGTGCTATATTCAGTTCATTGCACACAGGTGCCTTTAGCAAGAGCAAAGCCAACCATAGCTACAGTATTATACTATGATATTTACTTGATGTGCACAGGTGTTTGCTGCGGGGGCATTAAACCGGCCACTGTGGCTCCTTTGGTAATCCATCCACCCAACAGCGACGCCTTGTCCCCACAGACCACGCTTAGTCGCTGTTTGGTGGAAAAGGCTGCAGTCCTTTATTAAACATGAGTGTTCCATAAAGTAACAAACATCACAAATGAAACAACGGATACCTCATGCACATAACCAGTTAGTGAATTTGCGCTTGATACACACAAATCTTAGCAGCAAGCAAGGGACTAACCGAGTGAGTTGTGTTAAATCCTACACGTACAGAACTAGGCTAGTGGTGTAATTCGGCAGTTTCAGTTCTTACCATGGAAATCTGACAGTCACGTATTTAAATGTAGCCGCGGCCCGCCCTGCCTTTTCACCTTGAATAAAATATGCAGCCACCAAGATCGTTAACCATAACTCCACATTTTATTTTAAAAAGGTAGCCCCCCTAGTAGGCAACACAGCACTATTGGTAGCATGGGGACATCTGTGCAGCAAAGGAAGGCGAGCTGCTGCTTCATGAACCCCGAAGTTCAGAAAATAAACGCAGAGGCAGGCACAAAGTTGACCTTCAGCTTGCACACGGAAATGTGGCTCAGTTATTCACTTTGCCTCGGACAAGAGATGCAAAATAACATCACACGGTCCGGCAAAATAAAATAAAACCAGAGAGAACTTCCGCGAGTTGTGCTCCAGCCTGCAGTGAATAAAACACATGTGACCATGGCGGAAGCACGTTTTTTTCTGTATATTTACTTTGCCTACAATCGCGGCACTCGGGCTTTAACTGTAAATATCTGAAGCTAAAGCGGGTGCCGCGAATGGTTCAAAAGTAAAGAAATTGAAAAAAAAGGGTTTTTCTACTTCTTTACTTTTGAAGCAATCATGGCACCGCGCTTTCGCTTAGGATGTTTACAGTTAAAGCGCGAGTGCGGCGATTGAAACCAAAGTAAATAAAGAGAAAAAAAGGCATGCACCCGTGTTTGCCAATGTAACTAACCTTAAGAAAGGTGCGGCCACCATTATTCCTGCCGGGGTGCCCTGATATATACATTTTAAAACGAGGCTGAAGCTGTTGCCTTCCCCATGCTGCAAGGAACCCTCTGAATGGCATGGGACGGACGGAGCACATGGAGGAGTGGGTGGGGCTGCAATGACTCATGCCTTTTCACAAGCAAGCCTTCAACAAGCCCAATCCCCATAAAAGGAAGCCCAAAACAAACCAAATATCTTACCAAAAACGAGCCCAAATGATGTACACATCGAAAAGTGGGAAAAGGCTGAATAAATACAATCAACAGAGCGGGAGGAACAGAGAGGAAGGCAGTACTGACACAAGTGTGGCATTAAGAGGAGATGGGAGGGAGGAATGATATATTTACATGTAAGCAGCTTTGCCTCCAAAGCTGAACACAGGCAAACAGTAACAGACCAGGAAACAAAGAAAAAAAATAGTCCCCCCAAAAACACATAAAGAGCCATAGCGGAATGAGACAGTACTTAGTCCCTGCTGCATGGGAGGAACAGAAGGGGAAAAGGAGGAACTAAGAGGCAGGGCTGACCACTAGCAAGCAAGGATTTCTAAAGGACACTGAAACAAGCAAATCCAAAGCAGTGGGATGGCTTTAAGCCAACATAAGAAATTACAACATGTCTCGAATACTCGACCTAATGAAACTAATTCCAGCTTATTCGCTTGCATTTGCAAATTCCAAATGATTACAATGTATTATATATTTTCTCCCGGCAATTAGGGACATGACGTTTAAATGAAACCATGTGCTTTGGCCGCGCGATGTAGTGTTTGGCTTCTTGCTCCTTGAGGGCCTTTGGATGCATCAGGAAACATTTATTACAGGACTTGAAGTCTTTGATGCTGAGACAGTAAAGGCATACATCACTCAGATCCATGACTGACATCTGCTTGGGAAACACGTGGTGCAGCTTAAAACCTGTAATTTAGGGGCAGACTTCCCTGCACACTTTCAAAAGATGCTTGAAAAACTTCGGCTAAGCAATTGGAAATGATAGGATGGTGCTCAGGCTCCACATTGAAGAGTGCCGAAAAAGAGGAACTGATGTCAGCGCACAGGGGTGACATTCATATGCAGAGTATCTACTAGAAAGAGTGTTACCAAAGTTAAGTATCGGGGCAAATTTACAAGGAATTGGCGCAGGGTAGCGTCGCAAATCATTTTACTGCGCTGCCCTACGTCAATTCGAAAGGACAGGAATGCACCGCATTTACAGGATTCGGTGCATTCCTGTCCTTTCAGCCAGCGCATAGTTTGTATCCATGCGCCAACACAGGCTCCCTTGCACCAATGTGTAAGGGTGTTTGTGTTGTTAGCATGATTGTTTTCTGTGCAGGAAGGTGCCCCTTCCCGCTCAAAAACGATCCTGAGAGGAGTTTTCCTCTTTCTATGTGTGCTGTAGAATGCAGCACACGTGAAAAGAGGAAACAACGAGGAGAATGTATATATGTGTTCTCGTTTCACCTGCTCTAGGGAGGCGCACGTTTTTTACCCTGCCCTAGGTTTACCTGATGTAGTAAATCTGGGGCAGCATCAAATTCCATAGGTGTTGAGTGAAAACACCCACAGCAACAGCCATGGAACGCCTCTTTAATGCAGATTAAGGCAAGGCAGAGATTTGCCTTGCTTTGCCTTACTCCATATCTATAAGGCCATGAAAAGCCTGCAGGGTGGCTTTATTTGGCCTTGTAATTACAGCAAAGACCTGTGCGCCACCAAATTCTTTTGGCATATTTCTTCTTGGAAAGATAACTGTTGACAATTATTTGATGATCTAATTTTCAATAAGCGATTAAGGATTTAATCCTTTGTTTTAAAATGAACAGGTGATGACTGTGCAGGAACCCTTAGAGGCAATGGGGCAGATTTACAATTCCTGGCGCATCCCTGCAAATCAGCAGGGATGCGCCAGGAAACTTACGACACGCATCACCATCCTTGCGCCACCACTGATGCGCCGCATTTACAATGCGGCGCATCATGGCGCAAGGAAATGCAGATGCGTGTCGCATCTGCCGTCGTAACGTTGGCGCAGTGCTGGAGTTGTGTCGCGGGCGCGACGCAACTCCAGCACTGTGCCGACCCGGCCTATCTTGCACATGGTGCGTCACACCTTACGCCTGCTTCATGCAGGCGCAAGGTTCAGACGCACCGGGGTCGGAAAAGTGACTGAGTGAAATCTAGTAGATTTCACTCAGCCACTTTGCGAGCGTTCCTGCGCCGGAACGCCCCTCTGCTTCGAACGCCCACATGAAACCTGACGCAGGTTTCATGTGGCGCAGGCTTTACAGCGTGACGCATCTCCTAGATGCGTCACGTTGTACATACCCCGCAGCATGGCGCTGGCTGTACGCCGCCGCTGCGTCACAGAAGTGACGCAACGGCGGCACTAAAGTGGCGCAAGGGGCTTGTAAATCTGCCCCAATATTTTTTAGTTTGTTCCACACCGGTTCAGTACACACCACTTCAGTACATGTCTATATTGGTGTGATTTTATAAAACCACCCAGTTTCTGCTGGTTGGTTTGAGTCTGAAATTTGGAAAAACAGAGTTGTGTGCTGGTGTGCTTGAATAAATGTAAAATAGCATTAAATTGTCATGGCAAAGGACACGTGAAACTGAGACAAAAATGTAACTGATTAGATAAATAGAAAAATATGTGCAATAATAACCACCCAGTAAGAATTAGAGAAAGCAATTCTATAAGCAATAATGTTTCTGCTTTTGTGGAAAGGTGTGATGTTCCTCGTTATTAACTAGAAACACAAGTGGCTGTGAACAGTCGCTGCCACTATGTGACTCTGTGTGTTTGGCATGCCCTAGACTCCTACTCACAGGGCTTGGCGGAAGAATCGCCTGAATGAATGCAAAGGACTGCATTTGGAAATACATCACAGACACAGTATAAACACTGAGGTGGGACCAGATTCAAAATAAGGCTGGCAGGTAGATGCATTCTGTGCTACCTCCTCTGTTAAGGAAAATAATTCTTTCAATATGATTAATGAATAGGATGAGGGCAGTGCTTAATTTGAGCCAGTGGTTTCCGGTGCTTGGCACCAGCACTTAATTGTCAACACCGGCGCTTATGTCAGTCTTCCACAAGGTCGCGCTTTCTGGCTAATTTAGAGATGACCACAACAACAGGAAATTATCAATTCAATATACATTAAAAAAAGACTATTACCTGCTGCCCAAGCCATTCTCATAGCTTAGGAGGTCTGAAATAGTCCGAATTGTCACACTTGTATGAGTGTGATGGTTAGTAGTTGTGTTGTTACTATCATTGGCAGCATGACAGGGGCAATGCGTGGTGCAAGCTGCAGTGGCCTCCTGACCAGAGCCCTGGCACATACTTTTTTTTTACAAATTAAGCACTGTATGAGAGGAGAAATGTTATAGACATGCATTGCTTAATTTGAACTGGTGGTTGCGGGTGGGGCCACCTGCACTTATTTTTGTATGTTTGGGGAATGGCACTTATTTTTCCACATTATTTATTTTTCAGGCGCAAGAGAGGGAAAAACACAGAGATTGGAACAACGGAAGAAAAGAAAGATGGCAAAACCGTCACAGAGGTATAAAGCAGGTCCCTGCAAGAGTGAGATCAATGGGCAGGAAATGCCTGGTAGTGGATTAAGGAGGCAAGAGGTATACATAAACCAGCCTTGGTATTCAGAGAGCGGAGACTTAATTGGACCAGCCATGTGGTTTTGAGCAGAGCTTCGGGCACTGGCACTCTTTCTACGGAGAGCCGACATTTAATTTCACCGGCAATGTGATTTTGAGCAGAGCTTCTGGCACCGGTACTCTTTCTATTTAGTATTAAACCCTGCACACATGGTGCCTAACACTACACTGAACCGAGAAGAGGCAAACCCATGGAAGACCAGCTACCATACCCAGTGAGAGGGAGTGCTCACCCTGTGCAATATTTTCTTTGTGAAGTTTCCAGACAGCACATACTACAGGGGACCCTCGATTGAAGCGCCTTGCTTTCCAACTGTCTGTATCTCTTTGTTGAGCTGCTCAGAGGATCACGCTTTAAAATGACTTTTTCAGATGGATACCCATCACCTCCTCCTAAGCCTCTTCTTTCCTCTGATAACACAGTTTAGCTCTGCTTTTTGAGACAGGCTGGGCCTTGATTCCCACCCCAAATATGTTTAACTGACTTCAAACACCCCAGCACCTATTGTGTTTAAACCTTTTGCATTGGCAGTATGAGGTCCACATGTTTACCATTAAGAATTGTCATATGTGAGTACATACAGATGCCTTTATATTTTAGTGCCCAGTCCATTTGTGCCCCAAAGACACTGTGGCAGGAACTCCTTCTGCGTGCCCTTACTCTCTCTACCACGCTAGGGACGTGTGAAAAAGTGCACATTTTTGCTGTGGTTAGGTACCCTGCAAGGCCCATTTTGTGAGAAGAATATCAACAGCCAGGAGTGGGTGCAAGAGCCTACATGAAAACAATTTAGAAGAGGAAAGGGGGAGATTTTAGAAAAATAATCTGGAGATTGCTTTTCACCCATTGACTTCAAAGGCTGAATCAGGTCATGTGTGGAACTTAGTGTGCTGCTGCAGGTTCAGATATCAGAAACGCAGATACATGTTTTTCCCTTGCCTGCCAGGAGCATGGAGAAAGCGCAGGCATAGAATCTGTGACAAATATATTGTGCACTGAACTGCAGGAGCAGGTTACTGGCAGTGAATACTATGAATCTCACTAGACCTCCTGGTCAGAGTCACTGATCTCCCCCCACTCTGCCCTTAGCGCCAGTTCGAGCTCCTTGCCAGGTAGTTGTTTGAGGCCCTCCTGCATCCACAGGCTCCTGCCTGCTCCTCATCCCTGGTGGTCTAGTGGAAGAGCACCCTGATTTACTGCTATTCAGCTCTGTTCTGTGTCTTTTATCTATCGCCTTTTTTATCTTTTGTCTCTTTGGCTTTTTTTCTATCTCTTTCTATTTTTCCTCTTTTTCATTTCTTTCTTTCTCTCTATTTGCCTCTTTTCTCTTTGCCTTTCTATTGCCTTTTGCATCTCTCTCTCCTCGCCTCCCCGCTCCCTCTTCCCGTGCTCCCCGCCGCTGCTGCCCCCGCAGCCCATCCCCACAGCGTGTTGCTCCCACCTCCCAGCTGATCGCCCTCCCCGACCCCTACTTAATGGCGGCCGCTGCGCAGCTGCACCGCTGGCGCCAAAGGCAAGCCTGTCTGCGCCCATCCACGACCCGACCGCGACTAGCGCCAAGGACCCTGGTCCCCTGACCCCCAACCGCTACGACTCCAGCACTCTCCTCCCACTCAACCCCGGACGAAACAACAATTGCCAGCTCTCGACAAAACCCAAGGCCCGATCTTCTGCCGATACTGCAGCCGCACCTTCACCCACCTCAGGACCCCGGCAGCAACCCCCAACCCACCGGACGCCAACACAAACCATTGAGCTGCATCCTTCTCAATGTACGCTTCCTGCACAGACACCCAATAGAAATCATGGGACCGCCTCAGCACTCACACGCCCGACGTCGCCTATCTCACAGAGACCTGGACCTACTCCAGCTCTGCACCCGACATCGCAACCGCCATCCCGGACGGATACAAGATCCTGAGAAAAGACCACCCTAACCGCCCAGGAGGAGACCTCGCTATCGTCCACAAAAGCTCCCTCCGATTGACAACCACCAACTCGGACGATGCCTCGCCCTCCATCGAACACATCCACTTCCAGATCCAGCCCAACCCAAGAACAGCGCTCTGTGGAACACTCTCCTACAGACCTCCAGGACCCCGTACCACCTTCACCAACATCATCGCCGACCACACCGCACCCCACGCCCTTGCCTCTACAGACTACATACTACTTGGAGACCTGAACTTCCACCTGGACAACCAGTGACCCCAAACCCATCGCCCTCCTAAAGAACCTCATCAACATAGGACTGAGGCAATTTGTCTCCACCCCCACTCACACAGCAGGACACACACTCGACCCCATCTTCGCCGGAGTAAACAACATTAGCTTCAGCCACATCATAGAGCTACTCTGGACCGACCACCACTTCATCATTTTCTCCTTTACGAAACCCACCGCACACAAGCACACGCGCTGCCTCCCATGCAGTAGCAGGAACAAAGTCTCCAAAGAACACCTCACCTCTGCCCTCACCTACACTACACTACCAATTACGAGAGACGCCAACACAGCGGCAAGCAATCTCCACCAATGGATCGCCAACTGTGCCAACACTCTCGCACCCATCCAGAACACCACGAGACAACACGACAAGAAAGTCAACTGGTTCACTGCAGATCTCCAAGAATCCTAGCGCTCCTGCCGACAATTGGAGAAGACATGAAGAAACAGCAAAACCCCGGAAGCACGCTCCACCTACAAAACAGCCATCACAGCACACCACCAACTCATTAAATCAACAAAGAAAAACTTCATCCAAGACAGAATCCTCTGCAGCGCCCACAACTCTCAGGAACTCTTCGCCATCATACAGGAATTTGCCAAACCCAGATGCGAAACAACTAACTTCCCTCCCTCCCAAGACCTCTGCAACAAACTCAGATCCTTCTTTCACCTAAAGATCAAGACGCTCTACGACAACTTTGATGACGAAGACCACTGCACCACCTCAACCCCGAACCCCAACACCGCCACCCAACAGTCCCTTCTCACCTGGACCCATCTCACCACAGAAGACACCTTAAAGACTATGAAGAGCATCCACTCCTGAGCACCTTCTGACCCCTGCCCGCCACACATCTTCCACAGGGCGCCCGAGCTACAAAGAACTATCAACTGCTCCGGCAAGACAGCCACATTCCCCGACAACTGGAAGCATGCCGAAGTCAACCCACTCCTAAAGAAGCCCTCCGCAGGCCCGACGGACCTCAAGAATTTCAGGCCCATCTCACTGCTTCCGTTTGCAGCCAAAGTCATTGAAAAGGCCATCAACACCCAGCTAGCAGACTTCATAGAAACCAACAACATCCTAGAACTCCGGATTCCGCAGCAACCACAGCACCGAGACTGCCCTCCTCGCCACGACTGACGACATCCACACCCTCCTCAACCAAGGCCACACGGCAGCCCTCATCCTCCTGGACCTATCAGCAGCCTTCGACACCGTCTCCCACCGCACACTAGCCACCAGACTCCAAGACGCTGGCATCCAAGGATAGGCCTTAGACTGGATACGATCATTCCTCTCAGGCAGAACACAGAGAATAAGGCTCCCGCCCTTCCTCTCAAAACCGATAGAGATCAGATGCGGAGTAACCCAAGGATCCGCCCTCAGCCCCATACTCTTCAACGTCTACATGGCCCCCCTCTCAACCATCATCAGAAAACACGGGATTAACATCGTCTCCTACGCCGGTGACACCCAGCTCATCCTCCCCCTCACCAAGGAACCCAACATCACCAGACACAAGTTCCAAGAAGGGATGAAAGCCATTGTGACCTGGATGAGAAACAGTTGCCTGAAGCTCAACTCGAAGTAAGCAGAAGTCCTCATCCTCAGCTCTATCCCCTCTGCATGGGATGACACCTGGTGGCCCCCACCCTCGGAAACCCACCCATCCCAACAGACCATGCACGCAACCTTGGCATCATACTCGACTCATCACTCACCATGAATCGCCAGATCAAGGCCGTATCCTCTGCATGCTTCAACACCCTCCACATACTTCGCAAGATGTTCAAGTGGATCTCCCCCGACTCCAAGAAAACCGTCACTCAAGCCCTCATCACCTGCAGACTGGACTACGGCAACACCGTCTATGCCGGAATCAACAAAAACTCCTCCGCAAACTCCAGCCCGCCCAGAAACCACAGCCAGACTTATCCTAGGTATCCCAAGGCACAACCACATCACCCAACACCTCCGTGACCTTCACTGTCTCCCTGTCGAAAGAAGAATAACTTTTTGAAGCTGCTTACACATGCCTACAAGGCCCTCCACAACACCGGACCCCAATACCTCAAAGACAGAATCTCCTTCCACGCCCCCAAGAGAAACCTCCGCTCAGCCGACCTCTCCCTAGCCACCGTCCTATGTCTTTACAGGACCAGAGCAGGAGGAAGATACTTCTCCTACCTCGCAGCCAAGACCTGGAACGAACTCCCACTTCACCTCCGATGGAACCTGACCCTGCACCAATTCAGGAAGGACCTCATGACCTGGCTCTTCAAATGATCGCCACGGAGCTGCTCACACCCACCCCCTGCGCCTTGAGACCCTCACGGGTGAGTAGTGCGCTGTTTGATTGATTGATTGATTGACCAATCCCATCTGCAGCCCACCAAGGAATCGGGTTTGAATGCAGGAATCGAGAAGCGGGAGACTAGCCTTGAAATCGGTAATCTCCCGCCTGAATGGGGAAGGTTTGCATGTATGCGAGAGGGAGCAGTAAACAGGGCCGGACTGGCTGTAGCGGGCACCGGGCATTTCCCCGGTGGGCCAGAGGGGTGGGGGCTGGTTTTGTGGCCACAGGGGGCCGCTTTTATTACAGGGTGCCGGTTTTGCAGCAGTGCTGCAAAATCGGCCCTCTGTAAGAAAAGCGGGAGCAGTGCTTAGCGGCTAACACCCCCCTCCCCTCCCGTTCCCAGGCCCGGTGGAGAAGCAACCTGCCAGGGCTGGTTGCTGTTCCCAGTCCGGCCATGGCAGTAAACATGACAAAGATGTCTGAAAAAGAAAGCAGCACCATGTTTTCAAAACATCAAGACACAAACAATATCAGGTTTAGCAGGATCATGGCCATACTGCCTTACAAAGTCATCATGTTGACATGGTGACCTTCTTAAAGAAGGGACTTCCCTTCTTAATCCGATGGCGTTTGCTGCTGTCCTTTTCAACGGTAAAGGCTCTAGATCTACAGGCACTCTTTTAGGCGAAGTAACATAAAGACTGTCCTATCAAGATTCATAAGAAAGTAGAAATCTGCAAAGGGAAAGAACCCTTTTGTGACCAATCAATAGTGCTGTTTATTTTCGGTTACATGAGCTCCGGTAGACTGCTGCGCTGTAAAGTCAAACCCAAAAATCACCATAGTAAAATTAAACTCTGCAGTTTTTCATCAAACTCTCGGATTGTTCTGGTTTTAATGTGAATGCCCCCGTATTTTCTTTGAAATTCAGAAGGAGTGAGAAGTGTGGGAATTGAAGCAACTAACATGAAGAGGGATTGCTTGCCTGAGAACAAAACACATCCTGCTCTACAGGGGAAAAATCCTTGCCATTCAGAACATGTGTCCCAATTAAGAAGCATGGGTGGTCAAGATGCAGGTGACTACGAGCAGGAACAATTCACATACAGAGTGCTTCTCCATATAAAATGGCATGGATTTATCCTTCATGCACCTACTCTATACAGACACGCCTTAATGATGCCCCTCTCTTTCTTTTTTTCTGTATGAGTACCTAGCACAGGACTTGAGTGTAGGTATTTGAGCCACTTTTTTTGCCAAGCAGCTCCGTTTTGCAATACGTGGAAATGTTTTTAGCGAAACCAATGCTAAATACATGACCGGGTGCTGACTTCGGGTGGGGGCTCCATATTTGCAAGTATATTATGGTCAATGTGAAGATAACTCTGGTGATCAATATTCTTCCTTGAGAGAAATCGTAGTAAGACAGAGGGTTAATATGCCTGCTGCAAAGAACGTGCCCCATGCAGAACACAAAGTGCATATAATTAGATAGGTCAGTGGGTTATTTCTTTTGTCAGAGAGATCAATTTATTACTTACAGTTTATAAGTTAAAATCTTAATGTAGAAAAGTGAGCTATTAACCGTCATCAAAGAGCGGCATGCAAACTACAAGGTATAGATTAGAGCGCTATGATTGTTCCCGTCTTTCATTATCCTAATGTTGCAAAAGGGTTCATATGGGTAGAAATCAATTATTAAAGAGAACCCCCAACCACAGTGTTAAGTTTTAAATTCTAAGGGGCCGATTCCGATCTCGGTCGGAAGCTCTCCGAACGGGATCCGGCCGGAAAAAGTAGGAGCCGTACGCGTTTTTTCCGACCGACTCGTACAGCTGTCCGAGCGAGTACGATGCGAATGTACGCGTGTGTTCCGACCGAACCGTTTCCGGATCCGAACCGCTCCGACCGACTCGTACGGAAACAAATCGCACCACGCAATGGAGACGTTATCCGACCGAGCGAGTACGATGTACGCGTCGGACAGCCGGATCGAGTCGGAGCGTCCGGCTCGAAAAAGCTCCCGGAGCTGGACTTGGGGGGTCCATGCCGGACCCCCTTCACCCGTAGCCTTACGAGTCGAACACAGGGGGGACCCAAGGGCCCCCCCTAAACATGCATGTACGGTGCGGGTTGCACCGACGCGTACACACTGTAGGGGGCGCACTTGTTCGCGACGTACCCATTCAGTCAAAGGGAGCCCATGTACGCGTCGTACGACCGGCTCCCATTGACTTCAATGGGAGTCCGACCGAATCGAGTTCGGCAGCATGCGGCCGCATCGTACTCACTCGGTCAGACTGCAGGAGTCCGGCTCGGTCGGAAATCTCTCCGGATCCGGCTCGGTCGGAGAGTTTTCCGACCCAGATCGGAATCGGCCCCTGAGTTTCTGCTTCTCCTGACCAAGCACTCAAATTATACTGCTTACCAGCATGGATGACATGCGACTCCTACACCTTGTAGTCCTCTGTCTTATGTAACATTTCCTTTACACTGATTCACACACCTATGATTGAGGTGTGTGTGATGTAAAGTGCTCTGACGCCTTACACTGGTATGAGTGGCGCTATAATACAAATAAAAAGCATCTGAGAGTGAGTGGTTATGGAGACTTGAGGGCACTGTCAAAGGGTGGTAGTAAGGGAATCCGTGGCAAAAGTGGTCACGGGGGGGGGGCACCAACACACATTGCCGCACCGGTCGCCACCAGCCCTGTGCATGACAGTATCCAGTTTGCTCTGGACAAAGAAGCATACTGATGAATTGATTCTTTGTATATGTTTCTGGAGCTGTGTGCATGTTGCATGCTATTACATGTAATTGATGACAAATATCTTTCATTATCATTTCAATTCCCAGAAATGATTATGTGACAACTAAACAAATGGATGATTTTAAACTGAGCAAGCCTCATGTTTAGCCAAACTTTCAATCATACCGTTCACACGGACTGTGCAGCACTTTTAATTCATGCTACATATTTTTATTGTAGAAAATCCCACTGCTTTCCGTCTCCGCCAACTCCTAACATTAGCTTTGATGCTCTCTCGTTACACCTACTTACTCCTACACTTAACAATAATTTACTCGTCTCTTTGCGGATGACATACTTCAAGTACTTTTAAATGGAACTGTTAAATCACTGAAGAGCTCTGTGCCTGTCTTCTTTTGTTAAACAGTTGAAAAGTTGTCTTTCCTTGCAGACGTTCTCGCTTAATGGGCATTTAAAATTAAGAAATGTTTAGGGTGTGAATGTGTTTGGTTCTTAAATGCAAATGAAAAAGGATGGCGATTGCCCTTCTAAAAGAACGACCAGCCCTTTAAAATAATAAAAAACACTGCAGGTTCTTATGTTGGAAATTCAATTTATCTCACCGACTTTGCACACAATTTTATGTATTAGTTGTTATTTTGGAAATCAAATTTGCTCAACGAAACATTTTGAGGATTACCCAGACACTTGCATATTCGGTTGAAAAAGAACTGTGCACATTCAAGTCTTTTCAGCTTTCCTAAGTGCACTCTAGCTTTAAAAGGATCGAATTGTCTAGACAACCCTCTTTTTACCAGTCCCAGTAATTCTCACCCGACCCAAACACTGTTTCCCCACTCTTTACTCCCACTTTCTCCTTTTAGGTCGAAGCTGTCTGGTTTGCTAACAACATCTTGGGGACATTCGGAAAGTTGCCCTGGGTTTGCATTCCGCTCATTGCTTACTATTGGGTTTGTGGTTTGTAACTCACATTTGCTTGCTTTCTATTTGCTGTCTTTATTTCTTTTGGGCTGTCCAGCTTCAGTTTGTCCCTTCCCTAGCCCAACCCCTATTTACTGTATTCTTCCAACAGTACTGAATTTCCGTAAACAGGCTTTAAACCTTGGGCCTCATTTACAAGGCCCTAGCGGCACTTTTGCACCGCCAGAGCGTCATTTTTTTGATGCTCTGGTGTGCAGCAGCATATTTACAAGGCCACGCAAAGCCACTTTACGTGGGTTTTCATGGCCTTGTAAATATGTGCCCCTTTCATACAGAACTTGTGTGAAAGTGACGTTCCATGGGTGCTGCTGTGGGTGTTCCCACGCAGCACCCATTGAATCTGAAGTGTTCCCAGATTTACAAGGAATTGTAAACCTGGGAATGCATCAGAATCCTAGGCGTAGGAGTGGTGAAATGAGGAGAAATACTTATATTTCTCCTCGTTTTCCCCTTTTTATGCATGCTGCATTCTTCAGCATACATAGACAGAGGAAAATGCCATCAGTGATTGTTTTTGTGCAGGAAGCTGTCCCTTTGTGCACAAAAACAATCATCACCGCATCACATGCACCCTTACAACATGAAGCAAGGGTGTCCGCATTGGCGCATGACTGCTGTTTGTGCACCAGCGCGGGAAAGAAGGACAGGAATGCACTGTATCTTGTAGATATGGCCAATTTCTGCCCTTTTCTTTTGACACACGGCAGCGCAGCAGGAAGGCCTGCTGTGCTGCTGTGCGTCAAAAGTTTGTCATTGAGGCTCCTTTTAGATCTTGCCTAGCGTTGCAGCGCATGCGCTACTCGCTTTGCGAGGCATGTAGTGTATACTATAGCGGGGAAGCTTCGTCTAAGCTCCGCCCACTCTCCGCCCATCTTTTTGATTGGCTTACATCCTAAATACTGCCTTCTGATTGGTTTTCGGCTTGTTAGTCCCTCCTCTTGACGACCATGTCGTCATTTGTATACTTCCATGGCTATCGGCCCCTTTACTTTAAAAACAATTTTGTTCCCGTGGCTTACCCCCTCCCCTTTCGCAGTCCGTGACTTCTCTGGCCACCACCACCCCCTCACCGCACTCCCGTTTGTGCCTTTTTGCCCGCCCGAACTCCCGTTTCAAATGCAATAGGACTCGCGTAAATGCGAGTTCTATTGCATTGCAAATGCTTGTTTTTACAGTAGTGCGCATTAACATGCGCGCGATGCCTTACATCATACGCATGCGCCAAAAGTCTCGCACGAGGAAAAACAGGAAGTGATGTGGATAGGAGGGTGTTTGGTTTCCAGCGTTCGCACACACCACTCGCGGCGCGCTGTTGTTTAATTTATATTAGGCTGGTCTCCCTGTGCCGTGTTTGCCCACCCCAAGCTCCCCTCCGAGATGTCACCGCTGATGCTTCCAGCCAGTTACCAGCTCGTACCCGTACTAGTGTTGAGGGAGTGGTCTCTGGCGCCGTCTGCAGCATGTTAGGCCATGCTTGTCTCTGTAAGGCACGCAGTGTCTGTCTTTCCACTGAAGCTGAAGAGTGTATGTAGATAGATGCCGTTCACAGCGGCTGCATGCCTCCGAGCACACAAGAAAATGCAGGCTGAAAATATGGCATCCATATCAATGGCAATTGTAGCTCCTCTGAATATCTCAACCCACCCCCCACCTCATCCTGCCTCGTCTTTTCCACCTCTAGTCCCCGCTCCTCTAACCTCCGGCAATTTTCCCAGTGCTTTCCCCGGGCTCCTCGTGGCCCACTTAGTGCCCAACCCGCTTGGCTGAAGAACGAAAAGCAAACAATGGCTGCTTGCTGGGGCCCGGACTCTCGGCCAGTGAACTCGCAGCCCTGGCAGGGGTGCAGGCTTCGTGCCCGCTGCTGCTTTGTACGTGAACCAAAGAGCGCTTGCGTGTGGATCAACTTGACGCAGCTCCTTCTGCGCCCTCGCCCACACTTTGCACCATAGATCTGGCCAGACTGCAGCAAACGCACTTCCATATAGCCGTGTCAACAGCCCGTTCCCATCAAGTGTGTAAACAGTGACTACTCTCTTATTTTATTAAGATGCCAAGCTTGCTTTATTTTCCTCCTGATAATTGCTTTTGTTTTGTTTTGTTTTGTTCATGTTAATTTATAGTGTCTTGTTTTCTTTGCTATCCCGCGATGCTTTGGTGCATTAGCCCATGGTGTCTTTTTCATTGGATTGGATCTTAAGACCCATAGTTTGCACACAGATCTCCGCATCAGACACCTTAATGCACTGACTAGCATTTGACCTTTAACCAAGAGCCTAAAAAAAAAGAGGCCCCGCTGTGCTATCTTGCCAGGATTGCACCCTTTTACTATCTCTGCAGCACAAGCATTAACCTACCTTACTACCCTTCATACCCCTCTCAGGCATTGGGGCTCACGCATTCCCTTCCAAACTGTGAAATCCTGCGTGTGCACACATGCAGGTACCCCTAGCATGCCATTACCTGGGTGAGTGCATGCTTGTATGAGCAGTGTGCTGGTCAATGAAAAGCGTGAATTTGCAGATGTAGACATCATCCCACTGTACCGAACTGGTGCCTCCTTCACTCGGCGTGCAAACCCGTCCATCTAAAGGGAAGCTCCATGCCACATAATATGCAGCATAACTAATTGACTGGGCCTCTGTTCTAGTTGCACTAACTTTTAGGGGCGCACAGCTTCTCTTACGCTGTCTGTCACTGGAAACCGTAAACCACTTCACACAGAAAATGTCGGATTCGTTAATACTTATAAGGTCCCAAAGGCGAGACCGATTGCATTGCAAATGCATGTTTCTTATCTTGTCAAATCTGCTGTGCATACAAAGACAGAGGTGAATTGTCAGGCTCTGTCTTTCAGGAAACTTGTGTTTACTTTTCTTTCTCTGACTTCAAAGTGAGAGGATTTATGTGACAGTCATGCTGGCTACTCTGGGTGTGCTGTATGATGTTATTTGTTTTTTCTAGCACAAAACAAAATTTCAATGTTTATAAATGAACTATTCAGATATTTTAGAATATGGAAAACACAAATGAAGCACATTTTTTGGTAATTGTGAAGTGTGGTGGAAACAAATATTTTAATACGATCAAAACATATCAATACCCTAGGAGATGGCATTTCCACACATTGTGCGTTGTATACTTTTTTTATCAGTAAAACTGTATGTCTTTGCAAATGTAATGGTCATTTCAGTTGAAGATGTGTTGTCTGTAATGGCAGCACGCTACCACACCATGCATACTCCACTTTACCCCACTCTACTCCACACCACTGCACTCTATTCTCCACCACTCCACTCTATACCACTTCACTCGACACCTCTCTACTCTACACTACTCTACTCTATGCCAGTGCACTGTACCCCACCCTACTCTAACATGCACCACTGCACTCTTTGCCACTGCACTCTACGCCAATCCACTCTAAGCCACTCTAATCTACTCTGCACCACTGCACTCTTCAAACGTCTACTCAAGCCACTGCACTCTACACCACTTTACTCTACTCTGAAACAATCTACTCTGTCACTGCACTTTACCCCACTTTATTCTGCTCTGCGCCATTCGACTCTACGCCATTCCACTCAACGCCACTGCAATCTACCCTGTGCCACTCCACTACACTCTACCCCAGTGCACTCTACGCCACTCTATTGTACTCTGAAACAATCTACTCTACGTCACTGCACTTTACCCCACTCTATTCCGCTCTGCGCCATTTGACTCTACGCAATTCCACTCAACGCAATTCCACTCAACGCCACTGCAATCTCCTATGTGCCACTCCACTCCACTCTACCCCAGTGCACTCTACGCCACTCTATTGTACGTTGCTGCACTGTACACAACTGCACTCTACACCACTTTACTCAAAACCAATACACTCTACGCCACTCCCTCTGTGCCAATCTGCTCAGTACCACTGCGCTGTATGCTACCATATTTGTCTCTGAAACACTCTATTCTATGCCACTGCACTGTGTCACTTTACTCGTTGCCACTGTATGCCACTGCACTCTACACTAATGCACTCTACACCACTGCACTTTATATCACTTTACTCTCCACCACTCTATGCCACTGTACTCTGTGACACTCTACTCTGCAACACTGCACTCTCTGCCACTGAACGCTACACCAGTCTACTCCGTGCCACTCTACTCTGTCCCACTCTACTCTGTGCCACACTACTCTGCTGCACTGCACTCTATGCCACTGCACTCTACTCTGCACCATTCTACTCTATGCCACTCTACTGCACTCTTCGCCACTGTACTCTATGTGAATCCACTCTACACCACTCTAATCTACTGTGCACCACTTACAACGAAATTGCGTGGTGAAGACATGCGTGGTGAAGGAATGAGCGGTTGAGACGCATTTGTGGTTTGTGCTGCGTGGTCGAGGCATGCGTGGTTTAGCCATGTGTGCTGCTATCATACAACCGATAATAGGTGATCAAAAGAATTATCTGCAAATATATGGCTATCTGTATAGATTTCTGTAAGTATTTTCTGATTGTTAAACACATTATCAATTGAGTGAATTGTCAGATCTCTTGTTGAGTAAGCTTGTGGTGCAAGAGAGCATCAAATTCAAAATCAATTGAAATGACTACCATGCATTTTCTTTGATCTACCTTGCTACCCTTTTGTTAAATGGGATTTTCTTAATTTTCATCTTTTGTATTCACCATTTCTGCAGTTTGAGGGTACATGCCTTGATAGAGAGAAGAGGAATTGTCTATACTAACTTCCAGGTGGCGCTCAGAAGATTGCTATGTTGTTTTTATGCCTTTGTCCAAATATGTATCTGGGAAAAATAAAACGTTAACTAACTGCTGCACTTAACAATAGATTATAATTTTAGTTGTAAAAGTCAGGAGATTGATTCATGAACAGAGCAGAAATTTGGAGAAGAAGGAATGTAATTTGAGACATTCAGAAGTGTACATGCTCTATTGCAAATAAAAAACATACTTGAAAAACAAATCAATTCACACAAGGTGCACACCCGAGAAGCCAACCTAAAATATTACAAAAAAGTAAAAACCATTGTGCATCACAGCAACATTGTTCTATTGTTACCTCTTGGGTGGATGACAACCCACTTAAAGTACTTGGGTACTTCGTATTATCAGAGAACTGGAAAACATGGTTAGGAATAATTTGTCTCTTCTACTGTAAAAGGACTATTGAATTATTGCCATGGTCTAAACTACAATTGTCAATATCGGGATGAATTCAAGTCATAGAGACGATGAAAGCCACACAATTTCATTCTGTCTTGGCATGATTCCTATGAAGTTCCCACCCAACCTGCTAAAATTGAAAGATGGAAAGATTGAATAATTTGTAGGGCGATCTCAAAGTCCAAGTTGGACCTGCAAAACCTCATCCTGCCATGACTGCTGGGGCTTTAGACTACCCCACATGGAGTCATACCGGCAGGCCCATCAGCTGGCGTGTGTGACTAATATGTGTCCTAGATACCTATTTGTGGGAATATGTAGAGATAGATGACCTACATCTTGAGAGGGAACTGGGACCTACTAAGAAGGGGCCCAGAAGCTACTATTAGCGACAAATCCTATTTGAAGTAACTTGATTATGCATGGCATCAGGATAATATGAAATTATGCCCAACTGAACAATTACATAGATTCGATATGGTGGCAGGAAGTAGACTCATCGGAGGCCGTGAGTACACAAGGGTATACTGACAACTGATGATAGGATGAGATAGAACCTGATTAAACCTTTTTAAAGTTTTGTATCTAGAGCTCTAATTTTTTTTTTTTTTTAAATGCAGATTTATATAGCGCGAACTCGACCCGAAGGTATTGGAGCGCTTTACATGAGCACCGGTTACGTTACACATTCAGGCACGGGGAGATTAAGTGATTTGCCCAGAATCACAGGATGCTGACGCGACCCCGAGGCTCGAACCCAGCTTTTAGGTCAAGGTACATTAAGGTCCAGAGCTCACCAATACTAGCATATTTGCAGAACGCGAGTGCTTTGAATTGAACAGTTTCAAGCCTTTGTGATATTTTCATTCATTCTCTAGACCGACTGCTTCAGAGTGTAGTGGGAAAATGGAACTTTGCCCAATTTCATAGACAATGACTGAGAAGATCTCCTTACACAAGGTTACTGGGGACTGCGGAAAGAATGCCAGAAACCTATTTATTTTAAGCTCCCACAATACAGCAGCACCTCTGAACCCCAACTCTGAGTGCTGTATATTTCACCAGGAGAGAGGAGATAAAGTGCATATTCTTTGGGACTGTCAAAAATATTGAAAGAGAAAAAAACCTGCCTGGAGGTAACTGACCCACTTACTGTTTAGAGTGAAATGCTACATGGCACAAGTGGTTTTACGAATATCTCCTGCCATGCTAGCTGATAATTTTCTACTTAAATAGCAGCGGACAGGTTAGGTACCATTGGTACTGGAAAACACTGACCATATCCACTTCTGACACATGGTTGAGCGACATGTTTGATATGGCTGCACAATAACAGATCATTTATAAGTGAAATGATAATGTCCCCAAATTTGAGGCAGTCTGGTTTAGGTTCCTTCTTTAATTCACCGTGAGGGTTCACTATTCGTTTTGTTTGTTTCAGTTCCAAGGAGAGCGAGATACACAAATTTTGTATGAGGTAGAAAAAGAAGGTTATACAAATTTATCAGTAAAACCATAAACCTCACCATGCCTTTGTTCTGTATTATTTATTCCAGTAAAAACAAATGTTTCAAAAAAGACATACACATATATGATAGTTAATCTATATAATTTAAATCATGGAAATTTAGAGCAAACTCTGTGTTGCTTGTGATATTGTTACAAAACATGATTATGCTCTCAAACATGTCAAGCTTTGTGTAAGTTTGGGTAGAGTGGATGTGATACCTCTAGAGGAGAGAGACCCAGACGGGAAGATCTAAAGATGTGAGTCTGTAAGACATAGTGGTATGAGTGTTTACCTTTCTACTGTATGCATAACGAGACCCACCATGTATGTAGAAAAGTCTGACCACAACTTTAGTTAGTTAGTATATTATACCACTGGCTAAGAATATATTAATGAGAGAAGTATACCTGTAATTCTGCTTTGCATTAACCCTGGGCGTAAAACTCCGCTCCGCTCGCGGAGTTTGCAGATTTTTGGCAACTCTGCGTTCCGCGTAGAAGGTGAGTTGCGGGAAAACTCCGCAATGGAGCAGGTTTTTTGTGTTTGCGTGCCCGAAATGCCACTAATAACATGGAATAGAAGATAGCACCAACCAGAAGGGCAACGTAGAAGTAGTCCGACATTAGCTGCATCCATTAAATTATAAAACATATATCAAACACGTTTGATGCTGAGGGTTACCCCACTCTCTGAGTAAGACACGACAACACAATGAGCACACCAGCTGTGATATAGACATGTGCCATGTATAGACAAACCATAGTGGGGCGGTTTGATGCCTTTTCTTAGCTCAATTATTACATACTCTGGCACACGCACCACTTATCCTACATGTATGGGTTACTGTCCACGAACCCTTTGCCACCCTTTTCTCACATTACATTGAGTGAGTAATGTTTTTTTTCCAATAGTCGGGGCTGTTTTGATTCCCCTATGCTTTTTGTGATTCCCCTATGCCCTTTTTTGGACTACCTGTCCCAGCATCCAGCGGGACCAATACCCAAGAAGTCGTTATGCTACCCTTTTCTCACATGACATCGAGTGAGTACGTTTCCGACTCGCGTACGCTATCCCAAACTACATGTCCCGGCATGCCTCTGGACCGTAACCCAGGAAGGAGTCATGAGATCAGGTACCTCTTCCTGTATAACTTCATGTGGTTCAGCCGCCCTCGGCTGACTTCCCTGTCCAAGGGCTTACGCACCAGAATTTCCACGCACAAGAGCGGTAAGCGGTACCTTTTGCTTTTGGCCCCAGTATTTACAGGCTGTCTGTTACATTTACGGCCAATCACTTAAACGCCTCATTGTATTTGGGGTTGGTGCTGCGTGATCATTTCCCATATATACGTGTATCTCTAATACTGAGAGCAGCTTTCGAGACAATCCTGCTGGTTGTGTGTTTGCTTCACCACCATTAGTGACGCCAAACAGGTACATCAGCGGTACCGCACACTCACGAGATATCGCCTCTGGCCGCCTAAAGCGTGCGATTCCCTTTCCGTGCCATGATTCCTAACACCTTTATTTAAGCATGTTGGTGTTGGAATGAAATCATGGCTATCGATTATGCACCCTTCCTCGCATATGACATAACGATCATGGTACATGTTGGACATGTCAGCCTTAGGGTGGTCTCCCCCTACATTTTTGCCCTGTTGCCTTCCATTTTTACCATACCTTTTTGTTGGACTTAGGCCTCTGGGCGCCTCACCACTGCTAAACAGTGCTGAGGTGCAGGTGCTCTCCCCTAAAACATTGTGACACTGGCATATCTGCCACAAGCCCCTGCTACTGCAGTGTGGCTTAACCCTCCATAGGCTAACATTGGGAACCTCCCTTCTGGGATAATTTCTGACTGGGACCTAATAAGTCTGTCATGTTTGGTCTTGTTAGAATCGGGGCGGGGAACCCTTTCCAATGATATATGGGGTCTTGGCACTAATACTCTGGAATTCTCCCTTTAGAAAGTAGATATTTCTCTGCCTACACTTAGTCTGGGCACTGCAGATTCCCCCCTCCCATCTGCATACTGATAGCCTGCCTGGGTTGTGAGGTGGGAGTGGTGATTCACACCTTCTCCCCTTGAATGGGCTGTGACTGGCTGCCCACTGTAGCCTTAACGGCCCTGCCTTTTGTCACTATGACATCCAGGTCAGGGAAGGCAGGGAACATCCCAGAACTCCCTGGACTCTTCCAGAAACCCCCGCCCCCTAGACCCTTCCAGAGACTTCTACCCCCTTCCAGTAACTAGACTGCAGCGTATATAAGGGAGGGTCCTGGCCTCACATCTTTGTTACACTACTGGACCACGAGGAAACTCTGCTGGAGTGAAGACTGCTGCGCCAGGAGGATTGCCACCTTTGCTGAGACTGACTGTTCCAAGGAACTGCTGCCCCAGCTTGCTGCGCTGCCCTACTGCCTGCTGATCTTGCCCTGCTAAGAGAGGATCTATAGAACATCTCCAGAGTGTCTCCATAAGAGGAAGGACTGATCCCCTGGGCACTGGGATCACCAGGACAGCAAAGACACCAAGGACTGTCCCTGCAGCGTTGTGGAACTGCTCTGCTGCAAAAAGGAACAAAAAGGACAACAACGATCTGTTTTTATAAATAGCCCCTGCAGCGCTGTAATCCTGGAAATCACTGCCGCCGCCTGGGGACCCTAACTGAACTGTAAGGCGCTGTGAGGAAGAAGCGCTGTGAGCCTAACTCATCGCCGCCGCCCGGGACCTGAGCGCGCTGCGTAGTGCTGAGAGAAAGAGTGAAGCGCTGTGTGGCAGGAAGCACCGCTGCTGCCCGGGACCTGATCGTGCTGGGGAGCACTGTGGCAGGAGGGCGCTGTGAAGCATAGCGCTGCTTAGCCAAGATCACCGCGGCTGGCTCGGGCACTCAACCGCATTGTGTTTTGCAAGTGGTGGGCGAAGAAGAGCTGGTTAGCCGGGATCACCGCCGCCGGACCGGGAGCCTCAGAGAACTGAGAGGATATCCCTGTGACGTCAGAGGCAGCGCCGCGCTGGGATTGGAGCCAGCGCGGGACGTTGCCTAGCAACAGGGGGCTTGCCGCGCAGATACCGAGGTCTCCCCGTGCCACACCGAAGCCAAGAAGAAGCTCCGACGCCCAGGGAAGCCCCGAGCCAGCGCCGGCCCCCAGGTACGGTCAGCATTGCGAGCTAAGCTGCCGTGTGGGTGAAGTAGACTGCCGCAGGCTGCGGGGACTGGCTTAACCCGATAGCAGGACTGCCGGACACTGTGTAGGGTGGCATCCGGGGAGCGGGGGGGGGTGTGCCCAGAAGAGCCTGACTTTCTTTTCCGGCCGCATTCGTGCTGCGGGCACAACGGAGGCATATTACCATCAATATCGGCCGCATCCTCACTGTAAGCACAACGGGGCTAATTTTAGCGCCAGCTTGACCCCCTTTTGCAACCGCATTCTTGCTGTGGGCACGACGGGGAGCATTAACGCCGGAGTTTAACCACTGTGGCACCAGGGCCATTTTTACTGACTTCGGTGGCTGGAACCCATTTACAAGAACACTAGTTCTGACTGTCCCTGCGCGCCTTTTTCTTTCCTCGTCTTAAGCCCAAACTGAACTGACAATTGAACGAACGTTTTGCCTAAAAGAAACTGCCAGAGTTTGCTAGATTATTTCCTCACAAAGAACACTGTTAGAAAGACACTGCAAATAAGAGCTCTTGGCATATATGAACTTCCTGTGATTTGATCTTGCCTGAAAACTGGATTTACCTGATTGTTGATCTTGCCTGAAATATAGATAAAGATCTTATATTTTTATAAATAACTGGTGTAGCGTCTGTTTGTGGTGTTTCACTGTGTTATGGTGGGTGGGTGTTACGCAAGTACTTTGCACATTGCCTCTTGAGCTAAGCCTACCTGCTCTGCGCCAAGCTACCAGGAGGGTGGTCTAGGGTTCTTTGAGACCCACCCTGACGGAACCGGTGGTCCCTACTTGGGCTAGGGTACATACCCCTGCCAACTAGAGACTCCGTTTCTAACATTGGTGATCAAGCGGTGGGATTAGGACTTGTGCTTGTGTAACACCACACAGTGACTCAGTGTACACCACAACCCTACACCTGACTCCACTGAAACCTTTTTGTCTACCCTCTCCAATTGGCATTTTTATTTTTAAATTCTCCCTGACTGGCTGCTCTTTCTCGAAGTCCTTTTGCCTAAGTCCCATTTGATTTTCTCTGCGAACGTCTGAGGTCCTACCTAGCAAAATGGAATTTGAGCTGGCCAACCTGGAGGCGTACACGGTGGCGCAGCTCAAGGAATTCTGCCAGGAGAAAGGGGTGCCCTTCAAGCAAAGCGCCAAGAAGGCAGAGCTTCAGAAAACCTTGAGAGCATGGGTAACGGCCCACCCAGAAGGAGAAGGGGACGAGCAGGGATCAGAGCACGACGCCGCAGGAGATCTTGACCTACTGCCCTCAGTGGAAAATGGCAATTTGTTACCAGGTACAAGGGTACCTTCCAGGGCAGGCAGTAGTGTGTCAGTAAAGAGCCTGTCCTCAGAGGAATTGGAGGACAGGAGAGAGGAGAGACAGTTTAAATTGGAGCTCGCCAAGTTGGAAAGAGAGCGCGAGAAAGAAAGGTGGGCAATGGAGGAGAGGAAACTTGCCCATGAGCTCAGCCTGAAGGAGCTGGAAATTCGAGCCCTACAAGTAGGGGCCAACAGCAACAAGAATGGTGGCAGCGTACCTACTGAAGCTTCACGTGAGTCCAGGGTCTTTATGCCTAAAGATGTGATGGCCAGTTTTAAGGTGGGGATAATATTGATAAGTGGTTAGCAGCCTATGAGGTGTCCCTAAGAGCCCATGGGGTCCCAGAGAGTTACTGGGGGGGGTGGTTTGTACAAGTACATACCTCCAGAAGTTAGGGACACACTCCTTTACCTAGAGAAGGAAGACCAGACCAACTATTCTGTCATGAAAGCAGAGTTGCTCAAAAGGTTTGGTCTTACCCCTGAGAGGTATAGGCAGAGGTTTAGGAATAGCCACAAACTTCCCACGCAGAACTGGGTAGATTTTCTGGACTACGCTAGTAAAGCTTTGGAGGGCTGGGTGTGGGGCAGCAATGTGCATGACTATGAAAGGTTGTATGACTTGTTCTTGAGAGAGCACCTTCTAGAGAAATGTTTTCCAGAGCTGCGCCAACACCTGGTTGACCGCAAGTTGACTAATCCTAGGAAGCTTGCGGAGGAGGCGGACACCTGGGTCAATACCAGGGTGTCCACCAAGGGATCTGGGGAGGACTCCCGAAGGGGTGGTCAGGGTTCCAACCAGAAGAAAGAGGGGAGAGATAAAAAAGAGGAGTTCTCTAAAGGCCCCCAGAATAATTCACAAGGGAAAGGGTCTGGGTCCCAGCCCCAATCTGGCCACCAGAAGCCTACTTACCCTGACAAAGGTCAGCAGCCCAAAACTGTCCGGTGCTATGAGTGTGGTGAAATTGGACACTACAAGGGGGATCCCAAGTGTCGCAAGAGAGCACCACCTCCCACTGGAGGTAAAAACCCCGGGGTGGCTAGTGTAGCGCTTGGGGAGGAGCTGTCCCTAGATAATGGGGGTGAGGGGGCAGGGTTGACCCTAGTGTCCCTAGGAGACAGTGAGATGGTTCCTAAGATCCATGTGTCCTCAAATACTACCAAGTATAGGCAGTGGGTCACCATCAATGGCCAGGGGTGGAGGCCCTGACGGACACAGGTGCCAGCATGACTATGGTAAGGAGTCAGCTGGTGTCCCCAGAGCAAGTAATTCCCGATGCATTCCACCCAGTTGTGATGGCTGACAACAGGGAGGGTCACTATCCCGTGGCACAGGTTGCATTTGAGTGGGGAGGGGTTTCGGGCCTTCTAACAGTTGCTGTGAGCCCTGCCATGCCAGTGGACTGTCTGTTAGGGAATGACCTTGAGCACACTGCCTGGAAGGAGGTAGAGCTCAAAGCGCATGTGGAGATGCTGGGGTTACCAGAGTGGATCTGTGCTACCACACAGTCCATGGCTGCCCGGAAAGGGAGTCAACCAGGGCTGGAGCCTGGAACAATGCCCCAGCCAGCTGCTAAAAAGGGAAGAGCCCGAGGGCGTGGGAAGCCCGCCCCGGGAGGGTCACCCCGTGAGATGGATGGGGCACCTGAGGAGGTCGCACCGGAGTCCACGGAGGGGGACGTTGCTCCCTTGGGGGACCTACCTACCCCTGCAGAGTGGCAGGTGGAAGGAGGGCCCACCAGGGAGGAGTTTTGCCGGGCACAGAGGGAGTGCCCCACCCTTGAGGGCATGAGGCGACAGGCCGAAGCCCAAGCAGCCGGCGATTCTTCCGGGAACTATCACATTTACTGGGAGGACGGCCTCCTTTACAGTGAGCCCAAGGCTCCTGTGCATGGGTCATCAAGGGCCTTAGTGGTCCCCCAATGCTACAAGGCCTTTCTTTTGGAGTTAGCTCACGAGATCCCCTTGGCAGGACACTTGGGTCAAGACAAAACCTTTGCTAGGCTTGTCCCACATTTCTACTGGCCCCGGATGAGGATTTCCTCAGATGCATTCTGCAGGACCTGTGTGACCTGCCAAGCTAGTGGGAAAACAGGGACCAAACTGAAGGCCCCCCTGGAACCACTACCTGTCGTTGGCACCCCCTTTGAAAGGGTGGGCATCGACATTGTTGGGCCTATGGATCCGCCGACCTCTTCGTGTCACAGGTTTATCCTGGTTCTGGTGGACCACGCCACCCGATACCCAGAGGCTATCCCTCTGAGGACCATCACTGCACCTGTGGTGGCACGAGCCCTGATGGGGATTTTTACCAGAGTGGGTTTCCCCAAAGAGGTGGTGTCTGACAGGGGCACTTACTTCATGTCTGCATATATGCAAGCCATGTGGAAGGAGTGTGGGGTTACTTATACGTTTTCCACCCCTTACCACCCACAGACCAATGGTCTTGTGGAGAGATTTAACAAGACCCTAAAAGGCATGATCAGGAGTCTGCCCGAGGGCCTGAGGAAAAAGTGGGACGTCCTCTTGCCCTGTTTGTTGTTTTCCTACAGGGAGGTACCGCAGAAGGGGGTGGGCTTCAGCCCCTTCGAGCTGTTGTACGGTCACCCTGTGAGGGGACCTCTCAGCTTAGTGAAGGATGGGTGGGAGAAGACTCCTAGGAGGCTTCCCCAAGATGTAGTGAGCTACATGCTGGCCTTCCGCAGCCAGATGGCTAAGTTGTGGAAGCAAGCTTCTCACAACTTAGAGGCCAGCCAGGCGGTAATGAAGGAATGGTACGACCAGAACTCTCACCCTGTGGAGTTAGAGCCTGGACAGAAGGTATGGGTCATGGAACCTGGAGAGCTCAGTGCCCTCCAGGACCGTTGGACTGGCCCCTACAAGATACTTGAAAAGAAGGGCAAGGCCACTTACGTGGTGGACCTTAAGACCCCCAGGCAACCCCACAGGGTATTATATGCCAACCGCCTCAAACCCCACCATGAGAGGTCTGAGCTCACCTTACTGATGGTGACTGATGGTGCCGAGGAAGAGGAAAGTGAACCTCTCCCGGACCTCTTTGCTTCTCAAGAGAAGGACGGATCGGTGGAGGGAGTGGTCCTCTCCCCATCCTTGATGCCTGAGCAACAGAGGGACTGCCGCCAGGTCCTGGAGCAGTACTCCTCTGTGTTTTCCCTTATCCCTGGGATTACCCACCTGTGTACCCATGATGTGGACGCAGGGGACAGCCTCCCTGTCAAGACCAAGTCTTACAGGCTGTCAGATAAGGTGAAGGCCAGCATCCAGAGTGAAGTCCCTAAGATGCTGGAGTTGGGGGTGATAGAGCCCTCCAACAGCCCCTGGTCCAGTCCGGTGGTTCTGGTACCAAAAGCTGCCCCACCGGGCACCACACCTGAACTTAGGTTCTGTGTGGACTACAGAGGGCTAAATTCCGTGACCAAGACTGATGCTCATCCCATCCCTAGGGCGGATGAGCTCATTGACCGGCTGGGGCTGCCCGATACCTGAGTACCTTTGACCTCACGTCAGGGTACTGGCAGATCGCCCTAACGGATGGAGCCAAGGAGAGGTCCACCTTTTCCACCCCAGAGGGCCACTACCAGTTTAGAGTGATGCCCTTTGGACTAAAAAACGCTCCTGCCACCTTCCAGCGGCTGGTGAACCGGGTCCTCTCCGGTTTAGAGGCCTTCTCTGCTGCCTACTTGGACGACATAGCTGTCTTCAGTAGCAGCTGGGAGGACCATCTGTGTCACCTCCAGGAAGTGCTTCAGGCCCTGCAGCAGGCAGGCCTGACTATCAAAGCCAGCAAATGCCAGATAGGGCAGGGGTCGGTAGTCTACCTAGGACACTTGGTGGGCGGGGGTAAGGTGCAGCCCCTACAGGCCAAGATAGAAACCATCCTGGCCTGGGAGCCCCCAAGACGCAAACTGAGGTCAGGGCTTTCCTGGGCCTCACAGGATACTACCGCAGATTTGTCAAGGGTTATGGCACCATTGTGGCCCCCTTGACTGAGCTAACCTCTAAGAAACACCCTAGGAGAGTAATCTGGACCAAGGCTTGCCAGAAAGCCTTTGACTCCCTTAAGCAGGCCATGTGCACAGCTCCTGTGCTCAAGGCCCCTGATTTCTCCAAAGAGTTCATAGTCCAAACGGACGCCTCAGAGCATGGCATAGGGGCAGTACTTTCACAACTCAATGAGGAGGGCCTGGACCAACCAGTGGCCTTCATCTCCAGGAGGCTACTCCCCCGGGAACAGCGGTGGAGTGCTATAGAGAGAGAAGCTTTCGCGGTGGTCTGGGCTGTTAAGAAGCTGAGGCCATACTTGTTTGGCTCTCACTTCCTGATTCAGACTGACCACCGGCCCCTCTGGTGGCTTATGCAGATGAGGGGCGAAAATCCCAAATTGTTGAGGTGGTCCATTTCCCTACAGGGGATGGACTTCAGGGTGGAACACAGACCCGGAGTAGACCACGCCAATGCTGACAGTCTCTCTAGGTTTTTCCGCCTTAGTGATGAGAACTCCCTAGAGGTTGGGTAGTTCTCCCCACTTTCAGCTGGGGGGGACACGTGTTGGACATGTCAGCCTTAGGGTGGTCTCCCCCTACATTTTTGCCCTGTTGCCTTCCATTTTTACCATACCTTTTTGTTGGACTTAGGCCTCTGGGCGCCTCACCACTGCTAAACAGTGCTGAGGTGCAGGTGCTCTCCCCTAACACATTGTGACACTGGCATATCTGCCACAAGCCCCTGCTACTGCAGTGTGGCTTAACCCTCCATAGGCTAACATTGGGAACCCCCCTTCTGGGATAATTTCTGACTGGGACCTAATAAGTCTGTCATGTTTGGTCTTGTTAGAATCGGGGCGGGGAGCCCTTTCCAATGATATATGGGGTCTTGGCACTAATACTCTGGAATTCTCCCTTTAGAAAGTAGATATTTCTCTGCCTACACTTAGTCTGGGCACTGCAGATTCCCCCCTCCCATCTTCATACTGATAGCCTGCCTGGGTTGTGAGGTGGGAGTGGTGATTCACACCTTCTCCCCTTGAATGGGCTGTGACTGGCTGCCCACTGTAGCCTTAATGGCCCTGCCTTTTGTCACTATGACAGCCAGGTCAGGGAAGGCAGGGAACATCCCAGAACTCCCTGGACTCTTCCAGAAACCCCTGCCCCCTAGACCCTTCCAGAGACTTCTACCCCCTTCCAGTAACTAGACTGCAGCATATATAAGGGAGGGTCCTGGCCTCACATCTTTGTTACACTACTGGACCACGAGGAAACTGCTGGAGTGAAGGCTGCTGCGCCAGGAGGATTGCCACCTTTGCTGAGACTGACTGTTCCAAGGAACTGCTGCCCCAGCTTGCTGCGCTGCCCTACTGCCTGCTGATCTTGCCCTGCTAGGAGAGGATCTATAGAACATCTCCAGAGTGTCTCCATAAGAGGAAGGACTGATCCCCTGGGCACTGGGATCACCAGGACAGCAAAGACACCAAGGACTGTCCCTGCAGCGTTGTGGAACTGCTCTGCTGCAAAAAGGAACAAAAAGGACAACAACGATCTGTTTTTATAAATAGCCCCTGCAGCGCTGTAATCCTGGAAATCACTGCCGCTGCCTGGGGACCCTAACTGAACTGGAAGGCGCTGTGAGGAAGAAGCGCTGTGAGCCTAACTCATCGCTGCCGCCCGAGACCTGAGCGCGCTGCGTAGTGCTGAGAGAAAGAGTGAAGCGCTGTGTGGCAGGAAGCACCGCTGCTGCCCGGGACCTGATCGTGCTGGGGAGCACTGTGGCAGGAGGGCGCTGTGAAGCGAAGCGCTGCTTAGCCAAGATCAACGCGGCTGGCCCGGGCACTCAACCGCATTGTGTTTTGCAAGTGGTGGGCGAAGAAGCGTTGTTTAGCCGGGATCACCGCCGCCGGCCCGGGAGCCTCGGAGAACTGCGAGGATATCCCTGTGATGTCAGAGGCAGCGCCGCGCTGGGATTGGAGCCAGCGCAGGATGTTGCCTAGCAACAGGAGGCTTGTCGCGCGGAGACCGAGGTCTCCCCGTGCCACACCGAAGCCGAGAAGAAGCTCCGACGCCCAGGGAAGCCCCGAGCCAGCGCCGGCCCCCAGGTACGGTCAGCATTGCGAGCTAAGCTGCCGTGTGGGTGAAGTAGACTGCCGCAGGCTGCGGGGACTGGCTTAACCCGATAGCAGGACTGCCGGACACTGTGTAGGGTGGCATCCGGGGAGCGGGTGGGGTGTGCCCAGAAGAGCCTGACTTTCTTTTCGGGCCGCATTCGTGCTGCGGGCACAACGGAGGCATATTACCATCAATATCGGCCGCATCCTCACTGTAAGCACAGCGGGGCTAATTTTAGCGCCAGCTTGACCCCCTTTTGCAACCGCATTCTTGCTGTGGGCACGACGGGGGAGCATTAACGCCGGGAGTTTAACCACTGTGGCACCAGGGCCATTTTTACTGACTTCGGTGGCTGGAACCCATTTACAAGAACACTAGTTCTGACTGTCCCTGCGCGCCTTTTTCTTTCCTCGTCTTAAGCCCAAACTGAACTGACAATTGAACGAACGTTTTGCCTAAAAGAAACTGCCAGAGTTTGCTAGATTATTTCCCTCACAAAGAACACTGTTAGAAAGACACTGCAAATAAGAGCTCTTGGCATATATGAACTTCCTGTGATTTGATCTTGCCTGAAAACTGGATTTACCTGATTGTTGATCTTGCCTGAAATATAGATAAAGATCTTATATTTTTATAAATAACTGGTGTAGCGTCTGTTTGTGGTGTTTCACTGTGTTATGGTGGGTGGGTGTTACGCAAGTACTTTGCACATTGCCTCTTGAGCTAAGCCTACCTGCTCTGCGCCAAGCTACCAGGAGGGTGGTCTAGGGTTCTTTGAGACCCACCCTGACGGAACCGGTGGTCCCTACTTGGGCTAGGGTACATACCCCTGCCAACTAGAGACTCCGTTTCTAACATTGGTGATCAAGCGGTGGGATTAGGACTTGTGCTTGTGTAACACCACACAGTGACTCAGTGTACACCACAACCCTACACCTGACTCCACTGAAACCTTTTTGTCTACCCTCTCCAATTGGCATTTTTATTTTTAAATTCTCCCTGACTGGCTGCTCTTTCTCGAAGTCCTTTTGCCTAAGTCCCATTTGATTTTCTCTGCGAACGTCTGAGGTCCTACCTAGCAAAATGGAATTTGAGCTGGCCAACCTGGAGGCGTACACGGTGGCGCAGCTCAAGGAATTCTGCCAGGAGAAAGGGGTGCCCTTCAAGCGAAGCGCCAAGAAGGCAGAGCTTCAGAAAACCTTGAGAGCATGGGTAACGGCCCACCCAGAAGGAGAAGGGGACGAGCAGGGATCAGAGCACGACGCCGCAGGAGATCTTGACCTACTGCCCTCAGTGGAAAATGTCAATTTGTTACCAGGTACAAGGGTACCTTCCAGGGCAGGCAGTAGTGTGTCAGTAAAGAGCCTGTCCTCAGAGGAATTGGAGGACAGGAGAGAGGAGAGACAGTTTAAATTGGAGCTCGCCAAGTTGGAAAGAGAGCGCGAGAAAGAAAGGTGGGCAATGGAGGAGAGGAAACTTGCCCATGAGCTCAGCCTGAAGGAGCTGGAAATTCGAGCCCTACAAGTAGGGGCCAACAGCAACAAGAATGGTGGCAGCGTACCTACTGAAGCTTCACGTGAGTCCAGGGTCTTTATGCCTAAAGATGTGATGGCCAGTTTTAAGGTGGGGATAATATTGATAAGTGGTTAGCAGCCTATGAGGTGTCCCTAAGAGCCCATGGGGACCCAGAGAGTTACTGGGGGGGTGGTTTGTACAAGTACATACCTCCAGAAGTTAGGGACACACTCCTTTACCTAGAGAAGGAAGACCAGACCAACTATTCTGTCATGAAAGCAGCGTTGCTCAAAAGGTTTGGTCTTACCCCTGAGAGGTATAGGCAGAGGTTTAGGAATAGCCACAAACTTCCCACGCAGAACTGGGTAGATTTTCTGGACTACGCTAGTAAAGCTTTGGAGGGCTGGGTGCGGGGCAGCAATGTGCATGACTATGAAAGGTTGTATGACTTGTTCTTGAGAGAGCACCTTCTAGAGAAATGTTTTCCAGATCTGCGCCAACACCTGGTTGACTGCAAGTTGACTAATCCTAGGAAGCTTGCGGAGGAGGCGGACACCTGGGTCAATACCAGGGTGTCCACCAAGGGATCTGGGGAGGACTCCCGAAGGGGTGGTCAGGGTTCCAAACAGAAGAAAGAGGGGGGAGATAAAAAAGAGGAGTTCTCTAAAGGCCCCCAGAATAATTCACAAGGGAAAGGGTCTGGGTCCCAGCCCCAATCTGGCCACCAGAAGCCTACTTACCCTGACAAAGGTCAGCAGCCCAAAACTGTCCGGTGCTATGAGTGTGGTGAAATTGGACACTACAAGGGGGATCCCAAGTGTCGCAAGAGAGCACCACCTCCCACTGGAGGTAAAAACCCCGGGGGGGCTAGTGTAGCGCTTGGGGAGGAGCTGTCCCTAGATAATGGGGGTGAGGGGGCAGGGTTGACCCTAGTGTCCCTAGGAGACAGTGAGATGGTTCCTAAGATCCATGTGTCCTCAAATACTACCAAGTATAGGCAGTGGGTCACCATCAATGGCCAGGGGGTGGAGGCCCTGACGGACACAGGTGCCAGCATGACTATGGTAAGGAGTCAGCTGCTGTCCCCAGAGCAAGTAATTCTCGATGCATTCCACCCAGTTGTGATGGCTGACAACAGGGAGGGTCACTATCCCGTGGCACAGGTTGCATTTGAGTGGGGAGGGGTTTCGGGCCTTCTAACAGTTGCTGTGAGCCCTGCCATGCCAGTGGACTGTCTGTTAGGGAATGACCTTGAGCACACTGCCTGGAAGGAGGTAGAGCTCAAAGCGCATGTGGAGATGCTGGGGTTACCAGAGTGGATCTGTGCTACCACACAGTCCATGGCTGCCCGGAAAGGGAGTCAACCAGGGCTGGAGCCTGGAACAATGCCCCAGCCAGCTGCTAAAAAGGGAAGAGCCCGAGGGCGTGGGAAGCCCGCCCCGGGGGGGTCACCCCGTGAGATGGATGGGGCACCTGAGGAGGTCGCATCGGAGTCCACGGAGCGGGACGTTGCTCCCTTGGGGGACCTACCTACCCCTGCAGAGTGGCAGGTGGAAGGAGGGCCCACCAGGGAGGAGTTTTGCCGGGCACAGAGGGAGTGCCCCACCCTTGAGGGCATGAGGCGACAGGCCGAAGCCCAAGCAGCCGGCGATTCTTCTGGGAACTATCACATTTACTGGGAGGACGGCCTCCTTTACAGTGAGCCCAAGGCTCCTGTGCATGGGTCATCAAGGGCCTTAGTGGTCCCCCAATGCTACAAGGCCTTTCTTTTGGAGTTAGCTCACGAGATCCCCTTGGCAGGACACTTGGGTCAAGACAAAACCTTTGCTAGGCTTGTCCCACATTTCTACTGGCCCCGGATGAGGATTTCCTCAGATGCATTCTGCAGGACCTGTGTGACCTGCCAAGCTAGTGGGAAAACAGGGACCAAACTGAAGGCCCCCTGGAACCACTACCTGTCGTTGGCACCCCTTTGAAAGGGTGGGCATCGACATTGTTGGGCCTATGGATCCGCCCGACCTCTTCGTGTCACAGGTTTATCCTGGTTCTGGTGGACCACGCCACCCGATACCCAGAGGCTATCCCTCTGAGGACCATCACTGCACCTGTGGTGGCACGAGCCCTGATGGGGATTTTTACCAGAGTGGGTTTCCCCAAAGAGGTGGTGTCTGACAGGGGCACTTACTTCATGTCTGCATATATGCAAGCCATGTGGAAGGAGTGTGGGGTTACTTATACGTTTTCCACCCCTTACCACCCACAGACCAATGGTCTTGTGGAGAGATTTAACAAAACCCTAAAAGGCATGATCAGGAGTCTGCCCGAGGGCCTGAGGAAAAAGTGGGACGTCCTCTTGCCCTGTTTGTTGTTTTCCTACAGGGAGGTACCGCAGAAGGGGGTGGGCTTCAGCCCCTTCGAGCTGTTGTACGGTCACCCTGTGAGGGGACCTCTCAGCTTAGTGAAGGATGGGTGGGAGAAGACTCCTAGGAGGCTTCCCCAAGATGTAGTGAGCTACATGCTGGCCTTCCGCAGCCAGATGGCTAAGTTGTGGAAGCAAGCTTCTCACAACTTAGAGGCCAGCCAGGCGGTAATGAAGGAATGGTACGACCAGAACTCTCACCCTGTGGAGTTAGAGCCTGGACAGAAGGTATGGGTCATGGAACCTGGAGAGCTCAGTGCCCTCCAGGACCGTTGGACTGGCCCCTACTAGATACTTGAAAAGAAGGGCAAGGCCACTTACGTGGTGGACCTTAAGACCCCCAGGCAACCCCACAGGGTATTACATGCCAACCGCCTCAAACCCCACCATGAGAGGTCTGAGCTCACCTTACTGATGGTGACTGATGGTGCCGAGGAAGAGGAAAGTGAACCTCTCCCGGACCTCTTTGCTTCTCAAGAGAAGGACGGATCGGTGGAGGGAGTGGTCCTCTCCCCATCCTTGACGCCTGAGCAACAGAGGGACTGCCGCCAGGTCCTGGAGCAGTACTCCTCTGTGTTTTCCCTTATCCCTGGGATTACCCACCTGTGTACCCATGATGTGGACGCAGGGGACAGCCTCCCTGTCAAGACCAAGTCTTACAGGCTGTCAGATAAGGTGAAGGCCAGCATCCAGAGTGAAGTCCCTAAGATGCTGGAGTTGGGGGTGATAGAGCCCTCCAACAGCCCCTGGTCCAGTCCGGTGGTTCTGGTACCAAAAGCTGCCCCACCGGGCACCACACCTGAACTTAGGTTCTGTGTGGACTACAGAGGGCTAAATTCCGTGACCAAGACTGATGCTCATCCCATCCCTAGGGCGGATGAGCTCATTGACCGGCTGGGGGCTGCCCGATACCTGAGTACCTTTGACCTCACGTCAGGGTACTGGCAGATCGCCCTAACGGATGGAGCCAAGGAGAGGTCCACCTTTTCCACCCCAGAGGGCCACTACCAGTTTAGAGTGATGCCCTTTGGACTAAAAAACGCTCCTGACACCTTCCAGCGGCTGGTGCACCGGGTACTCTCCGGTTTAGAGGCCTTCTCTGCTGCCTACTTGGACAACATAGCTGTCTTCAATAGCAGCTGGGAGGACCATCTGTGTCACCTCCAGGAAGTGCTTCAGGCCCTGCAGCAGGCAGGCCTGACTATCAAAGCCAGCAAATGCCAGATAGGGCAGGGGTCGGTAGTCTACCTAGGACACTTGGTGGGCGGGGGTAAGGTGCAGCCCCTACAGGCCAAGATAGAAACCATCCTGGCCTGGGAGCCCCCAAGACGCAAACTGAGGTCAGGGCTTTCTGGGCCTCACAGGATACTACCGCAGATTTGTCAAGGGTTATGGCACCATTGTGGCCCCCTTGACTGAGCTAACATCTAAGAAACACCCTAGGAGAGTAATCTGGACCAAGGCTTGCCAGAAAGCCTTTGACTCCCTTAAGCAGGCCATGTGCACAGCTCCTGTGCTCAAGGCCCCTGATTTCTCCAAAGAGTTCATAGTCCAAACAGACGCCTCAGAGCATGGCATAGGGGCAGTACTTTCACAACTCAATGAGGAGGGCCTGGACCAACCAGTGGCCTTCATCTCCAGGAGGCTACTCCCCCGGGAACAGCGGTGGAGTGCTCTAGAGAGAGAAGCTTTCGCGGTGGTCTGGGCTGTTAAGAAGCTGAGGCCATACTTGTTTGGCTCCCACTTCCTGATTCAGACTGACCACCGGCCCCTCAGGTGGCTTATGCAGATGAGGGGCGAAAATCCCAAATTGTTGAGGTGGTCCATTTCCCTACAGGGGATGGACTTCAGGGTGGAACACAGACCCGGAGTAGACCACGCCAATGCTGACAGTCTCTCTAGGTTTTTCCGCCTTAGTGATGAGAACTCCCTAGAGGTTGGGTAGTTCTCCCCACTTTCAGCTGGGGGGGACACGTGTTGGACATGTCAGCCTTAGGGTGGTCTCCCCCTACATTTTTGCCCTGTTGCCTTCCATTTTTACCATACCTTTTTGTTGGACTTAGGCCTCTGGGCGCCTCACCACTGCTAAACAGTGCTGAGGTGCAGGTGCTCTCCCCTAAAACATTGTGACACTGGCATATCTGCCACAAGCCCCTGCTACTGCAGTGTGGCGTAACCCTCCATAGGCTACCATTGGGAACCCCCCTTCTGGGACCTAATAAGTCTGTCATGTTTGGTCTTGTTAGAATCGGGGCGGGGAACCCTTTCCAATGATATATGGGGTCTTGGCACTAATACTCTGGAATTCTCCCTTTAGAAAGTAGATATTTCTCTGCCTACACTTAGTCTGGGCACTGCAGATTCCCCCCTCCCATCTGCATACTGATAGCCTGCCTGGGCTGTGAGGTGGGCGTGGTGATTCACACCTTCTCCCCTTGAATGGGCTGTGACTGGCTGCCCACTGTAGCCTTAACGGCCCTGCCTTTTGTCACTATGACATCCAGGTCAGGGAAGGCAGGGAACATCCCAGAACTCCCTGGACTCTTCCAGAAACCCCCGCCCCCTAGACCCTTCCAGAGACTTCTACCCCCTTCCAGTAACTAGACTGCAGCGTATATAAGGGAGGGTCCTGGCCTCACATCTTTGTTATACTACTGGACCACGAGGAAACTCTGCTGGAGTGAAGACTGCTGCGCCAGGAGGATTGCCACCTTTGCTGAGACTGACTGTTCCAAGGAACTGCTGCCCCAGCTTGCTGCGCTGCCCTACTGCCTGCTGATCTTGCCCTGCTAAGAGAGGATCTATAGAACATCTCCAGAGTGTCTCCATAAGAGGAAGGACTGATCCCCTGGGCACTGGGATCACCAGGACAGCAAAGACACCAAGGACTGTCCCTGCAGCGTTGTGGAACTGCTCTGCTGCAAAAAGGAACAAAAAGGACAACAACGATCTGTTTTTATAAATAGCCCCTGCAGCGATGTAATCCTGGAAATCACTGCCGCCACCTGGGGACCCTAACTGAACTGTAAGGCGCTGTGAGGAAGAAGCGCTGTGAGCCTAACTCATCGCCGCCGCCCGGGACCTGAGCGCGCTGCATAGTGCTGAGAGAAAGAGTGAAGCGCTGTGTGGCAGGAAGCACCGCCGCTGCATGACCTGATCATGCTGGGGAGCACTGTGGCAGGAGGGCGCTGTGAAGCGAAGCGCTGCTTAGCCAAGATCACCGCGGCCGGCCCGGGCACTCAAACCGCATTGTGTTTTGCAAGCGCTGGGTGAAAAAGCGCTGTTTAGCCGGGATCACCGCCGCCGGCCCGGGAGCCTCGGAGAACTGCGAGGATATCCCCGTGACGTCAGAGGCAGCGCCGCGCTGGGATTGGAGCCAGCGCAGGACGTTGCCTAGCAACAGGGGGCTCGCCGCGCGGATACCGAGGGAGCCGTGCGGAAGTGAGGAGGCGCCCGGTCTCCCCGTGCCACACCGAAGCCGAGAAGAAGCTCCGACGCCCAGGGAAGCCACGAGCCAGCGCCGGCCCCCAGGTATGGTCAGCATTGCGAGCTAAGCTGCCGTGTGGGTGAAGTAGACTGCCGCAGGCTGCGGGGACTGGCTTAACCCGATAGCAGGACAGCCGGAGACTGTGTAGGGCGGCATCCGGGGAGCGGGGGGTTGTGCCCAGAAGAGCCTGACTTTCTTTTCCGGCCGCATTCGTGCTGCGGGCACAACGGAGGCATATTACCATCAATATCGGCCGCATCCTCACTGTAGCGCCAGCTTGACCCCCTTTTGCAACCGCATTCTTGCTGTGGGCACGACGGGGGAGCATTAACGACGGGAGTTTAACCACTGTGGCACCAGGGCCATTTTTACTGACTTCGGTGGCTGGAACCCATTTACAAGAACACTAGTTCTGACTGTCCCTGCGCGCCTTTTTCTTTCCTCGTCTTAAGCCCAAACTGAACTGACAATTGAACGAACGTTTTGCCTAAAAGAAACTGCCAGAGTTTGCTAGATTATTTTCCTCACAAAGAACACTGTTAGAAAGACACTGCAAATAAGAGCTCTTGACATATATGAACTTACTGTGATTTGATCTTGCCTGAAAACTGGATTTACCTGATTGTTGATCTTGCCTGAAATATAGATAAAGATCTTATATTTTTATAAATAACTGGTGTAGCGTCTGTTTGTGGTGTTTCACTGTGTTATGGTGGGTGGGTGTTACGCAAGTACTTTGCACATTGCCTCTTGAGCTAAGCCTACCTGCTCTGCGCCAAGCTACCAGGAGGGTGGTCTAGGGTACTTTGAGACCCACCCTGACGGAACCGGTGGTCCCTACTTGGGCTAGGGTACATACCCCTGCCAACTAGAGACTCCGGGGCAGATTTACAACTTCTGGCGCATCCCTGCAAATCAGCAGGGATGCGCCAGAATAGTTGCGACACGCAATTCTCTCCTTGCGCCACCACGGAAGCGCCGCATTTACAATGCGGCGCACCGTGGCGCAAGGAAAGGCCGCTGCGTGTCGCATCCTGTGGCGCAAGGGCGGCGCATTGCTGGAGTCGTGTCGCAAGCGCGACGCAACTCCAGCAATGCTCGTGGGCCGCCCATACCTAACGTGGTGCGCCACTCCTTACGCCTGCTTGAAGCAGGCGTAAGGATTCGTCGCAGCGGCGTCGGAAAAGTGACTCAGTGAAATCTTGTAGATTTCACTGCGTCACTTTTACGAGGCATTCCTTCGACGGAACGCCCACCCTGCGGAGGAACGCCCACATGAAACCTGACGCAGGTTTCATGTGGCGCAGGGCTTTACAACGTGACGCATCTCCCTAGATGCGTCACGTTGTAAATAATGCGCAACGTGGCGCATGGTTTACGTCGCCGCTGCGTCACAAAAGTGACGCAACGGCGGCGCAAAAGTGGCGCAAGGGGCTTGTAAATCTGCCCCTCCGTTTCTAACAGTACATAGTTAATTATTATGCATTGTTCAAATGTCAATTTTAATGTCTCCCCACTTTGGATTCCAACTTTACAATATGCGCTTATGCTCTCCTTCTGTTGAGAGTAAACATTTCTCCTTCCTTAAATCTCCACTCACCCTTCGCTCTGGTCTGGTGGTATCATGATAACTGTATGACCAGCCAGTTTGGAACATGGGTTCAACTACACTGTACACTGCATTAAACTGGTCTCTGCTTCTATTTTATGCTTGTCACTATCACCACATCGTTGATGTGTATCTAACGCCAAAACCTTTACCTAACAGGTTCGGGCTGCATTTGCACCTTAGGCAAATTGCCAAGGACAGATGGGTCACAATGCCTGACTATTGCAGGTGAGTGGTTCTCACCATAGCAAATGTGCTATTAAATTAAAATATCATACGACATCCCCCATTAAGAAGACATACTGTAAATGTTTCTTTGGCTGTTGATATTGTTTGGCTAAATCGGACCATGGCTAAGAGTGTCTTGATTTTTTGCAATGTTGAACTGCTGAATATGGGCTGCTACTTATCATTATCAAAAACTCATTGGTATGTTGTTTATGTCCCCTCCCACAGGTCTTACCGGTGAATCCGCCTTCTTGATTTCCCAGGATCACAGGTTTTGTATCAAATACAACCAATGCATTATTTTGTTTCTCTTGTTTTCCAACAATTTTCACGGCAGTAGCTATTTAGAGATCCTGAAGAAAGCCACGACACTGGACATGTCATTGGCTGAAACATGTCGATCACTACCCAGTACGACTGAATCTAATGATTTCATGCGTACATCTTTGTTTTTAGTCCTTACACAAGGTAGCCAGAATAAAGATTTGAAGGTGAACCTTGTAGTTAGTTTTAACTCACCAATTCACTTGCACTGCACCCTTACACCCTGTTAGCCTACGTTGGGTTTTAGTAATAACCCCTCCATTAAAACATCCCTCAGCTCCTCCCTCGCAGCGAGGGGGTTGTAGCCCGCACCATGACTAGGTTTCATGGTGCGAGGAGGATTCCCAATAATGAAGCATGCCACCATTGGTGGGTGAGGAAAACCGTCCTTAAAAGGGACACCCCCCCCTGTAAGTTAGTCCCCATTTTTGCAGTTTCGCACGTCACTAGACCAGAGGGCCCTGTGTGTATTGTGTGCTTCTGAATTAGGCCTGCAAGCCTTCTTTGTGGTGGCCATGCCTTCTTGCTGGTTGTCATTTTGCATGCAATGTTTTCTTCTTTTATCCAGCAAAAAATGTAGCACAGTTCCCTAATTTTTCTAATAAATTTGCAATACTATTGATTGGAATTGATTCACTATGTGGCCTAGTCTGCCAATGGGTTTTCCAACCAATAGGCCCAGAGCTACTCATGGGTGCATGAAACAACTGTTTCTGTGGCGTCTGTTGAATTTTAACATCATTTAGGGTGTTGCAGCGGAAGCGTTGGGGGATTTTTTGTCAGTTAATCTATCCACACAAACCGCTATACCATAATCAGAAGCGTAACTCTAATGACGGGCCCATAAGTCATTGTCACACAGTTAGCAATATCAAAGGTCCTCCGATGAATCTTTGGTAGAGCTAAAGGGACTAAATTATGGAAGATGGTATGCTATTTCTCCACGAGGACCTACAATGAAGAAATATGCAAAACATTTGTCATTGTAAACATATCCAAATAACTAAACACAAATACTATTCTTTTCTATTAGTTTTTCTTGTTATTTCATAATATGAATGGTCAAACACAAATACAATACAACTAGAATGTCATAAATTGGTTCATAGAATATAGATTGGATTCACAATAATCACCACAGATCATTCAATAAACATCAGAATATCAGGTATAGAGGAGTGAGAGTGCGAGAAAACATCAGTGAAACAACAGCTCACTTACAAGATGAAATACTAATGCACAGTGTGCAATTAGTCTGAAAGGCTAACCCCACGGCCATTAGGGTATAGCAAAGGCAGCACCACCAGCCGATGATGTGCAAAGTCTCCAGAAAAGTCTCTTAGGATCAGCAGGATCTGCCAGTCAGAGAATCAGGAATCAGCAGGGCATGCAGCATACCACAAACGCAGGACAGGTCACTATTCTTGTGAACGAGCTGAGGAGCATTTCCCACAGGAATCTTTATAGTACGCTACTTCCTTTCTTCAGCTAAAATGTTGCTTTCAGCAAGCCTCTCTATTGGTTATTCACGATGATCCAACCACCTTCTGACAGTGACTTTACTATTATTTTCTAAACACTCTTTGTCTAAAATTTGTACAACTTCCAAGAGAGGAAGAAGGAAGAACCTAGATACATTTGTATAGTAAATCTAGCAATAGTTACATTCATGCCGTCTACAACCCTCACCTAGGCAGGAAAGAAATTTAAAGTTTTATTCAGATATAGGCTAAAATCTGCACTCTAAGGAAGCATTTGAAACATTTGGAGGACACAAACTCTAAGGAAACACTTGATGCACTTTAGGGATGGGAGAACAGGAGCACGGAAGCACATCCCCTAACATTTCCTAAGGCCTACATTTATTTTAGAAAAAGAGAGAATTATTTCTAAAAACCTACACTACTTTCACGAAGAATAAAAGCAGATTCTTTGTCGTTTATTTTTCTGCAGTTAGGAAGACAGAATAACATTCAGTTAGCATTATTCACATTATAAAATCAAACTATTGTGCCTTGTGCACATTTCTCATGTTATACACTCTCTTGTTATATTAGTAGTTTTGCGTACATTATTAAAATACATGCATTTGAGTGGAATTCATCAAGCAGAGTTTATTTTCAAAAATCGTGCTCCATTAAGGGCATGGATGGAATTGGATTGAAATGCAAAGTGTGTTTTCTTTTGGTAATTCACTTTTTTTCTTGTGTGTTAAATAAATGCCTTTGTTGGATGTGTGTGGTTGTAACTTGCAAACCGTTTTTAGCACTGTGGATTTTCGTTTTTGGCATTGTTGCATTAAAGTTGTGTTTTTTAGCATGCCTCCTTTGTCTGGTCAGTGTGTGAGTGTTTTTGTAATAGTGGGCCAGCATTTGCCTTGGCTGAGCCTCCTCATGTGGCTAGGGGCCATTTTGTAAAGTCTGTATCCATATAGGCCTGCCTGAGCTCATTGTTTTCCAGGCCTCCTGCTTTTTGTGAGTGACCATGTGGCTGGTGGCCATTTTGTGGTGGTAGTTAGTGTGCTTTTGTCATAGGCCTGCATGTCTTTCCTTTGTTCCTCTTGGCTTATTGCTTCTATCCATTGTCAGCTGCAGCTCCCTGAATGCTGAATCCTACGTGATGCACAATGCCAAACCGGGTCCGTTATATTTGTATTTTTGTTGTTGTTCTTCTTCTTTCCTATCCTTCCTGAGTGTACTGTACAGTACACCAACCATGAAAGCCCTTGTTGTTGTCAAAGTCTCACAAATGGCTACACTGTATTGTTATGTTTTTTTAATAACTGAGGTAATAAATTTAATAATATTAATAGCACTAACAAGTGTCACCACACACTAAGTTATATATTATATTTGTTTGTTTGTACTTGTAGTAATTGAACCACAACAATGAATGCCACGTTTCACTGATGTTCTTGTTGCTTCTTTGCTTTTAGGTGCACAAAAGAGGAGGAGACGACATCACCCATTGTACTGCCAGACAGAAGTCCTGCTGCGCACGACGTCACGTGACGTGTGACCACAGACATCTCTTCAACTTGTGACACTGTGTGCTGCTGACATCTTCAAGATGGCCCTAAAGAAAGGTACCAGGTCCAGTACCAAGAAAGTTGCCAGTGAGAAGAAGACACTGCCACTTACCAAGACCAGTATGTCGCCCCAGACCTTTTTTGGGAAACCAAAAATTGTGCCTGCAGCAGCGGTGTGCGGGGAGCAAGCTAGGAGTAGCACCTCCGCATCAGTGGACCCACCCCACCAACCTAGGCCCAAGCCCATGTCTGTCACAGACGTAGCCAGTCTAATCACGAGTCCAACGCCGATGAGCAGTGATGTTGAAATTGACTGATCGTTATCGCAAAGTAGTACCTAGCCAATGCAGGAAACTCAGATAAGTGGGCACCAACAGCCGCAACCACCCCCAATAGTAGTTGTTCCTCCTGAAGTAGGGGCAGTTCAGGAGATCAAGCTTCCTGCAGAGGAAGAAGAAGAACAAGCCAATCTTTCAGAATATCAATTGTCTTCCAGATCCCCAGCAAGGAAAAAGAGGGTTAGTCCATCAACCTCTTCTGAAAGCCCCCCTTCTGATGATCTAGACGCCACTTGGAAGCCACCTCAGTCTGAGAGTGAGACACGCCATGAGACGAGGCTAGGGAAAAGGAAGGTTCCAGAAAGCCTTAGAGTTATGGAGGTAGATGTAGAAGAGGAGGAAGATGACGAGCCAGTCATCATGGACATTAGTCCCGCCCTAGGTAGAGACCGACATTACCCCATCCCAAATTGCTGTGAGGGATGTGGCACAAATAGCACCAACACAGATGATACCACCAACACCACCTCCAGCTTCCATATTTCGCCGGCAGCGACCTACATCCACCACAACCACCTCACTAGAAGTACTGCAGAGAGCCAAACATCATGCCCACCTACCAGTTCATCCGACATTGCAAGTCACACCAGCAGCACCAGAAAATTGACCTACCCAGTTTGGGACTTTTTTCTGTTAGCAAGAAGGAGGTGAACATTGCTATATACTCCATTTGTGGACAAGGTGTTAGTCGGCGTAAGATTGGTACAAACTATGGTATCAGAGGCCAAACAACCCATCTGAGAAAACACCACTTGATACAGTGGGAGGCGCAACTTAGCTGCCAAAACACTGTTGTTGGTGGAAGGGATGAAGAAGAAGAACCAATCATGGTGGAAGGTGGAAGGTGAACAAGAAGGAGACATTTTTTCTGTTACACAAAGCAGCCCTGTCCCCAGCAGTGCAGTGGTACCACCAACATCATCATCATCAGCAACATCACAATGGCACAAGAGTCAGGCTGAGACACCAAGGGGTCCAAGGCAAGAGATGACTGCTCAGTGGCGGCTCGGAGAGGGAGTGCTGCGGGGCAGTGGGGCGGGCAGGGAGGGGCTGCGTGGGGGGGTAGTGGAGTCGGACATACGACGGGCAGGTGTAAAGTGAGTAAATAAATAAATAAAACTATTTACCTTGCGCTCGTTGCATCACCAACTTGGCGATACAGCGTGCGCAAGGTAAATAGTTTTATTTATTTATTTACTTACTTTACTCCTGCCCGTCGTATTTTCATCTCCACTACCCCCACCCAGCCCCTCCCACGCCCCACCCCACTGCCTGCAGCACCCCTATGCGAGCCGCCACTGGTACTGCAATGAAAAAATGTGCATTGAGCCTAACATCTGGTGTCAAGAAGTCACCTGCATAAGTGGCACCAGAAAAGAAAAAAATCCAGGCTACCAGTCTCTGCATGTTTAGGTCGGAGGGGCAGTACGAACGCAACCACACAACCGCACGTTTGTACAGCGCAAAGCTGGCTAAAATGTTAATGCTGGACCTCCTCCCTTTTTCATTTGTGGAAGGGGTGGGTTTTCTTGAATTTGTGGCAGCCATCTGCCCAAAATGGAAGGTTCCCAGCCGGTCCTATTTCGCCAGAGTTGCTGTTCCAGCACTACATCACGACGTGCTGGAATTGCTTGGACAAGCTTTGCAGCAGAGTGCTGTTCACACTATCCACCTGACAACAGACATGTGGACCAGTTGCCAAGCCACTGATTACATGTGCATCACTGCACACTGAATCTCTTTTGTGGGGGTTAGAGAAAAGATATCTGCAGCAGGTGTTGTTGACACTGCTGAGACTTTTAATGCAGCTCGGAAACATTCAACTGTAGCCATGTTCGCCATGGAGAAATCTCATACTGCTGCAAACATTTTGGAAGACTTTGACTGCAAAGTCTTTGAATGGCTGTGACCAAGAGGGCTTAACATTGGTTTTGTTGCCACGGACAATGTCAGTAATATAGTTAAGGCCATGGCCGATGGTGGCTATTTCAGGGTCCTGTGTTTGGCGCACTGCATTAACATCATTGTTCAAGACTTTATGAAAAAGGAAGACCGTGTCAGCAACTTACTGACCACCTGCAGAAGAATCTGCACACATTTCAGCCATTCTTTTAAAGCCCGGAAGCAGCTGAGGATCATTCAACATGATAATAGAATGCCAGTTAAAGCACTCATCCAGGAGGTGCCAACATGTTGGAACTCAACTTATTACATGCTTGAATGTCTGTTTGAGCAGTACAGACCAATTAATGAATATGTCATGCAAAGAGGGAATGCAACTGTGAAAGGCATGATCATTGAGATGGACCAATGGGGCCTAGTTAAATGCCTGACAGAGATGCTACTTCCTTTCGAGGTCTTCACACGTGAAGTCAGCAAGGAGGACTGTACTATGGGCCAAGCTATCCCATTGTTGCACATGCTACAGGAACAGCTGAAGAGGGTGTCTGCAATGTACGCAGGTGTGGAGGACAAAAGAAGCATATGAGTTGGTGGAGAGCTTAACCCTTTGCTTATCTGAAAATACAAGGTTGCAAAGAGGCATTGTGTCATTCAACCATTACATTTGTGCTACAATTCTAGATCCACGGTACAAACCATTACTGCACACTTTCATTCCTTTTTCAGACGGGGATGTTGCCAACTACAAAACTTGGATAGGTGTGAAAACCAGTCATCTAGAAAAAGAACAGCCAGTAATTAGAGGCCCGCTACTCCAGGGCACAACAATTGCTGCAGGGCAGCCGGCTTCAAGTTCAACTTCAAAGCCTGAGGGCAGTGCGGTTGGCTCTCAGCAGCCAAAACCACCAACAACACCAAGAACAACATCAACAACAAGAACAGGAGCATCAGCCCCAAAATCAGCACAGGAATGGTTTTTACAGCAAGGGCTTAAGTCCAGTGCTGAGGCAAAGGCAAAAGAGGCCGAGCAAAGAGGAGCACCCATGAGCATTGAGCGGATGGTACAGGCCTATCTGGATGACCCAAAAGAGGTCTACTTTGATCAAAGCCCATTGCTGGATTGGTATGGGAAAAAGCGCCAAGGACCTGGCTTGGCAGTTCGGGCTGGACTGTTCCCATGAGGCACAGGGTCAAGACTGATTTGCATATGGCTGGGTTCAAACTGGAATGGCATGGTGAGCAAAAAAACGATGGATTTAGGCCCAGATCTCTGTATTGGGGTGAATGTATGACATTGTTCTGCAGCCCAGACGTGGGACCCGTGCTCTCCATGCCACTGGAATCAAGCTATCCTGGCTGAAGAGGGGTGAAACCCCGAAACCGGTCCTAGGATGCTTGTTTCCAGTCCAGGGAGGACCTGGCTTGGCAGTTCGGGCTGGACTGTTCCCATGAGGCACAGGGTCAAGACCGATTTGCATATGGCTGGGTTCAAACTGGAATGGCACGGTGAGCAAAAAACGATGGATTTAGGCCCAGATCTCTGTACTGGGGTGAATGTATGACATTGTTCTGCATTCTGTCCATCAATTGTTGTTTTTGCATTTGTCACCCCGAGTGGGACGGGTATGCCCAGACGTGGGTCCCGTGCTCTCCATGCCACTGGAATCAAGCTATCCCGGCTGAAGAGGGGTGAAACCCCGAAACCGGTCCTAGGATGCTTGTTTCCAGTCCAGGGAGGACCTGGCTTGGCAGTTCGGGCTGGACTGTTCCCATGAGGCACAGGGTCAAGACTGATTTGCATATGGCTGGGTTCAAACTGGAATGGCATGGTGAGCAAAAAAACGATGGATTTAGGCCCAGATCTCTGTACTGGGGTGAATGTATGACATTGTTCTGCATTCTGTCCATCAATTGTTGTTTTTGCAGGTGCTCAGCAGGCTGGCGATAAACTATCTGGCTTGCCCTATCACAAGTGTCTCTTCTGAGTGTGTTTTCAGTGCTGCTGGTGCTGTTCTGACAGTGAGAAGGACCAGTCTCTCGCCCCAAAACGTGGAGAGGTTAACCATGATCAAAATGAATCAGCACTTTATACCACCGGATTACACCATACCTGAAGTAGCACAGCAGGAAGATGATGACGGCGACTCAGGTCATGGAAGTAGTGTGTTAGGTGACCTACTTCTGGGCGAACCACCAGAGTTTGAGGACGAGCTCTACTTCCCTGACAACTAGGCTTTTGAGGTGACTCAAGTTACTTTCTTTTTTCCTTTTTGAGGCACAAAAAAAAAATCATATAGTTGAGGAACATCATTTACTTTATTATTTGTGTGTGTCACTGTCTTTTTGGCTCACAAATCTATCCCGACCGTCTTACTCTTTTATTGCCGAATTGGAGTTGCAACTGCAGTCAGTGAAGAAGTAACTACTGGTCCACTCCCTCATCTCCCTAAAGCCATTTCCCTCATACCAGACATTGGATGGATAATACAACAAATGTGAAATGTGTGCCTGCCTCCAAACCTGGGCCCTGACTATTTATATCCTTTCCAAGCCTAGAGGTACTGCCCCGGAAGAACAGGTAAATGATGGCATGCATTGCACGCTGAGTGATTGTTGTTTGTTGTGCTGATGCCTATTATCTATCTACACAATTGTACTACTGCAGGCCGTTCCATTGCATTTTGAGTCGGGATGAGTCTGGAGTCTGGAGGACTCACTCAGGAGTTGGGACACTGTTTGTACAGAGTTTGTACAGAGATGGACACCATACCATACTCTCAGTCAGAGTCAAGAGGACCAGAGATGATTGATGGAACGAATAACTCAGGGCGTGAAGTGGCCTAAAGGTAAACAACAACACCAGACCAGACCTACAAGTCTGTGTAGTGGTGGTGGTGTGACTGACAGTGGTGCATTGATTTTTTTACTTAATTTGGAAAATGCTATGTTGCTGTGTGTGTGTGCTCAGTGCTACTGCTGTCTAGCTCAAATTCGGAGCTAAGTGGAGGTTGGGTGAGGGGGCCTGTTCCTGTTGTTGGAGGTAACTAACTGCCGGCCACCTCTGAAAGTCTTCTTATTGCACTCCTCCTTAATTATGCAGTTTAACTTTTCTCCTTGATTTTTCAATATCCTTTTTGTTTTTCCATCTACAGGCCCTTTACCCTGCGCCATACTGGGAAAAACAACTCACACTTACCTTACCAATCCGCATCCGCCAGGCACCCAAAATTGATGGACGGATAGTCTGAGGAAGGACCAAGAGGAATGCGGAGATGCAACTCCAATTTTGGCAAAAATATAATACAGTACCAGTATCTTCTTCATTTGATTCATTTTTTTTTTCTCTTCAATCATTACGGCTGTGTGTGTTGTTTCTTTGCATATATTTTACTCCTACAGATATTTTACCTTTATTTGCTATCTTTCAAAGGAAGTCCGGTATGTAACTTCGTTGTCTCTGGGGGCAGACAGGCAATTGCATAATTAACATACTGCCCTGTACTAGTCTAGTACTACTCCTTATCATGCATGCGTTTCCTTTTTCTCCCTCAACAGATTTATGTTGGTCAGCTGCCAAGATGAATGTGTTGTCCATGTGTAGTGTTTGTCTTTGTCAAACCTTTCCCTCAAATTCCCCTTCCCAACCATTCATCAAACCCTAACCCTCTTCCCCCGGGCTGTGTGATTTATATTGAGGTGTGACTAAATTAAATTTACACCAATAATTGATCACACACTTGCTTGGGCGGATGTGGTGAAAGCAACACACTAACTCAAGGCAGGGCGAGGATCTTCTTCTGCTCTAACGATATATATATATATATACATATATCCAGCTCCTGTGCACCCCTCTTGCGGATCACTCTTAGGGCGGGTGCTTCTCTAAACACGGCGGTGCTTCGTGGTATTAAATTTCTGCTCCAAAAATTTCTTTCGTTTAAAGAAATATCAGCACTCGCGGGGTCGGTAATCAGTCGATCTTTATTTCACAAATAAACGCGTTTCGGAACCAGTCCTTCATCAGTGTTTACAATCAATGTAACGAAGCACCATTTTTAAAGGTATTTGGTAAAACAAAATCATAGAGACTAAAAGAGGATTATGGTCGCCTTTCTGCTAGGTGCCATATTGGAGTGGTATCTTTTACAGATTCTGATCTCATACCTGTATAGCAAATTAATATTAGAACCAATGTTCATACATGCAGTTATTTGACCTGCGCGACCAAATTGACATATTATCATTTGATATTCAAATTGAAAAACGTTATCAACATTTTGCGCTTATTGCCACTCTTGATTAAGATCTCGCCGTGGATCGGCATATGGCAATCTCCAAATGGAGATTGCCCCAGTTCCTCTGTTTAATTGCGCCGTAAATCGTCAAGTCTCATTTGATATTAAATCAGCAGATATGTTATTTTTGATGGTACCTTTTCAATTATTAGGGACATATTAAATATCTAGATGTACTGCCAATTCTTCCCCGCTATTAAGCCCATTTGGAGTCCTAGTTTGTAAATCGATTATATATCGTGACTCCAATATCCGTAATTTCAGTACCCTGTCTCCCCCTCTGATACTCGTCGGGACATGATCAAGGCTAAAAAATTAATGTTAATGATTTAACCACCCTGGAGGTGCTGGAAGAACTGCGTCAAGAAAATGAAAGTGAATGTATAGGGATGGGTGAAACTATCACACAAAGGACTAGCTGCCTAGGCATAGAACAGGAGGCATCACCAAGCCCTTTTAAACCACCATCACAATTTTTACCGCAAATGTCATCGGATGCGATAGACGTTTTTTCTGAAGCCGTTATTAAAGACCTAGTACAATTCCGGAGGAACATCAAGCCATCAGCTGGCACGAAGAATCTGACTAAAGCTCAACGAGTCGCCTTGAAAAATCTACAGAGTGATGCAACCGTCATTTATAAACCTTCGGATAAGGGGGGGAACATTGTTTTAATACCAAGAGACCAGTATGTGGAGGAGGCTCTACGACAACTGAAAAATGAAATTTGTTATAGATTAACAACCAAAGATCAATATCAGGAGAGTGTCGCACGATACCACACATTGATCAAAAAGTGGCATGACAAATCGATGCTGGACATGGATGAATATCTCTTTCTTAGAGTCCTGAACCCGATACTTCCCACATTTTATTATTTGCCAAAGATGCACAAGGATGCCGCTAGACCACCAGGGAGACTGATTGTGTCTTCATTGGGCAGCCTAACGGAGAACCTCTCTAGGTTTGTGGACCATCATCTTTTCCATTCAGTACTCCAACTGTCTTCGTATATCAAAGATACAACGGATTTTATCAACCACATTGAACAATTACAATGGGAATCATCTTACAGCCTAATAGTACTGGATATTACAAGCCTTTATACTTGTATCGAACACTCACAGGGACTGGAAGCAGTAAAATATTTCTTGCAAAAGAGATCATTGAAGTTCGCAAGTCATAACATCATGTTAATTGAACTTATTGAATTCTGCCTATTGAATAATATCTTTCTCTTTCAGGGAGATATCGGGCAGATATCGGGGACTGCGATGGGCACCTGCTTCGCCCCCAGTTACGTGAATTTATTCGTGGGCTGGTGGGAGGAGCAGGTGGCCTGGTCCACCACTAATGAAATCTGGACGAGTGAGGTAGTAGCTTGGTACAGGTACATCGACGACCTCTTCATTGTATGGAGGGGGTCAATAGAAAAGGCAAAGGAATACATTCAACATCTCAATGCTAATGAAGTTAACTTACGATTCACAGGGGAAGTCAGTGCAGTGGCCGTTAACTATCTGGATCTGAGGGTGGAAGTGCAGGATGGGAGACTAACAACTGTACTTTATAGAAAACCGACTGCTGGAAATAGCATGTTGCATGCTACTAGCAGCCACCCCCCCAAACTTAAGAGCAGTTTACCCTATGGGGAGTTTCTTAGGATAAAAAGTAACTGCTCTAGAAAATGTGACTTTGATGAAGCCATCAAGGACAGTTTTGATAGGTTTTTATCTAGAGGATACAACATAGATCTGTTGAAAACTACCCTAAAAAGAGTGGATTTTTTGCAAAGAGATAAATTGATTAAAGAAACACACCTAGGGAGGGATAAAAACTATGATCAAGGGAAATTTCGCATGATCACGACGTATTCGGATGATGCGGAGTTCCTCAAAAGAAACTGACATGATCATTGGAATGGATATTCCATTAAGTCCCATGATCACGTTCAGGAAGGCTTGCTCTTTAAAGGACAGTCTGGTTCATAGTCATTTAGACGTGATTTCCCCTAAACAAAGCACACTGAGTGAAATGAGAGGCTTTTATCCTTGTGGTAAATGTAAGGCCTGTGCCTTTAGCAAAAAAGTACTTAGCTATGAGGTTACAGGAACTAAAATCAGTAGGAGAATTACTAAATTCATGACCTGTCAAACAACACACTGTGTCTATTGCCTGAGTTGCCCTTGTGGCCTCAGGTACATAGGCAGTACGATACACAGTGTAAAAATAAGGATACTAGAGCATATGCGTGCCATAGTGAAGAAGGATTTGAATTATCCTGTCGCTAGGCACTTTGCCATTAAACACAGAAGTAATAGGGATCTATTACAATTTTTTAGCCTTGATCATGTCCCGACGAGTATCAGAGGGGGAGACAGGGTACTGAAATTACGGAGATTGGAGTCACGATATATAATCGATTTACAAACTAGGACTCCGAATGGGCTTAATAGCGGGGAAGAATTGGCAGTACATCTAGATATTTAATATGTCCCTAATAATTGAAAAGGTACCATCAAAAATAACATATCTGCTGATTTAATATCAAATGAGACTTCCCGATTTATGGCGCAATTAAACAGAGGAACTGGGACAATCGCCATTTGGAGATTGCCATATGCCGATCCACGGCGAGATCTTAATCAAGAGTGGCAATAAGCGCAAAATGTTGATAACGTTTTTCAATTTGAATATCAAATGATAATATGTCAATTTGGTCGCGCAGGTCAAATAACTGCATGTATGAACATTGGTTCTAATATTAATTTGCTATACAGGTATGAGATCAGAATCTGTAAAAGATACCACTCCAATATGGCGCCTAGCAGAAAGGCAACCATAATCCTCTTTCAGTCTCTATGATTTTGTTTTACCAAATACCCTTAAAAATGGCGCTTCGTTACATTGATTGTAAACACTGACGAAGTACTGGTTCCGAAACGCGTTTGTTTGTGAAATAAAGATCGACTGATTACCGACCCCACGAGTACTGATATTTCTTTAAACGAAAGAAAGTTTTGGTATTAGAAATATATACATATATATATATATATATATCCAACAAACAGGTAGCCCCAATGAGAGAAGCCAACAGGTACGTATAAGATCTTCGATTTATTTTCACGACAGCTTGCATGCAGGCACAGGGCATTGTAAAGTCCATCAAATAAAAGCCACGCCAGACGCGTTTCGGGAATCAACTTCCCTTCCTCAGTGGCATTCAGCTGTAATCACCAAGCAGCATTTCCTGCACCAATTTATTCAAAGTACCTGCCCCAGTGGGCGTGGCCACGGCTTCCCATGGCCTTGTGGTCTTCGTAGTGCAAGCGTACATAAACCTCCTGTGAGTCTGTCTGGTGTACAAAATACATGTTTGTTACCCCAGTGGGTTGATGAACACCAAGCTTCCTTGTCTGCCGCGCTTGTGAGCTGTCGCGTCGAACACCGCCTCCCATTAATAGCGAGGAAACTTTATATATCCATCATGGGCCCGCACTGAGCGCGGTGAGCTTCTCTCGCGGCTGGACTCAGCCGCTCTATATCCAACAAACAGGTAGCCCCAATGAGAGAAGCCAACAGGTACGTATAAGATCTTCGATTTATTTTCACGACAGCTTGCATGCAGGCACAGGGCATTGTCAAGTCCATCAAATAAAAGCCACGCCAGACGCGTATATATATATATATATACCCCACACTGGCAATATATAGATTAGTTTGCCCACCCATGCTCAGTATTCGATATTCAATTTTTTTTCCAGAGGAACATAATCCATCATAATTAATTGCCGGCATCGATTCATCATCCTTCCAGCACTAAGGTTACGCTTGTCCACTTCATAGGTCGAGTCAACTTCAGTTTGTAACTTGTACTAGGCTATCCCGGCCACCATTATGTTTTATTTTACTTTAGCATTGCTTATCATCATCATGGTTTCTTGTTTGGCAGTCTTCTTCTTGTGTACTGTACTTCTACTACTCGTTCCCTAGTCCCCTCAGGTGACTGACTGTCTCATTTTCTTTTTTTGCAAATGCTACTGTCTACTACTGCTACCACCACCACCATGGCACCATGGGAAACCAAACCATCACCGTGCAGCCATCACTTCGCCTAAACATCAATCACAGGTAAGAGAAGAAGTGTGGGGGAGGCAATAATGTATATACTATGGAAATTAATTAATTCCCACATCCACATCCTTCCGAGTAGATAGGGGTTTTAGTTGCAGACTGCATAGACTAGGAGGAGAGACTGATAGTAGTAGGACAAGTGAGGGTACCGCATCTATCTGTTGGTGTGTTACACTATCAGCAAATTTCAAAAACTGGCTGCTGCCATGCAGCAAAGGAGGAAACAAGGCGAAGTATAAGAGTAACCCCCCCCAGAAAAGATTTACATCATATGTATTGTAAAACTATAAATAATTTATTACCCTGACAAACTAGAAGAAACCCACAACACCTGACCCACCCCTCTCCCTAATCCCAACCAATGTCCAGTAAATGTCCATGTCCACTCCAAATGTCCATAAAAAAAGAAAACACCCACATTTTCCCCAACTGCCAACATTCCCACCTTCTCCCCAACACATCCCACCCACCAAAAAAAGATTAAAAAAGGGGCAAGGGTCTAGAAGACTGAGGTCTAGCGGCGGGCATGCCGCCTAGTGCACTCTAGGACCTCCTCCAGCCTGGCCTCTAGGCGTGCCATCCGGAGGAGCATGTGGTGCTGAAAATTCCTGCAGGAACAACAGGGGTGGGCAGCAGTGGTTGAGGATGAGTTGCGGTGGGCGGCTGCCAGAACACTGCGTCATACCACCGGAGGTACGGGGGGCCTGGCTGGGGCCCCGGGCATTAGAGGGAGCTGCAGCTGCCGCCTCCTCCTCCTCCTCCGTTAGGACAACCAGCCGGCGATATTCAGCCAGGATGGCCTCCAGCTTCCATTGCCATCTCCTGGCTGCTAACTCCTGCCTGGTGGCGGGTTGGGAAGGAGTAGCTAGATCAAGAAAGAAAAAAGACAATTGTAACCAATACTCTTAGCAAAACAGTAACACAAAATTTTACACATAAAATTATGGTGGCACAGTAGCACTAGCAGTACATAACATTTGTGGTATCCTCACTTCCTCGGCCCCTAAGATTTGGATGTGATGATGATTTGACTTTCAGGCATTAGGCACTATGGAGTAGACAAGTATTCTTCTTCTCTCTCTTGTTTAGCTCAATTAATCTTGTAGGCATGCCAGCTCAGTCAGCTTGCACCCTAGACAGACATACTCGTGTCGCAGACTCATGTTACTTTACTACTGTCTGCAGGTGGGGCAGCTGTACTTCACAATTATCTATTTTTCCATTACGGCCATACTCTGTTAAATCAATGGCAAATGCTCAATATTACTTTCACCCTGACTACTACAACAAGGCACATGATATGCTTAATATGAATGATGATGATATACGGCACGACGTCACATCACGTGATGATGACATGACATACTATTATTGTTTGATTGTAAGTTAACCATGCAGCCGATAGTCCAGCCATGGCTGACACAGTTGAAATGACATGGGTAGGGAGTGGGAGTGGGCCTCAGAGTCGGAGGGAGGCGATTGATGATGGGTGGGTACATAGTAATACACAATATATATGTTGTACTTGCAAACTACTGTGAGTCAAGGGAGTATTCTGAAATACAACCTCAAACCTTTGAATCAAAAACCTTGAAAAAAAACAGTCCTTGTTTATTCCTCCCTGGGTTTTTTCATTTATCATTGCATTGCTCTTCTAGCATTATTTTATTCTTCACCCTTGGCTTTGCTACTCTGGCACGGTTTAATTTTCTTTTACATTCTCTTCATCCAGTCTGACTCTTCACCTACTATGATACCATCCAGGCATCCATCCATCCAAACATGGCTATCATTCTCAATCTCAACAAACCTTTCACCAACAACATACATTTGTCATTTAACCACCACCCATGCGTCCTTACTTGCCTTTGAGTTCAACCCATTAAACCCCCGGAGGATTCCTTCCACCCATACAGTTTCACCCACCCAGGCAGGCATCCTTTCTTTCACCTTTCACCCGTCCTTCAACCACCCATGCATCCTATCGGCCACCTATATGCATCCCGGGGCTCCTTCCTTCATCCACGCATTCTTCTCTGCCAGTCATATATTACATGTCATCTGACTCTTTGTCTTCGTCATAAAACTTTCTCTGCTGAGTTGAAGATAGAATAGAAGAGGGCATTAGTTACTCAGCTCCCACTAATGCTAATGTTAAGTAAAGGGTGTCTTCTTCAACTGTTCACAACAACTTAGTCTCAGCAGCAGTACAGTGTACTGTGTGTACACCCTTGCAGTGAGTGTATTCATCATTTTCAATAAGTAAGGAATATGACTTACCACCGCCCGCCACTGCTGCTGGCTCACCTCCTGCAGCTGCCGCATCCGCTCCCTCCAGAGTGGTGTGGCCTTCACCGCTGGCCCCAGCACTGGTGGTCGGTACACCTGGAAAAAACATTTCACATTTTTTAGATGCCATATACGCCTCCCCTATTTATTTTTTTCATTAGCAAGATTGAAAATACATACCCCACACACATCACTACAATTCTGGTACTAGAGTAGAGTAGACAGTATGTCCTATCAAAAATAACAAAATATCCGGTTGGGCATTTTGTTGTTGGCAATTTTTGAGAAGCCTCTCAAAAAGAGGACAACCCAAAGGACTGGACTCAGTGGCTAGAGCTATTAGTGCATCCGATTTTTTGAAAAGAACAACAAGAGTGGCCAACTGGGCAGACAATCGGACATGAGGTCTGACTTGGTTGGAAAATAATGGTGCTGTCCTCCTCCTCATATTTTCTTCCAGCCATGGTGCATGGTAATTAGTTGTTTAGTGTTCACCATCAACTGCTGCTAATAAAAAAAGTACTAGGGCTAGACGAGAAAAAGTAAAATACACCACTTTGGGGTGTCCAACGTGAGTGACCATCATTTACTGATTGAGCATGAGACAGTAAAAGAAAGCCTTCTCATCTAATGTGTAGAATACCTTACTTGGGCATGCAATCTGCACAGCAGATTAGTACTACTAGTACTAGTAGTAGTAAGGAGTCCTTACTACTACTTGTACTAGTAATAGGACCAATGGGTTCTCTGAGTCTTACAGTACCACCACTAGGCAATCCACAAAATATATAAGGGGAGAGGGAAAGCTGACTGGAAAACCAGAAGAAAGCAAGCTACAGAGGCAGTTTGATTTGATGTAAAAAATTAAAAAAAACACACTAGAAATATAAATAACAATGTTAGTAGGTAATGGAGCAATAACAAGAATTTGGAAACAGATAAATCGAAGAGGATTTGGGAAAAATTGAAATATGAAAACGGAAATAATAGAGCGGTAAAAGTTAGGGAAATATATATTAATATTAACACCAGGAGGACTTACTGGGGCCAGCAGAGCCATCTGCGTCTGAGGCCGCTTCCTGCCCCTGGGAGGCCCCTCCAGCTCCCGCACCCGCCTCAGCAGACCCTGACTTCTTCTTGTTCTTGCCCCTGGATGCTGATCATATAAGACATAATTAAAGAGACAAAAAATTATTGGTGTTAAATAAATAAATATTAAATAATCACTTCAAAAAGATTTTTAGACAGGAAACGGCAATTGCAATAACATTGGCCTACCCTAAATCCGATCGACTTGTAGTAGAGTAGTATCGCGGTCGCGGACCGTCCTATCTTTATTATTCCACAGTTCCATTCCGATTCTTGAATCCTAAACCTACCTAGCCTGCCTATTCCAACGACTTTGGAATGAATTGCAAAAAAATATTTGCTTCTAAATTCCGATCACATTCGCAATCATCTCTCAGTCTCAAACCCCCTTTGATGGGCCAATTCACTAAGTCTGCATTTATTTAGTCTTCTTAAGTGCATATATGGACGCATGCATATTGCATACACCAAATTGGTTGGTTGCTATTCACTCACTATACGAACTACAAAAGGTTCTACTAGGACTGAAGTCACGTGAGAGGACGCCTCACGCAGGCCGCTAAATTACCAAATAATACTAAGTAACTAACTAACTAACTACTACCACTATCTTAGTGACAGGACAGCCTGACAGGACAAAGGAAAGACTGGAGTCTTTCCTATCTGCATTACTGAACTTAAATTCTCTCACCTCTCTCTTACATAACCAGCCCAAGCGAGCTCAAAGTTGCAAACAAGTACAATTAGTAGCGCCGAGCACCTGTCTAGAAGAATAACATATAACAATCACATAATATAAGATTTTTAAACGTAACTTACCTGCATGTAAGCAGCAGCAGCAATTCTTGCTATTTGGGAATAAAATAATATTCGCAATAACACAGAACAGAACACAATAGTAATATAATTAGCTACTCACCAAGCCCGGGACCTCAACACCTAGCAGGTCCAGCAGGTCCTGATCCCGGTCCAGGATGTCAAACCACTGGTGCGTCAGTTGGTTATGGGTGCGCTGGACCCCAGAGCAGCAAAACACTGCCCGGCGCACCCTCTCCCACTGCGGATGATGCTCCCGGAGCCCCTTCCCGGACCCAGGCCTGCCGACTGCTGCCAGGGTTAAGGGGAGGTGGCGCTGCACAAAAAAAACTAGTGCAGCCACCTCCACCTCGGAAAATGAGGCCCACGCCTGCACCCCTTCCGGGCAACGTCTTCCGCAAGGAAGGTGGCCACGGCTCTCGCTCCTCCTCTTCCCCTGCTTACTAGTCATCTTCAAGTTCTTAGACATGGTTATCGGGGGTTGGGGGGGTGGAAAAGAAAATGTAGGAAGTAAAGAAAGGAAATTAAAAAAACGCACTAAAAAACACAGAAAAAGTAGAAAAAAACGCAAAATATACACTCAGGAATAGAGAGGGATAGATAATAAATAAAAAAGATCAGAAAAAAGGTTTTTAAAACAAAGGATTGAAAAGATATAGGGAGGATAGAAAAACAGGCCCAGAACCATAGCAAACATGAAAAACAAGATGGCTGTGCCCATTGGCGACCGCGTGGATAGGTTCATGTGATATTTCCACCGAGCACGCAATATGCGGTTCCGAACACGCAATACGCGTTCCTGAACATCAAAAACGCATTGCGAACGGGCAGAGCAAGCAACTCCGCACACTCGCGGAACTCTGCGTATCTCGCTGAGTTTTTTTTTACAACTTAGCGGAATTCCACGTAGCGCCGCTACGCGAACTCCGCCCAGGCTCACTTTGTATATCCTTCCTTGGCATATACCCATAAAGTTGAGAGCTACATATACTTGAGTTACCTATTCAATGAATGTAAAGCTTTGTAAGGTTGGCAGATCCAAGGTTATTTTCTGATTTCCATTATGGTTTTATATTTTAGTCTTTCAGAGAGAATTTTTTATAGATTCAACACCAAGTGGCAATAATTGCCCAATTTTCATTAAAACAAATGGCATGTCAAGTTGAGAGAGACAGTCTGGCCTTGATAGTGATACATTTAGAAGGAAAGTCCAATTTTGGTAGGCTAGTAGACAATATAACATGCTAATAAGCCACAAATACAAAGAATGCTGTCATTACATAAATTTCCAAAAAGTTAAATGTATCTATCATTGAATCAGACTTATAAGCCCGACCATTCTTCACAGGACTCAACAATAGTTTTGAGTACCTATACATAATATGATCCACATCAAATCACACTGAGCTCTGTTAACCTCCTAAATAATGCATATACAGATTTTGTCCCTCACAATTGCATCAACAAATGCTAATACTCTGCTCACGGTAGCATGAAAAAGATGTATGAAGGCCGCAACCAGATGGTCAAGAGTTCACATTCCTTTCCTACCTTCACCAAAGCTACTCCAGAGTAGACTGTATCTTAGTAGTTGAGGTACATTTTGCATTGACAAACAAAAGCTAGGTTTGAACCCATAGCAGTGTCAGACAAAGCTTGCATCTCTATTTCCTTTACTTTTGGTGACTGGCCTGCCCAGATCCAGAACTTGATGAATGAATGAGGAGGTGATAATTAAACCCAATTCCCTCCATATAATAAAGACGTAATTGCTCTATTTCTTCATGAGATTCAATGAGACTCCCTGAAGGCCAAATTGAGGGAAGCCATGATCAGTAAAATGGTCAACAAGGATAAGAACAATAACATTATTTAGAGTCTGAAAAAAATTTAGGCTTATTCAGGCCATAAGGGAGTTGCTAGTAAAAAAAGATAAAATGATTAAACAGGCATATAAAAACATACTGAGCAGAAGAGGAGGGGTCTGGATTGAGTCTCGAAAATAAAAAAGTATGTGAACCTAATAGAACTTGAACTTGAACTTTATGGAGCACTACATAAAGTTTAGGATGTTATTTGTAAAGTGCTCTATCACCTGCGAGGGTATTCTGCCTATGGTAGGTTGGTTAATTGAAAAGCCAGGTCTTCAGCTTCTTGCGGAATTCAAGAAGAGAGTAGGAGGCTCTGATGTGGAGTGGGACGTTATTCCACTTTTTAGGAACGATGCAAGAGAATGCCTGTCCTCCTGATCTGATTCTGTGTCTGCGTGGTTGGTAGAAGAAGATGTTATTGTCCAGGCAGATGGAGCCTGAGTTGTGCAATGCCTTGAATTGTGTGTCAGGAATTTGAATTGAGCACGTTTGTGTGTCTAGGGGCCAGTGTAGTTCCCTGAGGTGTAGTGTGAAGTGAGTTCTCTGTGGGAGGTTGAGGATGAGTCTCGCTGCAGAGTTCAGGATGGTTTGTAGCCTTCTAGAGAGTTGCTTGGCGATCCCGGCATAGTGGGTGTTCCCATAGTCCATTTTGCTGGTGACTAGGGCACAAATTTTTCTAGTGTTGGTTGGGAGCCCTTTAAAGATCTTCCTCAACATCTTCATGGTGGGGAAGCAGGATGCAGTGACAGTGTTGATGTGTACAATTATGTTCAGTTTGCTGTTAATCATTATTCTTAGGTTCCTTGCTTGGGTTTGGGTGAGGGTGTGGATCCCAGTTCAGCCTGCCACCAGTTGGAGACCCATGGTGAGGTGAACTTGTCAAAGATCACTACTTCTGCCTTGTCATTTTGCACTTGAGGCAGTTGGCTTTTATTCCAGTTAGTAACTTCGATCATGCAGGAGGTGAACTTGTTTCTTGCGTTTGGGGTCTTGTTCAAGAGGAAGAGTATGAGTTGCATGTCATCTATGCAGAAGATGATGTTGTGTGCGCAAATTATTTTTGCCAGAGGGATAATTTATGAGTTGAGGGGAGCCCAATACTTCTTTATTTTGACTACTGCCTGCCTGCCTGCTGTAGACCCGGGAGGGGGACCACGATTCCCGGCATCTGTAGCAGTGCGCACGCCGCCATCGTCATACCTCGCGCCAGGAGGCGCTTATCAACGGCCAGGGCTCCCGCAGCGTGGGAGCCCGATACTTCTTTATTTTGCCTGCTGCCTGCCTGCCGTAGACCCGGGAGGGGGACCACGATTCCCGGCATCTGTAGCGGCGCACACGCCGCCATCGTCATACCTCACGCCAGGAGGCGCTTATCAACGGCCAGGGCTCCCGCAGTGCGGGACGCGTGCAGGCGTGCCCGGGCGAAGGGCGGGCCCATCTGCGCCCGTCAGTGGCCGGACGAGGCCGGGCTGGGCCATCCCTCTTGGATTTGCCAAAGAAGTTTTGTGAAAGAGATTGGTAAGGAGACTGTCTTGTCTTGTCTTGCAAATATTTGTGATTTAAGTTTCCCACCCATACATTGTTGGAAAAATGGGCAAGAGGAAGTTACCACCTCCTGAGGGGAAGTTACCTACTAATACGCCCATTACAAAATATTTAAAATCTGCTGTGGGTGTGAATAAAAGCAAGATAGTCCTTGTGGAGGAACAATTGGCAGCAACTAAGTCTGCATTAGATGCTGCTCTGAAGGAACCAGTTATAGAGGGCGGATGCGACTTGATGATACCTGTGGGTAATGAGAAGTCTTTGATCGATAATAATGGAATCATTAAGGATATAGTCCCAAACGTTGATAACCCATGCGTCCTAACTTCCACCTTGGAGATATCAGTATTGTCTAAGGATACGGACTTAGTTTCACCACCAGCGAAGAAAGCGAAACAATTGCATAAAATGAAGAATGGCCCTGAGGAGAATAAGGCTGTAAAGTCCAAAGTAAAGCAAAAAGGGAAAAAGGGAGGGAAACCTGACGGAGTGCCAAAGGAGTGCAACCCAAGAGTTGGCGTACAAGGCACACAAAACTTCGAAACTTTAATTAAAAATTTACATACCAAATTGGACAGTATTGAACGAAGAGTTATGTCAGAAATAAAAATGGTTCAAAAAGATGTGACCTTCTTAACAGATTTGATCTCGGGATTAATATCTCCTAAAAACCTGAATGTGCATATTGCGAGTGAAAACTTATTGACAGACTCAAAGAAGGACCGTGAAACTATAATAGCCGCCGTACAATCCAAACATAGAATGGCCGTTCCTAAGCCATTACGAAGGGATAGTATAATTTCACAACTGAACCAAGAACGAGGGCTTATTAAGGACAATAAGGCCACTCATTTAGACCTAAAAGAAACTATTAAGGTGGATAAGATGAATAGGACTATGCAAACTATGCAATCTGGTAACCCTATAGAAGAGCATTTACATCCCCCCAGGCGACACCATATGTTATTATTCTTAGAAATGTGCCGAGATTGGAAGACAAAATGCGTGAATCATATGAGTCTTTAAAAAACCAAGTGATACATTGGTTTAACGCAAAAACGAACTTTGATATCAATGCACTACAACGAAACATAATAATGCTAAGAAGAGTGAACTGGGTGGGTAGCTCTAGGAAACAATGCACAGGAGATTGTGTAGTAGTAAATTTTCGTAGTAAGGAGTTGGTAGCCGACCTGATGAAGGTATTTTTGAATGGTAATACAGTGACAAATCTGCAAATTAATGATTATATAACTGCTGTCCCCTTAGGATATTTTTACAGACCAAGCTACAGAAATGTATACATCCCGGATATGTATGAATTATCCCCAACTGTTCCTATCCATAATAGGTATGATGTACTTGGGAATTGTAGCGAGATTGATTGACTTAAGAAGGATGTGGATAGATTGTCTGATAGAACTGTGGAGTGTTTTCCTAGTGTTAAACAGTTAAATGGGACCCCCTGTGTGCAAACCTCTAGGGAGGCCCAAAGTGTTCAAAAGGTAACATCTAGGGATAATAGCTTAAATAGCTTTACCAGTGGTATTAGGCAAGGTCCATTAAGTACAGAAATCCATGAGTATTCCAATTTTATGTCTTGGAACGTGGCAGAAATTAAAACGAAGATAAATAATGAAGAATGGCAAAAAATGATAGAGGGGTGCGCAGTGATTATGGTCCAGGAAACCTGGAACACTGAGCCTTTTTTTATTAATGGTTTTCAGGTAATTTGCACAAATGCTAACCCCTCCAGAATGGGTAGAGCAAAAGGAGGCCTAGCGACTCTAATTGCCGTTACCTCACCTTTTATAGTCAAGAATGTTAATATCAAGTCACAATATTACCAGCTGTTACATTTATATTCGGAAGGTAAACAGCCCATTGTTTTAATTAATTTCTACAATAATATCTTTGATAGCACTATATTTAGAGTTATCAAGGCACTAGTAGCAGATTTGGACTTCTTTGTAAAGGATCTGGGAGGGGAGTACATACTCATATGGGCGCGGGATTTTAATTGTGAAATTTGTGATATTGTGGCGGGGGAACAATGTGGCTTCTGTGATTGTTTTGGTGATCGAATTCCCCATTTTCCACACGATTGCTATGGGGAAGCTATTAGTAATACTATCTCTAAATATAATTTAGTAGTTATGGAGCCAGATATATTAAAGGAGAAATAGCTCTACACACCTATGTAGGGGGTGAGATCATCGTCAAATATTGATCATTGTATTGTGTCAGCTAAGTGTAAGGGTCTGGTGAGCAAATTTACAATATGTGCAAGTTTGCTCAGTGATCATCATCCATTAATCCTGTCTCTGAGGTTGGGCCTGACCAAACAAGTTAGGGGTAGAGCAACAGATACCGATATAAAATCACAAGGGACTAATGGAGTTTCCATTAAATGGGCAGGTGTAAATCCTACAACTTTTATGGATAATTTAAAAGGGAAAAAACAAACTGATATAAAAATTTGTTTGGATAGATCCTCCGCAGACCTGGCTATTGTTGATGCCTTTTGCAATATTATCCCAGAAATAGCAGGAGACTTAATAAAAAAAAAGAAGAAAACCGCCTGTAATAACAACCCAAGATGGTTTAACCGGGAATGTTCCAGGATGAATAGGGAATTAAAAACAGCTCTTAAAGTTAAACCAAGGGATAGCGTAAAAATTTGCACCTTGAGGAAAGATTATAAAAAATCCTTAAATCAAAGGAAAAGTGAAATTCGTGAAGATGCCTGGGATAGTTTAGTGCAGGCTGCAGAAACAAGAGATGCAGCACTGTTTTGGAAGATAATTGATCATCCTTTTTTAAAGAAAATACATCAGCGAAAATTGACAATTGTGTACCACCGGAAGACTGGAGTACACATTTCGAGTGTATTTTTAATCCAGAAGCTGTGAAAGTCACTAAATTAAAAAATCTAGTAATTTCATAATGATCGAACCTGTAAAATCTTTGCAAATTGAGCCAGAAGAAATTAAATCCGCCCTTCAAAAAAGTGCTAATGGGAAGGCTGCTGGACCAGATGGGGTACCCATTGACGTTTTTAAATGTAATACTGATTTTTGGACCCCCATTTTATTGAATGTTTTTAATGCTGCCTTAGGTGGGGTGTTGCCTGCATCCTGGGCAGAAAGTATTATTGTGCCCATCTTCAAAAAAGGGGATAGAGGGAAGGCTAACTGCTACCGTCCCATATCCCTTCTTGACTCAACCTCCAAATTGATGGGCAGAATTCTGCTGGGGAGGGTGGAACAATGGGCCAACGAGAATAATATCCTCTCAGAAGCTCAGTATGGTTTCAGAAGGGGTATTGGGACGGTGGAACAGTGCTTAAACTTGGAGTTACTAATAGGAAAATATACCCTAGCAAAGGAAGGGGTTTTACATCTATGTTTTGTAGATCTTACAAGTGCGTTCGATCTCGTTAACCATGCCAAACTGTGGCAAACCTTGAATGAGCAAGAGCACCAACGGGCATAATTTATATATTTGTCCCAGATTTACTCTTCCCTGACTTCCAGAGTACGGTTTGGAAAGATGGGCGAATGCACTCAGGATTTTAAGGTTACAAGGGGAATACGCCAAGGATGCGTATTAGCACCTCTACTCTTTTCATTGTATATAAATAATGTGGATTCCTTTTTACAAAAACAGACTGTAGATGTCCCAAAAATTGGAAAACGTACTACCCCCGTATTACTCTATGCAGACAACGCTGTCTGATTATCAAGGACAGCGAACGGATTCCAACATCTAATAGAAAAATTTGCTTGGTACATGTCGGAAAAAGATCTTCAGTTAAACTTAACTAAAACATTTGTTATGACATGCTGGATTGATAGGTCAAAGCATAGACAACATCATGTGGGAGGAGTAGTTATAAGTAGTTATAAGTAGGGTTCCAACTTTTTCCTATCTAGGTCTGCTTTTTAACAAAAATGGTACTTGGAATAAACATATTTAATCCTGTAACCTGAAATTTTTAAGAATTGTCGAAGGCATCTTTAGATTTTCTGCTAAATTAGGAAATAAACCTGTAAGGGAAATTCTCGCTTTGTATAGAAGCAAGAGTGTGACGGGTGTTTGTTATGGGGCAGCCTTATGGGGGAGGGCAAATACTGCATCTTTACAAGTCCAAGAAAATAAATTTTTAAAAAGAGTGTTGGCAGTTCCAAATTCTACAGCCAACTATATAGTGCACAAAGAAATGTCTGTATCTTACATAAGTGATTTGGCAGGACTTATTTTTTGGCGAGGAATTTGGGCAAATGAAGAGACTAAACTGACCAAGGATTTAATAAAGGATTGCTTGGCCCTTGACCACAATAGAAAAATTCCCTGGCTAGAACATATCCATAATCTATTAACATATTGTAAAATAACCTTTGATAAAGTGAATCCTGCGCTTATTCAGGATATCAGTAAAAGCGACTTGAAGCTGAGATATATTACCGCAAAGGAATGTGATAGAATGGATGAAGTAAGACTAAAACAAAGTGTTATTAATTATTATGAAATTCCGTCCGAGGTGGGAACACAAAAATATCTAACTTTGGTAAGAAACAGCCAGCATAGATTTTATTTGACAAGGTTAAGATTTGGTACACTACATTATATAACTGCATTTTCAAATAAGGAAAAATGGACTTATAATTTACCAAATTGTCCGTGTGATGGAAAAAAAAACAATCCACAGTGCATCTTATACTGTTTTGTACTTTTTATAAAGATATTCGGAAAATTGTTTTAAAACCACTTTTCTTAACTAAAAGGCTTTTCCATTACAAACATGCTTTTAATTTTTTATGTAGTATGGATGATATAAAAACAGTTTATTCTGTTATTTATTTTATACAAAGGGCGATCAGGAAATGAAAAGATTTGTCTCATCTGGATGTATTAACATATGAAAAACCTGATGACTGCATCTAGCTGTGTTTTAAAAGTTTATTTATATATAACTCAGTATCCTGACGTAAAGTATGTGAATGATATAATTTTCAAACATATTTCCCCTTTCTATGTTATGATATTGCACACAATGCTTGTTTTGCACATAGGTTGTTATTTTGCACAGAGAACTATTGTAATATCTTGCACATGAAATACAGATTGTTATGTAATATTGGTATTTTAAAGTTGTAATATTTGAAAACTGTTTTTAATATGAACATTGTACTCCCTGTTTTAGTATGCTTTTATGGTGGTACTTTACACCGAATAAAGCTGATTTGATTTGACTTTGACTTTGAGTTGAGGCTGAGCGATTAACCTTTAGGCACTTCACAAATGAGTTTGCGGGCTACTAAGGAGTAAGGTGCCAGGCTGATATTTTGTGCTCTCTCCATTAAGAGGGGGCAGATTCAGCATTAAGAGGGTCCTTGCATGCCAATCTTGTGCAGGGCTTGATGAGGATGGTGTGTGCGACAGTGTCAAATGCTGCAGTGAGGTTACTGAGAATGTGGGCTGCCATGTCTTCTCTGTCAAAGATCCTGCAGAAGTCATCTGTGACAGCAATGAGTGTGTTTCTTTACTGTGTTTAAGCCTGAATCTGAACTGAGTGGTATAGTGGTAGGAGGGAGATGGGTCTATAGTTGGAAATATTTAAACACAAACAAGAGCAACCCTTATGTCCATGTGAACTGGGGTATCAAGTTATCTTTTTTTTTTTTTTTTGCAGAGTTTTATATAGCGCGAACTTGACCCGAATTGGGTATCAGAGCACTTTACATAGCACCAGTTACATTACATTAGGACACACATTCATTTTTGTTAGGCACGGGGAGATTAAGTGATTTGCCCAGAACCACAGGATGTTCAGCGTCATTGCCGAGACTCGAACCCAGTTCCCCAGATTCGAGGTCGGACGCCCTAGCCGTTAGGCCAACTCCTCTCCATCTTTGAAACAAGCGTCCACATGGAACTCATTTTGAAAAAATTTCTTAAGTATCACAGATCTTTCTGTGTAGAGTAAATCTTTGTGACATCAACCTTGTTCTTAATTAGCAAAGGAATACAGCAAAGCCAATATTTGTGAGTAACTGCGTTTCAGCCGAGCCGAGTTTTATTTAACGAAGATTATTCAGATCAACACTTCATAGGTGTATCTCAAAACCATGAGAAGAGTTTAGAAAAAGAAAGAAATGGGTGGACCCCAGGTGTACAGACAAGTCAAAACCGAAATCAAAGAAGAACAGTGAAGTAAAATGAGAACATAAGCGGTGTATTGGTTGCTTAATATCAAAAGACGTGAACAAAAAACAACGTCTCAACAGGTGGTCATTTAGAGGGCAATTACAACAAAAGGACTCAATCAAGAGGAGAGGACAAAAGGTAGACCACAAGAATTGAGTAAGGAGGAGTTAAATTCTTATTTGCAGGTAACTATATCAGCACTACATTACAGTGTATGCATGAGTAACCCAAAGGTTGGTGTGCACATGTCGTGCTTGTGACAGTGAACGGTGCAGTGACACAATGAGGTGAGAAAACAGCGTGGAAGGCGCGACAAAAAAATAATACAGGAAACTTTGTGGTCAACAACACAATGGTTGTCTGGTTCCCCATCCTATAGAGCCAGCCAGGACCCTCAAAATCTCGTTTTCCTTCCTGCTGGACCCTCAACTACCACCACAGCACCCACCTGATTGAAGTAACCTGGTCCTGATGATGACCTGGAATCATACAGGTCGAAACGCCGTCGACCACTCAGCATAACTTTGGGCGTTACTGTGGTCAACCCAAGCCAAACCTGCCTTGTACATAATCACCATTGTGTTGTTGACCACAAAGTTTCCTGTATTAATATTTTTGTCGCGCCTTTCACACTGTTTTCTCACCTTATTGTGTCACTGCACCGTTCACTGCCACGAGCATGACATGTGCACACCAACCTTTGGGTTACTCATGCATACACTGTAATGTAGTGCTGATATAACTACTTGCAAATAACAATTTAACTTCTCCTTACTCAATTCTTGTGGTCTCCCTTTTGTCTTCTCCTCTTGATTGAGTCCTTTTGTTGTAATTGCCCTCTAAATGACCACCGGTTGAGACGTTGTTTTTTGTTGACATACTCTACCCGGGTCTCGACTGGGTTAACGGGTTTACTCCTGTGTCACGATTCTATAATATCAAAGGACAGCACTTTAAATTCAATACAAGGGAATAAATCATTGCATCACAGAAAATGAAAAGCAGTCTGCCTTTGCACATTTGTTGACGCCGTTTCAACCCTTGTAGGGATAAAAGGGTCTCATCAGGACTGAAATTGCCTGGGGTTGGCTGCACTTGAAGAGGAGAGCAATCCACATGATAGGGACCACTAGGGAGTGGAAACAGTCATCATAAATTGGACTTGTAGGGGGTTAATGTACCTTTGGCTATATTGTCTCCTTTAAAGGAATAGAAGAAACAATGGTGGGCTATCTTCAGATTGCACAAGAATCTGTTGAGGTCAAATTGGGGCTATCTGGAATTTGCATTACTTTGTAGGGCAGGGTATTGCTCCTAATGTGACCACTGTATAATAATGGCTGAGGCTTCTCACTTAATGAGATAGTTTAGTTGGAAAGCGTGGCTGGGTCAGTGGATGGGTTCTTGAGCAGGGGAATGGGGGTGTCATGTATTCAGGTGTCCAGGAAAATGGCTGAGCCATTTGGCGGCATTACAAATGAGTGTTAGTGCTTCGCTGTTAGTAGGAATCCTTTGGTGAAGTTGTGGTGGGGACTAGGGTCAGATAGCCCCCTATTGGATGGTTTTCATGGTAGTAGCGATTTCAATGGTAGTGATGGCAGGCCATGAGGTAAGAGTTCATTCATCGGCCATGATGGGAAGATGTGTTGCGATAGTGACAGGGTCTGGTTGAAGGTTGAAGTTGCTGTATATGGAGATTATTTTTTTACAAAAGAATTCCGAGAGCTTGTTGCAAAAGTCTTGTGAGGGGGTGATGTTGCTGGAGGTGGCAGGAGGTATGGTGAAATCTTTGATCACTCATCTCTGCCATCAGGGGTAGAAACAGTGAGATTCCGTTGAAAGATGTGGATATATCACTAGTATCCCAAGATTACTGTTCTTCTTCTTACTCACCAACATAAACCAACAACAACCATCCTGCCAACTCTTTGCAAGGCATATTTGGACAGCATTCCCCTACAATCACTCTCAGGAGAAGACCGACAACATAAAAATAAACCCATAACCTCAGAAATCAAAAAGGCCATAACCACCTTACCAAAAGAGAAGGCCTCTGAAGTAGATGGGTTTCCAAGGAATTTTTCACAACTTTTGTTGGACATTTTAATACCGGCATTAGCTGATCTCTTTGAACACTTTTTAAAGTCTGAAAAACTTCAAGGCTCCGCTCCTAAACAACCTTAATTGCAATTGACAAAAAAAAGACCCCTCCTACTAAAAAACTATAGAACAACATCTCTTTTAAATCTAGACGGCAAGATGTACACAGAAGTCCAGTCTATTAGACCACAAAACATAATACACAATACTATTTTTCCAGACCGGTTTTCTAAGAATAGTAGGTATGTGTTAATATTTCAAGAGCATGGCCATGTCATGCAGTGGCAAGCATATGCCTGGCATTTTTCAAGTATTGGAGGCGATAAGAGACCAAGGTGAAAGAGTGTCATTTCATCTGTTCAGTGGATAGGTAGAGATAACTGTCCAGACTCGGTGCGAGAAACTTGAAATTGTTTAAATGAGGAAAAAACCCTGATTGTAAGGTTCAGCTGCTTCCATAACGCAGCTCAAAATTAGACATCCCACCGATTATCAGGCTCCTCACAGAACATCCCTGAGCATAACGTTAAAATACTAAGGGGTCTATTCAGAGATGCATTTTAGAGTATGTAAAGTAGTGTTCCTGTAATACTCTTTTACATTCTCTTGTACGCCTTTGTGAATTGGCCCAAACCCATCTAAAATGGGAATAAAATGGGAATATTCATATACTATTAGTAGAAATTGAAAGGACTTTGCCCTATTTACACTTTTACTAATAGGGAATTGGACATTTTGCAGTCTATGTATAAATGCTGTTATGATTATGTGTAGTAGTGGTACTACTTAGCAAACACAATGAGATGATGGATGAAGCGCTGAACTTTTCAGACACTCACCACTAGTCACAGATCTGGGTTGAATCCATCATCGTTCTTTAGCTCACTTCACCACCCCAGTTCAGACCCAGCCATATGCAAATCAGTCTTGACCCTGTGCCTCATGGGAACAGTCCATCCCGAACTGCCAAGCCAGGTCTTCCCTGGACCGGAAACAAGCATCCTGGGACCGGTTTCGGGGTAACACACCTCATCAGCCAGGCTAGCTTGAATCCAGTAGCAAAGTGAGCAAGGGACCCAAGTCTGGGCATACCCTGCCAACTAAGTGCCACTGGAATCAAGCTATCCTGGCTGATGAGGGGTGAAACCCCGAAACTGGTCCTAGGATGCTTGTTTCCAGTCCACGGAGGACCTGGCCTGGCAGTTCAGGCTGGACTGTTCTCATAGGGCGCAGGGTCAAGACTGATTTGCATATGGCTGGGTTCAAACTGGAATGGCATGATGAACCAAAAAATGATGGATTTAGGCCCAGATCTCTGTACTGGGGTGAATGTATGACATTGTTCTGCATTCTGTCCATCAATTGTTCTTTTTGTAGTGGTACTACTTACCATACTCTTAAATGCCTTTGTGATTCAGCCTCAAGTTATTTACTTTGATTTTAGGATGTCCATCAACAGTTAGGACAATGGAAAGGTTTCTGCAGCTAACTACCACCTTAGAAGAGCGAGATCTATCTCGGAAATGCAAGACAGGGCTACGATTGTATGGGATCACTGACATAACATCGACACTCATAATATCGACCTATAAAATTATCCACACACAAATAACGATAACATAAATATCGAGATACTAAACTTATTTTAAAAAAATGCACAAATATCGACACAAAAATATCGTCAAACATTAACATCGATATCACTAATCTCAATGAAAAAATATCATTATAGCTAATATCGAAAACATTAAATGAACATACAAAATGACACAAATATCGATGAACGGAGCTGACCGACACGTACCCGCGACGTACGGTTCGCAAAGTACGATGCCATACGCGGGAAACACGAACGACTCGCACGGAGCACAAGCCGCACGACCGACACGCACACGACACAAACACTCAAACCAACGGACTCCGCACGCGACCGACTCGAACTCCCGCGAGCGAAACGAACGCCCACGACCGAGACGAACGCCCAACGACCGAGTCATACACGACATACACAACACAGCACAACAACAGCGTGAAAGGCTCGGAGAAGCCCGTACGACTCACCAGCAGCGTCCGGCACGGTAAGAAGAACATCTCGTACACACACACAAATAACAGCTGACCAAAGACAAAAAAAGGACCAAACAAGCACTGACAAAGGCAATATATAAAAAAAAATCAATTAAGAGAGACACACCCACAACTCAACCCATTTAAAGGCCACTAATCACTCCCATGAGCCTTTGCTATTCCCTGAGAACTTCCACACACACAACTCTGCTGACACACACCATTACTACCTCACCAACAGCATTCACACACAGACACCCACAAACCTCACTTGCACCCACACACACACACACACCAATCACCACCACCACCACCACCACCACTACCACCACCACCCCACCACCACCCCAACCCCCATCCACTCTCCCCTCACCACTACCACCACCACCACCACCACCCCCCAACACCACTACCACAACCCCCCATCCACTCTCCCCTCACCACTACCACCACCACCCCCCCAACACCACTACCCCAACCCCCCATCCACCCCCCTCACCACCACCACCACCACCACCACCACCCCCAACACCACCACCCCAACCCCCCATCCACCCCCTCACCACTACCACCACCACCACCAACCCACCCCCTCACCACTACCACCACCACCACCATCACCATGCCCCCCAAGAAGAATCCAAAGTTCACAGATAGTGAGTTGACAGTGTTGGTAGATGAAATCATCAGAGTAGAGCCACATTTGTTTGGCACATTGGTACAAAAGACCCCCATGTCCCAGAAAACAAAGATGTGGGAGAGGATCGTCAACAAGGTGAACGCACAAGCACCTTGTTTGCGCACAAAGGACGACTGCCAGAACAGGTGGTATGACATGCGCAGGAGGGTCAAGAAGCTGCTGGAGAAGGACCATCAGCTCAGCCAGCACACTGGCAGCAGCCCTCCTGCCAAACCCGTTTACTTCCGGTCCTGGGAGGAGAAGGTGCAGGCCATCTTACCACCGGAGAGCATACATGGTCTGACTGACATCCCAGAGCCTGGTGAGTACACAAATAAGATACTCATGATTGTGGGGCCATGTACACATATCACCGTCAAGGGGACAGGCAAAACAACTTCCGTTAACAAAGCCACAGTAACACAAACAAAGTCATCCCTACAGGCAAATGCCCTGCACAGCAACACAACACCTGCTATCTCATACCAACATTTAACTATGTCATCACGTGTACAAACATAGCAAAACATAGAGCAACTCAGTGCCACAAAACCCCAACAGACACTGCCCCACAGTCTGCCACCACTGTCACACCACCTCACAGGGAACCTGACCCACAGGAAGGAAGCTCGGGGATGTTGGGGAAGGCAGTGTAGCCAAAAGCATGATGGGAGTTGTAGTCACAGCCAATAGTCCCCCTCACAAATGGACCATCAACACCACTCTTAACCATGTGCACCTCACAGGCAGTGGAAATGTACCCTCAAGATGGCTGACACTGGGTCCTGCTGTGGGGAGCACAAGGCCCTGATGGGGTTTGTGCACAAACAAAATGCAGGACCCCGCTGCCTGACATCCTGAAAGTCAACTACCACTCCCTGCAAGGGAAGCATACACAATAGTGGCCCATTTGGCCATGGAGGGAGAAGCACTGCCAGCCCTGACCATGCCCACCACCATGTGCTGTCACACACCCCTCAACACAAACTCCACACAACTCACCTGGGAGAAGGCATTTACCCACACTCCATGCAAACATCACCCAAAGACCCACCATACTGGCTACTGCTGTGTGACGTACAGGGACTGTTGCTACTTGTGTACAACCACCACTACACCACTGACTGACAACCTCAACATCAACCCACACTCACCGCCATTGAAGCATGTCTCTGTGTGAATTGCCTGGCCCCTGGGGGAGGAGGAGGTACTGCAATGACACTGAAAACCATTGAGGCAGCTGAAAATCACATCTTCCCAGCCAAAACTAACAGCACTTCTGGGAACACCCACTGCCAAACCAAAGAGCAGGGCAAGATGGCTGACACATGTATCCAATGTAAGAGTAGGCTGCTAGTCACACCCACGCATCGACCAACCCAATCACAGTCACACTGCCAGCTATTGCAAATGTACCTTTGCACTCAACTTCCGGGGATGCAGTGTCCCAGGGACCCCCCCTGGCCTGGACGGGTAGGCGCGGCTTGTAGTTTACAAGTGCTGAAATGCAGACATACCACAGAGATCTAAACACACAGCAACTCACATACACAGCAGTGACAGGGGACACCTGACTGACTACAATGGACCTACCAACATCCCTCACACTGTAGCATGCTGACATACACTCAAACTCCCGTTGTGAGCCACATGACACGCAGACATTGTCCAGTATTGTAGGCATCATCCACACCACACAGCACTCACTGACATGGACACTGTGGACACAAGGATTAACATGGGCTGCACTGGAGCAGGCATGCAACTCACAGCTGAAGCAACCGAACACACACCTCTGGTCACGACTCTGGCAAAGAAAGACAGCCGCAGCGAACAGTCCATACCACCATGGAGGACATTGACATCACAAAGCATGTGAGCAACCACAAAACTCAGACACAACTCCATTAGCAACAGTGACACCATCACCTGTGTGAAATGGGATGTGGACTGGGGACACAGACAACACAGAAGAGAACATCAGGACAACCCGGGCATGCTGGACTGTGACCAGGTTGTGCAGACACACTAATGTGACGCACATTGACTGACACAAACTGGCATTACACATGCCCCAAACAGAGATCACAAGCTAGGTGCCTGTGCAAGGATGCCAGTGTCAAAGCACAAATGTTGACAGGGATGAAACACCTGTGTCAGGCATGTGACAGCACCAGAGTAGGAATGGCACAGTACAGTCTAGCGTGCAATGAAGATGCCAGGCAGGCAGACAGCTAGACTTCACAACCAAAGTGCCTCAGGGTGTCAGGTGAATGCACCACACAAATGGAAATCTCCGTCAGTGACAAAGTAGGATGATGCAATGGACAGGCATGCAACACCAACCACAGTGGCCAATGTAATGTGTACGAACCATTGATGTCCACGAATACATCACTAACATTGTGTCTTCCTTCCAAACACAGGGGCAGATGTGGACTCATCCACAGACGAGGAAGAGTCCCAGTCCCAGGCTCCGGTGGACCCACCTGGCTCCGGTGGTGCACAGTCTCACTCCTCGTCGGACGACAACCAAGCTGGCCCCTCCGGTCATGGCCCACATGCAGCCCCTCGGCAACATTCACCTGCCCCCTTGCAACCACCCCTGCAACTACTGATACACCACAAGCCACCCCTGCCAACACGGACAGACCTACCGAACCATCAGACGGCACAGGGTCACAGGGCACCAGGGCACCTGACAACAGCAACAACATTCAAGGTGGCCCTGTGACACCTGTGCGGGACACCACAGGTGCTGGCCGTGTGGCGAGGGGTGGTGGGAGGGGTGGGAGGCCGAGCAGAGGCTCCGCTGAGGGTGCGGGGCTGCAGGATAACACCCACCTGGGACGCATCATGGCTGCGTACCAGGAGAGCACCGGAGGGTTCAGCCAGGTAGTAGGGATCCTCACGGACATCAAAGAACAGCAGGCTGCCCACCATGCCCGCTTGGACTCCCACATGTCCCGTGTTGAGACACACTTGTCAAACATGGAGTCCAAGTGGGATACCATGGAAGATATAGCAGTGGTGCACCGGGAAATGTTGACCTGCCTCCGCCAGATCAGCACCAACTTGAGGCCACCTCCCTGTGCGACGACTACATCTCGGGCAACAACATCTGCCAATGCCACAGGGAGTGAGGGGGGGTCTGGCGGAGGCCCACGTGCACGGCAGCAGCCTGCAGGTGAGGCTCCCCCTGAGAAGAAGAAGAGGGGTCGTCCGGTGAAGGACAAGTGAGACGAAGATGGCCATGCACATCCCCCAGGAACGCAACACCTGTTCTGGACAGTGTCCTTTGTATGCAAACCGTTCACCTTGTCGTACGACATCGTACTCCCCACATGACATGGAGGGTCTGAGTTGGAACTATGTGCCTAACGACTGTGGACTGTACTCTAGACATTTCATCTACCAACACTTCTAACTTGTTATCTGTGAACTTTGGATTCTAAAGCCAATGGACAGCACTCCCAATCCTGAGCACCATCCCCACTTGTGTGCTAATAAATTCACCTAAACACAAGACGTGACTCTGTGGTGATTAAGAGGTTGTCAGTGGCATGTAGATCTGGATGTGCTGAAGAACACTGTGCATGCAAACCTGTACTGTGATGAGAACACTGTCATGTCAGTCAGGCCAATGTGCCACATATGTGGGAGACACACCACCATGTCTACTTAACACATGCTCACCATGTCCAACCAATTCATTGCCAACATCAATGTTGACAGGCAAGCCTGTGGTATGCACAAACTACACACCCATCCTGAGTCAGTGGTGACAGGCCCACAAGTGCAGTACGTCAATGTCAGTCTGATGTGTAGGCACAAACAACACACATCAGAAGGTGCAGCACAGTTTATTGTCAGGCAATTGCAACATGTCCCTTACTACACACATGCAAGCTACCAACACCTGACAGTGGGCACACGGTCACCAAGTAGATTAATACGGAAGTCCTGGGGTGCCTGGCACATCACTCGTCGGGACACTAACGACTCCATCCTGGCAGTGGAGTATGGGTATCAGGGGTCTCAGTACACCAAACAACAGCCACAGTACCCTGTGAAGGACAGACAGAAACACAATTGTTAACACTGCATGACGCCATACAACTGCAACACACATGGCAAACACAAATCACAGACTACACCACCCCAAAATACTCATCATCACACAACTGGTGGGGAGTACAGGTAAACTGGATGGACACATCACTGCAGGCATCCACACAAGTAGCACACAGCCACACGCAAGGTGCACCACACACACAAAACATGCACACACAACACATTGACAACACATCACTGTATACTCACATTCAGGAGAAGAAGTTGTTGATGAGCTGTGTGCGGACATCCTCCGCAGCCTCATCATCGCTACTGGTATCCTGGCCCAGGCCAGGATCCTCCACAGGTGGCGGGTGTTGGTCATTGTCATTCTGGATGAGGGGCAACTCCCTTCGCACTGCCAGATTGTGCAGCATGCATGCTACGAAGATGATCCGGCACACCTTAGCAGGGGCATATGGGAGGGCACCTCCTGTCTTGTCTAAACACCGGAAGCGGCTCTTCAGGAGTCCAAATGTCCGCTCTATCACCCTCCTGGTACGACCATGTGCCTGGTTGTAGCGCATCTCGGCTTGTGTAACAGGGTTCCTCAGGGGTGTGAGCAACCATGGCATGTTGGGATATCCAGAGTCACCTACATACAGACACATGCACATTAGAGGAGTTGGAGATAAACAGGTAGCAAAAACTGGCAGGCACACACAATGAGGAAAAGTCAGTACACACCAACAAGCCAGGCACGTTGATTCTGCATCCGTGACATCAGTCTAGGGACGCCACTACTCCTCATCACATAGGCATCATGCGCAGACCCAGGGAAACGGGCACACACATGGGAGATGGTCATGTCCGCCACACAAACCACCAGAGCATTGATGGAGTGGAAATGCTTGCGGTTCCTGTATGGCAGCTCATGTGCCTGTGGTGGCACCAAAGCCACATGTGTCCCGTCAATAGAGCCAATGACATTTGGCATCCTCCCCAGGGCATAGAAGTCACCCTTTATGTCTGCAAGTCGTTGGGGCGTGGGGAAATAGATGTACAGGTCCAGGACATGTAACATGGCCTCCAACACATCCCGAAGCACCCGACTGAACATCGTCTGCGACATCCCTCCAGCAGAAGCCACAGTGTACTGGAAGGTACCCGTCGCAAAGAAAAGAAGGGCTGCCATCACCTTCACCTTGGGGGTCAGTGCCGTCGGGTATGGCCGACCAGGTTGCAGGTGTGGGCCCAACTGCCCTGCCAACTCCTCAATCACTGCCCTGGTGAAACGGTACTTTCTGATGGACTCACGTTCCTCCATCGTTGCCAGGTCCAGGAATGGCCTAGGTACATTTGGGGCCCTGCAGTACAGACAGAAACAAAGGATGAAGGCACACCCTCCAGCCATGTCACAAAGCCACAGCAACACAGCCCATCATGAACAAACACATCACACAATGAGCTGAGGTGGTTGCCACAGGTTACAGACACATATGTCCCATACATGGCATCAACGCACATTGAAGCTCAAGATGTGTACATGACAGGTCCCCTGTTGTGCCATGACAAAGCAATGGGCCCTAGCACAGTACATCTGCCCTGTTGCCACCAACCACACAAAGCCCACAGTGACTAGCGAGGACAGATATCTTCTCCACATCACAGCTCCCTGACTGACTGTTACACAGGCATGATGTGACGTATCGTTGACATAACACACAACAAGCATGTTAGCCACAGCCCATGTGCCCTGTCGCCACAGGAGGACATATGTAGGTGTCTGTGCCACCCCCACACAACAACACTGTGCATGTACAAACCAATGGGAAGTGTGGATCGGCTCACATTGGATCACTGACAGATCACACCACATGCACACAGATAGTGTATGTACATCACAATGTTGACACTGGTTCACCCTGCGTTGAACCTACAAACACTGATGAGACAGGGTACATGTGACACGACACACACGCACATCCTGGCTGGGACTGTGTCCATTGGCAATGTCCTGGACTGCATTGCTGCACCCCCCTGTGGCAATGGGCACACCACACATGTATGTGTCCACCCACATCCGTGTCCAGCCTGGGAGTGCTTGTCAACAAGTGGCACACGACGAAACACATCTTGTGCCCCAGACACACACATAAGAGGCAGCCACACATGACTAAGGACACACTGTGGCACAGGCAGTGGTGCCATTGGTGTGCCCCATAGTCCCTAGCTAGTGACAGAGGATGGCATCTGTCAGGAATTGACAGCAAGGCTGACCGACACGTTCAATGTCCCCAAAAACGCAAATAATTGGATTGGACCGAGCCGCGCGCACGTCTGGGCCATACATTACAATGGCGACGTACGTGTGTGACGCGTCGATCGTGTATGGACCGAGCCGTGCGCACGTCTGGGCCATACATTACAATGGCGACGTACGCGTGTGACGCGTCGATCGTGTATGGACCGAGCCGTGCGCACGTCTGGGCCATACATTACAATGGCGACGTAGGCGTGTGACGCGTCGATCGTGTATGGACCGAGCCGCGCGCATGTCTTGCCCATTGATTCTGATGGAGACGGGTGTGTGTTGCCATTCGAAATCCGCGTAGTACAGTCAGTTGCCGAGCCCTGCACCCTCATTGGCTATGAGCTGTCATGGTGATGGACGCGGATTTTAAATTTGAACGAGGCGTGTGCAGGAAATTCAGTTGGAGTCGTACTACATTGTTGCAATTGCCAGTGTGTCATGGAGGTGATGTTTTAAACGATGCTGAAGGCGTGTACGAGTCGTGCTATCCCATGGATTGGCCAAATTCATAGGATGCTACCTTTTTGGACCTATCCCTTTGTACCCCAGGGCAGACATGCCTCCACAGCACAGATACAAGGCTGCCTGGCCCCCAGAGAACCCACTTGCCTGCACCACATGCTACTGGAGCACATCACTCTCATCACTGCTGCTGTCTCTGCTTCCTCTGGCTTCAAGGATGGCACGTACTGTGGAGAGGGCCCCAGCCTTCAGTGAGGAGGAGAACCAGGCCCTGCTGGACGGGCTCCTGCCGCAGTACACCAAGCTCTATGGGAAACCAGGGGAGCAGGTGAGTTTGCTGTCCACTGCTTTGCTGATTGTGCTACTGGTCTGACCAGCAGCAGCTTTAGTGTGTACACCAGTGGCTTGGTTGCCCACTGAGTACTGCTCTTGACACAAATGGGGCACCCACATGTACTGCACAGTTACAGTGCAGTGCAAGGTGGATTGTCACTAGGTACCCTTCCCAGGCTATGTCTCAAAGTTGTGAGTGCTGGACACCGGTCCCTCATCCATAGTTGCACCACCTGTGTACCTCATTAGCCTTGCTGATGCCCACATGTATGACTGCCTGTGTGTTGCACTAATATGTTGCCAGTGTAGTAATGTCCTTTGCACTTTGTCATCCTCACAGGTTGTTGCCCAGAAGAAACATGAGATCTGGTGGAGCATCGTCCGGGCGGTGAGATCCGTGGGGGTCTACAAGCGCTGGATCCGCAACTGCCGGAAGAGGTGGCAGGACCTTCGGGGCTGGACCCGGAGGATCGCACGGGTCCAGCTGAAGCTGTCGCCTCCTCGCAGGAGGGGCGGACACCGGACCCTGACCCCCACATGCTCCGGATCCTGGCGGTGGTGTTCCCGGACCTGGATGGGCAGCTGAAGGCCAGACAGCAGCAAGGAGGGGGTAAGTACATGACTGCACTGTGTGCTGTTTCTGACATGCTGTGTGCCCCCCTCTGGCCTGGTAACAGTTCAACAGTACATTGTTCAGATAGTCCAGGACCTATGTCCCTCTCTGGTGACTTGCCCCCTTCTCATCTGTTTGCCAGGTGTGGCTTTTTCTGTCTGGGCATAGTGTCACGTGGAAAGTGTGCCCTTACATTTGAAGGTGCATGAGATGTGGGCCAGCATTGCTTCAGGGGACTCAGTGTTGGGCTTCAAGGGAGGGACCATTGTACATTACATGCCAGGGACCTGGTATTTATCTGCATGTACTCCTGTCATGTGGCCAATTGGCAGCTCGGGCTCACCACATGTGCCTGGGGCATTTGGCACACACCCATGCTGCTGGTGGGGAAAATGTTGGGGCCTCTGGAGCATGTATCTCAAGTGTGTCACACATGCATAGCCACCTGCCTACTGTCCATGGCTGTCACCTGTTCCACGTGGAGCAGGACAGTCATGGCTAGTCCAGGGCATGCAACAGTCTGTACTCCCACTCCCGTGTCTCGGTTGGCACTTTGTGCCAGGTGAACAGTTCCCTCAGGTGTCTGCCCCTGTGTCATTGTGCTGTGGCACCGTTGTCAGTCCCACTGTTGTGTACATGGGTTTGGGGTCAGCAAGCAATCTGAGATGTGCCCATGTGAGACAATACCTCTGTGACATGTAGGGATGTGATGACTTGACTGTGCATAATGGTGCCTGCAACTGGGTAGTTCCAGCAGCTGGGTGTCATTCACAGCAGAGTGCGAGTTGCTCAGCTTCAGAGTGCCCTGTCCCATGTCTCTCATGCGTCCAATGGGTCTGGGGTGGGCACATCAGAATCCAGACGATGTTGTTTTCTGTGGATGGTCATGTGTAGTTGTCAGCTACAGAGTTTGCAGGCCCCATGTCCTGGGAATGTGACACAGTGGTGACAGTTGTTGTCAGGCTGCCCTGCCCCCTGTGACTGGAGACTGTGATGTATGATCTCACAGGCATGGCTGAGCCATGGGACTACACTACCTAGGGGTGATCCTGCAGGAGTGTGTCATGTGCAACATGCACTCCATTGTGCCAAGGAATGCAGGACTTGCGGGGCTCAGGATGTCTGGTGCATGAACTCAGCCCCAGCCTCTCAGATGCAACACTGGCCATCCCTACGTCCAGGCAAATGTACAGATCCATAGGCAGCAGATGTGATGTGTGCATGTTGTCAGACCACTACGTATTTTCAAGTCCTGTCAACTAATGGGTAGGTGGTGCATGTGTCCGCAGTGGGGTGTAGGGATCCTACATGCGCAAGACAGATGGGTGCAAGGGCAGGAGGGATGTGAATGCCATGCTTGACTCTCAGACTGACCATTGGCCTATGCAAATTTGTGTGAGCACTCCTAGCAATGTTCAACTGATTGATGCCCGCACTTGGCCACTGATGTGCTGTACTTTCTGTGGTGTGTGTGGTCAGTGCAGATGACTAATGTGTTTTTATTCTATTTTTCCTGTGCAGATACAGACACGGACACAGAAGGAGACCGCTCCACGGACCAGGGGGAGCCAGTGAGCCAGACTGGGTCGGAATTTGAAGAGTCGGAGGGACCCAGTGGCACGGAGGGCGAGGGGAGTGTGTCTGTGGACTCCTCGGCAAACACCACCGCAGCTGAGGACCACAGCAGCTGTGACGAGGACTCCCTTGTGGAGGCGGGTGGCAGCAGCCACCATCCAACACCTGTTGAGGTTGTCCCCGCCCCCACCATCACCACCCTCCCCATGGCTCCCACATCTAAGGTCCGTGGAGGCGCCTGTGTTCATGGGCATGTATCCTTCCAGTCAGGCACCGCACCCCTACCCCTGTGTCCCCTGCTGCCCTGAGTGAGGAGTCTGTCGACCTGCTGCGGCAGATCCATGTGGGGCAGACATCCATGCTGCGTGTCTTCCATGTGCACACAGGTCTGTTGAACCAGCTGGTGTCGTACATGGAGGGCATGTCATCGGCCATGTCTGCCCTACAGAGGACAAGTCAGGGCATGGCATCCTCACTGACGGCAGCAGTGTCCCTCCTCCAGCAGTCCCTCCCCCCTCCTGCCTCTGACCCATCCCCTGATCCCAGCACCCTACCTGTCCAACTCACACACACACCTGCACCGTCATTGCACACAACAGACCCAGGCAGTACACACACACCCAAGCCAAAGTCTAAACATGCACGCACGCATACTCAGGGGACTGAACATACACTCACCGGGGATGGGTCAGACACACACACACACGCATCCACAGGTACTCCGCAGTCCTCCGATGCCTCTCCCTCCACAGCCCCTTCCACAGCCCCTTCCACTGCCTCAGCTGCATCCCCAGCTGCAAAGAAGCTCTTCCTGGTTGACCTCGGACTCTTCCCCACTGATCCATCCACACCAGCACACAAGGGGGTGAGGAGGTCCAGCCACACAGAGGGGAGTGCCCCTCGCCCCCAGACACCCTCCCCCAGGCGCAGGCAGGCTGAGACCCCACGCCGCAGGTCCCCCCGCAACCGGAAGAGCAAGACCCCACCACCGGCCCAACGCTCCACCAGACAGTCTCCACCCGCCATCCCCCAGGCTCCCACTCCACAGGTACCACCACCACACCCTGCCCCAGGTTCACCCACCCACCGCTACAGCATCCCCAAGATGCTCAGGCCTTCCCCCCCTGCCTCTTGCTCTTCCACCACCCCACACCCCGCTCACCCTGTGTGTGGCACTGCTGTGGAGGGCGTGTCCTCCCCCTCCGTCCTGCCCACATCACCGGATCCACATTCTGCTCCCCTGGGGATGGGCACTGCAGTGGAGTCTATGCCCTCCCGGTCTGACTTGGGCACTTCAGTGGGTTCCCTGTCCACTCCCTCTGACCTGCCCACTGCAGTTGTGCCGGCACCCACTGCTCCTGACTTGTGCCCCCCAGTTGTGCCGGCACCCACCCTGTCAGACCCCTCCACTGCAGCTGCCGCTCCTGCACCCACCACCCCTTCCCTGTCTGTTTCTGTTGATCCATGATCCTGTACCTGCGGTGCCTGGCTGGCCTCTATGTATGCCCCTCCCAGGGGTATGTCCCCTTCCGGTAGCAGTGCAGGCAAGCCAAATGTGGCATTTGGACACTTGACCCTGTTGTTTCTGTTTATGGACTGGCCATAGGCCTTCATGGTTTTCTTCTTGATTTTCCATTTAAAGAAAACTAGGCTGAATAAAAGCTCCTTTTTGTTCACTAGTGGTTTTGCTTCAGATGTACATGATGTTGATGATGCTTGACATGCCCTTGCTCCAGTGATGGTGTAGTTCATGGCTGGAAAATGTAGTGTCACTGTGCTGGAGCCCATGTGGGCCATGGGAGATATGTCCTATTGGGGTGTGTATCCATGTCATCCTTTGCAGCAATCTGAGGGGGTCATGATTATGGTCTTTGGAAATGTGTTATCCATCTTTTGTTAGCAATGTCTCATCAGTGTCTTACACACATGCACACCTGTTGGCCTTAGCATGGTTCAATTGGCCCATTTCACTGGCTGTGTGGCCATCTCCAATGGACATGCAAGTGTAGGCATCTATGTGGATGGACTCATCTGTGTCCTCAGTGCGACTTCATCTACATGTGTGTTGACTCTGTGCAGTTGACTCAGGGGACCCTCCCGTGCCCAGGCTGCTGTTACCAGGGCCACCAATGTGTGGTATATGTTGGCTGTGTGACAAAGTATACTGCTGACATGCTGGTGGCCTGCATGGACGACATATGGCACAGCTTTCCTTCCACAGGAGTGGAGTCCCCTCATGGCAGTGTGTTGTTGGGTGACATTGGCTGGGCCCATGGTGTGTGTTGTGTGAGCATGTTTGTGTGTTTTCCCTTCCCTTTGGCTACACAGGCTGTGTACCCTGATGATGTTTCTGTTGGTGATGCTTGCTGAGTTGTCCTATGTTCACCCAACATCTTCACCCTTGGTTCCCTGGGATGTGGGTGCATGGCACACTAGTGCTCATCAAGGTGTTGTGCCTAGGTGTGTTTGTCGTATGGGCTGGGTATGTGGGCAGACACAGATGGGACACAGTCGGTTTTACCCTAGGCCCTTTTTGGTTTCCACTTTCATGTGGTGTTGCCTATGTGGTATGTGTCTGTGATTGGAACACATGTGTGTGCCTGCTCCCACTCCTCATGTTCAGAGGTGCAATGTTGGAAGGTGTCATCATGTGTTCTTTGTGGGTCTCCTTGGGTGCGGCATTGCCCTGGGACTGTGACAGGGATCCCAGCTAATCTTGTGTATTGGTAATCAGGGCCATGTTCCGCATACTGTGCATTGTGTCAGACATCCACAAGGGATGTTGAGTGTCCTTTGTGTGATGTGTTTGTTCACCTTCGCTGCCCCCACCAGCCCTGGGATTGTCATGTGGTCTTCTGCTGTATCAGCGGTCCCTGTGGTGTTGGCTGATGCACCTTGATACAGGTCAAGGTGTGTGGTGTTCTGAGTGGTGTGATGAGGGTCATGACTTGTATAGTCCCCTATCACCATGTTGTCCTAGTATTGCAGGCCATGTCCAGGGCTTTGTATTTGTGTGGGTCTGATGGACGTTTGTGTGTGTGTGGTCAGCTGCCCAAGGTGGCACAGGTGGGTGTGCTGCACAGTATGTGCCACATCTACCTTGGTCGTCAGAGTGGCCTTCTCATGCAGTCCTGTGTGACCCCAATGTTGTGTCCCTGGCTGTGGTGCTTCAGTGGGTCAGTCTCTGGCTCTGTTGGTTGTTGATAATTGCAGCTTGTGTCAGCTATGTCTGTTGTGTTCCCTCGCACCTTGCAATGGCTGGTTGCCCACTTCATGCTTCTCTGTTGTGTGGCACTGTGTCCTCATTGGTGACATTGTAGTCCTGCCCCCTCACATGTTGTGTAGTTGCCTGTGGACACAGAGACACAGACATACACATGTTTTGTCCGATGTGCTGTGTGTTTCTGGCTGTTTGTAATTGTTCATCTGCAGCAGTGCTTTTGTATTGGTGTTGTGGGCCATTGGCTGACTGGTGTCTGTGTAATTTCCCATGTAGTCCCTGCGAGCCATACCACAGCCTTCTGCACATTGCTCCTGTTTGGTGTGTCCTCCTGCTGCCATTGCAGGGTGTTTGTGACCTGACACCTCCAGTCCCCACAGGATGTGTAGCTTTGTGGGTCTGTTTGTGGAGATGTGTGTGGGTGTGCATAGTGACATTCATTTGTGGGAATGAGTGATTCAGCTGTGTCTGCAATGTCACCCCCCCACGTGTGATGGTTGTCTGCACATCTTTGGGTATATGTTTTGGATGCAGTGCACTGTGTGCATCAACACAGCTCTGTTGGTATGGGACACAACCACTACTTTGCAATGGAATGGGTCATGTGGTGGGACCAGGACTCGTACATGCTGTTTGACAGTTGCAGCTTTCAACAATAAGTCACTTACCTTCATGTCACTGTGCTGATGGGGGTTCAGACCCCATTAGCACAGTGCTCTACATATGCTGCATGTGTGATCCCCACACTTACCTTCATGTCACTGTGCTGATGGGGGTTCAGACCCCATTAGCACAGTGCTCTACATATGCTGCATGTGTGATCCCCACACTTACCTTCAGGTCACTGTGCTGATGGGGGTTCAGACCCCGTTAGCACAGTGCTCTACATATGGTGCTGTTTAGTACAACACAGTTACCTTTTGTACACTCAAGTGATGGGTGTTGAGGACATTACTGCAGTGCTCATGTGAGGCTTGGCTTGTGTTAGCCACACTGTGGTATTGCAGACACGTGTTGTGAGTTACATTGGGCCTGATTCACAGAACTAACTTACGTCAAAAACGTAAAGTTAGTACTTTTTGGTATTCACAGAAGGCATTTAGGAGTCCTAAAGTTAGGGCTACTAACTTCTGTGAATACCGAAATGAGTAAGTTCATTCTGTGAATACCAAAATGAGTAAGTGTATTCTGTGAATACCAAAAAGTACTAACTTTACGTTTTTGACGTAAGTTAGTTCTGTGAATCAGGCCCATTGTGTGTACATGGTAATGTTCACTGTAGTGGGAATTTTACACAGACTACATGTTGTGGTCATGAGGTTGTTGGGGATATCCTTTTGTTTACAGTCCTTATGTTGGGGTATGTGGTATGTGTTACACATCACCCATCCTATGTGTGTGGGCATTGGTAGTGGTACTCACACAGTTCACTATTGGTGGGGGTGACAGGCAAGAGGCCCCCTATGGGTGGGGGTGAGAGTGGTGACAGGCAAGAGGCCCCCTATGGGTGGGGGTGACAGGCAAGAGGCCCCCTATGAGTGGGGGTGAGAGTAGTACCAGCCAAGAGGCCCCCTATGGGTGGGTGTGAGAGTGGTGACAGGCAAGAGGCCCCCTATGGGTGGGGGTGAGAGTGGTGGCAGGCAAGAGGCCCCCTATGGGTGGGGGTGACAGGCAAGAGGCCCCCTATGAGTGGGGGTGAGAGTAGTACCAGCCAAGAGGCCCCCTATGGGTGGGGGTGAGAGTGGTGACAGGCAAGAGGCCCCCTATGGGTGGGGGTGACAGGCAAAAGGCCCCCTATGAGTGGGGGTGAGAGTAGTACCAGCCATGAGGCCCCCTATGAGTGGGGGTGTGAGTGGTGACAGGCAAGAGGCCCCCTATAAGTGGGGGTGTGAGTGGTGACAGGCAAGAGGCCCCCTATGGGTGGGGGTGAGAGTGGTGACAGGCAAGAGTCCCCCTATGGGTGGGGGTGACAGGCAAGAGGCCCCCTATGAGTGGGGGTGAGAGTAGTACCAGCCAAGAGGCCCCCTATGGGTGGGGGTGAGAGTGGTGACAGGGAAGAGGCCCCCTATGGGTGGGGGTGACAGGCAAGAGGCCCCCTATGAGTGGGGGTGAGAGTAGTACCAGCCAAGAGGCCCCCTATGAGTGGGGGTGAGAGTGGTGACAGGCAAGAGGCCCCCTATGAGTGGGGGTGTGAGTGGTGACAGGCAAGAGGTCCCCTATGGGTGGGGGTGAGAGTGGTGACAGGCAAGAGGCCCCCTATGAGTGGGGGTGAGAGTAGTACCAGCCAAGAGGCCCCCTATGAGTGGGGGTAAGAGTGGTGACAGGCAAGAGGCCCCTATGGGTGGGGGTGAGAGTGGTGACAGGCAAGAGGCCCCTATGAGTGGGGGTGAGAGTGGTGACAGGCAAGAGGCCCCTATGGGTGGGGGTGAGAGTGGTGACAGGCAAGAGGCCCCTATGAGTGGGGGTGAGAGTGGTGACAGGCAAGAGGCCCCTATGGGTGGGTGTGAGAGTAGTCCCAGCCAAGAGGCCCCCTATGGGTGGAGGTGACAGGCAAGAGGAGGGCCTGAGTGTTTGTCACAGGTTTACTGGTACGTGTCGGGTGTTTGTTTGGGGTGTGTGTCTCTTACCGTCTCCGTCGTAGGCGTCTGTTCCGGATCAGGCCATGGATGTAGAGGATCGGTATGACCTGTGCGATGGGATTCATGTCGACACCGTCTCGTATGCACTGGTCGTTGGTTCGTTTCGTCCCAGTTGCAGGCTTGTACGTCTCGTGTCCGGGGATCGTGTTGTGGCACAAATCGTTCCTTTCATGCAGCTTTTCCGGATGCTGTGACGTGCCGTACGTGTCGACTCGCTCGGCACATAGGAAGTGCGCATCATACTTGTCCGGCCGGAAACTGCTCTGACATAGCCCCCGTGCGAGTCGATTCGGCCTTTATGGAACCGGGTCGTAGGGAGAATTGAGTATGTATTTGGCGAGTTCGTGTCGGTCGGGTTTTCAGCACATGCACGCATCGTACTTGATCGGCAGGACTGACCGGCTCCCGGGACGGGTCGGTCGGGAGGTAAGCGTCCGGACGGCTCTTTTTGAGCTGTCCTGCCTGAATCGGAATCGACCCCTATATGTTACAACTGTATAAAATAATCGTAAAGCACTTTTTACAATAATTAAATAATTAATGAATATTTTTTTTTTATTATATCTCCTCTACAGAAACTCCAAAAGACACTCAACTAACTACAAACATCATCAAAAAACTACCTTGCCAAAAAAGTAAGTATACATCTAAATTAAACTTTTAAAACAACTAAAAATCCCAACCCAAAATGCCCACTAACCACACAAACCCAAAATACAGAAAATGCTGTTAAACACATTGATTAAAATTAACATTTTTTTCTGCAGGAAATCAAAAGAAACACTAAAGCCAAGCACCAACAGAAACTCCCAGCATCAAAAAAAGTTCAACATATTCAAGCATGTAAGTATAATTTTGTATATAAAAATCTGTATTACATTAAAAACAATTACAATACATTTAATATTTTTTATATACATTTCTCATAGCATTTGAAACATCAGAATGACTGAAGGTGCAAAATTCATAACTTCCCAGAAAGGGAAATGTTTATTATGCTATATGGGATATGTCTACACCCAAAAAAAGACAGGTGACAAAATTAATTGGAAATGCAGCAAATATTATTCAAATGCATGTTATGGGAAGGCTACAACAAAGGAAACTACTGTATTAAATGTTAAGGAACATAACCACCCCCCAAACATAGCTGAAATAGAAGTGAGAGATGCTTTAAAGACTCTGAAAGAAGCTAGCACTAGCTCTCAAAAACCTACTACTGAAATACTAAAAGACATACTCCCCAGAGTTCCAGAACATGTAACTGGCCAATTACCCTGTCTCAACGTTAAAAAGGCTAATAGCTATAACAAAAAAATCAACTGCTACCACCCCACCTACCCCCAAAACTTTCAGTGAAATTCAAATACCACCTGAACTCACTGTAACTCACAATGAAGAGCAATTTCTACTTTATGACAATAAATCTAACGAAAAAAGGATTATAATATATGCAACTCCCACAAACTTAATTAAACTACAGAATTGTGAGACATGGATGATGGATGGAACATTTAAAATATGTCCCAAACCATTTTACCAATTATACACAATCCATGGACTGTATCACAATACCAACATCCCCTTTATATATACCCTGTTACCAAACAAATAAACCACTAACTATGTAGAACTCTTAACAAAAGAAAAGCAAGAAACTAATAATTACTATCCACAAAAAATTATCATAGACTTTGAACAGTCAATGATACAAGCCATCCTGAAAAACTACCCTCACACAGCAATACAAGGTTGCTATTACCACTTTAATCAATGCATATGGAGACACCTTAAAAAATCTACACTTAGCGTAGAATAGGCAACTAATAGCAATTTTCTTATAAATTAAAAAGCTAATAGCACTAGCATACGTCCCAATAACTGATGTAGCAGAACACTACAATCTATTAATAGAAAGCCCCTACTACCAAACAAATGAACATAAACTAAGTCCCCTACTCGACTATTTCGAGGATACCTGGGTGGGCAGGCTACACAGATCTGGACACAGGAGACAGCCCAAATACCACATTCCATGGTGGAATGTATATAACAGTACCCTGAACAAAGAAGCAAAAACGAATAATGCTGTGGAAGGATGGCATAATGCTTTCCAAGCCACAACAGGCCGAACCCAACCATCCATTCATAAATTACTACAATCAATCCGAAAAGAACAAAGCTACCAACAACTAAGGGGCCGATTCCGATTCGGGCCGGAAAACGCACCGACCGACTCGGTACGGGAATATAGTCCGACCGACACGTACCGGCGCTGCCCGACCTGCGTAGTACGATGCAATGCATGTGAATCATGACCGACTCGTACGGAACACAAGCCGAACGACCCAACCGCACGGAAAACAGCCATCCGGACGGGAAGCCACGCAAATCCAACCGACCGACACGCACCAGGAATGAACCCAAACGAAACGTACCCGCGAACTACGACCCGCGCAGTACGATGCAATGCGTGGAAAACCAGACCGAGTCGCACGGAGCCCAAGCCGTACGACCGACACGCATACAAAACCGAGCCGAAGCAACCCAATACCCCGCGACCGACGTGTACGCCGCACATGAAACACAGCAGAAACACAGCGTGAACGATTCGGAGAAGCTCGCACGAGACAACTGCAGCGTCCTACTCGGTCAGAAGAACGTCTCCTACATGCACAAAAACTACAAAGGAAAAATACAAAAAAAAGGGCCAAACAAGCAATTACAAAGCCAATAAATACTGGGGGGAAACATGGAACAAAGACACACCCACAACTCCACCCATATAAAGCCCACAAATCCTGACCATGATCCTTTGCAAATTCAACTGACCTGCCAGCACAGAACACCATCAGACAGCAACCACAGACACACTCACAGCTCATCCATCACACAAGCCACACACCATCAGCACCTCAACAAATAGCACCCTCACATACACCCAGCAAAACCTACACTCACACACCCTCACTTGCAAACCCACACATACATCAATCACCACCACCATCCATCACCATGCCCCCAAAGAAGAATCCAAAGTTCCTAGACAGTGAATTGGAAGTCCTGTTAGATGAGATCCTCAGGGTAGAGCCCCCGTTGTTTGGTACATTGGTCCAACAGGCCCCCATGTCGCAGAAAACCAAGATGTGGGAGAGGATCGTCGACAGGGTGAACGCACAATCACCATGTTTGCGCACAAAGGAAGACATCCAGAACAGGTGGTATGATGTGCGCAGGAGGGTCAAGGACCTACTCAAGAAGGATTACGCCTTGAGCCAACACACCGGCAGTGGCCCTCCTGTCAAACCAGTATACCTCAGGCCCTGGGAGGAGAAGGTGCGGGCCATCCTACCACCAGTGAGCGTATATGGACTATCAAACATCCCAGAGCCTGGTGAGTACACAACAAATATACACAATATTGTGTGACAATACACACACATCACTGTCAAGGGGATAGTCAAATCATGCACCCTTAGCAAATCCACAGCAACCAAAAGATAATCATCCCAAGATGTGTATGTTAGTTAGATAAACACAATACATGCCATCTCAAAGTGATATGTAACTGTGTCATGACATGTGCAAACCCAACAACAAAGAGAGCCAGGCAGTGGCACAAATCTAACCACAAACACAGTCAGATATGTAGCCACCACTAGAACACCACCTCACAGGGAAGCTCACTGAAAGGAAGGAATTCTGTGTATGCTGGTCAAGTCAGTGTAGCCAATAGCATGATGGGAGTTGTAGTCACAGATAATGCTCACCCTCACAATTGGCCCATCAACACCACTCTGAACCATGCTCACATCAAAGGGAGTGGAAAAGAACTGACAAGATGGCTGACACTGGGTACTGCTGTGGGGAGCACAAGGCCCTGCTGGGAACTGTGCACCAACCAACAGCAGGACACCACTGTCTGACATCCTGAAAGCAAACTTGCACTCCCTGCAATGGAAGCACGTTCCATGGTGGGACATCTGGCTGGGTGGGAAGGAGGACTGACAGCACTGACCATAGTTACAAGCAGCTTTTCTCACACACACCCTCAACACAAACTCCACACAACTCACCTGGGAGAATGCAATGCCTCACACTCTAATTAAATATCCCACAAAGAACCACCATCCTGGGACATGCTGTGTGAAGCACAGGGACACTTTTGGGACATGTAGCCAAACTAACGCCAGGACAACACTCTCAGCCATCCTGTCAGCACAGGCACACTACCCCACAGGGAAGCAGAGTCAAAAGGAAGGAAGAATGGGCATGCTGGGAAGGGGGGTGTGGGCAATGGCATGATGGGAGTTGTAGGCACAGATATAGCTCACCTTCACATTTGGTCCATCAACACCACTCTGAACCATGCTCACATCACAGGGAGTGGAAAACAACTGACAAGATGGCTGACACTGGGTACTGCTGTGGGGAGCACAAGGCCCTGCTGGGATCTGTGCACCAACAAACAGCAGGACACCACTGACTGACATCCTGACAGACAACTTGCACTCCCTGCAATGGAAACACGTTCCATGGTGGGATATCTGGCTGGGTGGGAAGGAGGACTGACAGCACTGACCATAGTTACAAGCAGCCTTTCTCACACACACCCTCAACACAAACTCCACACAACTCACCTGGGAGAATGCAATGCCTCACACTCTAATTAAATATCCCACAAAGAACCACCACCCTGGGACATGCTGTGTGAAGCACAGGGACACTTTTGGGACATGTAGCCAAACTAACGCCAGGACAACACTCTCAGCCATCCTGTCAGCACAGGCACACTACCCCACAGGGAAGCAGAGTCAAAAGGAAGGAAGTATGGGCATGCTGGGAAGGGGCGTGTAGGCAATGGCATGATGGGAGTTGTAGGCACAGATATTGCTCACCTTCACATTTGGCCCATCAACACCACTCTGAACCATGCTCACATCACAGGGAGTGGAAAAGAACTGACAAGATGGCTGACACTGGGTACTGCTGTGGGTAGCACAAGGCCCTGCTGGGAACTGTGCACCAACCAACAGCAGGACACCACTGACTGACATCCTGAAAGACAACTTGCACTCCCTGCAATGGAAACACGTTCCATGGTGGGATACCTGGCTGGGTGGGAAGGAGGACTGACAGCACTGTCCATAGTTACAAGCAGCTTTTCTCACACACACCCTCAACACAAACTCCACACAACTCACCTGGGAGAATGCAATGCCTCACACTCTAATTAAATATCCCACAAAGAACCACCACCCTGGGACATGCTGTGTGAAGCACAGGGACACTTTTGGGACATGTAGCCAAACTAACGCCAGGACAACACTCTCAGCCATCCTGTCAGCACAGGCACACTACCCCACAGGGAAGCAGAGTCAAAAGGAAGGAAGTATGGGCATGCTGGGAAGGGGGTGTAGGCAACAGCAAGATGGGAGTGGGAGTCACAGCTCAACATCCCCCACCCACATGGCCTAGCAAGCTCACACTGAAGCATGCACACCTCACAGGAAGTGAAAAGCCACTTCTAAGATGTCTGACAATGGTCCTATGTTGTGGGGAGTACCAGGCCCTGCTGGGAACTGTGCACCAACCAACAGCAGGACACCACTGACTGACATCCTGAGAGTCAACCTGCACACACTGCAAGGGTGGCATGCTTCATGGTGGGATAACTGGGCTGGGGGGAGAAGGAGGGCCGGATGTCCACCAAATACAACCAATGCTGGCCATGCACACACCTCAACATTCACATTGAAATGCTTCAAGTTGGCAGGACAATGTGCAACCCCAATATCAACCTCTGACTCTGAAAACTTAGGACAATGCAATGTACAGGCCCGCATCCAGAGGTACAGTCACATCTGTCAGGTGTGTGAACCATTGATACCTGTAGAAACATAACATACATTGTGTGTCTCTTCCAAAAACAGGTGATGATGGGGACACAGCAACAGACGAGGAGGAGTCCCTGTCCCAGGCCCCGGGGGACACTGAGCTCACTGGTGTGGAACAGCCTCTGCCCACCTCGGATGGGGAAGAACTACCTGGCCCCTCCGGTGAGAGTCATCATGCAGCACCAGCAGGACCAACATCTGCACCCCCTGCACCCACCCCTCCAACAACTGCCAACACACAGACCACCCCCGCCCACACGGACAGACCAAGGTGCACCGATGACAACAGCACAGGGACCCAGGCCCACCGCGGAGCAACAGACAACAACACCAGTAACAACCGCCAAGGGGGCCTAGGGTCACCTGTGCGTGCCACCGCAGGTCCTGCACGTGTTGCCAGGGGTGGTGGGAGGGGTGGTAGACATAGGTCGCTGTTTGCAGAGGGTCTGGACTGCATGATGACCCACAACTGGCACGCATTGCTGATGCGTACCAGACTAGCACCGGAGAGGTCAGCCAGGTAGTGGGGATCCTCAAGGACATACAACAGCAGCAGGCTGCCCATCATGCCCGCTTGGACTCCCACATGTCCCGTGTGGAGACACACATGTCCCATGTGGAGACACACATGTCTGGCATGGAGTCCAAGTGGGACACATTGCAAGAACTGACAGCGGTGCATAGGGACATATTGACATGCCTCCGCCAGATGAGCACCAACATGGCCACACCTCCCTGTGTGCCCACAACATCTGGTGCTGCAACAACTGACACTGCCACAGGGAGGGAGGATGACTCTGGTGGCCAATGGACATCCCCTAGGAACCCAACACCTGTTCTGGACATTCTCCTTTGTGTGCAAACTGTTCACCCTGTTGAATGCAACCCAAATCTCCCACATTACTTGGGGAGTTTAAGTTGGACCAATGTATCACATGACTGTTGACTTTACTCAGGAGATTTCTGCTACCAAGACTTCCAACTCATCTGGGAACTTTGGATTACAATCCCAATGTACAGCACCCACCATCCTATGCACTATACTCACACATGTATGTAAATAAACTCACCAATACACCATACTTGCCTCTCTTGTCATTCCAACGTCGTTTCTGTCATGGAGATGATGATCTGCTAAATGACACTGTACATGCTAACTGCTACAGCAAGTACAACACCGTCATGTGAGTCATGGCGACGTGACACATATGAGGGAGACACACCACTAGGGCTACACAACACATACACACCAGGGCCATCTGACTCATCGCCTACACTGATGTTCCCAGGAAAAACAGTGCAATGCACAGACACCACACCTATTCACAGTCAGTGTCAACTAGCCCACAGGTGCAGTGAGCAAATGTCAGTCAGATGTGTGACCACAGACAACGCACATCCTAAAGTGAAGCACAGGTTTATTACACTTTTGCAACATGTTGTATCCACCACAGATGCAAGGTAATCCCACGTGACAGTGGCCACACAGTCAACAAGTGTAGAAGAAAGAAGGTCCAGGGGTGTGTGGCACATCACCTGCAGGGAAACGACAGCTTCCACCCTGGAAGTTGAATCACTGTGTCGGGGGATCACAGTTGACCAAACTACTCTGAAAGTACCCTGTGAAGGACAGAAATGACACACAGTTAAAAGCACTGAAGAACAGGACAGAACTGCAATACTCATGCCCAATACATGTCACAAGATACATACACAAAACCAAGTTAGCATGTCAACACTGTTGGGGAGTACAGACTACCTGTAAGGACACATCGCTGCACGCATACAGTCAAGTAGCACATGGCCACACTAAAACAGCACCAGAGCACCACCAACATATATCACGCAAACCCACATCATTGACATGACATCTCTGGATACTCACATTCAGCTGAAGAAGTTGGTGATGAGCTGTGTGCGGACATCACCCTCATCATCATCCCCATCACTGGCATCATGGCCCAGGCCAGGATCCTCCACAGGTGGCGGATGTTGGTCATCGTCATCCAGGATGAGAGGCAACTCCTTCCGCACTGCCATGTTGTGTAGCATGCAGCAGACGATGACAATCTTGCACACTTTTGCTGGGGCATATGGGAGGGCCCCTCCTGTCTTGTCCAGGCAGCGAAAGCGGCTCTTCAGGAGACCAAATGTCTGCTCGATCACTCTCCTGGTCCGACCATGTGCCTCATTGTAGCACATCTGGGCTGGTGTCACAGGGTTCCTGAGGGGCGTCAGCAACCACGGTATGTTGGGGTATCCGGAGTCACCTACATACAGACAATTGCACATTAGCTGAGTTGGAAAAGAGGGTGGAATACTACATTGCAGAACACACAGAAAGGTACAAAGTCAGTACACACCGACAAGCCAGGCACGCTGGTTCCGCATCTGTGACATCATCCTCGGGATTAGACTACTCCTCATCACGTAGGCATCGTGTGCAGAACCGGGGAAACGGGCACACACGTGTGAGATGCACATATCTGCAAGACATACCACCAGAGCATTGACCGAATGGTAATGTTTTCGGTTCCTGTATGCCTGCTCATGTGCCTGTGGTGGTACCAAAGCCACATGTGTCCCATCAATGGAGCCAATGACATGCAGCATCCTCCCCAGGGCATAGAAGTCACTCTTGACGTCAGTGAGTTGGTGACGTTTAGGGAAATAGATGTACTGGTTCAGGTATCTCAACATAGCCTCCAAAACATCGCGTAGCACACGGCTGAACATGGTCTGTGACATCCCACCAGCAGACGCCACAGTGTGTTGAAAGGTACCGGTGGCAAAGAAGTGTAGGGCTGCCATCACCTTCACCTTGGGGGTCAGCGCTGTAGGGTATGTCCGGCCAGGTTGCAAATGTGGGGCCAACCGCACTGTCAATTCCTCAATCAGCGGCCTGGTGAAGCGGTACCGTCGGATGCAGTCCCGTTCAACCATGGTTGCAAGGTCAGGGAATGGTCTATGGACAGCTGGTGCCCTGCAGTGCATAGGTGAACAAAGAAAGATTGTCAGTCACCCCACATATGTGGCATAGACCATACTCAATATCACATGATACATCATTACGAGACACAAGTACATGATGTGTGTGGTGTTCTGTAAGGACATGTATGGCACCTACATGGCCGACATCTAACATCACAGTTCAACATGTGTTGTCAACAAGTCCCAGGTTGTGCTATGGGATATCATTAGGCTGTGTCACATTACCCATGTACTGCTGTCACGTTCCAAACACACACCACAGTGACATGTGAGGACAGATGTGCCCCAGGCATCACAGCTCATTGACAGGTAGATTCCCAGTGACCCTGTATTGCCACATGGACACTGGCATGACATGGCGTAACATGAATACACCACAGCAAAACAACCATGACCCCCACAGGTAGTGGACCCTGTTGCCTCTGCACGACAGACATGGACGTCTGTGACACACACACACGCACAACATCAAAGTCCGTGCACAAACAACGTGGATGTGGAGACTGTCTCCCATTGTGCACATGGAATCAGAGACATCTGAAACACAACATGCACACAGACTGTGGAGGGCCATCACTATCGTGGCAATGGGCCACCCTGTGACGTACATACCGTCCAACATGGGACTCAGGGGGTATGTGACATGACATACACATACACAACCTGGAAATGTGACCATGCCACATGCTCTGAAATGAACAGTTGCACATCACAGTGGTCATGTGCACAACACACCAAGGATTCTGTCCCCATGAACACGTGCACAGCCTCGGAGTGGCTGCCCCCAAGTCCCACCCAAACAAACACATGTTGACCCCATACACAGAGATGGTAATGCAGCCTTACATGCCTTAGGATACAGTGTGGACAGGCTGTGGTGTTGTAGGTGTGCCCCTGAGTCCCTGGAAAGTAAATGTGGCTGGCATACATTCACCTGTGACAGGCATGGTGACATATGCGTGTGACTTGTACAGGGACGCGTTGTACAGCAATGGACCGATCGGTGCGCACGCATTGGCCATTGCATATGATGTGGACCGAAATACGCGTTGTACAGCAATGGACCGATCGGTGCGCACGCATTGGCCATTGCATATGTTGTGGACCGAAATACGCGTTGTAAAGCAATGGACCGATCGGTGCGCACGCCTTGGCCATTGCATATGATGTGAGCGGGTACGCGTTGTACAGCAATGGACCGATCGGTGCGCACGCATTGGCCATTGCATATGAGGTGAGCGGGTACGCGTTGTACAGCAATGGACCGATCGGTGCGCACGCCTTGGCCATTGCATATGATGTGGACCGAAATACGCGTTGTACAGCAATGGACCGATCGGTGCGCACGCATTGGCCATTGCATATGATGTGGACCGAAATACGCGTTGTACAGCAATGGACCGATCGGTGCGCACGCATTGGCCATTGCATATGATGTGGACCGAAATACGCGTTGTAAAGCAATGGACCGATCGGTGCGCACGCCTTGGCCATTGCATATGATGTGAGCGGGTACGCGTTGTACAGCAATGGACCGATCGGTGCGCACGCCTTGGCCATTGCATATGATATGGACCGAAATACGCGTTGTACAGCAATGGACCGATCGGTGCGCACGCATTGGCCATTGCATATGATGTGAGCGGGTACGCGTTGTACAGCAATGGACCGATCGGTGCGCACGCATTGGCCATTGCATATGATGTGAGCGGGTACGCGTTGTTTTTCGAAATACGCGTTGTACAGCAATGGACCGATCGGTGCGCACGCATTGGCTGTGGCCTGGAATGGCAACGGACGCGTTTTCGAACCTTTAACGAGTCTGATGCTGTGAATTCAGTTGGCCACCCACAACAATGTTGCAAAATCATGGGTCTCATGAAGTTGAACTTTTGAAGGATGCTGTGGGCGTGTGTAAGTGGTGCAATTCCATGGATTGGCCAGATTGAGAAGATGCAAACGACTTGGACCTATCACTTTGGACACAAGGGACAGTAACTGCCTCAGCAGCACACATATAATGCTGGCTGTACCCCTAAGAGCTCACTTGCCTGCACTACATGCTCCAGGACGACATCTGCCACCACCACTGCTGCTGTCTCTGCATCCTCTGGATCCTGCAATGGCACGTACTGTGGCGAGAGCCCCAGCCTTCAGCACTGAGGAGAACCAGGCCCTGCTGGATAGCCTCCTTCCACAGTACAGCAAGCTGTATGGGAAAGCAGGGGAGCAGTTGGGTGTGCTGTCCACTGCCTTACTGAATGTGCATGTTGTCTGACTAGCAAGACTTACAGTGTGCACGCCACTGGCTAGCATGCTCACTGAGTAGTTGTCACCCACCCATAGTGTGTAGTTACATGCACCGAACAGGTATAGTGCAGTAACAGTGCATTCCAACAAGGTTTTACTTCCCAGGCAATGATACCATGTAGTAACTGCTGGAAAACTGTTCATAGCCATCGCTGCACTGCCTGTGTACATCATGTGCCCCTGTGATTGAGACATGTATATCCAAATGTGTGATGCACGGATATGTTGCATGTGTAGTGATGTCCTTTACACTTTGTCATCCTCACAGGTTGATGCCCACCAGAAGCAGGAAATCTGGCTGGACATCGCCCGGGCAGTGAGATCCGTGGGGGTCTACAAGCGCCGGATCCGCAACTGCCAGAAGAGGTGGCAGGACCTTCGGGGCTGGACCCGGAGGATCGCACGGGTCCAGCTGAAGCTGTCGCCTCCTCGCAGGAGGGGCGGACACCGGACCCTGACCCCCACATGCTCAGGATCCTGGCGGTGGTCTTCCCTGATCTGGATGGGCAGCTGAAGGCCAGACAGCAGCAAGGAGGGGGTGAGTCCATGACTGCACTGTGAACTTTGTCTGACATGCTATGTGCCCTCCTCTGGCCTGGTTAACCTTCCACAGTGCATCAGTCCTGTGGTCCAGGACCCATGTCCCTCAATTGTGACATGCCCACTCCTCATCTGATACCCAGGTGTGGCCCTTACAGTCAGGAAGTTGTGTCACTTGGGTACTGTGTCCTTGCATTTTGCTTAGCTCAAGGTGGGGGTCAGCATTTGTTCCCATAACTTTGTTGTGGGCTTCATGGGTGGGTCCATTGCTTACACAATGCCTGAGTTCTGACATGTAATCTGCGTGTAACTATGATATGTGGTCCAATTGCTGATCTGATTCACCACATGTGCCTGGGGTATTTGGCACACACCCATGCTGCAGGTGGGAACAATGTTTGGGCCTCAGGAGTATGTATATCAAGTGTGTCACACATACTTAGCCACCTGCCTACTGTCCAGGGCTCATCCCTCTTTCACGTGGAGCAGGACAGTCATGCCTACTCCAGGCCATACAATACACTCTGTACTCCCAATCCTGTGTATCAGCTGACACGTTGTACCCAGTAAAATGTTCCCTCAGGTGTCTGCCTCTGTGTCATTGTGCTGTGGCTTCGTTGTCAGGACTACTGGGGTGTTTATCGGTTAGGGCTCAGCATGCCACCGGAGATGTGACCATATGAGACGATACTTGTGTGACATATAGGTGTTTGATCACTTGACTGTGCAGACTGGGGTATGCGAATGTGAAGTTCAGGCAGCTGTCTCCCATTCACAGCAGATTGTGAGGTGCTCAGGTTCCGAGGGTTGTGTTTCATGTCTCCCATATGTCCAATTGGTATGACGTGGCCAAATAAGAGTTCAGATGATGTGGTTTGTGGGGGATGGACATGTGCACTTGTCAGCTACAGGACTTGCATTCCCCATGGCCTAGGATTGTGACACAGTGCAGACTGTTGTTGGCTGGCTGCCCTGCCCATGTGACTGGAGACAGTGATGTATGACTTTGCAGGCATGCCTGTGCCATGGCATTAAACTTCCTAAGAGTGGTCCTGCAGGGGAGTGACATGTGCTACATGCACCCCATTGTGGCATTGACTATCAGGACATGGGTGCATCATGGTGTCTGGTGCTGGTATGCATCACATGCATTTCAAATTAGACTCTGGCCATCCCTTTATCCGGATACCTGTACTGACTCAGTGGCAAGAGTTGTGATGTGTGCATGTTCACATACTTCACCGTGTTCTCTGCACTGTCCAACTACTGTGTAGGTGGTGCATGTGTCCACACTGGGGTATTGCCATCCGACAGACACCAGACTGATGGGTGCAAGGCCAGGAGGGATGTGAGTGCCATGGTTGGCCATCAGACTGACAATTGGCTTCTCCTACTCTGTTTAGGCACTTTTGGCAATGTTCAACTAAGGATGCCAGGGCTTGCTCTGTAATGTGCTGTACTTACTGTGGTGTGGTCAGTGCAGGTGACTGATGTTTGTCTGTTTCCCTACTTGTTTGCAGATACATCCACGGCCACAGGAGGGGACAGCTCCACGGACCAGGAGGAGCCGCAGAGCCAGACTGGGTCAGCAGCCGATGAGTGGTCAGAGGGACCCAGTGGCACGGAGGGCGAGGGGAGCCACACCGAGGAGTCCTCAGCAGCATCCACCTCAGCTGAGGACCACAGCAGCTCGGAGGATGACTCCCTTGTGGAGGCGGGTGTCAGCAGCCACCACACCCCAGCTAGTATTGCTGTCCCAGCCACCACCACCACCACCGCCCTCCCATCGGCTCCCATTCCACAGGTCCGTGGAGGCTCCCGTGTTCGGGAGCATGTCTCCTTCATGCCAGGCACCGCAGCCCCTGCCCCTGTGTCCCCTGCTGCCCTGAGTGAGGAGTCTGTGTACCTACTTCGCCAGCTCCATGTAGGGCAGACAGCAATGCTGAGTGTCCTCCATGCCCACACCACTCTGTTGACTCAGCTGGTGTCGTTCATGGAGGGCATCTCATCGGGCATGTCTGCCCTACAGAGGAGCAATAGGTCCATGGACTCCTCCCTGACGGGAGCAGTGTCCCTCCTCCAACAGTCCCTCACCCCTCCTACCTCTGCCCCATCCACACTTCCTGGCACCCTACCTGTCCCAAGCACATGCACACCTGCACAATCAAGCAAACACACAGACACGAGCAGCACAGACAAACCCACTACAAAGACAAAACGTGCACGCAGGCATCCTCAGGGGACTGACAGCACACCCACAGGGGATGGGGAACAGACACACACACAGGCATCCACAGTCACTCCGCAGTCCTCAGATACCTCTCCCTCCAAGGCCCCTTCCCTTGCCTCACCTGCAACCCCACCTACAAAGCAGATCTTCCTCTGTGACCTCGGCCTCTTCCCCTCTGATACAGCTGATCCAGCATACAGGGGGAAGAGGAGGTCCACCCACACAGAGGGGAGTGCCCCTCACCCCCGGACACCCTCCCCCAGGCGCAGACAGACTGAGGCCCCCATCCGCAAGTCCCCCCGGACCCGAAGAGCAAGACCCCGCCGCTGCCCTGCAGCTCAACCACCAAGTCTCCTTCCTCCATCCCTCAGGCCCCCACTCCACAGGTTCCCCCACCACACCCTGCCCCAGGTTCCCCCACCCACAGATACACCATCCCCAAAATGATCCAGCCTTCTCCCCCTACCACTTGCTCTTCCAGCACCACACCCCCGCTGCGCATGTCTGTGCCACTGGTGTGGAGGCCGTGTCCTCCCCCTCTGTCCTGCCCACCTTACCTGAACCCCATTCTACTCCCCTGGAGATAGGCAGTGGAGTCCACTACCACCCTGTCTGACTTGGGCACTGCAGTGGGGAACCTGTCCACTGCATCTGCACATCCCACTGCAGTCGTGCCGGCACCCACACCATCTGACTCATGCCCCCCAATTGTGCCGGCACACACCATGTCAGACACCTCCACTGCAGTTGTCAGTGACTCTCCAGCACCCACCACCCCTTCCCTGCCTCCTTCTGGTGAGCCCTGATCCTGTCCCTGCGGTGCCTGGCCTGCCCCCCGTATGCTCCTCCGAGGGGAATGTCCCTGGTGTGTAGCAGTGCAGGCATACAAAGGGTGACATCTGCCACTGTCACCCTGTTTTGACTTTGTTAATGGACTGGCCATTGGCCTTGGTTATTTTTCAGGACTTTCAATTTTAAAGCCACATATGCTGAATAAAGCTACTTTCTGTTCTCTAGTGGTTTTGCTTCTGATGTACATGATGTTGATGATGCTAACCATGCCCTTGCTGCAGTGATGGTGATGTTTGATGTCAGGAAAATGAAGTGTTACTGTGCAGGACCCCATGTGGTCCAGGGGGAATGTGTCCTATCCTGTTGTGTATCCATGTCATCCTTTGCAGCAATATGAGGGTGTCATGTTTTCAAGATTTGGCAATGGGATTTCCTACTTTTATTTGCAATATCACATCTGTGGCTTACACCCCTGCACATCTGTTGTGCTTGCCATTGTTCAATTTGTCTATTTCCCTGACCGTGTGACCATCTCCACTGGACATGCAAGTTTGGGCATCAATGGGGAAGGACTCATCTGTGTTATCAGTGCAACTTGCTATACATGTGTGTTGGATCTGTGCTGATGATTTCGGTGACACTCCCATGACCAGGCTGATATGACGGGAGCCTTCATTTTGTGCTAATTATTGACTGAGTGACCAAGTGTTCTGCTGACATGATAGGGCCCTACTGAGACAACGTATGGCACAGCTTTCCTTACACAGGAGTGGAGTCCCCTCATGGCAGTGTGTAATTCTGTGACATTGCCTGAGCACAAGGTGTGTGTTGTGTGAGCATGTCTGTGTGTGTTCACTTCCATTTTGCTAGGCAGGCTGGGATCCCTAGTGATGTTCCTGTTTGTGATGCTTGCTGAGTTGACCTATGTTCCCCCAAAGTCTTCTCCCTGGCTTCTCTGGGATGTGGGTGCATGGCACATTACTTGTCATCAGGGTGTCACCCATAGGTGTGTTTGCTGTCAGGGCTGAGTTTGTGGGGAAACGCAGATGAGACACAGTCAGGATTCCCCTTGGCACTTGTTGGTTACACCTGTCATGTAATTTACAGTTTGTGTTAGCTTTCAGTGATTGTGACACGTTGTGTGTGTGACTGCTGCCACTCCTCAGGGTCAGAGCTGCAATGTTGGAAGTTGTCTATGTGTGTTCTTTGTGGGTGACCTTGGCTTCTTCATTGGTGTGTGACTGTGGCCGGGATCCCATTGGTTGGTGTGGTATTGATGTCATGTTCATTTACGGCGTACTGTGCAGTGTGTCAGACATTCACGAGTCTTGTTGACTGGCCATGTGTGATGGGTTTCTGCACATTAGTTCCCACCACCACCCCTGGGATTGTCATGGGTGCATGTGCAATGTCACCAGTGCATGTGAGCTTCACTGCTGCACATTGGTGGAGATCAAGGTGTGTGGTGTTGAGTGTGTGCAGATGAGAGTTATTTCACGGCTAGACCCCTGCCTCCATATTGGCCTTGGCTGACAGGCCGTGCTGATTGATTTGTGCTTGTGAAGGTGTGATGGTAGTTTGTTGCTCAGGACACATGACTGTGGTTCACAGTGTGAACAACATCTAGCTTTGTCATCACAGTGGGATTATCATGCAGGCCAGTGTCACCACAATGTGGGGACCCAGGGGGTAGTGCTGTGGTGGGTCTGTCTCTTGCTGTGTTAGTTGCTGTTAAATCCGGTTTTGTAAAGCGCGAACTACTCACCCTTACGGGTCTCAAGGCGCTGGGGGCCGTCGTGGAAATTAAGTGAGCTATTGCCCAGAGTCACATGGTGCCGGGCTGATCTGCCGCCGGAGCCCGGGATCGAACCGTGAGCCCTATGCTCCGAAGTCAGCTGCCTTGGCCGCTGCACCACACCTCTCCACTGTCCTACAAGCTTGTGTGACATGTGTAATTTGGGCTCCCTCTCATCTAACAATGCCTGATTGCCCACATATGGGAATCCGATCCATGAGTTACTTTTGTGTGGCACTGTATACACATCTGTGTAATTGGGATTCAGGCCTCCTCATGTGTTGTGTGGTTGCCTGGGGACACTGGCACACCCCCCATCACCTGTTGTGTTTGATATGCAGTGTGGGGCTGCCTGTTTGTGTTTGTGCATCTGCACCACTGCATTGGCATATCTTTAGTGTGCCATTGGCTGTATGTTGTTTGGTGGTTTTCCCCTGCTGTCCCTGAGACTCCTAGGTCATCAGTCAGCACAATGATCATGGTTTGTATGTCCCATTGCTGCCATGGTATGGTATTTGTTCACCTCACATCTACAGTCTCCACAGGATATCTACATTTGTGTGTCCATGGGTGCAGATATGTGGGTCTGCATTATGATGGTCACTTCTGTCATTGTGTTATTGATGAATGTTGACAATGTCAGCCCCCATGGGTAATGTTTGTCTGCACATGGCCAAAGGTATGTCTTATTTGCACTGCACTGTTTGCCTCACCCAATCTATGTTGCTATGGGACACAAGCACTACTATGTCACTGATGTGTTTGTTGGTCTGTGACCTGGGATAATCCATGCTGTTTGGCATTTCCAGCTTTTGCCATTACAACACTTACAATTTGGTCACTGTGATGATGGGGTGTTAGGCCCCATTGTCACAATGTTCAGAATGTGCTTCAGCTATGGGCCCCACACTTACCTTTTGGTCACTGTGATGATGGGGTGTTAGGCCCCATTGTCACAATGTTCAGAATGTGCTTCAGCTATGGGCCCCACACTTGCCTTTTGGTCACTGTGATGATGGGGGGTTAGGCCCCATTGTCACAATGTTCAAAATGTGCTTCAGCTATGGGCCCCACACTTGCCTTTTGGTCACTGTGATGATGGGGTGTTAGACCCCATTGTCACAATGTTCAGAATGTGCTTCAGCTATGGGCCCCACACTTGCCTTTTGGTCACTGTGATGATGGGGTGTTAGACCCCATTGCCACAGTGGTCATGGTCTGCTTGCATTGTGGATACCACACACATTTATGTGTGACATGTGATAGGGGTCACATTGTATGTTCAATTTCATGTTCAGTGTTATAGGCATATGACACAGTCTACACACGCTTGTCATGGTGTTGGGGGGATGTGTTTTTCTTACATTCCTTATGATGCAGTATGCTGGTTGTGTCATGCATTACCCATCCTATGAGTAGGGGTGTTGTTGGTGGTAGGCATCCATCCCCCTATGTGTGGGGATGGTAGTAGTGACAGGCATCCAGGCCCCCCTGAGTAGGGGTGGTGGTAGTGGTAGGCATCTAGCCCCCCTGAGTAGGGGTGGTGGTAGTGGTAGGCATCCAGCCCCCCATGAGTAGGGGTGGTGTTGGTGGTAGGCATCCAGCCCCCCTGAGTAGGGGTGGTGGTAGTGGTAGGCATCCAGCCCCCCTGAGTAGGGGTGGTGGTAGTGGTAGGCATCCATCCCCCTATGAGTGGGGATGGTAGAAGTGGTAAGCCTCCAGCCCCCCCTGAGTAGGGGTGGTGGTAGTGGTAGGCATCCATCCCCCCCTGAGTAGGGGTGGTGGTAGTGGTAGGCATCCATCCCCCTATGAGTGGGGATGGTAGTAGTGGTAAGCCTCCAGCTCCCCTGAGTAGGGGTGGTGGTAGTGGTAGGCATCCAGCCCCCATGAGTAGGGGTGGTGTTGGTGGTAGGCATCCAGCCCCCCTGAGTAGGGGTGGTGGTAGTGGTAGGCATCCAGCCCCCCCTGAGTAGGGGTGGTGGTAGTGGTAGGCATCCATCCCCCTATGTGTGGAAATGGTAGAAGTGGTAAGCCTCCAGCCCCCCCTGAGTAGGGGTGGTGGTAGTGGTAGGCATCCATCCCCCTATGAGTGGGGATGGTAGTAGTGACAGGCATCCAGGCCACCCTGAGTAGGGGTGGTGGTAGTGGTAGGCATCCAGCCCCCCATGAGTAGGGGTGGTGTTGGTGGTAGGCATCCAGTCCCCCCTGAGTAGGGGTGGTGGTAGTGGTAGGCATCCAGCCCCCCCTGAGTAGGGCTGGTGGTAGTGGTAGGCATCCATCCCCCTATGAGTGGGGATGGTAGTAGTGGTAAGCCTCCAGCCCCCCCTGAGTAGGGGGGTGGTGGTAGTGGTAGGCATCCAGCCCCCCATGAGTAGGGGTGGTGTTGGTGGTAGGCATCCAGCCCCCCCTGAGTAGGGGTGGTGGTAGTGGTAGGCATCCATCCCCCTATGAGTGGGGATGGTAGTAGTGACAGGCATCCAGGCCCCCTGAGTAGGGGTGGTGGTAGTGGTAGGCATCCAGCCCCCTGAGTAGGGGTGGTGGTAGTGGTAAGCCTCCAGCCCCCGAGTAGGGGTGGTGGTAGTGGTAGGCATCCAGCCCCCATGTGTAGGGGTGGTGTTGGTGGTAGGCATCCAGCCCCCCCTGAGTAGGGGTGGTGGTAGTGGTAGGCATCCAGCCCCCCCTGAGTAAGGGTGGTGGTAGTGGTAGGCATCCATCCCCCTATGAGTGGGGATGGTAGTAGTGGTAAGCTCTCCAGCCCCCTGAGTAGGGGTGGTGGTAGTGGTAGGCATCCAGCCCCCTGAGTAGGGGTGGTGGTAGTGGTAGGCATCCAGCCCCCCTGAGTAGGGGTGGTGGTAGTGGTAGAGCATCCAGCCCCCATGAGTAGGGGTGGTGTTAGTGGTAGGCATCCAGCCCCCTGAGTAGGGGTGGTGGTAGTGGTAGGCATCCAGCCCCCATGAGTAGGGGTTGTGGTAGTGGTAGGCATCCATCCCCTATGAGTGGGGATGGTAGTAGTGACAGGCATCCATGCCCCCCTGAGTAGGGGTGGTGGTTGTGGTAGGCATCCAGCCCCCATGAGTAGGGGTGGTGTTGGTGGTAGGCATCCAGCCCCCTGAGTAGGGGTGGTGGTAGTGGTAGGCATCCAGCCCCCCTGAGTAGGGGTGGTGGTAGTGGTAGGCATCCATCCCCTATGAGTGGGGATGGTAGTAGTGGTAAGCTCTCCAGCCCCCTGAGTAGGGGTGGTGGTAGTGGTAGGCATCCAGCCCCCATGAGTAGGGGTGGTGTTGGTGGTAGGCATCCAGCCCCCTGAGTAGGGGTGGTGGTAGTGGTAGGCATCCAGCCCCTATGAGTGGGGATGGTAGTAGTGGTAAGCCTCCAGCCCCCTGAGTAGGGGTGGTGGTAGTGGTAGGCATCCAGCCCCCCTGAGTAGGGGTGGTGGTAGTGGTAGGCATCCAGCCCCCCATGAGTAGGGGTGGTGTTGGTGGTAGGCATCCAGCCCCCTGAGTAGGGGTGGTGGTAGTGGTAGGCATCCAGCCCCCATGAGTAGGGGTGGTGTTGGTGGTAGGCATCCAGCCCCCTGAGTAGGGGTGGTGGTAGTGGTAGGCATCCAGCCCCCATGAGTAGAGGTGGTGGTAGTGGTAGGCATCCAGCCCCCTGAGTAGGGGTGGTGTTGGTGGTAGGCATCCAGGCCCCTATGGGTGTATATGGCATTGGTGATAGACATCCCGCCCCTATTGTTCTGCTGTTGCTAGTGTAAGTCATTTCTGCATCCCTATGTGTGTGTGTGTTGTGTCGGGTACATCTCGTTTGTTTGTGTGGTGGGTGTTTGACTTACCTTCTGCGCCGTACGCGTCCGTACCGGTCCCGGTAATAGATGTAGAGTATTGGTAGGACCTGCGCGATGGGATTCATGGCTGGTTCGTCTTGTTCGTCTTTCTCGTTGCTTCGACTCGTACTCGTGGCTGGCGTGTTCGTCTCGTAGCCGTGGATAGTCTTGTTGCGCGAATCGGAGCTTATGTGCGCCTCTCCCGGATGCTCTGACTTGCCGTGCGTAGCGACGGGTTCGGCGCGTACGGAAGGCGCATCGTACTAGTCTGGCCGGAAGGTGCTGTATTTTAGCTTCCGTGTGACTCGATTCTGCGTTTACGGATCCGGCTCGGGCGGGGAACAGGAGCTGGATTGGGTGAGTACGGCTGGGTCGGGATCTGGGCAGTTATGCGCATCGTACTTGTTCGTTCGGACGGATGTTCGAATCGGTCGGGGAAGACGCGTTCGGCTTGGTTTTTTCCCGGGCGAATAGTGTTAGGTGAGCTTCCGGCCGAGATCGGAATTGACCCCTAAGACTTGAACAGTATGTAACACAACTAGGTCCAAAACTAACTAAACAAACTAAAACAATGGGGCCGATTACGATGGCGGGCGGATCGCCCCCGCAGGGCCGGCGGTGCTCACCGCCAGCCCGGCGGGGACGATCCGCCCGCCATCCAGACAGCAAAGACCCCCCGCCATATCATGATGGCTGGGGGGTCCGCGGCGGACGGAAAGACCGTCCGCCGCTTTTCCGCCGGTCGACGAGTCGACCGGCGGAAAACGTGTTTGATATGGTGTCGGTGTCTGGAAGACACCGCCATCCATATTACGATGCAGGCTGAGAGCAGCCTTTCCATGGCTGCATTGCCGCCATGGAAAGGCTGGCGGTTCCTGCTGTTGGGGGCACGTTGTGCATGTAAAAGCAGGACATGTATATTTTACAGTGCGGCGGGTGCTGCTTGCAGCACCGCCACCGCAATGTAAAATATACGGGATGCGCCCGCCAGTGTGGCGTGCGCATCACAATTCGTATGGCGGGACCGCCGCACCTATGGCGGGCGGTCCCTTTTGCAGCTGCAGTGGCGGGCCCCAATGTTCGAGCACTTACAATATAAAGTAAGACTCTACCCAAACACTAAAGGGCTAGATTATCTAGAAACAATAGTTAAATCCCTACTTTAAAACAATAATACAAAAACATAGAAAAATCATAATTGTGAAATGAATTCTTAAATAAACATTTCTTTGCAAACATCTAAAATATAAATATTATGTCAATTAATTTTAATTTAAAAAATAATAATTTACATAAATATATTTTATATATTTAAAAATATTAATAACAATTTCATTTCCCTCCCATTTGTAAATAATTTAAAATAACTTACTTTTTTGTTGCTGAAGAATTGAATCCAAACTGCCATAAATAAATCCAAACGTGTAAAAATCCCAAAACTTGGGTAAAAGTCACCAAAAAAATGTAAAAATACAACTGTGTAAAATATAATCCGCCGGCAACATATCCATAGAATTGAATCCATTAAAAACCCAAAAAATGTAATTAAAAAAAAAAACGCTCCAGGAACACCCGAAAAATAAAGGAAATGTTCAATAATTATTAGTTTACTAGAAACTAATACACAGTTCATTAAAAAAAAAAGCAAACTTCTCCCAACAGCAACTTTCAAATGACAAAAACCTGTGGAAAAAACAACACAATCCCTCCTGCACAAATATACAATAAAATCATTAAAAAACACACATAAACATACTAATAACACCATACTCTAAACATTATTAAACATATAGAACATACCCTAACACCTACCTATCAACGCACTAACCGCATTTCGCATACACAAACCTACAAACGAAACCTCACAAAAAACACAAAATACAAACATAACATACACTATAGACTACCTAACTACCTTCACCCTACACCTAAATTAAGCCTAAAAGTAATTAAATTAAACTTACCTTAACCGATGCGACGCAGCTTCCAACCGCGAGCTTCTCCGCTCAGAAATGACCTAAAACAACACAGATAGCCTACAAAATACAACTTAGTTTAGAAAATGGCTACCTAATTGAAATAATAAAAATACTTTTTACATTAAACTAAATTTACATTAGAAATGTAATACAAAAAAGTTTTAAAAATACTATTTAATATTACTAATGTACAAAATGTTTTTTCTTTGCTGTTTAAAAATGTTAAATTATAATAGTAAATATTAGAAAATAAATAATATTTATTATGATACATTAAAATAAAATATGTTAACTTACCAATGTGTTAGAAAAATGTGTACTGCTTGCTAAAAATGTGAAAAAATGTATTAATGTTAAAAATATTTTTCTTTTTCAAAATGCTTTCTTACCTTGATAATTTTATTTGTATTTACAATTTAAATAATATTATACAAAATATAATATTATTTATTAGAAAATATGCAAAAAATATAAAAAAGATATACAATGACAAAATTGTCAAAAAATATGTTATTAAAGATGTACACTATATGTAATTATGTAATGCATATTTACAATGTAAATAAATATTCTATAACTGCTACCAAAAAAATATGTATTATAAAAATGTATAAAAACCAGTGGACAACGACATCTTTTATTTGTAAAAAATGTACATATTTACCAAGTTCTCCATTATAAAAAACATAAAAATGTTTCATGCTGACTTTACTTAAATATTATGGGCCCGATTCTGATGCGGGTTGGAAAAGCTTCCCGACCGAGGGCCTGATTCTGATGCGGTTAGGAAGGCCTCCTAACGGCATTTGCTCCTTCCAAATCGGATCGGGAACGTGTCTTCCCGACCGAGGGCCCAATTCTGATGCGGTTAGGAACAAATGTTCCCATTGAAGTCAATGGGAGTTCAACCAAATCGTATCTGGAAGCATCCGGATGCATCCTACTCCGCCGGTCGGACTTTCCCGATCCGAGTGGGTCGGACACCATTTCCCAACCGATTCGGTCGGGAAGCTTTTCCAACCCGCATCACAATCGTCCCCTATATGTTTATGTTTAAATATGTACTAAATATGCAATGTATCCAAAAATAAAAAATGTATTATTATCTCTCTGTATGACAATATATATCTATATATCAAACAATGTTAATAAAAAAATGCATATTATTTCTTTGCTTGAGTCTTTGAATTAAAATTAACACATAAATAAAATATAAATATTGTTTTGTATTTAATTCCTATTTTAGATTTTTTTCTGTATTTACAATAAAATGTTTATCTTAAATTAATTGTCAGACATAAATTTATTTTTTTAATACACATATATATAATACTATTACCACTTAAACATATATTTTTATCATGAACCTTACTCCAAAATAAAGAACTAAGGGGCTCATTATGATGGCGGAAGGACCGCCACCGCTGGGCCAGCGGTGGCGGTCCTTCCGCCATCACATAGTGATTTACCCACCGCCAAATTAGGATGGCGGTGGGTACCGCGGCGGACGAAAAGTCCGTCCGCCGCTTTTTCGCCGGAGGCAATCGCACTGATTGCCTGGCAGATGGAGCAGGCCCACTGATATGGTGGCGGTGCCTAGCAGGCACCGTCCGCCATATTAGGATGTGGGTTTGAAGAGGCTGGCGGGGATTGGGTTTGGGGGCCCATTGCGGACCCCCCTTGTGTGGGGGTGTCGCTGCACTGGGGGTACCCATGGTACCCCCCCTCATTTCCATGCACCAAGTGGCAGGCACCGCGTGGTGCCTGCCACCTAGTGCAGGGAAATGCTGTGCACGCACTTTTGACATTGCGTGCGGTGCTGCAGCCAGCAGCACCGCCCGCAATGTCAAAAGCCCAGGATGTGCCCACCAGTATGGCGGTCGCATCCTAATATGTGTGGTGGGACCGCCGCACGTCTGGTGGGCGGTCCCAGCACTGCTACGATGGCGGGCGGACTGATGTCCGCTCGCCATCGTAATGAGCCCCTAATTTTTTACTATTCCCACTCTACACCATACCAACCCAGGGAAACTAAACATATATAATTTACTATTCCACTCCAAACTATATTAACTCAGGGAGGGTGCTGGACACTAAACCTATTTAATTTACTATTCCCACTCTCAACTAGAAAACATCAGGGAAGGTGCTGGACACTAAACATATATAATTTACTATTCCCACTCCAAACTATATTAACTCAGGGAAGGTGCTGGACACTAAACATATATAATTTACTATTCCCACTCCAAACTAGAAAAAGTCAGGGAAGGTGCTGGACACTAAACATATATAATTTACTATTCCCACTCCAAACTGTATTAGCTCAGGGAAGGTGCTGGACACTAAACCTATTTAATTTACTATTCCCACTCAAAACTAGAAAAAGTCAGGGAAGGTGCTGGACACTAAACATATATAATTTACTATTCCCACTCCAAACTATATTAACTCAGGGAAGGTGCTGGACACTAAACATATATAATTTACTATTCCCACTCCAAACTAGAAAACGTCAGGGAAGGTGCTGGACACTAATCATATATAATTTACTATTCCCACTCCAAACTGTATTAGCTCAGGGAAGGTGCTGGACACTAAACCTATTTAATTTACTGTTCCCACTCAAAACTAGAAAAAGTCAGGGAAGGTGCTGGACACTAAACATATATAATTTACTATTCCCACTCCAAACTATATTAACTCAGGGAAGGTGCTGGACACTAAACATATATAATTTACTATTCCCACTCCAAACTAGAAAACGTCAGGGAGGGTGCTGGACCCTAAACATATATAATTTACTATTCCCACTCCAAACTATATTAACTCAGGGAAGGTGCTGGACAGTAAACATATATAATTTACTATTCCCACTCCAACCTATATTAACCCAGGGAAGGTGCTGGACACTAAACATATATGATTTACTATTCCCACTCCAAACTCTATTAACTCAGGGAAGGTGCTGGACACTAAACATATATAATTTACTGTTCCCACTCCAAACTGTATTAACTCAGGGATCGACCTTTACATTAAACATATATAATTTACTATTCCCACCCCAAACTCTATTAAATGAAGGAAAATGCAAAACAATATACTCATAAAATGTTATATTCCCCAAAAAATTACATAAACACTAAGGGGGTGATTAGGATGGCGGGCGGACTTCAGTCCGCCCGCCATCCTAGTGGTAACGGGACCGCCCGCCTGCCATGTGGCGGTCCCGCCACCCAAATTATGATGCGACCGCCACCGCCGCAGTCGCATCAGGCATTTTAACATTGCGGCGGGTGCTGCTGGCTGCAGCACCCGCCGCAATAGGAAAATGCCATGTTGTGCATTTCCATGCACAACGTGGCAGGCACCGCGCGGTGCCTGCCACCTTGTGCATGGACATGCTGGGGGGTACCATAGGTACCACCCAAGTGCACCCACCACCCCCTAAACCCCCCAGGGGCCCGCAATGGGCCCCCAAATCAAATCACCACCAGCCTTTCCAGGCCTGCCATGAGTCAACGCAGGCAACCTTGCGCCATGGTGCAAGGGTTTCTCTGTTGTAGGGGTGATTCTTTTTGTGCAAGAAGGAACACAAACATGTAGGAAACTAGAACGAATGTGGAGATCCAAATACGATCCTCTTGATAGAGTGACTTACAAAAAAGCCATTGCCGAACATAAAATAGAAACAAACAAAATATTTTACCCAAAAAATTCTTTTGGCTGAAAATTCAGCCAAAGAACATTTTAGTGCAATAACTAAACTATGTAAAATGAGAACAAAAAATGATGGCACAGCAAATAAAACCTTCTGCGACACCCTTGCCAGTTTCTTTCAAAGGTAAAGTCACTGAGGTCTTCGATTCCTTTACATCAAATCATAATGAAGACTCCACACCCACTGGGAATATATCCCCTACAATCTTTGACAGGTTCTCTCCCCTAAACAAAGAGCAGGTTTTGAAAGTTATGACAGCATGCAAATCAGGGTCCCCACTAGACCCCTGCCCACCAAAAATTATACATTTAGCTCTGAGGGTCTTTGAAGTACAACTTACACAAATCCTCAACAAAGTGCTCAGTACAGGACATATTCCCACTGAATGGAAGATGGCATCCATCTTGCCCATACTGAAAAAAAGCAATCTTGACCCCCAGGAACCCAGTAGTTTTAGGCCCATCTCTAGACTCCCATTCCCGGCCAAACTACTGGAAAAAACATTAAATAATGAACTGATGGCCTGTATCGACAGCAATAATCTGCTGGACCCCTCCCAATATGATTTCAGAAATGCTCACAGCACTGAAACGGTCTTGCTTACCGCCTCTGAAGAACTCAGATGGACCATGGATAAAGGCAGTCAAGCCGTCCTGATCTTACTCGATCTCTCGGCGGCTTTTGACACGGTCAACCACACTATCTTGATCAACCGACTAACAGAGCTGGGAATAAGAGGTGTAGCCTTGACTATATTGAAAAACTTTCTAGCAAACAGAAGAAACCATGTAGCCTTGGGCAACTTTATGTCAAAACAATTCAGTTTACCATGTGGTGTGCCGTAGGGCTCTTCATTAAGCCCAACCCTCTTTAACTTGTATGTCGCCCCCTGGTCAAACTGATAAAGTCCTTAGGCTTCTCAGTTGTGTCCTACGCCGATGACACACACGTTGTGGTGTCAATCCCCAAAGAGCAGGAAGAAGTGGGCCTTAGATTTAGCTCCTGCATGGTTCAAATCGATCACTGGATGAAAACTAATTGCCTAAAGTTAAATACCAGCAAAACAGAGGTGCTACTTTTCGGAAACAACAGATCTTTTTGGTCACCAACCTGGTGGCCCCACAATATGGGACCCTTACCAACTCCAGTTCAGACTGGAAGAAACCTGGGAGTCATCTTTGATGATACGCTCCACTTTGACCACCAAGTAAAAGCACTCTCTTCTTCTGTATTTTATACACTAAAACTAATAAAGAAAATATGTCCATTTATTCCGAACGAACTTCAAATAACAGTTGTTCCTCCTTGATCCTGATCAAGCTGGGCTATGGAAATGCTCTGTTTATCGGTATATGAAAAAAGTCTCTACAAAAACTTCAGACTCTACAAAACGCTGCGGCCCGACTTCTTGCTGGCATTCCCAAACATAAATCAGCAACCCAAACACTGGTCAATCTGCACTGGCTACCCATAGCAAAATGTCTAGAATTTAAGACATTATGCATAACCTTTAAAGCCCTGCATAATTCTGGACCAAGCTATTTCTGCGAAAAGTTGACCTGGTACTCACCAGGCAGAAAGCTCAGATCCTCAGACGCAATGCTACTATCCCCCCCCCCCAGAGCAAAGCATACTGCCTGGGGTGGTAGGAGCTTTCTACTGAAGGCAGCTACACTCTGGAATGGTCTACCCCTGGCGATAAGGAAATGTTCCAATTTCTATTCCAATTTCCTGATTTTTCGGAAGCAAATAAAAACCTGGCTGTTTACATGCCATTAATCAGGAGTAATTAGTCTCCCTGCAGCACCACATTTGTTCAGCAGCAACGCCAAGACGCCTCCGGGCATTTGAGCGCTATACAAAACCCAAAATCAAGTCAAATCAAATCACATTCCCGCACAAAAAACAATCACGAGAAGTGGCGCACCGGCAGCACAATGGGCTTGTAAAACAGCCCCTTTGTCTGTCAATGCTCTCATAATAGATGAAAGTACCCCCCTATATTGATGCTTTTGGCCTGGGTGGGGGAGCGGGAAATACTATAAAGAGAAAAACACCCACTTGACCTGTATTTCTTCGCATGTGTCTGCCAAGTGCTCAAGGTTATGTTCCCCAAAGAAAATTATGCTACAAATGCATTCTATTTCTTTACAAAACAAATGTTATTTAATTTTTAAAGTGTATCTTGCACATACTTAAAACAAACAACATTGGAAAAACAGATTGAATTTTTATCCTTTGAGATGTTGTGGGCTGGGATCACTATTCCGTCAACCGTCAACGCACGTTTCGGTGCTTGTTTTAAGTATGTTCAGGATGCTGGGTTGTGGTATAAATGTTGAAAATGGTAGTGTTTGACTCTGGATGCATGTAGGAGTGAGTGTTTTGGTATGTGGGGGATTTCTTTGCATTGTTGCATTTTTGTTTTTAAAATATGAGTTAAACATATCTCCATTTGTGATACAATGATTATCTCACAGTACATGGAAAGAATTGCTAAAATATACATGTAGACTCTCTAAAGATTTTGTTAAAACGTTTTGTTTGAGACTAACAAACAAGAGACACTTTGAAAAATTGAATAAAATTTGTTTTGTATAAAAATAGAATGCATTTGTTGCATAATTTTCTTTGTGGGCATAAAATTCGACCAACCACCTTCTTCAGGACTACACAACAATGTAGTAGCTTCAAAAGTTGTAATATGGGTAATATTTATATTTCAAAAAAGCCCCAGCTATTTAGTACAGGCAATCCATCTGGGACTTATCTAGTGGGTGCATTATATCTGCACTGCTACTATGCTGAGGATTCACTTGCAACTGCGTACTGGCAGTGTTACATAGCACCTACTTCCCTAAAGAGTTTTTTTCTTTTCTCCTTTCTCAGGTCAATCTGAAATATATATGAGCATCTCCAATCTCAAATTTCCAGTCATATGTGGAGGCTCCTGGTTCTAGTACTGAGGTTCCTCTAATTAAATATCCTAAGTGCCACTCTCTTTGTCCAAGAAACCATGCTGGAGTCAGGCGTCTAGCGTGACTCAGAAACGGAAGTTTTGTAACCGCTAAGCCCCACCTCTAATTATATGAAATAGGTGCCGCTCTCTTCGTCAGGAAAGCCTTGTGAATGCTGGGGAAAACTGTCAATGTTCTCTGCAGAAACCTCACTTGGCTGAAGCTGTGAAGATAGGCTGCTGTTAATGGGAGGCAAAAAAGGCACGCACTAAATCCCCCATCATTTCAATTGATTTGAAGGATGTGTGTTTATTTATTTAGTTGACACTTGTTACTTTCAAGTTCCCTATATGATGTTGGAGGAGGGCAATTTTCCTCTTTTCATTCATTTAGTCCATTCTCAGTTTATCTCATGTTAGAGGAACAAGTAGTAATCCAGTAAACCTCCTTATAGCATTAAAAAACTTAGCAGATCAGTAGAACGAACAGCTTTAATATACCTGAAATTATTGCCATTCATAATGGAGGCATAGCTGACATCACAATATTCCCTCCGCCCCCACATTGAACACCACTAACCTAGTCAAACTTCACCCAATTTTCTTGTTGCCTTTCCTAGCTGCATTGGTGGAAGGTGCAGCTATTCTGCAGCATCAGCAACACACAGAAAAACATGGAATTCTAAGACAGAAGGAATTGTCCTGTTGGTGTTTCACGATCTTATGCTTAAGGTGAATGACCGTACAGGTGGAGTCTTGTGGATGTTTTTGACACGTAAGAAAGGTCTAGTCATTGGTGCTTCAGGGGTCAGCAATTTATTACATTTCTACCGTCTGAAATCTGAGTCCATTACAGTGCATTCATTGACAATCAGGTTTCCCTATATACAGATCACCATCTATTACTTTTCTTAAGAACCAGTCAATTGACACCAATCCAAAGATTAGTTCGATTCTTAAAATATTCTGATGGTTGATCTGAGTCAAAAATCTAAACTTTAATCCTATCAAACCTTGAAATCCTCATTATTCTGCTAGTCAGCATTGTTTCTTAGCCTAGGGACTACTACCATCCACCAATGTCAACATCAAAGTTATTTGTGTGCGAAATAAAGATGTGAAATCAAGGTATTCCTAAAGACTCCAAATTATCTGTGTAGGTTCAACCCTCACCCCTCAGTAGCAAGATCCTGATTGCATAAGATTACTCTCCTCCATTGAACTCTGCATTTCTGACATTCAGCCACTTAGATGCTACAATTGATGACTTTATTTCCGTTATAATTGACTATAGGAACACAGTCTAATTCAAACTACTGATGCATGACTTTTAGTGAATCTAAGGAGGCATTGCATTCGCTCCACTGGCACTCAACACATAAGTGGGTTATTTTTAAATCCCTTTATGTTGTACAGAGAACCTATATGATTCTGAACCACTATTCCTTAGGGAAAAATGTGTAAAACATCTTCTCAGTGTAGACTGAAATCTGTATTCCTGAGACTACTTCTGTTCCCTCTCTTCTAATGTGACATTCCTGGAGGCTACATCCTTCCATGACACTAACATCTGAAACTCATTTCTGATTCACATTCACCTAGAAAGTAAACATTCCGAATTCTGACAATCTCTGAAAAATTTACTTTTCATCTAAAAAAGACAGGTTACCTGTATGTGCTTCCTGTTTCCAGCAGCCGCGGTCTGTTCAGGTAACAGCAGTGGGGCCGGTTGGGGGGGATTTCGAGGGACGATGCAGGGGGAAAATTAAATAAATAATTAATTTCCCCCCCAGCATCGTCCCTCGAAATCTCCCCCCACCCGGCCCCACCGCTGTTACCTGCATGGACCGCGGCTGGTTTCCAGGTCCTACAATGCTAAGAGATCCCATGTTAGAATGATGAGCTCTACCAAATCTTATGACACAACACAACACAAGTCTGTGTCAGAGCTCTATTATATTGGTAAAGAGGATGGAGTGGGATCTGAAGGGGCAAAATCAATCCTGAATGGCTTCACTGAAATACAAGAAAGATGCTGGCCTGAGCCAGAAAAGCTTGCATGAGATGCTGCAAATGGTCAGCTGAGGACAGATGTAAGCCAACTGATGAAAGAGAAGTTGCCTGCACTTTTAGCTGAGAGAAGCCTAAAGGGAGAAAAGAAACATTGCCCAGTGGATGTGGTGATAAACTGAAGCTGGTCTAGGGACAAGATAGGTCTATCTGAGGATGAGATGAAGACGAAGTTGATACCTGCCTGGAGGTGAGAAGACCCAGAGGCAAAAGGGACCGGACTGGCCAAAAAATCCTGTTGTGGACAACCAAAAGTTTGCAGTGGTCTCAAGGAAAACCACCTCTTTGCTATAAATTCATTATTAATTTACAGGGCAAGAAGTGGACTTCAGCGGCATATCTAAGCCGAGTGGATTGAAACTGGATAGAACTGCCTATGCAACATCATCTCTCATTTTTGGAACCTGTTTCGAAACATGTGTTCTAGCTTTTGTGAAGAAGGCAACAAATCCAGCGCGGCTAAAATACATTTTTCCTTTACGACTCTAACCCAGGAAAAACACCTACACAACTGTGATCACTTGAAACTTATGTCGGTGGGGCCCATAACACCGCATACATACATTCATTCAATATCTGGATTAAACGCAAAGGAAAATTAGCTGCTGGACAAGCGGGATACCTTATTAAAATGACAGAATTATAACCTATACATTATATACATTATCTTTGGATCCTGTCGGTTATAAACATCAAGGCACTCCGCTATTCGGTCGATGGACCAACTAGTAGAATTAGTTGATGGTGATCAAGACCAGCTAAATCACAATTAAAACCTTTAACATTTATTATCACAATTTTATTTAAAGAACCACAGACTCATTTTAGAGTTAGAATATAATTTTATCTAAACTTCTTCAAGCAAATAAGTAAACTTCTTTATTAAATCAAACATTTAGAAATTTCAATAAACATTTAAGAAAGATATTTAGGAAAAATTGAGAAGTACTCATTACCCTCGGCCTTAGGGCGATGTCAAGAATGGTTCACCAAAGAGAGACGAACCGCAGATCACAGGATAGGACCCCCAAACTGACTGACTGTCCCGCTAACCTCCTCGGACGCACCTCCCGGGGAAATTCCCGCAACGATCTCATTCCTTCCCCAGTCAAAGTCCAGAGTCCAAAATGACAGAGTCTCTCGCAGCATCAAGGTGGAAAAATGAAAAAGCAAGAAGATTCGAACATTCATAATGTAAGAGCAGACTCTCTTATACCCTATTCTCTGGCTCACTATACTCAAAAGTTGCAATCTTTAGGGGCAAGAATCACGTTAATTGGTCCATTGGAGGGGTGGTGATGGTCACCTCATCGCCCTCCTTGTTCGAACCGGTTTGGGGACAATAAAGCACACAATAAGTCTCATGATCATGGTGTCAAAAAGTAGTCCATTTTGTTAATCCATTTTGTAACAATCTTCGATGGTCACACATTAGTTCATCCCCTGTCGCTCGACTTTTCCCATCCGTTCCCAGGCATATATGCTGAACACTTGGCACGCTCCTCGTTGCAGGTCAGGTTGGCCTTGACATCTCTCACTTCGAGCACAGGCTGCATACACGTGACTGAAGCATTCCTGCTGAGTCTGCGCGGGGGCCATCTTATTCAGCGCACGCGATCTCGTCCTTTCCAGCGGCCATTTTAGAAGCACAGCCTAGCAGGCCCGAACGAAACTAATATAAAACAAACACAACGAAAATTAAAACATAGAAAATAAGCCTTTCTGTTTACCACCCGCCATTCTAAAAACCCGTGTTAGATATTACCTAGCAGAAGCGACATTTAAAGCCATTTTACTTACCATCTGCATTCTTTGCCACAATACAATTCTACTATGCAGCACAAATCATGCAATTCACTCTACTTACTATGCAAATCACAATACTCACGTTAATTAGCTTCGCATTCGTAAATAAATTAGATTTTGCACAAATCAGCATGTTGCCCACGTGTACTGTTTAATAAAAGTATATTTTGTTGATTAATCCATGCATTTCAAACGGTTAGTGCTATTAATTGTTATGGGGTCATTAACTTCAAAGGGGTACAAATATTTTTGTTTCCCCTGCTCCATCAATTCCCCCCTTTGGTGATTTTAACATCACCACTAAAACCTATCCCTACCAAATAAAAATTTCAGAAAGTTGTTTCTTGTCCACTTGCATTTGTTATTTTAGACAATCGTGTTCTTTTCATCTTGTCTTTTAGACCTTTTATACATATTCTCCTTAAACTCTTCCAGTTCGATCTCTCCCATCTCCCGCTCTCTTTCCTTATTTTTCTCATTTTCGCTTTATTTTGTCTTTTTCTCTTTTTAATACACACATATACTAATCTTATAATTGATATTATCACTATTACTAAGACAATTGGAATTAGTATTTTCACAATTAAAGAACTACCTATTTCAGTGAACCATTTCTTTATTGAGGAAAAACCCTTACCAAGTTTCTCCCAAGCACCTTCAACCTCCAGTGGGGCAATTTCTTTATGCAAATCAGTAATGTTCTTTATATACTTCTGTATATTCTCACTTTTGTCTGGAATGTAAGTGGAACAATGTTGTACCTTCAGCATTCCACAGACTCCACCCTCTTTTGCCAAAAAAATATCAAGGGCAAGTCGATTTTGCATTACCATAGCTCTCATGGCAACCATTTCGGTATTTACCATCAAGAACCCTCCAGCAGTATTCGTTGATAAACGATCCACCACTGTAGACAATTTCCGAATCTTGTATGCATTCAAAGATATACCCACTGCTGGTATCAATGCTCCAAAAATATCACCTATTATCTCTGAGAAGCTTTCCCTCCTCCTACGGGTTAATGGTTTACCTATCTCGTGAATTCCATTTCGGTCCCCTTTCCACATGAAAAATCTTTGGAAAGACCAGGCCTAAATAGCATGCTCCATACCAATGGTCCGGCAACCTATAATATGCACGGTTTCCACAAATATAGTAGATCCCTGGAAATACTGGATCTTTTCCTCCTTTGAATCCCCATCCCCTTTGAATTTTGTATGTATCTCGGCACTCACTAGAACCCATGAAATAGTTATCATACATAGGGGCCGATTCCGATTCCGGCCGGAAAACGTACCGACCGACTCGGAGCCGGAATTAATTTCGACCGACACGTACCGGTGCAGCCCGACCCGCAAAGTACGATGAGAAGCGAGAAAAACCCGACCGACTCGTACGGAACACAAGCCGAAGGACCGAGTCGCGCGGAAAACAGCAATCAGGCCGGAAAAACACGCGATTCGAACCGACCGACTCGCACCCGGAACAATATCGAACAAGACGTACCCGCGGACTCCCACCCGCCAAGTACGATGCAAGGCGTGGAAAACACGACCGAGTCGCACGGAGGACAAGCCGTACGACCGACACGCATACAAAACTGCGAGCCGAAGCAACCCAAAACACTGTGACCGACGCGTACGCAGCATAGAAAACAGCACAAACACAGCGTGAACGAAACGGACGAGCCCGTACGAGACAACTGCAGGGTCCGACTCGGTCACAAGAACGTCTCCTACATGCACGAAAAGTACAAAGGGAAAATACACAAAAAAAGGCCAAACAAGCAATTACAAAGCCAATAAATACTGGGGGGAGGGGCAGGGAACAAAGACACACCCACAACTCCACCCATATAAAGGACACAAATCCCTACCATGATCCTTTGCAAATTCAAATTACCTGCCAGCACTCAACAGACAGCAACCACACACCCACAGCTCATCCATCACAAAAGCCACACACCATCAGCACCACAACAAATAGAAACCTCACATACACCTAGCAAAACACACACTCACACACCTTCACCTGCACACCAACACACACATCACTCACCATCACCACCCATCACCATGCCCCCAAAGAAGAATCACAAGTTCCTAGATAGTGAATTGGAAGTCCTGGTAGATGAGATCCTCAGGGTAGAGCCACAGCTCTTTGGTACACTGGTCCAACAGACACCCATGTCACAGAAAACAAAGATGTGGGAGAGGATCGTCAACAGGGTGAACGCACAATCACCATGTTTGCACACAAAGACAGACATCCAGAACAGGTGGTATGACGTGCGCAGGAGGGTCAAGGAGCTGCTGAAGAAGGACTACATCTTGAGCCAATACACTGGCAGTGGCCCTCCTGCCAAGCCAGTATACCTCAGGCCCTGGGAGGAGAAGGTGCGGGCCATCCTACCACCAGTGAGTGTCTATGGACTAGAAAACATCCCAGAGCCTGGTGAGTACACAACAAATGTACACAATATTCTGCGACTACACACACACATCACTGTCAAGGGGAGAGTCAAACCATGCACTCTTAGCAAATACACAGCAACCAGAACAGAATCATCCCAAAATGTGTATGTCACTCAGAGAAACACAACACATGCCATCACAAAGTGACATTTAACTGTGTCATCACATGTACAAACACAACTACAACTACAGCTAGGCAGTGGCACAAATATAACTGACAAACACATCCAGACAAGTAGCCACCACTACAACACCAGCACACAGTGAAGCCCACTGAAAGAAAGGAAATATGTGTATGCTGGGCAAGTCAGTGTAGCCAATAGCAAGATGGGAGTTGTAGGCACAGATATTGCTCACCCCCACAACTGTCCCATCAACACCACCCTGAACTATGCGCACATCACAGGGAGTGGAAAACAACTTACAAGATGGCTGACACTGGCTACTGCTGTGGGGAGCACAAGGCCCTGCTGGCAACTGTGCACCAACCAACAGCAGGACACCACTGACTGACATCCTGAAAGACAACTTGCACTCCCTGCAATGGAAGCACGTTCCATGGTGGGATATCTGGCTGGGTGGGAAGGAGGACTCACAGCCCTGACCATAGTTACCAGCAGCATTTCTCACACACACCCCTAACACAAACTCCACAAAACTCACCTGGGAGAATGCAGTGCCTCGCACTCCAATCAAATATCCCACAAAGAACCACAACCCTGGGTCATGCTGAGTGAAGCACAGGGACACACATGGGACTTGTAGCAAAACTAACCCCAGGATAACACTGTCAGCCATCTTGTCAGCACAGGCACACAACCCCACAGGGAAGCAGAGTCAAAGGGAAGGAAGCATGGGCATGCTGGGAAGGGGGGTGGAGGCAATAGCATGATGGGAGTGGTAGTCACAGCTCAACATCCCCCACCCACATGGCCCAGCAAGCTCACCCTCAAGCAAGCACACCCCACAGAGAGTGGAAAGCCCCATCAAAGATGTCTGACACTGGTGCTATGTTGTGGGGATCACAAGGCCATGCTGGGAACTGGCCACCAACCAACAGCAGGACACCACTGTCAGCCATCTTGCCATTGCTCTCACACTCACACACAGTGAAGTCCACCCAAAAGCAAGTAAGTATGGGCATGCTGGGAAGTGGGGTGGAGGCAATAGCATGATGGGAGTGGTAGTCACAGCTCAACATCCCCCACCCACATGGCCCAGCAAGCTCACACTCAAGCATGCACACCCCACAGAGAGTGGAAAGCCCCATCAAAGATGTCTGACACTAGTGCTCTGTTGTGGGGAGCACAAGGCCCTGCTGGCAACTGTGCAACAACCAACAGCAGGACACCACTGCCAGCCATCTTGCCATTGCTCTCACACTCACACACACTGAAGTCCACCCAAAAGCAAGTAAGTATGGGCATGCTGGGAAGTGGGGTGGAGGCAATAGCATGATGGGAGTGGTAGGCACAGATATTGGTCACCCCCACAACTGTCCCATCAACACCACCCTGAACCATGCGCACATCACAGGGAGTGGAAAACAACTGACAAGATGTCTGACACTGGGCACTGCTGTGGGGAGCACAAGGCCCTGCTGGCAACTGTGCAACAACCAACAGCAGGACACCACTGACTGACATCCTGAAAGACAACCTGCACTCCCTGCAATGGAAGCACGGTCCATGGTGGGATATCTGGCTGGGTGGGAAGGAGGACTCACAGCACTGACCATAGTCACAAGCACCTCCCCTCACACCCCCCCTCAACACATACTCCACAGAAGCCACCTGGCGGAATGCAATGCCTCACATCCTAACTCAAGGTCCCACAAAGAATCACCACCCTGGGTCATGCTGTGTGAAGCACAGGGACACTCCTGGGACATTTAGCCAAACAACTGCCCGGACAACACACCCAGCCATCCTGTCAGCACAGGCAGCCCACCCCACAGGGAAGCAGAGTCAAAAGGAAGGAAGTGTGGGCATGCTGGGAAGTGGGGTGGAGGCAATAGCATGATGGGAGTGGTAGGCACAGATATTGGTCACCCCCATAATTGTCCCATCAACACCACCCTGAACCATGCTCACATCACAGGGAGTGGAAAATGACTCACAAGATGGCTGACACTGGCTACTGCTGTGGGGAGCACAAGGCCCTGCTGGCAACTGTGTAACAACCAACAGCAGGACACCACTGACTGACATCCTGAAAGACAACTTGCACTCCCTGCAATGGAAGCACGGTCCATGGTGGGATATCTGGCTGGGTGGGAAGGAGGAGCGGATGACAACCAAATACAACCAATGCAGACCATGTACACACCCCAACATTCACATAGAAATGCCCAAATAATGCAGGACAATGTGCTACACCAATATCAACCCCTGACTGTGACAACTTAGGACAATGCATTGTACAGGCCCGCATCCAGAGGCACAGTCACAACTGTTAGGTGTGTCAACCATTGATGCCTGCAGAAACATAACATACATTGTGTGTGACTCCCAAAAACAGGTGATGATGGGGACACAGCAGCAGATGCTGAGGAGTCCTCGTCCCAGGCTCAAGAGGATACGGAGCTCACTGGTGTGGAACAGCCTCTGCCCTCCTCGGATGACGAAGACTTACCTGGCACCTCCGGAGCAAGTCATCATGCAGCACCGGCAGGACCACCAGCTGCACCCCTGCACCCACCCCTCCAACGACTGTCAACACACATACCACCCCTGCCGACACGGACAGACCAAGGAGCAGCACCACCACCAGCACAGGGACCCTGGACCAACGTGGGGCCATGGACACCACCACCACCAACAACCCACAAGGTGGCCCAGGGTCACCTGTGCCTGCCACCTCAGGTACTGCACATGTCGCCAGGGGTGGTGGGAGGTGTGGGAGACATAGGTCGCTGCTCACAGAGGGGTCTGGACTGCATGATGACCCACAACTGGCACGCATAGCCGATGCGTACCAGTCCAGCACCGGAGAGTTCAGCCAGGTAGTGGGGCTCCTCAGGGACATCAAACAGCAGCAGGCTGCCCATCATGCCCGCTTGGACTCACACATGTCCCGCGTGGAGTCCAAGTGGGACACACTGCAAGAGATGACGGCGGTGCTTTGGGACATATTACAATGCCTCCGCCAGATGAGCAGCAACCAGTCAACACCTCCCTGTGTGCCCACAACATCTGCTGCTGAAACAACTGCAACTGCCACAGGGAGGCAGGATGACTCTGGCGGAGAGTCCCCTGCACCGCAGCAGCCTGCACTTGAGGATCCCCCCCCAAAGAAGAGGGGCCGTCCGAGGAGGGGCAAGTGAGAGGCCGATGGCCATGTGCAACCCCCAGGAAGCCAAAACCTGTTCTGGAGAATAACCTTTGTGCGCAAACTGTTCACCCTGTTGACTGCAACACAACTCTCCCACATGACATGGGGAGCTCAAGTTGGACCAATGTCTCTGATTACTGTGGACTTTACTCTGGACATTTCTGCTACCAGGACTTCCAAATTATCTAGGAACTTTGGATCACAATCACAATGTACAGCACCCAACAACCTGTACACTATACTCACACATGTATGTCAATAAACTCACTTATACACCATACTTGCCTCTGTTGTGATTCCAATGTTGTCTCAGAAGTTGCGATGATGATCGGGGAAATGACACTGTGCATGCTAACTGCTACAGCAAGTACAACACCGGCATGTGAGTCATGGCGACTTCACACATATGGGGGAGGCACACCACCAGGGCTACACAACACATACACACCATGGACATCTGACTCATCGCCTACACTGGTGTTGCCAGGAAATACGTTGCATTGCACAGACCCAACACCTATTCACAGTCTGTGTTAACTAGCCCACTGGTGCAGTAAGCAAATGTCAGTCAGATGTGTGACCACAGACAACGCACATCACATAGTGAAGCACAGGTTTATTACACATTTGCAACATGTTGAAACCACCACAGATGCAAGGTAATCCCACCTGGCAGCGGGCACATAGTCAACAAGTGTAGAAGGAAGGAAGTCCATGGGTGTGGTGCACATCACCTGTAGGGACACAACAGCTACCACCCGGGAAGTCGAATCACGGTGTTGGGGATCACAGTTGACCAAACGACTCTGAAAGTACCCTGTGAAGGACAGAAATGACACACAGTCAAAAGTACTGAAGAACAGGACAGAACTGCAATACTCATGCACAATACATGTTACAAGATACCCACCCAGAACCAAGTTAGCATGTCAACACTGTTGGGGAGTACAGACTACCTGCAAGGACACATCGCTACACGCATACAGACATGTAGCCCATGGACACACTCAAACAGCACCAGAGCACCACCAACACATATCATGCAAACTCACATCATTGACATGCCATCTCTGGATACTCACATTCAGCTGAAGAAGTTGGTGATGAGCTGTGTGCGGACATCACCCTCAACATCATCATCATCATCACTGGCATCGTGGTCCAGGCCAGGAACCTCCACAGGTGGCGGACGTTGGTCATTGTCATCCAGGATGAGAGGCAACTCCTTCCGCACTGCCAGGTTGTGGAGCATGCAGCAGACGATGATAATCTTGCACACCTTTGCTGGGGCATATGGGAGGGACCCTCCTGTCTTGTCGAGGCAGCGGAAGCGGCTCTTATGGAGACCAAATGTCCGCTCAATCGCTCTCCTGGTCCGACCATGTGCCTCATTGTAGAGCATCTGGGCTGGTGTCACAGGGTTCCTGAGGGGCGTCAGCAACCACGGCATGTTGGGGTATCCGGAGTCACCTACATACAGACAATTGCACATTAGCAGAGTTGGAAAAGAGGGTGGAACACTACATAGCAGAACACACACAATGGTACAAAGTCAGTACACACCTACAAGCCAGGCACGCTGGTTCCGCATTTGTGCCATCATCCTCAGGATGCGACTACTCCTCATCACGTACGCATCGTGTGCAGAACCAGGGAAACGGGCACACACGTGTGTGATGCTCATATCTGCAAGACAGACCACCAGTGCATTGACCGAGTGGTAGTGTTTGCGGTTACGGTAGGCCTGCTCCTGGGCCTGTGGTGGTACCAACGCCACATGTGTCCCATCAATGGAGCCAATGACATGCGGCATCCTCCCCAGGGCATAGAAGTCACTCTTCATGCCAGTGAGTCGTTGGAGTCTAGGGAAATAGATGTACTGGTTCAGGTATATCAACATAGCCTCCAAAACATCCCGGAGCACACGGCTGAACATGGTCTGTGACATCCCACCAGCAGTCGCCAGAGTGTGTTGAAAGGTACCAGTGGCAAAGAAGTGTAGGGCTGCCATCACCTTCACCTTGGGGGTCAGCGCTGTAGGGTACGGACGGCCAGGTTGCAAATGTGGTGCCAAGCGCACTGCCAAATCCTCAATCAGCTGCCTGGTGAAGCGGTACCGTCGGATGCTGTCCCGTTCCACCATCGTTGCCAGGTCAGGGAATGGTCTATGGACAGCTGGTGCCCTGCAGTGCATAGGTGAAGAAAGCAAGATTGTCAGTCACCCCACATATGTGGCATTGAACACACTCAACATCACATGATACATCATAATGAGGCACAAGTACATGATGTGTGCAGTTCCGTACGGATATGTATGGCACATACATGGCCAATATCTAACATCACAGTCCAACAAGTGGCATCAAGAAGTCCCAGGTCATGCCATCGGATACCATGAGGCCGTGTCCCAGTACCCATCTCCTGCTGCCAAATAACAAACACACGCCACAGTGACATGTGAGGACTGATGTGCCCCAGGCATCACAGCTCAACGACAGGTAGATTCCCAGGGACCCTGTATTGCCACATGGACACTGGCATGACATGGTGTATCATGTATACACCACAGCAAAACAACCATGAGCCCCACAGGTAGTGGTCCGTGTTGCCTCGGCAGGACAGACATGGACGTCTGTGACACACACACGCACAACATCAAAGTCCATGCACAAACAACGTGGATGTGGAGACTGCCTCCCATTGTGCACATGAAATCAGAGACATTGTAATCACAACATGCACACAGACTGTGGAGGACCATCAACATTGTGCCAATGGGTCACCCTGGGTTGAACATAATGTCCCACATGGGACTCAGGGGGTATGTGACATGACATACACATACACCACCGTGAACTGTGACCATGCCACATGCTCAGATATGAACAGTTGCATATCACAGTGGTCATGTACACGAAACACCAAGGATTCTGTCCCCATAAACACGTGCACAGCCTGGGGGTGGCTGCCCCCAAGTGACACCCACAGAACAACATGTTCACCCCCATACACGGAATAGGTAATGCAGCCTTACATGCCCTAGGATACAGTTTGGACAGGCTGTGGTGTTGTAGGTATGCCCCTCACTGCCTGGGAAGTATATGTGGCTGGCATATGTTCACCTGTGACAGGCATGGTGACATATGCCAGTGACTTGTACAGGGATGCGTTGGACAGCAATGGACCGATCAGTGCGCACACATTGGCCATTGCATTCAATGTGTGCTGGTACGCGTTGTATTGGCAATACGCCTTGGACAGCAATGGACCGATCAGTGCGCACATTGGCCATTGCATTCAATGTGCGCTGGTACGCGTTGTATTGGCAATACGCCTTGGACAGCAATGGACCAATCAGTGCGCACACATTGGCCATTGCATTCAATGTGCGCTGGTACGCGTTGTATTGGCAATACGCCTTGGACAGCAATGGACCGATCAGTGCGCACACATTGGCCATTGCATTCAATGTGCGCTGGTACGCGTTCTATTGGCAATACGCCTTGGACAGCAATGGACCGATCAGTGCGCACACAGTGGCCATTGCATTCAATGTGCGCTGGTACGCGTTGTATTGGCAATACACCTTGGACAGCAATGGACCGATCAGTGCGCACACATTGGCCATTGCATTCAATGTGTGCGGGTACGCGTTGTATCCTATGTACGCGTTGAACAGCAATGGTCCGATCGGTGTGCCCGGCCGGCCCATTTCATTCAATGTGTGCGGGTACGCGTTGTTTCCCATGTACGCGTTGAACAGCAATGGTCCGATCGGTGTGCCCGGCCGGCCCATTGCATTCAATGTGTGCGGGTACGCGTTGTATCCTATGTACGCGTTGAACAGCAATGGTCCGATCGGTGTGCCCGGCCGGCCCATTGCATTCAATGTGTGCGGGTACGCGTTGTATCCTATGTACGCGTTGAACAGCAATGGTCCGATCGGTGTGCCCGGCCGGCCCATTGCATTCAATGTGTCGGTGCACGCGTTGTTTCCCATGTACGCGTTGAACAGCAATGGTCCGATCGGTGTGCCCGGCCGGCCCATTGCATTCAATGTGTGCGGGTACGCGTTGTATCCTATGTACGCGTTGAACAGCAATGGTACGATCGGTGTGCCCGGCCGGCCCATTGCATTCAATGTGTCGGGTACGCGTTGTTTCCCATGTACGCGTTGAACAGCAATGGTCCGATCGGTGTGCCCGGCCGGCCCATTGCATTCAATGTGTGCGGGTACGCGTTGTATCCTATGTACGCGTTGAACAGCAATGGTCCGATCGGTGTGCCCGGCCGGCCCATTGCATTCAATGTGTGCGGGTACGCGTTGTATCCTATGTACGCGTTGAACAGCAATGGTCCGATCGGTGTGCCCGGCCGGCCCATTGCATCCAATGTGTGCGGGTACGCGTTGTTTCCCATGTACGCGTTGAACAGCAATGGTCCGATCGGTGTGCCCGGCCGGCCCATTGCATTCAATGTGTGCGGGTACGCGTTGTATCCTATGTACGCGTTGAACAGCAATGGTCCGATCGGTGTGCCCGGCCGGCCCATTGCATTCAATGTGTGCGGGTACGCGTTGTATCCTATGTACGTGTTGAACAGCAATGGTCCGATCGGTGTGCCCGGCCGGCCCATTGCATTCAATGTGTGCGGGTACGTGTTGATTCCCATGTACGCGTTGAACAGCAATGGTCTGATCGGTGTCCTCGGCCGGCCCATTGCATTCAATGTGTGCGGGTACGCATTGTATCCTATGTACGCGTTGAACAGCAATGGTCCGATCGGTGTGCCCGGCCGGCCCATTGCATTCAATGTGTGTGGGTATGCGTTGTTTCCCATGTACGCGTTGAACAGCAATGGTCCGATCGGTGTGCCCGGCCGGCCCATTGCATTCAATGTGTGCGGGTGCGCGTTGTATCCTATGTACGCGTTGAACAGCAATGGTCCGATCGGTGTGCCCGGCCGGCCCATTGCATTCAATGTGTGCGGGTACGCGTTGTATCCTATGTACGCATTGAACAGCAATGGTCCGATCGGTGTGCCCGGCCGGCCCATTGCATTCAATGTGTGCGGGTACGCGTTGTTTCCCATGTACGCGTTGAACAGCAATGGTCCGATCGGTGTGCCCGGCCGGCCCATTGCATTCAATGTGTGCGGGTACGCGTTGTTTCCCATGTACGCGTTGAACAGCAATGGTCCGATCGGTGCGCAACCATTGGCTATGGCCTGGCCTGGCAACGGACGCGTTTTCAAAATTTGAACGAGTCTGATGCTGTAAATTCAGTTGGTCACCCACAACAATGTTGCAATTTCATGGGTGTCACGAAGTTGAACATTTGAAGGATGCTGGGGGCGTGTGTAAGTGGTGCAATTCCATGGATTGGCCAGATTCAGATGATGCAAACGACTTGGACCTATCACTTTGGACACATGGGACAGTATCTGCCTCTGCAGCACACATATAATGCTGGCTGTTCCCCTGAGAGCTCACTTGCCTGCACTACATGCTCCAGGACGACATCTGCCACTACACTGCTGCTGTATCTGCACCCTCTGGACCCTGAAATGGCACGTACTGTGGAGAGAGCCCCAGCCTTCAGCACTGAGGAGAACCAGGCCCTGCTGGATGGCCTCCTTCCACAGTACAGCAAGCTGTATGGGAAAGCAGGGGAGCAGGTGAGTGTTCTGTCCACTGCCTTTCTAAATGTGCATGTTGTCTGACTAGCAGGGCTAACAGTCTGCACGCCACTGGCTAGCAGGCTCACTGAGTAGTTGTCACCCCCCATAGTGTGTAGTTACATGCACTGGACAGGTATAGTGAAGTGACAGTGCATTTAAACTAGGTTTTACTTCCCAGGCAATGATACCATGTAGTAACTGCTGGCATACTGTCCATAGCCATCGTTGCACTGCCTGTGTACATCATGTGCCCCTGTGATTGAGACATGTATATCCAACTGTGTAATGCACGGATATGTTGCATGTGTAGTAATGGCATTCTCACTTTGTTATCCTCACAGGTTGATGCCCACCAGAAGCAGAAGATATGGCTGACCATCATCCGGGCAGTGAGATCCGTGGGGGTCTACAAGCGCCGGATCCGCAACTGCCAGAAGAGGTGGCAGGACCTTCGGGGCTGGACCCGGAGGATCGCACGGGTCCAGCTGAAGCTGTCGCCTCCTCGCAGGAGGGGCGGACACCGGACCCTGACCCCCACATGCTGAGGATCCTGGCGGTGGTCTTCCCTGATCTGGATGGGCAGCTGAAGGCCAGAGAGCAGCAAGGAGGGGGTGAGTCCATGTCTGCATTGTGAACTATGTCTGCCATGCTATGTGCCCTCCTCTGGCCTGGTTAAACTTCCACAGTACATCAGTCTTGTGGTCCAGGACCCATGTCCCTCTATTGTGCACTGCCCACTCCTCATCTGATACCCAGGTGTGGCCCTTACAGTCAGGGTATTGTGTCACTTGGGTACTGTGTCCTTGCAGTTTGCTTGACTCAAGGTGGGGGACAGCATCTGTTTCCCTGACTCTGTGGTGGGCATCATGGGTGGGTCCATTGCTTACACATTGCCTGTGTTCTGACATGTGTTCTGCGTGTCATTTTGATATGTGGCCCAATTGCTGAGCTGATCCACCACATGTGCCTGGGGTATCTGGCACACACCCATGCTGCGGGTGGGAACAATGTTTGTGCCCCAGGAGTGTGTATATAACGTGTGTCACACATACTTAGCCAGCTGCCTACTGTCCAGGGCTCATCCCTCATTCATGTGGGACAGGACAGTCATGCCTACTCCAGGCCATACAATACACTCTGTACTCCCACTGCCGTGTATCAGCTGACACGTTTTGCTCAGTGATTCGTCCCCTCAGGTGTCTGCCTCTGTGTCAGTGTGCTGTGGCTTCGTTGTCAGGTCTGCTGGGGTGTTCCTCGGTTGGGGCTCCGCATGCCACCGGAGATGTGACCATAGGAGATGATACATGTGTGACACATAGGTGTTTGATCACCTGACCGTGCAGACTGGGGTATGCGAATATGAGGTTCAGGCAGCTGTTTCCCATACACAGCAGATTGTGATGTGCTCAGGTGCAGAGGGTAGTGTTACAGGTCTCCCATATGTACAATGGGTATAACCTGGACAGATGAGGGTACAGATGATGTGGTGTGTGGGGGATGTACATGTGCACTTGTTCAGCTCCAGGACTTGCATTCCCCATGATCTACTATTGTGACACAGTGCAGAGTGTTGTTGTCTGGCTGCCCTGCCCATGTGACTGGAGACAGTTATGTATGACTTAGCAGGCATGGCTGTGCCATGGCATGTGACTTCCTATTAGTGATCCTGCAGGGGAGTGACATTTGCTACATGCACACCATTGTGGCAATGGCTATCAGGACATGGGTGCATCATGGTGTCTGTCGCTGGTATGCATCACATGCATTTCCTATTTGACTCTGGGCATCCCTTTCATCCGGACACCTGCACTGACTCAGTGGCAAGAGTTGTGATGTGTGCATGTCCACATGCTTCACCGGGTTCTCTGCACTGTCCAAATACTGTGTAGGTGGTGCATGTGTCCACACCGGGGTATTGCCATCCCACAGACACCATACAGATGGGTGCAAGGCCAGGTGGGATGTGAGTGCCATGGTTGACCATCAGACTGACAATTGACTTCTCCTGTTCTGTTTGTGCAGTTTTAGCAATGTTCAACTAAGGATGCCAGGGCTTGCTCTGTAATGTGCTGTACTTACTGTGGTGTGTGCGTTCGGTGCAGGTGACTGATGTCTGTCTGTTTCCCTATTGATTGCAGATACATCCACGGCCACAGGAGGGGACAGCTCCACGGACCAGGAGGAGCCGCAGAGCCAGACTGGGTCAGCAGCCGAGGAGTGGTCGGAGGGACCCAGTGGCACGGAGGGCGAGGGGAGCCACACCGAGGAGTCCTCAGCACCATCCACCTCAGCTGAGGACCAGAGCAACTCGGACGATGACTCCCTTATGGAGGCGGGTGTCAGCAGCCACCACACCCCAGCTAGTGTTGCTGTCCCCGCCACCACCACCACCACCACCGCCCTCCCGTTGGCTCCCATTCCCGAGGTCCGTGGAGGCTCCCATGTTCGGGAGCGTGTCTCCTTCGGGCCAGGCACCGCACCCCCTGCCCCTGTGTCCCCTGCTGCCCTGAGTGAGGAGTCTGTGTACCTCCTCCGCCAGCTCCATGTAGGACAGACAGCGATGCTGAGTGTCCTCCATGCACACACCAGTCTGTTGACTCAGCTGGTGTCATTCATGGAGGGCATCTCATCGGGCATGTCTGACCTACAGAGGGGCAATAGGTCCATGGACTCCTCCCTGACGGCAGCAGTGTCCCTCCTCCGACAGTCCCTCACCCCTCCTGCCTCTGCCCCATCCACACTCCCCAGCACCTTACCCGTCCCAAGCACACACACACTGGCACAGGCACACACCAGCACAGACACATGCAGCACACGGACACACACGCCAGAAACAAGACGCACACGCACGCACCGTCAGGGGACTGCAACCACACTCACAGGGGATGGGGCACAGGCACAAACACACGCATCCACAAGCACTGCGCAGTCCTCAGTTGCCTCTCCCTCCAAAGACCCCTCCCTTGCCTCACCTGCAACCCCATACACACAGCGGCTCTTCCTCTGTGACCTTGGCCTCTCCCCCTCCGACCCAGCTGATCCAGCATTCAGGGGGAAGAGGAAGCCCACCCACACGGAGCGGAGTGCCCCTGGCCCCCGGACACCATCCCCCAGGCGCGGACCGACTGAGGCCCCCACCCGCAAGTCCCCCCGGTCCCGGAAGAGCAAGACCCCGCCGCCGCCCTGCAGCTCAGGCACCAAGTCTCCTTCCTCCATCCCTCAGGCCCCCACTCCACAGGTGCCCCCACCACACCCTGCCCCAGGTTCCCCCACCCACAGATACACCATCCCCAGAAGGGTCAGGCCTTCTCCCCTGCCACTTGCTCTTCCGGCCCCACACCCCCGCTGCGCTTGTCTGTACCACTGATGTGGTGAGGGTGTCCTCCCCCTCTGTCCTGCCCACCTTTCCTGATCCCCATTCTCCTCCCCTGGAGGTGGGCACTGCAGTGGAGTCCACTATCACCCTGTCTGACTTGGGCGCTGCAGTGGCGGACCTGTCCACTCCATCTGCAGGGTCCACTGCAGTTGTGCCGGCACCCACAACATCTGAGTCATGCCCCCCAGTTGTGCCGGCACACACCATGTCAGACACCTCCACTGCAGTTGTCAGTGGCTCTCCAGCACCCACCACCCCTTCCCTGCCTCCTCCTGGTGAGCCCTGATCCTGTCCCTGCGGTGCCTGGCCTGCCCCCCGTATGCCCCTCCTAGGGGATTGTCCCCGGTTGTGATCAGTGCAGGCATGCATAGGGTGACATCTGCCACTGTCACCCTGTATAGACTTCCTTGATGGACTGGCCATTGGCCTTTGTTGATACCTTGCAGTTCTTCCAAGTTTTGAACCCACATGCTGAATAAAGCAACTTTCTGTTCTCTAGTGGTTTTGCTTCTGATGTACATGATGTTGATGATGCTAACCGTGCCCTTGCTGCAGTGATGGTGATTTTTGGACTCATGAAAATGAAGTGTTACTGTGCATGTACCCATGTGTTCCAGGGGGACAGTGTCCTATCCTGTGGTGAATCCATGTCGTCCTTAGCAGCATCTGAGGGTGTCATGTATTCAATATTTGGCAATGGGATTTCCTACTTACATTAGCAATGTCACATCTGTGGGTTCCACCCATGCACATCTGTTGTGTTTGCCATTGTTCAATTAGTCTAGTTCCCTGACCGTGTGGCCATCTCCACTGGACATGCAGGTTTGGGCATCAATGGGGAAGGACTCTTCTGTGTTGTCAGTGCAACTTGCTATACATGTGTGTTGGATCTGTGCTGTTGATTTCGTTGACATTCCCATGACCAGGCTGATGTGACGGGAGCCTTCATTTGGTGCTAATTGTTGACTGTGTGACCAAGTGTTCTGCTGACATGATGGAGCCCTACTGATGCGACATATGGCACAGCTTTCCTCACACAGGAGTGGAGTCCCCTCATGGCAGTGTGTACTCCTGTGACATCTCGTGTGCCCAAGGTGTGTGTTGTATGAGCATGTGTGTGTGTTCACTTCCATGTTGCTGTGCATGCTGGGATCCCTAGTGATGTTCCTGTTTGTGATGCTTGCTGAGTTGAGCTATGTTCCCCCAAAGTCTTCTCCCTGGGTTCTCTGTGATGTGGGTGCATGGCACATTACTGGTCATCAGGGTGTCACCCATAGGTGTGTTTGCTGTCAGGGCTGAGTTTGTGGGCAGACGCTGAAGTGTCACAGTCCGGATTCCCCTTTGCACTTGTTGTTGACACCTGTCATGTGATTTCTGGTTTGTGTTAGCTCTCATTGGTTGTGACACGTTGTGTGTGTGACTGCTGGCACTCCTCAGGGCTGCAATGTTGGTAGTTGTCTATGTGTGTCCTTTGTGGGTGACCTTGGCTTCTTCATAGGTGTGTGACTGTGGCTGGGATCCCATTGGTTGGTGTGGTATTGCCGTCATGTCCATGTACAGCGTAGTGTGCAGTGTGTCAGACATTCAGGAGTCTGGTAGAGTGGCCATGTGTGATGTGTTCCTGCACCTTGGTTCCCACCCCCCCCTGGGATTGTCATGGGTGCATGTGCAATGTCACCAGTGCATGTGAGCTTCACTGCTGCACATTGTTGGAGGTCGAGGTGTGTGGTGTTGAGTGTGTGCAGATGAGAGTTGTTGCCCGGCTAGACCCCTGCCTCCATGTTGGCCTTGGCTGACAGGCCGTGCTGGTTGATTTGTGCTTGTAGGTGTGATGGTAGTGTGTTGCTCAGGACACATGACTGTGGTTCACAGTGTGAACGACATCTAGCTTTGTCATCACAGTGGGATTGTAATGCAGCCCAGGGTCACCACATTGTGGGGGCCCTGGGTGTGGTGCTGTGGTGTCTGTGTGTCTTGCTGTGTCAGTTGCTGTTCCTACATGCTTGTGTGACATGTGTGATTTGTGCTCCCACTCATCTGACAATGCCTGATTGCCCACATAGGGGATTTGGATCCATGAGTTACCTTTGTGTGGCACTGTATGCACGTCTGTGTAATTGGTATTCAGGCCTCCTCATGTGTTGTCTGTTTGCCTGGGGACACTGGTACCCCCCTCACCTGTTGTGTTTGATGTGCAGTGTGGGTCTGCCTGTTTGTGTTTGTGCATCTGCACCACTGCATTGGCATATCTTTAGTGTGCCATTGGCTGTATGTTGTTTGGTGTGTTTGCCCTGCTGTCCCTGGGACTCCTAGGTCATCAGTCAGCACAATGATCATTGTTTTTGTCCCCCATTGCTGCCATGGTATGGTATCTGTTCACCTCCCTTCTACAGTCTCCACTGGGTATCTGAATTTGTGTGCCCATTGGTGCAAATATGTGGGTCTGCATTCTGATGGTCACTTCTGTCATTGAGTCATTGATGAGTGTTGACAGTGTCAGCCCCCATGGGTGATGTTTGTCTGCACATGGCCAAAGGTATGTCTTGTTTGCACTGCACTGTTTGCCTCCCCCATTCTATGTTGCTATGGGACACAAGCACTACTTTGCCACTGATGTGTTTGTTGTTCTGTGACCAGGAATAATCCATGCAGTTTGGCAGTTGCAGCTTATTCTTTGTCAACACATACATTTTGGTCACTGTGATGATGGGGGTCTGGACCCCACTGCCACAATGTTCAATATGTGCTTCAGCTATGGACCCCACACTCACATTTTGGTCACCGTGATGATGGGGGTTTGGACCCCATTGCCGCAATGTTCAATATGTGCGTCAGCTATGGACCCCACACTCACATTTTGGTCACTGTGATGATGGGGGTCTGGACCCCACTGCCACAATGTTCAATATGTGCTTCAGCTATGGACCCCACACTCACATTTTGGTCACTGTGATGATGGGGGTTTGGACCCCATTGCCACAATGGTCAATATGTGCTTCAGCTATGGACCCCACACTCACATTTTGGTCACTGTGATGATGGGGGTTTGGACCCCATTGCCACAATGGTCAATATGTGCTTCAGCTATGGACCCCACACTCACATTTTGGTCACTGTGCTGATGGGGGTCTGGACCCCACTGCCACAATGTTCAATATGTGCTTCAGCTATGGACCCCACACTCACATTTTGGTCACTGTGATGATGGGGGTTTGGACCCCATTGCCACAATGGTCAATATGTGCTTCAGCTATGGACCCCACACTCACACTTTGGTCACTGTGATGATGGGGCTTTGGACCCCATTGCCACAATGGTCATGGCCTGCTTGCATTGTGGGTGCCACACACATTTATGTGTGGCACTTGTGATAGGGGGTCACATTGTATGTCCACAGTCCTGTTCAGTGTTGTAGGCATTTGACACAGTCTACACACGCTTGTCATGGTGTTGGGGGGGATGTCTTTGTGTTGCATTCTTTCTGCTGGTGTGTGCTTCTTGTGGCATGTATTTGCCATCCTGTGAGTGGGGGTGGTAGTAGTAGGCATCCAGCCCCCCCTGGGTAGAGGTGGTAGTAGTGGTAGGCACCTGGCACCCCCTGGGTAGAGGTGGTAGTAGTGGTAGGCACCTGGCACCCCCTGGGTAGAGGTGGTAGTAGTGGTAGGCACCTGGCACCCCCTAGGTAGAGGTGGTAGTAGTGGGAGGCACCTGGCACCCCCTGGGTAGAGGTGGCAGTAGTGGGAGGCACCTGGCACCCCCTGGGTAGAGGTGGTAGTAGTGGTAGCACCTGGCACCCCCTGGGTAGAGGTGGTAGTAGTGGTAGGCACCTGGCACCCCCTGGGTAGAGGTGGCAGTAGTGACAGGCATCCAGCCCCCCATGGGTAGAGGTGGTAGTAGTGGTAGGCACCTGGCACCCCCTGGGTAGAGGTGGTAGTAGTGGTAGGCACCTGGCACCCCCTGGGTGGAGGAGGTAGTAGTGGTAGGCACCTGGTACCCCCCTGGGTAGCGGTGGCAGTAGTGACAGGCATCCAGCCCCCCATGGGTAGAGGTGGCAGTAGTGGGAGGCACCTGGCACCCCCTGGGTAGAGGTGGTAGTAGTGGTAGGCACCTGGCACCCCCTGGGTGGAGGTGGTAGTAGTGGTAGGCACCTGGCACCCCCCTGGGTAGCGGTGGCAGTAGTGACAGGCATCCAGCCCCCCATGGGTAGAGGTGGCAGTAGTGGGAGGCACCTGGCACCCCCTGGGTAGAGTTGGTAGTAGTGGTAGGCACCTGGCACCCCCTGGGTAGAGGTGGTAGTAGTGGTAGGCACCTGGCACCCCCTGGGTAGCGGTGGCAGTAGTGACAGGCATCCAGCCCCCATGTGTAGAGGTGGCAGTAGTGGGAGGCACCTGGCACCCCTGGGTAGAGGTGGTAGTAGTGGGAGGCACCTGGCACCCCCTGGATAGAGGTGGCAGTAGTGGGAGGCACCTGGCACCCCCTGGGTAGAGGTGGTAGTAGTGGTAGGCACCTGGCACCCCCTGGGTAGAGGTGGTAGTAGTGGTAGGCACCTGGCACCCCCTGGGTAGCGGTGGCAGTAGTGACAGGCATCCAGCCCCCATGGGTAGAGGTGGCAGTAGTGGGAGGCACCTGGCACCCCCTGGGTAGAGGTGGTAGTAGTGGTAGGCACCTGGCACCCCCTGGGTAGAGGTGGTAGTAGTGGTAGGCACCTGGCAGCCCCCTGGGTAGCGGTGGCAGTAGTGACAGGCATCCAGCCCCCCATGGGTAGAGGTGGCAGTAGTGGGAGGCACCTGGCACCCCCTGGGTGGAGGTGGTAGTAGTGGGAGGCACCTGGCACCCCCTGGGTAGAGGTGGCAGTAGTGAGAGACACCTGGCACCCCCTGGGTAGAGGTGGTAGTAGTGGTAGGCACCTGGCACCCCCTGGGTAGAGGTGGTAGTAGTGGTAGGCACCTGGCACCCCTGGGTAGAGGTGGTAGTAGTGGTAGGCACCTGGCAGCCCCTGGGTGGAGGTGGTAGTAGTGGTAGGCACCTGGCACCCCCTGGGTAGAGGTGGTAGTAGTGGTAGGCACATGGCACCCCCATGGGTAGAGGTGGTAGTAGTGGTAGGCACCTGGCACCCCCCTGGGTAGTGGTGGCAGTAGTGACAGGCTTCCAGCCCCCCATGGGTAGAGGTGGCAGTAGTGGGAGGCACCCGGCACCCCCTGGGTAGAGGTGGTAGTAGTGGTAGGCACCTGGCACCCCCTGGGTAGAGGTGGTAGTAGTGGTAGGCACCTGGCACCCCCCTGGGTAGCGGTGGCAGTAGTGACAGGCATCCAGCCCCCCATGGGTAGAGGTGGCAGTAGTGGGAGGCACCTGGCACCCCCTGGGTGGAGGTGGTAGTAGTGGGAGGCACCTGGCACCCCCTGGGTAGAGGTGGCAGTAGTGGGAGGCACCTGGCACCCCCTGGGTAGAGGTGGTAGTAGTGGTAGGCACCTGGCACCCCTGGGTAGAGGTGGTAGTAGTGGTAGGCACCTGGCACCCCCATGGGTAGAGGTGGTAGTAGTGGTAGGCACCTGGCACCCCCATGGGTAGAGGTGGTAGTAGTGGTAGGCACCTGGCAACCCCTGGGTAGAGGTGGTAGTAGTGGTAGGCACCTGGCACCCCCTGGGTCGAGGTGGTAGTAGTGGTAGGCACCTGGCACCCCCCTGGGTAGAGGTGGCAGTGGTGACAGGCATCCGGGCCCCTATGTGTATATGTGGCATTGGTGATGGGCATCCCGCCCCTATGGTGCTGCTGTTTCTGGAGTAAGTAATTTCTGCATCCCTGTGTGTGTGTGTGATATGTCTGGTACGTGTAGTTTGTGTTTGTGGTTGGTGTCTGACTTACCTTCTGCGCCGTACGCGTCCGTGCCTGTTCCGGTAGTAGATGTAGAATATTGGTAGGATCGGAACGATGGGATTCATTGTTGGTTCGTCTCGTTCGTCTTCGTCGTTGCTTCGCCTCGTCCTCGTCGCTGGCGTGTTCGTCTCGTAGCCGTGGATCGGGTTGTGGCGCGAATCGGAGCTTATGTGCGCCTCTCCCGAATGCTTTGATGTGCCGTGCGTAGCGATGGGTTCGGCGCGTACGGGAAGCGCATCGTACTTGTCCGGCCGGACGGGGCTGCTTTTTGGCTTCCGGGCGACTCGTATCTGCGTTTACGGATCCGGCTCGGTCGGGGATCAGGACCTGGATTGGGTGAGTACGACTCGGTCGGAATCTGCGCTGTTGTGCGCATCGTACTTGTTCGTTCGGATTCATGTGCTGATCGGTCGGGAAACAGGCATTCGCATGGCTTTTTTCCCGACCGAATGGCGTTGGGTGCGTCTCCGACCGAGATCGGAATCGACCCCATAGTGTTATCTCTACTAATACAACATTTTCCCTGTTGGGGCCAATCTAAACTCATGGCTGCATTTGTTTCGCTCTTGCCATAACTTCCCTCTTTAAATGCCCAAGGTGGGGTGTCTGTCCTTTCTCCCTCTGCCTTTCTTTGAAACTTAACCCGTCTGTCCTCTACCATGTCTAGAAAAATATTTTCTTCCTTCCTTAACCTACAGGTAAGATTGTGTCTAAATGCATACTCTAATGTTAATTCTTTCGTTTCTAAGAAAAATTCTCAAAAAATCTTTGCATATTTCACCTTATTTAGTTCAGGGACTACGGGAACTTTAGCAAAAATAGCATCTGTGTCAGTGTAGTAATATTCTAATTTACCTATTCTATAAAATAAACTAGCTAAAACACTACATGTTATTCCATACGTCAAAGGAAGGTGATGATACGTCACACCTTCTGTTACAGACGCTGGTAACTGCATACATACGTAACAATCTCGAACATCCATGGTTTCTACATATTCATACAAAAGTTTTGTAAAGACATTCTTTGAGAAATCAGTTATTGACTTATCCCTATGAAATTCAGTACTATCTATCAGGGTTGCAGTGTTCTCTATGTTAGATTTCTTGTCACTATTCGTGTCATTTGTGTTTGCAGATGTATTTTCTCCAACTAATCTAAGTGGAATTATTATTGCTAAAATGAACCAAATAAGCATCAGAAAACCTGTACAATAAAAACACATTCTACACCATCTACGGAAAAACTCACATCTAGATCTTCTACTCTGTGTCTACCATGTTTAAAATGTAATCTAATTATATGTACAGAAAATGTGTTTCCACACCTAAGAATGACTTTTCTGCCGTTCTATCCTTTAACCAGTTTCTTTTTTGATGCTCTTTTCAGTCTTTCAGAAATCTTTTTCTTGTCTTTTGCAGTTTGTGTGTCTAGTCCGGTTTTCTTTTCTTTTATCTTTCAGGTTTGGTGCAATTCACTCTCACCCACTTGTTCACAGTCTTTGTCTGGGTTCTCGTGACTGCTATCCACTTTTTTAATGTCGGACAGTGCAATGTATACCCATTCAGGTGACTTGTATTTCAAGTTAGGTCTTTTCACTCTTTTTGGTCTCTGCAACAGTCTTTTATTTGTTTCTCTTTGTCTTCTCTGACTTGTTATTTCATTTACTTGTTCTGCGTTGTCTTGGTTCAAATTTATTATCTTATATCTCAGTCTTTTGATTTCGTTGGGCCAATTGTCTCCTTTTCTCGGCCTTTTCAGTTCACTTTCTTTTTCTCCTCGTTCTGCTCTCCAAGTTCTCTTTCTTGGTCCTATTCTTTGCTTTCTTTCTTCTTCACTTTCTTCAGATTCTGTCTCAGATCTCACTTCACTTCCTCTAACTTTGAACTTTATGATCTCAGTCTCTTTATCTGAATCCGTGTTTCTTCCGCAATTTCCCCAATCTCTCTATCTGAATCTAAATTTCCCTGTGTTTCTTCTGCTTGTATTTCCGAGTCTAATCCTCCTCGTGTTTCTTCCGCAATTTCCCCAATCTCTCTATCTGAATCTAAATTTTCTTGAGTTACCTCTACAATTTCCGGAGGAATTTCCCCAAAGCTTGTACTTGGCTGTTCACTGTCACTGTGTCTTGGTTCAGTTTCTCCTGTTTCAATATCAGTTCTTCTGTTTTTAGATTCTTCCTTTTGTCTTTCACTGGATTCAGGTTGGTCTGCTTCAGATGCCGAACTGGTACCTGATTTTTCCAGATGTCGACTTACAGGTCGAGCTTCAAGATCTGGAACTCTGATTGCTTCAGTTTCTGCTTCAGATGCCGAACTGGTATCTGATATTTCCAGATGTCGACTTACAGGTCGAGCTTTAGGATCTGGAACTCTGATGGTATGACTGGCATGAATCCAATTTTTCACACCTGCACACTTTACTGCAGTTGTTGTCACCAGGATCACTTGACGTGGCTTATCCCAGCGTGGAACCAAGCAATTTCTTCTTCTGTGGACTTTTATGCGGATCCAGTCTCCTGGACTCAGATCATGAGCTGGTTTTCTTTCAAGAGTGGTCGCATCCGGCCCAACCTGATGAAACACAGAATGCACCACTTCAGCCAATCCTTTGCAATAGCCCAATACGAGATCATCAGTTATAGTCAGCAGTTTATTGACAGGTACGTGTGCTTGTCTCATTGCTCTTCCCATGATTATTTCATGAGGACTCAGACCTGTTTTTCTGTCAGGTATGCTTCTTATGGTCATTAGCACCAGTGGTAAGGCATCGGGCCATTTGAGTCCTGTGGCTTGACACATTTTCCCTAGCCTATTCTTTATTGTGCCATTTACTTGCTCTACCACTCCAGAAGCCTCTGGTCTGTAGGCACAATGCAGCTTTTGTTGAATGTCTAGTGCTTCACATATTAGTTGAATGATTTCATTCTGAAAATGCGTTCCTCTATCTGTTTCGATCGTTACTGGAAAGCCATATCTAGGAATGAATTCTCTCAGCAGGAGCTTAGCTACAGTAACTCCACCATTCCTTCTTGTCGGATAGGCTTCCACCCAATGAGAAAACAAACAGACGACCACCAGGACATACCTCAATCTGTTACTTGGGGGCATTTCTATAAAATCCAGTTGCATTCTGGTAAAAGGACCTCCTTCACGTCCTATTGTTCCCAGACTCACTACTGTCTTCCTTCCAGGATTTATCTGTTGACATATAATACATCTTTGACAAAGGCTTTCAGCTATAGCCCTAAACTTTGGGTTGTACCAGGTCTGTCTGAAAAGTCTGATCATGGCATCGCTACCAATGTGTGCCTGTCCATGGTACATCCGTGCCATGTTAGAGATCATGCTATCAGGCATAACTGGTCTTTCATCCCTGTAAACCCACACTTCATCTTCCTCTCTTTGTCTGCAACCTGCTTTTATCCAACTATCTTTTTCCTCATCACCTGCCTCTTCCTGCAATTATTTTACTTCATCCCATGTTTCAACTGTGTTAGTAAACAGCAAGGGACATGAAACAACTTCTTTTTCCCTTCTCCGATTCATTGAGGTCGTATTTCTGGCACAATACTGAGCTAATTCGTTAGCAAACTTGTTACCCACTGCAATGTAATCAGTTCCGTTTTTGTGAGCAGTGCATTTTACCACCGCAATCTGTTTAGGCAGCTGTATCGCCTCAAGCAATTTCTTCACAAACTCACCATTCCTAATAGGAGACCCCGAAGAAGTCAGGAATCCCCTCTGGGACCAGATTTGTCCAAAATCATGGACCACTCCGAAGCCATACTGGCTATCCGTGATCACAGTGATTCGGAAATTCTTTCCCAGTTTGCAAGCACGAATCAGAGCAATCAACTCAGCAACCTGGGCTGAACGTACTCCTCTCAAACAGGATGCTTCCATTATGGTAGCCACCCTACACACAGCATACGCAGCACTTAAAACTCCTTCATTTGTCCTCAGGCATGACCCATCCACAAACATCACATAATCTGACTCTTTTAGAGGTTCGTCTTTAATGTCTGATCGGGGCTTGGTGCAAAATTCAAGCACATCCAAACACTTATAATCAACATCATCTTTGACTTCTGCATTTACTTCATCTGGCAGTGAAGTGGAAGGATTCACACTCGTGCATCTTACAATGGTTACATTGTCTGCACCCAAAATCACTTTTTCATACCTAGTCAGCCGACTATGGGGCCAATTCTGATGCGGGTTAGAAAAGCTTCCCGACCGAATCGGTTGGGAAATGGTGTCCGACCCACTCGGATCGGGAAAGTCCGACCGGCGGAGTAGGATGCATCCGGATGCTTCCAGATACGATTTGGTTGAACTCCCATTGACTTCAATGGGAACATTTGTTCCTAACCGCATCAGAATTGGGCCCTCGGTCGGGAAGACACGTTCCCGATCCGATTTGGAAGGAGCAAATGCCGTTAGGAGGCCTTCCTAACCGCATCAGAATCAGGCCCTCGGTCGGGAAGCTTTTCCAACCCGCATCAGAATCGGGCCCTATGTGTCATGAATTGGGTTTTTGTTCGGGTCAGAAGGATTTCAACAGAATGTGGGACATATACTCTCAAAGGATATCCCATCACAATGCCTTCACTCTGTTCCAGACTCACACAAGTAGCAGCTACTGCTTTCAGACATCCAGGCAACGCCTTTGCTACCGGGTCTAAAACAGCTGAAAAATAGGCTATTGGTCGTTTCATTTTTCCATGCTTTTGCACTAATACTGAAAGTGCACATCCGTCTCTCTCGCTACAATACAGTTCAAATTCTTTCTCATAATCAGGCATTCCCAATGCTGGTGCCTCACACAAACTTGTTCTCAGTTCCTCGAAAGCCTTCATTTCCTCCTCATCCAATGCAATCGGATCTTTGACATCCTTCTTTGTCAATCGCTGTAAAGGTTTTGCAATCAATGAGAACCCATTTATCCACTGTCTGCAATAACCCACCATTCCAAGGAACATTCTCACCTCTCTTTGTGTCATTGGGGCTCTCATTCCTTTGATAATCCTTATCCTTTCTGTTGTCACTTTTCGCATCCCTTTCTCAATCTTATGACCTAGGTACTGTACTTCCTGTTGACAAAATTGCAGTTTTGATGGGGACACCTTGTGTCCTCCTTCTGCCAAATGATTCAGTAAAGCAATTGTGTCTGTAACACATGCTTCTTGGTCTTTGATGCCACTAATAGGTCATCAATATATTGGACCATCACAGATTTTTCAGGCATTTTCAAATCTTCTAAGGATTTCTCTAGAATCTGATTAAAAATAGAAGGACTTTCAGTATACCCTTGAGGAATACGACACCATGCTAAAATACGCTCTCCGAACAGGAACGCAAATAATGGCTGGCTGTCAGGGTGCAATGGAATAGAGAAAAATGCATGGCATAAATCAATAACTGTGTACCATTCTGCATCATGAGGGATTTGATACAGTATTACAGCAGGGTTTGGCACAATTGGGCAGCAAGGAATAACAATTTTATTTACCTTCCTCAAATCTTGTACTATCCTATATGTTCCATTTGGCTTTTTCAATCCCATAATAGGAGAATTACATGGGCTACTCATTATTTCTCTCAAAATTCCCTGTTCAATCATTTTATTAATTACTGGTGTTATTCCTTCAATAATTTCTGGTGTTAATTTGTACTGCGGGGTATTTGGGTAATTTGTTCCTTCTTTTACAGTAACTTTTACAGGATCAACTTCTCTCAGTAGTCCAATATCTTCGCCTGTGAAATCCCACACATCAGACCTGACTATTCCTTTCAATTCAATAGGAATTTTCTCCGCATCAAACACAGGAAACATATCATTCACTCCTGGTTCTAGTTCTACCATTGTCATTTTATACAGCACATCCTCATCTGGTGTCTGGAAAGCAATACCATCTGGGGTACAATAGATGGTACAATTCATTTTGCAAAGCAGATCGTGTCCTAATAAATTTACAGGACTACAATCACATACCACAAAGTGATGCATCTCTTTGAATGGTCCAATTTCCACCTCTATTGGTTTTGTAGGAGGGGTTTTAATCTGCCTGTTCGAAACACCTACAACTTGGATATATTCTCCTGAGAGAGGAAGTTTTGGAATTTCCACTGATCTAACAGTAGAACGGGTAGCACCAGTGTCCACAAGGAATTTAACATTTACACCATTCACTTTTCCATCCACAAATGGACCTGACTGATCTACCTCTAGAGTTGCGCCAAGCACGCACTCCTATTCCTCTCCTAGGCACCGTCATAAGCTTTCATCCGATTCATCTCCATCCTGCCGTAACCAATACTGCGAAACTGCAGCTCCGCGCGGCAATTTTGTTACCTGCTCTCCTCCGTAGAATCCTGCCTCTGTACCTTTGAGGATTTACACTCTTTGGAAGAGGTGGTTGCGGCACCTGACACTGTTGAGTAACTGCCTGCGGCTGTTGCAGCTGTTGGTAACACCTCATTCTGCACCTGTGGATTCAATAATTGATTTTCTACATTAACTTTTGGAGGAAATTTACACTCGTTTCTCCAGTGCCCTAATTTTCCGCAATTATGACATGGCCATTTCTTTTTAGCTTCTTCTATACTCATCTGACCTTTTCCCTTACCAATATTCGGTTTGGACTTGGTCTGTCCTGCATCACTAGACTGATTATTCATCTGAGCTTCTTGCTTTTCTGCAACCTTTACTTGTGCCCACATTGCCTTTTCCTTGAGTTTACGCTGTCTACACTCAATATCATCACTACAATATTTGGCATACCGTAATACCTCATCTACTGTGCTATTCTGCCAACACAACATATGCTGCTTAATCATTTCACTTATCTCAGGTCTTAGACCATATACAAATCTATACACAAAATGACTCATGTCTTTTTCACTCAAATTCTCGTAACCACTATACTGTTTAAAAACCAAAAGCAACCTCTCGTAGTAGGCATGTACAGATTCCTTACTCTCCTGAGTTGTTCTATCAATCTTTACCCAGTCCGTTTCTTTTGGTGGGATTTTATTTTTCAGAAACGTGATTGCCTGTTCATATTTTCTCATTACTTCTGAACCTGGGGCTCCTGTTTTTGCATCTCTAGGATATTCTTCCTTCGGCCAGTCAATTGTGATTTTACACTCTGTCCATAAATCTGCTGGAACAACAATCTCAAACAGTCCATCCAAATCTTCCCACAACACTTTTGAAACTTTTACAAACCTTTCTACCTGTCTGTACCATTCTACAGGTTTCTCTCTCAATCTTGGAAAATCATTTGTAAATGACAATATATCTTGTCTGGACCATGGGACATGTACATAACTTCCTCCTGGAGTTTCTCTCATTGGACACTCCATTACCGTTGGTTCTTTCTCTTTTACCGGAAAAACCAAGGATGCTTTATCAGTTGTTCCCTCTTTTCTTCTTATCCACCTACTTCTCCACTTGTCTACATCTCCCCATTTTCTCAGTAACACCATCAGTTCTTTTATCTGTGTTAATCGTCCTGAAGTGTTCAGATTTTCTATGTCCTTTTCACTAAAATCCACTCTGTACGGTTTGTGCAATCCTCTAATTTTTCCAAATTCTACTCCTAGTTCGTTCGCTGTCTCTTCCAATTTTTCATGCAAGTTCCTAGCTCTCCAAGTGATGCTTTTACACATAAACATTAATTCATCATCTTGATAAGACTTCAATCGATCTGTACCAATAGTCCCTAGAATCAGTTCCTCCATATCTATCTTTAATCTGATCACATCCAAAGGTTGTGGTTCGGCATCTTTCTTCTGCAAGCTCCTCACCCAATCATTTAATTCTTCTGCACTCGGACCTACGGGGGTTTTATTTACTTCTGCCCAGTTAACACTTCTCTCTGGAGTTTCAGTTGCTGACTCAGTTCCCATAGGAATCTTATTTGTCTGACTCTCATTAATTGTCAAATTTACAGGTGGACTTGACCTATATGGACAAGCGGAATCTCTTGCCTCTCTATTTTCTGAAATTCTCCCTTCTCTTACCTTTTGCACACTGGAATTTGATGGAATTATTAAGGAGTGTTCATCTATCTTTTGATTTTCAAATACTGGGATTACTGGCCCTATCGTCACTGGCACAGTCACAGCTTCCATATTCTTTGTTAGTTCTCTTATCTTTTCAGTCAACTCTCTTGTGGTTCTGGCTAATTCAGCTGTATTACCATTATCATGCTTCACAGTCTGTGGTGTTTCTAGTTTATCAAATGGGCTATTTATTTCAGAAATTTGTTCAGGGCTTTGATTTCTTACAGTTTCCATTGGCGGTGCGTTTGGAGTCACCACCGCAGAATTCTGTTGATATGGAGGGGGTCTTTTATTTAAAATGTCCTCCAGCAACTCATCCTCTGTGTCGCTAACTCCATATCCATATCTCTCTGATACTACATGCTTCTTTTTCTCCGTACACTTTCTTCCTGCTAATTCTTCACCTGTTCTGGCAGGAAACATGCCATCCGTCATATTAGCATACCGCCATCGTCTCATCCTGTCTTCATGATTCAATCTGCATACTCTTCCATGAACCAAACTATAATTCTTTGCACCTCTGTGTCTTTCCCTTTCATACATCTCATCTTCCCATTCACCTAAGGCTTCGAACTGTGTCAGTCTAGGTCTCGGTTCAAGTTTCATCATCTTTTCTCTCAAATTTCGAAGTACTGCTGTGCTAAACGAACCACTTTCTGGAAATGCCAATACTCCATCGCCTTTGGTATATTTCGCCCAATTTTCCAACCAAATGCAAGTATGATAGCCATATTTCAACATCATATGAGATGCTGGGGTTTTCGGCGGAGGGAGTACTTCTCCTTCCCTACTCACAACCTTCTTAAAGAAATTTTTAAGCTTCGCAAACCATGATGGTTTTTCTCTACCATACTCAAAATAAGCCATATTTCACTGTTCTTTTTACTGCTCGGCTATTCGGACCTATCCCAGCGCGTCTCACACCAACGCACCAATCCGAAAGCTTTTACGTCACTCTCACACTAACCTATCCCAGCGCATCTCACACTAATGCACCAATCAGGAAGCTCTTCGTTCTTCCACAACTGGCCAATACCAGCGAGGTTTTTGTTGACGTCAGTTCTACTCCTGCTTCTACTGACCCCTCCTTTACAAAAATTATCGGCACTTTTCTTAACTTTTCTTTTCAACTAAATCGATTAGTTACAACATAAAACACATTACCATTGTCTGTTTTCTCTAAACAAAAGAGATAGTTTATTCCAATCTTGCAAGAAATACTGTTTCGTTCGATAAGTGTAGCACTTCCCTCTACCTTACCCTTCTCTCAAGCAAGAGGTAAACCCGTTTCTCTGGGGATAAAACACATGTGGAGACTATACTGCTCCTGAGAATTAAGACCAAAGTTTCACAAGAGAACATGTTGCTATTTCACTCATATGTAATTCGTACGTGAAATTTCCCTAACATAACACAGTCCTGTGTTATCACCAAATTTGAAATCAGACAATGCACAATTCCGTGTGACTTCTCTTGCCACACGTGTCCACTTCCTACTTCCCGGAAGCTTCAAAATTCTGACTTACACATAACGTAATACAAACTTGACATAGAGTGTTAGACATGAAAATCAATAATCAATAATCACCAAACTAATCTATAGTAACCATAACTCTGCTACCAAGAAATCTGATCCAGCGCGGCTAAAATAAATTTTTCCTTTACGACTCTAACCCAGGAAAAACACCTACACAACTTTGATCACTTGAAACTTATGTCGGTGGGGCCCATAACACCGCATACATACATTCATTCAATCTCTGGATTAAACGCAAAGAAAAATTAGCTGCTGGACAAGCGGGGATACCTTATTAAAATGACAGAATTATAACCTATACATTATATACATTATCTTTGGATCCTGTCAGTTATAAACATCAAGGCACTCCGCTATTCGGTCGATGGACCATTTAGTAGAATTAGTTGATGGTGATCAAGACCAGCTCAATCACAATTAAAACCTTTAACATTTATTATCACAATTTTATTTAAAGAACCACAGACTCATTTTAGAGTTAGAATATAATTTTATCTAAACTTCTTCAAGCAAATAAGTAAATTTCTTTATTAAATCAAACATTTAGAAATTTCAATAAACATTTAAGAAAGATATTTAGGAAAAATTGAGAAGTACTCATTACCCTCGGCCTTAGGGCGATGTCAAGAATGGTTCACCAAAGAGAGACGAACCGCAGATCACAGGATAGGACTCCCAAACTAACCTCCTCGGACGCACCTCCCGGGGAAATTCCCGCAACGATCTCGTTCCTTCCCCAGTCAAAGTTCAGAGTCCAAAATGACAGAGTCTCTCGCAGCATCAAGGTGGAAAAATGAAAAAGCAAGAAGATTCCAACATTCATAATGTAAGAGCAGACTTTCTTATACCCTATTCTCTGGCTCACTATACTCAAAAGTTGCAATCTTTAGGGGCAAGAATCACGTTGGTCCATTGGAGGGGTGGTGATGGTCACCTCATCGCCCTCCTTGTTCGAACCGGTTTGGGGACAATAAAGCACACAATAAGTCTCATGATCATGGTGTCAAAAAGTAGTCCAATTTGTTAATCCATTTTGTAACAATCTTCGATGGTCACACATTAGTTCATCCCCTGTCACTCGACTTTTCCCATCCGTTCCCAGGCATATATGCTGAACACTTGGCACGCTCCTCGTTGCAGGTCAGGTTGGCCTTGACATCTCTCACTCCGAGCACAGGCCGCATACACGTGACTGAAGCATTCCTGCTGAGTCTGCGCGGGGGCCATCTTATTCAGCGCACGCGATCTCGTCCTGTCCAGCGGCCATTTTAGAAGCACGGCCTAGCAGGCCCGAACGAAACTAATATAAAACAAACACAACGAAAATTAAAACATAGAAAATAAGCCTTTCTGTTTACCACCCGCCATTCTAAAAACCAGTGTTAGATATTACCTAGCAGAAGCGACATTTAAAGCCATTTTACTTACCATCTGCATTCTTTGCCACAATACAATTCTACTATGCAGCACAAATCATGCAATTCACTCTACTTACTATGCAAATCACAATACTCACGTTAATTAGCTTCACATTTGTAAATAAATTAGATTTTGCACAAATCAGCATGTTGCCCACGTGTACTGTTTAATAAAAGTGTATTTTGTTGATTAATCCATGCATTTCAAACGGGTAGTGCTATTAATTGTTATGGGGTCATTAACTTCAAAGGGGTACAAATATTTTTGTTTCCCCTGCTCCATCACAACAGTGGTCGTGAAGGCTTCGTCTGCATAGTGGGCCCATCTCTGAAATGCTTTACAAAAATGATTCTCGTCTTCTTGCAACCGGATATCTGATGCTAATGTTTAAAAGTATTTTCGCCATTTATTGATACTGTAGTAATATTTGCAGTTTACGCTAAAATCTTAGTTCACTTTTATAGAGATATCATAATCTTTTTAGAGAACTGCAAATGTGTCCATTCTTCTTAGGTCGCTTAAGTATTGTTCAGCCCTGTAGCGTATTCTGTTCGCATAAAATACAAAATACAATTTTCCTTCTTTTTTTAAAATGTAATCACGTTTTTTTTATCGGTTTGGCTTCTGATGCAGGGGTGCCATTTTGCGCACTTAATCTGATATTTAACTGGCTAAACGTTCCTTTTCACAAATCCCAGCGGCGCTTCAGGTTTCACTAAGAGCAGCACATGTTGCATTGATACCTGGAGTGTCAGATTATCCCCTGGCTGCTCTACCATACAAAGAAGCAGCGTCAAAAAGGTGGCAGGGGAGTAGGAGGGGGTGGCAGCAGATGCACATGTTATGAAGCATGAAAAATGTGTGGGGGAGGAAATCATTAGAGCACCGGAGCAAAAAAATCAGAAAACAGCATTCTCGATGCTAATGTCTTGAGCAGTGTGTAGCAGGCTTGCATAATTGTTAGGCTATTCCTTCCACGCGTTGGCAGGTTGAAGCCGCGGGGACCATGGGAGAAGGGCAGCATAGGTCACCATAATTAGCATAATCACGCTAATAACGAGGTTATGTTGTTGCCCCCAGATGGAAATGCAAATGGAAACACGGGAGGGGCGCTAACGGGCTCGTTAGTGAAACACAGAAATAACATCACATTAACTTGTTTTCTCACTCGTAATTTCCAATTATTCGACCATATTTCATTGTTTATCGAAAACACGTCTTGTACAATTTGCACTACGAAGTATACATGCACCTCCTGGCATGACTGATGTGTTATACCAGCGCTCAAATCCTTAGCACATAACACTGATCTAGATACGTGTAAACCTACCAGTGTATAATACAACAATCACATGTATTAACAAAGTGGGAAAAGATGGGCTCTAGTTCTGTATTTCGAATTTGTACCCAGTAGATACAGAAGGTAATTAAGGCCAGGTGCAAACGAAATCCACATAACATCACTATTATATAATTGATGTAAGCAGAATTGTCAGCAAGGGTTCACACCTGCATAGAAACGCATGACTTGCCCATTAAAAACTCACACGCTGGTGTCATTTGTATTGAAGAGATGTTAAAAGCCACATTGTAACTATGAATGATGAAACATTTTATTCAGAAAAAAATTAAAGGAAAAGTCCGAGAGAGCGAGAGCAATTAAGTTTATGTAAAAATCTATTTTTTTCCTCCATCTGATGTCACTATGACACGAAGAGGCAGGCTAAATGCTTCTCTTTTTCTAAAATAATACGAAAATAGCAATTATTGCTTTGCAGGTATTTGCGAGGCAAACTGTCAGTTTCAGCTTGATTTTTTTCCTCTTTATGACAATAGATGAATGTATTTTTAGCAGCCTGTTCATGGGAAAAGAGAAGCCACAAGCTGGGAATTAGAGGCGTTTCTGGAGAAAGAAGAGGAAGGAACACTCCAAGGGCTTGTGAGGAGGTGGGTTCTGACCAGCCGCCTCTCTAGTTTTTTTTTTTTTTAACCTCGTGGTTTTTGGATCTCTGACTTGAGTAAGATTCCATTATTGAGTCTCATCAACTGTCATCTTCTGTCGAGCTGTAACTGGCAGCACCCACCTTTTAAAAGTAAAGTCATCTGCTGCGCAGCTGCAGTAAGAGGCCCTGCATTGGTTACACACAAACACATCACGATCACATGTCTACCCTGACTACCCAAATCAACTATGTGATCTCTTGCTTCCACTAACTTCACTTCCTCAGGAAAATCTTTGCTTCCTCTCTGACTGTCCATCCAACTATTGCCACATCTCCAACAGACTTGATTATTCCAATCCCCTCTGAGTGTATCTCACTGGCATGTTACTAGACAGACCCCAAAGAACAGCGATTCTCCAATAAAAATCCAAGGAGAATCTGAGTTTCATTAAAGACATGGAGGCTAGCATTATGCATTAATTCTTTTAATGCTACTCCATGCAGCACTTTAAAGAATACATTACATCGTAAACAAAAACAGTCCAGAACTAGAACCTTCCCCAACACATAGATAGTCCCTTCTCGGAATCCTTTTCCTCTATTAAATGCTAAACATTCTTCCTTCTTCTCATCCTTCTCTTATGAATCTCCTTCTTGCAAATGATCATCCTCCGTTCCGTAATAATTGTTTTCTGAAACAAGAAAAAATTGCTAAAAGCCTTTTCAATACAAATTACCCACAAGACATTTCCAAATGCTTTACTTTTCATTTACATGTTTTTTAAAATCATTTATCTCTATTAAAACAAAGAGTGGCGGGCTGGATTTTGCTAGCCTCCATGTCTTAAATGAAATTCAGATTCTCTTCGAATTTTAATTGGAGAATCGCTATTTCATTACAAGACCAGACACTATCAACATGCATGTTGGTAGCCCTTTAACACCACATTTGCCAGATACTTGGTAGGCTTACAATAATGTTTTGCAAAAACAAAAGTATTTGATCAATCAGCCGCTCTCATAATGTCTTCCAACCTCCCACCTTTCCAAAAGGCTTGATTTTCCATAGAGCCTCGCACTGAATGGGCTTTAAATTTCTGTAGATCAACACCAGCCTGTTGCATAGTACATTTTACCCATCTTGCATTTGTTGCAGTTGTCACAGCTTTAAATCATTTAACAAAAGATATCATCAATTTGATCACTCCATCAGGACGATACTCTTCCATTCTAGAATCATAATCTTTCATATAATCTACCACACACAGCTTCTTACAAGCCTCAAATTTTGGACAGAAAATCATATCTGACATTGTCTTAGTTCTTTTTGTAATATAAAAAATCACTCCAAAAAGATCATAAATTCTGTTAATCACCTCCAAGGCCTTTACATCAGAAACTCTGCGACATAAACCTAAGCATAGTAAGGAGGATAACCTCATAGTCAGTCTTTACAATTCTATATATCTATTACTAGGCCATGAGATCAAAAGAGATCACATATTGACATTCCACAAAACCTCATATCTTGCTCTAGGAGGTCTTCATAATCTGATTATTTTCTATACTCTATAAACCAACACATTCTTTCCCACACTTTTACCATCAACATGACTGTGTTCGGCCGACTCTGCAGATCTGTAGCAATTTATAGTTATATAACTAAGGGCATGATTTAGATCTCGTTGACAGGTTAAACCATCACAACAGTGATAGATAACCCATCCGCATAAGTATAAATCCCATAGGATAGAATGGGATTTATATTTCAGCGGATGGAATATCTGTCACCATTGTGATAGAATAACCCGGCCGCTGAGATCTAAATCAGGCCCTAAGTCCTTTCTCAAATTGCTCCACCAGAAAATTGACCACTTCCACTATAGGAGCCACCACGGGATCCAAACTCCTTTACTTGCACCAAAAACCCATATTTTCCATATTCCCTTATATCTACGCCTAGCACCCCATGCCCAAGATTCCTCGAGTAATTCCTCTGCCTTTCCCAAAAGTCCTGACACACCTGAAGATCATCTGACATTTTCCAAACAAGAAGGTTCAAAACCCCTGTTTGAACTAAGGGATGTTCCTCTCCATCTCTCAAATGACCCTCTTCTGCAGGTAGATACAAGGGCACCTTGCATGCAAGTTCTAAAAGCATTGGAAACCAAGCCTGTGACACCCAAAATGGAGTTACCAACACTAGAAGACATTCTTCTCTCCTCACCTTCTGCTGAACTCTCCAAATCATAGCAAAGGGGGGAAACGCATATGCGATCACTCCCCTCCAAATCTGTGGAAATGCATCCACCGCTAAAGCACCTGGATCCAGCATTCAACTGTAATAATCCTACACCTGAAATGTCAACCTGCTCTCAAAGATATCCATCTCAATAGGGCCCCCGAGTCTGTCTATCTTCCTGAAAAATGACTGATTCAACTTCCGATCTCAGAAAATCTTTAAAACCTTGAATTCCAATCCGAAGTTACATTTTTCTTCCCAAGTAAATATTCTGCACTCAGACTGATGTCGTGCTCTAAATAAAATAACCAAAGCTCTCTCACCAAATCTGTCAATCCCTGTGCCCCCTGATCGATTTATATATGCTACTGCAGAAACATTGTCCATTTTTAACAAAACTGCTCTCCCTTGCAAAATGTGCCTGAAACTTGTGAGAGCATAAAGTCCTGCTGTTAAGTCCAAACAGGTAATATGTTGCTCTCTTTCTATGTTTGATCACAATCCACCAGTTCCCTGTGCACCCAAACGTGCACCTCAACCGGATAGGCTTGCAACAAAATCTGGTATGCATCCAAATATCACTTGCCCATTCCATGCATCCAAATTCTCCAAACACCAATACAGCTCTATCCTTGCCTCCTGATTTAGAGTTATGATCTAGAGTTACCTCATCTCAATACCATAAGCTTGCTCGAAGGGCTCTTGCCTTTACTCTTTACAATGCTTGATAATGTAAAGGACCTGGGAATCCTTCTTGAAGTAAAGAGGATAACAGGCCTATCAATCTCGATAGTTCCCTCTAGGTCAAAAAATCTCTTTTCAATACTTCACAAATTTCTTTCTTTATTTTGTCCACTTTCTTCACTGGAAGAAGTAAGACCACATTGACTATATATATTAGGAAACCTAAAAACTCCAAAGAGCGTGTTGGAATCAACACTGACTTTTCCTTGTTTACAATGAAACCCAGACTCTCTAATAGACTCTTTACTATCTCCAACTCTGTCTGAAGCTGATTCAAAATTTGAGACATAATCAGAATGTCGTCTAGATAAACAATCATTTGAATTCCCCTCTCTCTCAGGTAAGCTACCACTACTCTCATTACTTTGGTAAAACACCAAGGCCCGATGGTAGACCAAACCGAAGGCAGCAAAACTGATAAGCTTGATTCTTCCAAATAAGCTGAAGAAAGGGTTGCCTGTCCTTTGCCATCGGTATCGTAAAGTTTCAGATTCAACTTTACCAACCAATCGTTCCTCATAGTATATCTCTCAAAAGATGGATACCTTCCATCTTGAAATGTCTGTATACTAGAAACTTGTTCAAATCTCTTAAGTGTATTACTGGCCTCCATTCTTTTATTTTTCCTCCACCAGGAACAGAGTACTTACAAATACGATTTTCTTTTTGTTCACCTCAACTATTGCACCTTTCTGTAACATACTGTTTATTTCTCCTTCTACCACACTCTCTTGTTCCGAATTCAACACTAGTTGCCTCTGTGGCTCCTATTGAAAGGGCATCTCTGTAACTCTATTTGAAAACCTTGGATAGTTTGCAGCATCCATGGGTCTTGTGTTATCTTTTTCCATATTTTGGTGAAATGTTTAATTGACCACCTACTCTTCCTTGGAAAGAAGAACTCACTGTACTCACCCCAGGAGCCAGATGGTCTCTGACCACGGGACTTACTTGCTCTTCCTCACTGAAAGATAGAAGTGTGTCTCTGTAGCGGTTTGGTAACCTCTTCCATAACCTCTAATTCTCTAGCTGTTGAAGTGGGACCTTTGGAAACCTCGCCGGAAGAAAGTCCCATTCTTCCGGCCCTGCCAAAAACACCCCCACTAAATAATCTGCTCATATTATTTTGTGCCTTGTCTAGAGCAGGGAAAGTGGAGACATATTTTCCCAAGCTCTTGATCATACCTGCTCCAAAAATAATCCTTCCAGAGATTCACAAGCTTTCTTACTTTCTTAAACACTGCTTTCCTTCTTTCTGAGTTAAGTTCCGCATTAGTGTTACCCAGCAAAACAATAGCCCTTTGGCTCCAACCTCTTAACAGGTCTAAATCTAGAGGAAGGCCTCTAATATGAGCTTCTTTAGATATATTAATTATACAGGCTAAGAGCCCAACCACATCCAAGAGCCAATATTGACATTGCTTCAACAACCATTCTAATCCCTTACTGGGATCTCTGCCCATTTTAAAGAAGAATGTGATCATCTCAGGATCTTAATTAGGGGTGAGACAGATCGTCTATTTCTGGCCTTGAACACTCTGCTTTCAATATATTTCTCACTTCTTTTTGAAGAGGATTTCTTTCTTTATAAAGTTCCCCACATTTTCCAGGCACCACCACTCTGCACGTCTAGGATGATTAATGTTATGGGGCGAGAACATTTCCTCTCCTAGAGGATTTTTAATAGAGTCTTTTGAAGTAGACGGTGCACCATCTGCAAAACGGTCAACACCTCCACCATCCTCCTATTGGAGATCTAACACATATTCATCAATAAATTCATGATCCCCTTTCAAATATATAGTCTCTAAAAAACTCATCTTGAGTAATACAATCCTGCGTGCCGCATAGGACACCTCTCTTCTAAGTTTGCGTGCCCCTAAGAACACCCCTCTCTTTTAAGGTGCTCAGACCTAGCATTCCTTTCAGGGGAATATCCCCTTGTTCAATATGCTTTGTTTTCCATTTCTTTTTTCCTCTTTTTTCTCCATTATCTGATTCTGCTTCAGATAGAGTCCAATACTCATTCTCTGATTCATTTTTCTTTTCCTACTTTCCATAACCTTATCTACAGTTTTGTGCATACAGCTTCTCATCATTTCATGTTGTATTAATCTCTTAATTATCTCTTCATTCATTTTTCCCTCAGGGATTTCAGGGACATCTTTAATATTTTCTGCCATTTAAAAAAAAACTTAAAATACATTCTTTATCTTGCCCAAACACAAACTGAGTAATGACACAACCTAACTAACTATTTGTATTCAGAAAAAACCTCTCTCCTATCATCTTTCACCTTAAACCGATATGGTAACTGTCAGAAAACAGCTTGCCGTGTTATTTCATCAAAAAACGGCAGTGTATAGTCTATTTTTTTACATTTGGACAAGCCCAATCCAAGGTGGTTTCTTGTTTCTGTGGGATTTCAGCTCCTCACTGTTTCTCACGTCTTTCCTCTAACAAAGGAACTGTCACTTGCATATTGTTAAGTGGCATGTGAGCAGCTTCCCTTGCAGTCTTTGCATTACTCGCCGCGAGCACTTTGCCTCGTGGGCTCGACCACGCTCGCGATGGGCACTATGTCTCGAGGACTGGGCCTCGCTAGTGCAGGGCACGCTGTGCTCCTGTAGCTATGCACGAGAAAACCCTTAAGCTCACGCTAAGTCTGCGCTCGACTCGCATTCTAAAAACAAATTAAACAATGAAAACGTTCCCATATGTAAAGAACAGTCTATTACCATCATGCTAAAATCAATCACTTCACCAGCGTTATATCATACATTCTTTACTAATCGATTTTAACCAAAACGATCCTGCAAACAATACATAGCTGATTGCTTCCATAAATTGGAAACCAAATTCTAAAATTAAACATACACACCAGTATAAAATATTATATATCAGCGAAAATAGTAAGTTGATGTTACAATGGTTAGGCAAATGTCACTGGTTGCCGACTAGTAATGTCTACAGTAAAGTTCTGTCTGGCTTAATCATGGTCATAGTTATAGAATTTCATTTCTATTCTAGTGCTGTATATAATGCTGTATATTTGACTGTGTCCTTGCACATTTTTTATGGCCATTGGGTGTTGCATACTTTGTTTTCTCCTTTTTATCTCTTTTTAACTGGTCTCTTTTATGATATTTTTCTGAAACAAGAATTTTAAAGTTTTTTATATTCATGTTTTATATATGAGATATAATGGTTTTATGACTAGTTCTGAATTTTCTTATTTACGTACGGCCTCGAAGCCCTCAAATCCTAATTGTAAATAACTATGTATATATGCCATTTATTATGATCATAGGGTGTATGTACACGCAATGGGAATGCAGTGTGTATTGTTGTGTATATCTTTTGTGATCTTAGCGATCGAAATAAAGATTATGAACTGAACTGAAATATTATATATATACGCACAGAAAGATGGTGAAAAACTTAAACAAGAAATTGATTTGCTAACTGCTAAACTGAAAGAATTATACAATGAAGATGAATTTGATTCTGAAATGGCCAAAATTGAGACACGTTTATCTAAAGTGGAGGATGAGATCAAACTTAAAAAACAGAGGAAATTTCGCCGGGATGAGATTGACTATGCAAAAGGCCAAATTCTCACTTTTGGAAAAAAGTTCGACCATCTAAGAACGGTGGCGGATGAAGCCCCTGTTGAGGAGGTACCATCCACATCAGGGACAGCAAGAGATAAAGAAACAAACTTGCCGAGTACCACAGTGAGTGAAACTATGGATAGTAGCAAGGATACACATGATGACAGTAATGCTCCAGCATTAAGAGAACCAGCAGGAGTAAAAAACAATTTTTTAAAGGAGGTCAACCTCATGGCCCGCGGAAGAGCCACCAACACAAGCAACAGGGGGACACTAGCCAAAAGAGGTCGCGGACGAGGAGGCAAAGGAGGCAAGCAGCAGCAATAAGATCAAGAATCAACCCCTGTGGGAGTTTTAACAAGGGGAAAGAAGTCAGGAAAATGATGGACAAAAAACAGTGGTAAACTTATCCAATCTGACTTTGACTACACATCAAATGAATGTTTTATCCTTAGGACTGTCATTTTGTCCGACTGCTAATTTCAATTATACTGATTGTCGTATTGATTTATTTCAGTTTGTACGCAAACTAAAAATCAGGAAATAGTATGCCACTATGCCAAAAGAAAAAATTGAGAAACAAAAAGAGAAAAGCAGTATACTTGATGTAAATGATTTAGATATTTTACACATAATGCATGAGCTGCAGGACGAACCTAACTTTATTGATAATCCTGTCCTTAATTTAGTCAACGATGACATTGACATTGGCATGAGCGCACCCTGTGGTTTCAGACCCAAATCTGTCTTTTTGCCTCAAATTATGAACGAGGCAATTACTGTGTTTGAACAGGGCATGATAAAATAACTTAAAAGCCTTAATTATAAAAGAACTAATGGCATTAAAAATCTCAAGAAAGCAGAGATACAGGCCATTAAAGAACTGCAGGACGACAAAAGCATTGTCATAAAAAAATCGGACATAGGAGGGAATGTTGTAGTATGGCCACTGTCAATGTATCTCAGTGAGGGCATGAAACAATTGAATGATTGTGAACGCTATGAGAAATCATCCATTGATTCCTATTAAATGAGTAACAAATTGTATGTTAACACGTTGAGTGACTGGAAGGACCAGGGAATCCTGGAAGAAGAAGAATTTAGATTTTTACATTGTAAATTCCCTAAAATCCCCTCACTCTACTTATTACCTAAGTTGCATAAAGATGCAACTAATCCACCAGGGAGGCCCATTGTCTCTTCACGCGACAGCATGTTAGAGAACACGTCTAAATATGTAGATCACTTTCTCCAGCCGTGGGTGCAAGCTCTCCCGTCTTACATACGTGACACAGGCGATTTTTTGAAGTGCATAAATGATATTGAGTGGAAAGAAGAGTACCATCTCTTAAGTCTTGATGTGAATAGTTTGTACACATGCATCCCCATGACCTGGGGATGGATGCATGTAGATACTTTTTGAAATCCAGATCAGTATCATATTTGAGACACACTGAAATGATCATTGAAATGATCGGGGTGTGCCTCATGAATAATTTTTTCTTATTTGATGGAAATATTTATAGACAGACACAGGGGACGGCAATGGCCACTTGCTTCGCCCCCAGCTTAGCAGGACTGTACCTCGGCTGGTGGGAGGAGCAAGTTGTCCACAACATCGAACTTTTTGCCCATGCCGTCCTCTGGGTACGTTACATCGACGACATTTTCTGCATTTGGAGTGGATCACAAGATGAAGCTCTTGAGTTTGTGTCCATTCTGAATGACAACTCACTCAACCTTTCATTCACGAGTCACCTTGATAAAAAAACTATTGAATTCCTTGATCTTAGACTCTCTGTCCAAGAAGGCAAACTTGCCAGTTACTTGTTTAGAAAATCTACGGCAGGTAACAGCCATTTGAGAGCCGATAGTTGCCACCCAGGATCTTTGATTGAAAGTATCCCGTATGGCGAGCTTCTACGCGTTAAGCGCAATTGTACACCAAGGAGGGTTTTAATAATGAAGTCGTTACTATGACTAAAAGATTCCAAGAAAGAGGGTACTGTAACAGAACCATCAATTAGGCAGTTAACAAAGTGATGGAAGCAGATAGAACGAAGCTACTGTGTCCCAGAACCAAAGAGGCAGGAGAACAAAGAATCAGGTTCATAAGTAAATTCAATAATCAGTCGGGGCAGCTGAGAAAAAGTCTCAAGAAGTATTGGCATGTCCTACAAACTGATTGTGACTTAGCACAAGCAATAGGTGAATATCCAGAAATAACATTAAAAAAGGCAAGGTCTTTACAAGTCTCCCTGTGTCACTCTGTGATACAGCCTGACAGTACGCATAGCACCATCAAATACTTTTTCACGTGCAATGAATGCAAGGCCTGTAAGTTCAGTAACAGTTGTAAAAAGGTTTCATTATCATCTATGCATAAACCATTTTGCATTAACAAACACCTGACATGTAATTCAGAGTATGCGGTGTATGCTTTTTTGTCCCTGTAAACTTGCCTATATAGGCAGTACCATATACAGGGCTAAAAAACGCATACTCGAGCACATGCGTGCCATTCATAACAACAATAGAAATTATCCCATGGCACGACATTTCCAATTGAAACATTCCCAAAACAGTAATTTGTTGAATTTCGTGGTGCTAGACAATATACCTAAAAGGTTGAGAGGGGGAGATCGCACCACTGAGTTGAGGAGACTTGAGTCAAGGATGATAATTAAGTACAACACCCTATATCCTAATGGTATGAATATGGATGATGAAATGGCTGTTCATTTAGGCTAAATTTTGTCTTTTATATTGTAACCTCTCTTTTCTTCTGTAATAGGCCTATGCCTTTTTAATTAAGTGTGTTTGTTCTAATCTGGTTTTAATCATTACTTGTGTTTGTATCTGTTCTAGATGGAGAATTCTACTAAGCAGTGAAGCCGTCATACCTAGAATGAGTCAGCGAGTTTATGGATGCATTTAGACGTGGTTTAGGAAGTCCTATGAAGTCTAGGGTGCAAGAAGTTATAGAGATACAATTGATTTGGCGCAACGCCGTATATGCATCTGTAATATTTTATAGACAATTATGGACGCCAACCGGGCAGGTGAACTTTTGATAATTTGCCCACTGGGGCAGGATTGACGTTGTTCATTTCGAGTTGAAACCAGATTAGCTATTTTGGATGAAATATGTTATGTGTATACAGCTGCATTATTTGGTTTTGCCACTAGGCTTGTATTTCTCAGTTTCTGACTGCAATCGTACAGAAAGGTCACTGTGTATTTTGCAGATTCTACCAAAATCTATGATGACACCGTTTTAATGTGTTTTGCATACAATAGGTTACTTGCATAGATACATGTTTAATATTGGCCCACTTGGGCACAATTGCTTGCTATTGCCATATGGAGTTATACTGACCATGTACGGAAATAATGCCCACTGGGGCTATATGATTTCAGTACTGTAAACGTACTCACTAGTGCAGATCAATTTAGCTTATAAGCTCATGTCACTGCGTAATGCTTTTTCCTGTTGGATTTATGCGGTTATGAACTAACAGGTGTCTATGATTTATACATCATTTATATTCACCTTTTATAGCTGCCATTACGGTTTCTGAACGTTATAATTTTTTCACAAAAATGTTTACACGTTTTAAGGAATGCCAGATATTATTTTGCCCGTATCAATATGCAATCATTGACACTACTCATGAAATGTATTGTGCTATTGAATCACTGCTTGTCTTTATTAACAAAACAAGAACGTACATTCAAAGTATTTTTTCTATGTTTATGAATTTGTTCACACGCCATGTTTCTTTAAATAGATTGAAAACAAGCATATGCCTAACCCGTAAGCAAGGAGTGGGTTAAACTCCGAAACGCGTTGTTTTTTTTTCTTTGTTGTTCGTGTGTGAATTAAACATACGCTCTGCTGGGAAAACGAGTGGAGGCTCTGATTTATTTGCCTGGGTGATTTATACTGGGAAATGTTGCAGTTTGTATTGGATTTATGAGGCTCGCTACCTCGCCGACCACTCTTCACTGGAGGAGGCTGGAGCATACGCGACGTACTTGGCTGGATATATATATATATATATATATATATATATATATATATATATATATATATATATATATATATATATATATATATATATATATCTCAAACATCTGACAGTTATATCTAAAGTAAAATAACATGCTACTTATCTGATGAGGAGCAACATTTAAAAGAGGAAGAGGATTCAGACAAGGGACTAGTTATTTATTGGGCAAGGTTCTAGCAAAAGTATTAAAGCATAATGAGAGACTCAGGTACTGATAGAAATCCAGAATGTGAATGTCCAGTTGCTTTACATGACTCTATTCCAGCTGCATACAGGCAGCTACATTAGCTTTGTTTCTAAGTATATTGAGTTTAGGACACCTAATGGTTCATCACTATCTCTATTTGGAGGTGTCATTTTTCTTAAAATCAGCCACATTCCTTACCATCCTACTCACCTGCTATGATCTGAAACAAAATTCCTTCTGGTGTTTCCTGCCTTTGGGCCTTCTCAAATGGAAGCTAATCCCTTCTTACTTCTCACCCCTAGACTTCAGAACTATTTCCAAACAGTATCAAATTGAAAACCATCTAGCATTTAGAAATTGTTAAACGTAAAGCTCCCATCTTTTGTTAATGCAACTCTGGCTTTTCTTTCCTCTACTGTTTGGAGTGCTATGATACCGTTAGAGACTGCAGACTTTACAAAGATCAACTCATTTATTCATTTATCAAAGCAATCTCAAAGTACTATGATAGAACATTGCATTCTCTCTGCAAAAAAGGAAAAAAGTTCTGCTCACAAACCCATTGTCATACAAATAGCATGGACTTAGTTGACAAATCAAGTGCTCAGGTGTATATTGTTCATGTCTCAAAAATGCCCGCCCCCCCCATACTCATATTGTCCAATGGAAAAAGCATATCTCCTGAAGCACCAAGGATTAGTTTCAAAAATTGCTTAAGGTCCAAATGGGTGTTCCAATGCCCATCACACAATTTTAATTTCGCTTCCAAGAACCACACACCCTAGTGCTTCACATCTCAATTGCAAACACACAATAGTGCTTCACAGTTCAACTACGAACACAGCACTACACACTATGAGAATCAGATGCATATGAATTAGTCTAATTCCAAAGTATAGCTATTCCAGAGCACAGGATCTCAAGATGCTTTACCATGATGAGACCACATTTGACAAGCTATTGATGCAAGTCAATAGTTAGATATTAGGGCATTTTTTTAAAGGGGCCATCCGGTGAAGGAAAAATAACAGTTTTTTTTACCCACTCCTGCATCACTAACAAATACTTCATGTTCCTGCGCATTTCCCCATCCCCAACTCGGCATGTGCTAGGCCTTTTGATCTGCTGTTTGAGTTCCTGTGTTAGGGAGGCGCTGCTGCAGGGATCCCAGCGGCTTGTTGATAGTTTTTCCTGTCTTGGTTCAGTCCTCAAGTTTCTGCTGGAGCAGAGGCTGAGCAGAAAAAAGGGAGAAAAAAAGGTGGTAAGGTGCCCAGCATTTGGTTCGGTGTTTGAGTTGCTGACTGTTTGCTATTTAAGATTTTATGACGTGGCCTTCATTATTGGTGCATGTTTAGGCATCTGCAGTGCTGGCTGCTGCCCTCCTTCCCTCACAGTTTTGGATGTCATGCAACAAATAGTACAAACTGTAATTTTTCAATGTTTTCTTTGAGACCTTATATTGTCAATCAACTAATCAGGATTTATAAAGAGCGACTAATCACCCGATAGGGTATCCAGGCGCTTGCAGGTCCCAGAGGCTTATTCGAACAGCCAGGTCTTGAGGGCCATTCGGATTTCCCGAAGTGAGGTGATGGTCCAGAGTTGCGCTGGGAGGCTGTTCCAGGTCTTTGCTGCAATGTGCGAGAAGGAGGTCCTTCACTTCTGCTTCTTTGGATGCAGGGAGTATGGGCAAGTGAGAGGGAGGTGGAATATAGTCTTCTTGACAGTTGGTGGAAGTTCAGGTGGTGGTTAACGTAGTAGGCTCCTTGGTTGTGTAGAGCCTTGTGTGCGTGGGTCAGCAGCCTGCAATTGGATTCTCTTCTGTATGACGAGCCAGTGGAGTTGCCTGGGATGGGATGTGATATGGGTTCAACAGGGAAGGCCGAGGATAAGTCTGGCTGCAGCATTCTGTGATGTCTGAAGTCTCTGAAGGAGGTGTGTGGTGATTCCTAGGTAGAGGCAGTTGACATAGTCCTATCGGCTGGTGATGAGGGCCTGTGTCATGGTGCATCTCATTTGTGGGGGCAGCCACTTGAAGATCTTACGTAGCATGTGCAGAGTGAGGAAGCAGGCGGATGAGATGGCGTTGATCTGTGTTTTCATGTTGAGCTTGTATTGATGATTCTGAGGTTTCTGACATAGTCAGAGGGAGTGGGTCAGGTCTGAGGTCTGATGGCCACCCAGAGTTGTTCCATTTGTTGCTGCTGTTGCCGAAGATCAGCACTTCCATATTGTCTGTGTTCAGCTGCAGACAGTTGTACTTCATCCAGTCGGTGACGCTTGTCATGCATCAGTGGAAGTGTGTTCTAGTGATGGTGGTGGCATCGTCGGTGTGTGAGAGGATGAGCTGGGTGTCGTCTGCATAAGTAATTGTGTTGAGACGGTGGGATCTGATGATGTTGGCCAGTGGGGTCAAATATACATTGGAGAGCGTGGGGCTGAGGGATGAGCCCTGGGGGGACACCGTAGGTGATCTCCTTCAGTTCAGAGGTGAAAGATGGGAGGTGGATCCTCTGGGTTCCTCCAGTGAGGAAGGAGGTGATCCAACTGAACATGTCCCCTTGGATACCGATATGGTGGAATCTTTTGATCAGCCTGTGGTGGGCTATGACACCAATGGCTGCCGATAGGTCGAGGAGGATCAGAGCTGCTATTTCTCATCAGTCAAGGAGGGTTTGGAAGTTGTCAGTGGCTGCAATCAGGGTGGTTTTGGTGCTGTGATTGCTGCGGAAGCCATATTGGGAGGCGTCGAGTAGCTGGTTCTGCTCCAGGTGTGTCATGAGCTGCTTGTTGATTATCTTTTCCAGTACCTTCGATGGAAATGGGAGCAGGTAGATTGGCCAGTAGTTTGTTGGCCTATTTTGGATAATTGCACTTTGAGAAAGAGAACAGTGTTACTTTAGGGTTTTTAAAAAAAAAGTGTTGTCTTAAGAGTAGGGTTTTGGATGTACCAGGAAGTATGGCGCCTTACTTTGTGTGCGTATGATGTGTGTGGTGTATGAATGATACGGTGCTGCCAGGTCAGGGGAAATCACCCTATAACCCCTGTATGTGTGTGGGTAGAAACCCGCACAAAAGTCAGAAAAGCAGTGTCCTGGGCACACGTTATAGAGTGAAAACAATGGTTAATAAAGTCTCGTGCATTTGGAGAGATATCATGTGAGGTCCACACAAGTAGATTAAAGTCTCTTTAGTTGTTTAATCTTTATCGTAAAAGGACACAACCAGCCAACACGTGTTTCGTCACAGTGGGAAGTATCCCGTGACTTCTTCAGGGCTGGGAAAGATATAAAAGGGTAATGTAAACATGTAACCTACAAGAATGCAAAGTTGTATCAGAGCAGATCCTGGTGTTCAGAACAAAAGATCACCCTTACGTGTGGAAACCCTAAAAGAACAGTGTAGAGGCATATAACAGTGACTTCACACAGAAAAACGCACAGACCTGGTGAAGAAAACGCGTGTTAGTACAAGATGGCGTTGGTATTTTACAAGAAACCTGGAGAATAAAATTGCATTAGGGAGCGGCGCCTGACCACAAGCATAACGTGGTGCGTGGTGACGTGAAAAAACATGGTGCCATGAAGTGAAAATAAGCTCATGATTGGAAACATTTAAATATGCAATGCTCCAAAATGTGTATCTGCTTGAAAAATATAAAAACAATGCATAGAGTAATGCAAAGACCTGGCTTAGTGACAAGTTACTTAATATGGATTCAAAACCAGTAAAGGGAATACAATCATTCACAATCGGTGGTTGGTAATAAAGACCAAAATAATTCAAGTAATGACTGAACCGTAATGTATAGATGATGTTAATGGTGGGTTAATGTTCCAACGGGCCTGATAAAAAAGTGTAAGTACTGAAAATAAAAGGCGCAAAATAGCAGGGCACAAGGATGCCAAAGGGAAGAGAAAGGAAAGAAAAAAGGAAATAATAGAACTGGCTACCTGAATGAGAAAGCGTAGATGTCTTTGGGAAATCTGGTGAAAAAATAATATAAGTAAGGGGACAAGAATTTCACAAAAAGGTCGGCACCTAAAGAAAAGGAGTAAAAGTAAGGGTCCTCACCGCACCGCTGGTGATAATTCCGACCCGGCTGGTCTGGAGTAAGGAAATAACAAATAATGGAGAAGTCCTTGGGAATGTTATAAAAGAAACAGGGAGGCTCCTGAAAAAAAGGAATTTCTTTTTGAGTAAAACGGGCGCGCATGTGTGACACGAATGATTAAGTATAGGAAGTGTGGCACGAGAGGATCTTACCGATGTAACGGAGATCCCAGAAAGTAAGTGCCTGTATTCGTGTTGAGGGGCGGGTCCACCGCTTCAACAAGACCTGTAATTAGAAAGAGCTACTGTATGAGGGGGCCACATAAAAATTATAGAAAAAAGGGGGGCAGTAGCAAAAACGGGGGTTGTATTAACAGTGAAACGTTCAAAACTGGCTTACTTATAGCGGGTGTGCTAAGCAGATTGCAGGCACTGGTTCACCTCTGTACCGAAAATGGACAGAGTGCTGACCCAGAAGTGCCTGCTTATACTGGCAGCTAGAAAGAAAGACTAGACTGCAAACGTAAGCGACGGAAACCAATAGAAAAAACTAAAATGGTTCCCGCTATTGGGTAAACACAGGATTCAAAAGACTTCTGAGTTTCTATGTGCGGATGGAGAAAGGGTGACAGGAAAGAAAAAGAAGTAAAGGAGAATGAAAATAAAAATAAAAAACACAGGGAGCCAAAATGAAACCTAGAGCAAGTCCTGCGAAAAAATATAATGAGAAGGGGAGAGGAGGCAAAAAAGCCTGGGCGTTCTACTGAATATAGACCAAAATAGTTAAAAGGGTGATTGTGGAATACACTGAATGTGTGTATACCCTTGTTGCAGTAGCAGTTATAATCATCAAAGTCCACAGCATAGTATGTTAAACACGGTAAATTATGATTCAAGTGAAGGCATGCTGGTGTTATGTTTGACTTCAAAGGATGCAGTGAAAAAACGATTACAGCTATTTGTTAGTCCTGTACTTAGTTGGGCTATGAAGCACTTAGTTGCCAAGAAAGTATTGCATCTCGTGGTCACTGTTCAATCCGTGCTTCACTGTATGGAGGCGCATGATCCAGGTGTCTTCCATGCGTCTCAGCCTTAGTTCCCTGCTGCCACCTCTGATATTTGGTTCCGTCACGTCGATGCCATAGAAAGAGAATCCTTTTTGGGGACCTTGGGATGGACAAGTTGCAGCGTGCACTGCCATAGGGTATCTGGCATCTTGTTGACGAAGTGCTCTTACATGCTCGCTGATTCTTTCCTTGAGCGGTCTGATGGTGCTTCCCAGGTACTGACCCTTACATGTGCATTCTATGATGTATACCACAAATTTGGTATTGCAATTGATGTTCTGTTTGATGTTATAGTTACTCCTTTTATCAAAGCTGGTGAAATCCTTGGTTCCGTGTTTGGCCCATCTGCACACTCCACAACAGCCGCATTTGTAGAAGCCTATTGTGTGTGCTGTGAGCCATGTGTTGTCCACAGTAGTTCGTGGAACTGTAGGACTGAGTCTGTTCCTGAGCGTCCTACCTCGTCTATAAGTGATCTGGGGTCGGGTGGTGATGAAGTCACTGAGTGTTCTGTCAGCTTGCAGGACTCCCCAGTGTTTGTTAAGACTTTTCCTGATTACAACACTCATGTCGGTGTAGTCTGTAACTAATCTCACTGGTTGTTTGTGGGGTTGGGTTCTAATCCTGTCGCGCAGTGTGTCATCTCTGTGTGTATTGGCTATTTTGTTCTCAGCTTTGTTAATGTTAAAAGGTTTGTATCCTCTTTTCTTGAATCTGCTTTTCATATCTGAGATGCATTGCTTGAATTCTGATTCCTCGCTACAGTTTCTCCTAGCTCTAACAAATTCTCCATAGGGAATCGCCTGAACTTGCTGTGCCGGGTGGGAACTCTCAGCATGCAGAATGGCGTTACAAGAGGTTTCTTTGCGAAAAAGTCGACTGCGCAACTTGTCTCCCCTGATGTATAGTTCAACATCTAGAAAAGTGATGTTGGAAGTGCTAGAGTTCTTGGTGAATCTCATATCCATGTTGTTAGAATTGAGATAAGTGCAAAAGTCTTCCAATTTCTCATGAGTACCTGACCATAGTAAAAGACAATCGTCAATGTAGCGGCCCCAAAAAATAATGGAGTCTGCCCAGGGAGCTCCCTTAGTGCCCAAGATCCATTCAGCTTCCAAACCGCCCATGTACAGATTTGCAAATGAGGGCGAGAATCTAGAGCCCATGGCAACCCCTTTGATTTGTTTGTACCATCGTTTATCAAACATAAAAAAGTTGTTGTTGAGAATCACCTCCATCATAGTGATGAGAATGGTAGTGTGTTGCCATTGAGTGGCTGGCCTGTTGTGTAACAGTCTTGTAATGACTTTAAGGCCTACATCTGGTTTGATACTGGTGTAAAGGGACACCACATCTAAAGTGATCAGAATCATGCCTGGTTGCCATTGTAAGTCCGATAGGATGCTTAAGATATGTTTGGTGTCTTGGATGAAGGATGGTAAGTTCTTAACCATGGGTCCTAAGAAGATGTCAACATATTGTGCTAGTCTCTCTGTGGGGCTGCCTATGCCCGAAACAATAGGTCTGCCAGGTGGGAAAGGTGCCTGTTTGTGTATTTTGGGTAAGGTGTATAGCCAAGGAAAGGTGGGTCTGAATACCTTCATGTATAGGTGCTCGTCTTCATCAATAAGACCTAATGTATGCCACTCTGCTAGATGTTTATTGATTTTAAGGGTCAAAGGTCCTATTGGATTGTATGTAAGTGGTAAATAGGTTGTATCTAACAATTGTGTTATGATTTCGTTGTGATAGTCCTCCCGGTTCATGACTACGACGTTGCCCCCTTTGTCGGCTTCTTTGATTATGATGTCTTGGTCTGCAATCAATGTTTTGAGGGCCAAACGCTCCCTACTCGCCAGATTGTCACTGTGTTTGTGTCTAGTCTTGGATCTCCTGTGGTCATATTTATCTATGTCATTAAGTATTCAGTTGTCGACGGTGTCTATGGCGTTTCCCCCTGGAAGGGTGGGAGTCCATTTGGACTTAACTTTAAGACCACTCGCTATGGTGTAATCTGTGTCTATGTTGAGTTCTTTAAGAAGAAGCTACATGTTGTATGGTGATTGTTCTAGGTCTGTCAGGGAAAGAAGAAGTTGTGTGGCTTGGACATCCCGTATGCTTTGTACATTAGACAAATTGTCACTAGAAATGTTCACAAGATTTTTATTTGTAGGTGGATTGACACTGAAATACTTTTTCAATTTTAAACCCCTGATGAATTTAAAAGGGTCAATTTTGAGTCTGCAAATATCACCTTGTTCATGGGGATTGAAGCTTAATCCCTTGCTAAGTAGTGAAATCATGTCATTATTGATAGTTTTGGAAGACAGATTTTGACTACCTGTACATCTTTGTCTTGGTTATCTATTTGTTCTTCCCATCCCCTGATCTCAATTTCTTTTTGTACTCGTCTTTGTCCTGCTCTCTTGCCTCTGCGGGTTTTCTGTCTAGCGCTCCTCTTGTGTTTTGTGTTATGTTCTCTCTCCGTATTGTTTGAACCTCCCTTAAAAAAGAAGATTTGGTCTGTCCTGTTCTGTTCGTAGTGTCTGTCTGATTCTCAGTTTCACTGTCGCTAGTTAAGAGGGTGCTGAGGGAGGTCAAGCTGGAAGAAACTGAAGTGGTTCCTGACCCTGCTGATCTGTCTCCAGAGGAAACAGTTCGAATGAGTTGATCGTACTTTCTGGCGAAAGTAAACACCCTTCCCTCCCTATAATCTGCCTCGTCTCTTTTGAGTTGTCTAGTCTTTCTCTCCTTGATCTCATTTTGATGTGTTGTCAGGATGTCATTCAGAATCACGTAATTTTTTTCAGCGGCCTCTTTAATATCTAGGTCTATAATTTCCTTTTCTAGAGTGGAAATATCTACCTGTAGTTTCGCTACCTTGAGTTCTGCATTTTCAATCAGTATATTGATGAGTGTATTGGAGTTTGAAGTGAGAGCCTCCTCCCATTTGCCCAAAAAGTCATCATCCAGGTCATCAAAAGTAGGGAAGATCTGGGATCTGAGTCCTCTGGGAACTCTGTTCAGTCTAAGATATTGTTTTAAGGTGGCACTGTCCCACCATCTGGAATTTTCTGTCTTTTTAAGCCTCTCTAGTCTTATGACTTTTTCCCTGAGTCCTTCGTTGCGCGCTGGGTTTCCACTGGTAGAGGCTGCACTAGTGGTGATACCTCTAGCTACATTATCAAAAAGCTCTGCAGCAATTCTATCCCTATCCATGTTACCGATTTAGAAATAGTAGTACGTTCTGTGTTACGCCGCGGCTGCCCTTCCTGTGAATACGAAGTATTGTCTTAAGTGTAGGGTTTTGGATGTACCAGGAAGTATGGCGCCTTGCTTTGTGTGCGTATGATGTGTGTGGTGTATGAATGATACGGTGCTGCCAGGTCAGGGGAAATTACCCTATAACCCCTGTATGTGTGTGGGTAGAAACCCGCACAAAATTCAGAAAAGCAGTGTCCTGGGCACACGTTATAGAGTGAAAACAATGGTTAATAAAGTCTCGTGCATTTGGAGAGATATCATGTGAGGTCCACACAAGTAGGTGAAAGTCTCTTTAGTTGTTTAATCTTTATCGTAAAAGGACACAACCAGCCAACACGTCTTTCGTCACAGTGGGAAGTATCCTGTGACTTCTTCAGGGCTGGGAAAGATATAAAAGGGTAATGTAAACATGTAACCTACAAGAATGCAAAGTTGTATCAGAGCAGATCCTGGTGTTCAGAACAAAAGATCACCCTTACGTGTGGAAACCCTAAAAGAACAGTGTAGAGGCATATAACAGTGACTTCACACAGAAAAACACACAGACCTGGTGAAGAAAACGCGTGTCAGTACAAGATGGCGTTGGTATTTTACAAGAAACCTGGAGAATAAAATTGCATTAGGGAGCGGCGCCTGAGCACAAGCATAACGTGGTGCGTGGTGACGTGAAAAAACATGGTGCCATGAAGTGAAAATAAGCTCATGATTGGAAACATTTAAATATGCAATGCTCCAAAATGTGTATCTGCTTGAAAAATATAAAAACAATGCATAGAGTAATGCAAAGACATGGCATAGTGACAAGTTACTTAATATGGATTCAAAACCAGTAAAGGGAATACAATCATTCACAATCGGTGGTTGGTAATAAAGACCAAAATAATTCAAGTAATGACTGAACCGTAATGTATAGATGATGTTAATGGTGGGTTAATGTTCCAACGGGCCTGATAAAAAAGTGTAAGTACTGAAAATAAAAGGGGCAAAATAGCAGGGCGCAAGGATGCCAATGGAAAGAGAAAGGAAAGAAAAAAGGAAATAATAGAACGGGCTACCTGAATGAGAAAGCGTAGATGTCTTTGGGAAATCTAGTGAAAAAATAATATAAGTAAGGGGAAAAGAATTTCACAAAAAGGTCAGCACCTAAAGAAAAAGGAGTAAAAGTAAGGGTCCTCACCGCTCCGCCGGTGATAATTCCGACCCGGCTGGTCTGGAGTAAGGAAATAACAAATAATGGAGAAGTCCTTGGGAATGTTATAAAAGAAACAGGGAGGCTCCTGAAAAAAAGGAATTGCTTTTTGAGTAAAATGGGCGCGCATGCGTGACACGAATGATTAAATATAGGAAGTGTGGCACAAGAGGATCTTACCGATGTAACGGAGATCCCAGAAAGTAAGTGCCTGTATTCGTGTTGAGGGGCGGGTCCACCGCTTCAACAAGACCTGTAATTAGAAAGAGCTACGGTATGAGGGGGCCACATAAAAATTATAGAAAAAAGGGGGGCAGTAGCAAAAACGGGGGTTGTATTAACAGTGAAACGTTCAAAACTGGCTTACTTATAGCGGGTGTGCTAAGCATATTGCAGGCACTGGTTCACCTCAGTTCCGAAAATGGACAGAGTGCTGACCAGGAAGTGCCTATTTATACTGGCAGCTAGAGAGGAAGACTAGACTGCAAACGTAAGCGACGGAAACCAATAGAAAAAACTAAAATGGTTCCCGCTATTGGGTAAACACATGATTCAAAAGACTTCTGAGTTTCTATGTGCGGATGGAGAAAGGGTGACAGGAAAGAAAAAGAAGTAAAGGAGAATGAAAATAAAAATAAAAAACACAGGGTGCCATAATGAAACCTAGAGCAAGTCATACGAAAAAATATAATGAGAAGGGGAGAGGAGGCAAAAAAGCCTGGGCGTTCTACTGAATATAGACCAAAATAGTTAAAAGGGTGATTGTGGAATACACTGAATGTGTGTATACCCTTGTTGCAGTAGCAGTTATAATCATCAAAGTCCACAGCATAGTATGTTAAACACGGTAAATTATGATTCAAGTGAAGGCATGCTGGTGTTATGTTTGACTTCAAAGGATGCAGTGAAAAAAACGATTACAGCTATTTGTTAGTTCTGTACTTAGTTGGGCTATGAAGCACTTAGTTGCCAAGAAAGTATTGCATCTCGTGGTCACTGTTCAATCCGTGCTTCACTGTATGGAGGCGCATGATCCAGGTGGCTTCCATGCGTCTCAGCCTTAATTCCCTGTTGCCACCTCTAATATTTGGTTCCGTCACGTCGATGCCATAGAAAGAGAATCCTTTTTGGGGACCTTGGGATGGACAAGTTGCAGCGTGCACTGCCATAGGGTATCTGGCATCTTGTTGATGAAGTGCTCTTACATGCTCGCTGATTCTTTCCTTGAGCGGTCTGATGGTGCTTCCCACGTACTGACCCTTACATGTGCATTCTATGATGTATACCACAAATTTGGTATTGCAATTGATGTTCTGTTTGATGCTATAGTTGCTCCTTTTATCAAAGCTGGTGAAATCCTTGGTTCCTTGTTTGGCCCATCTGCACACTCCACAACAGCCACATTTGTAGAAGCCTATTGTGTGTGCTGTGAGCCATGTGTTGTCCACAGTAGTTCGTGGAACTGTAGGACTGAGTCTGTTCCTGAGCGTCCTACCTCGTCTATAAGTGATCTGGGGTCGGGTGGTGATGAAGTCACTGAGTGTTCTGTCAGCTTGCAGGACTCCCCAGTGTTTGTTAAGACTTTTCCTGATTACAACACTCATGTGGGTGTAGTCTGTAACTAATCTCACTGGTTGTTTGTGGGGTTGGGTTCTAATCCTGTCGCGCAGTGTGTCATCTCTGTGTGTATTGGCTATTTTGTTCTCAGCTTTGTTAATGTTAAAAGGTTTGTATCCTATTTTCTTGAATCTGCTTTTCATATCTGAGATGCATTGCTTGAATTCTGATTCCTCTCTACAGTTTCTCCTAGCTCTAACAAATTCTCCATAGGGAATCGCCTGAATTTGCTGTGCCGGGTGGGAACTCTCAGCATGCAGAATGGCGTTACAAGAGGTTTCTTTGCAAAAAAGTCGAATGTGCAACTTGTCTCCCCTGATGTATAGTTCAACTTCTAGAAAAGTGATGTTGGAAGTGCTAGAGTTCTTGGTGAATCTCATATCCATGTTGTTAGAATTGAGATAAGTGCAAAAGTCTTCCAATTTCTCATGAGTACCTGACCATAGTAAAAGACTATCGTCAATGTAGCGGCCCCAAAAAATAATGGAGTCTACCCAGGGAGCTCCCTTAGTGCCCCAGATCCATTCAGCTTCCAAACCGCCCATGTACAGATTTGCAAATGAGGGCGAGAATCTAGAGCCCATGGCAACCCCTTTGATTTGTTTGTACCATCGTTTATCAAACATAAAAAAGTTGTTGTTGAGAATCACCTCCATCATAGTGATGAGCATGGTAGTGTGTTGCCATTGAGTGGCTGGCCTGTTGTGCAACAGTCTTGTAATGACTTTAAGGCCTAGATCTGGTTTGATACTGGTGTAAAGGGACACCACATCTAAAGTGGCCAGAATCATGCCTGGTTGCCATTGTAAGTCCGATAGGATGCTTAAGATATGTTTGGTGTCTTGGATGAAGGATGGTAAGTTCTTAACCATGGGTCCTAAGAAGATGTCAACATATTGTGCTAGTCTTTCTGTGGGGCTGCCTATGCCCGAAACAATAGGTCTGCCAGGTGGGAAAGGTGCCTGTTTGTGTATTTTGGGTAAGGTGTATAGCCAAGGAAAGGTGGGTCTGAATACCTTCATGTATAGGTGCTCGTCTTCATCAATAAGACCTAATGTATTCCACTCTGCTAGATGTTTATTGATTTTAAGTGTCAAAGGTCCTATTGGATTGTATGTAAGTGGTAAATAGCAGGTTGTATCTAACAATTGTGTCATGATTTCGTTGTGATAGTCCTCCCAGTTCATGACTACGACCTTGCCCCCTTTGTCGGCTTCTTTGATTATGAAGTCTTGGTCTGCAATCAATGTTTTGAGGGCCAAACGCTCCCTACTCGCCAGATTGTCACTGTGTTTGTGTCTAGTCTTGGATCTCCTGTGGTCATATTTGTCTATGTCTTCAAGTATTAAGTTGTAGAAGGTGTCTATGGCGTTACCCCCTGGAAGGGTGGGAGTCCATTTGGACTTAACTTTAAGACCACTCGCTATGGTGTAATCTGTGTCTATGTTGAGTTCTTTAAGAAGAAACTCCATGTTGTATGGTGATTGTTCTAGGTCTGTCAGGGAAAGAAGAAGTTGTGTGGCTTGGACATCCCGTATGCTTTGTACATTGGACAAATTGTCACTAGAAATGTTCACAAGATTTTTATTTGTAGGTGGATTGACACTAAAATACTTTTTCAATTTTAAACCCCTGATGAATTTAAAAAGGTCAATTTTGAGTCTGCAAATATCACATTGTTCATGGGGATTGAAGCTTAATCCCTTGCTTAGTAGTGAAATCATGTCATTGAGAATTTTGGAAGACAGATTGACTACCTGTACTTCTTTGTCTTGGTTCTCAATTAGTTCTTCCCGTCCCCTGATCTCAATTTCTTTCTGTACTCATCTTTGTCCTGCTCTCTTGCCTCTGCGGGTTTTCTGTCTAGCGTTCCTCTTGTGTTTTGTGTTCTGTTCTCTCTCCGTATTGTTTGAACCTCCCTTAAAAAAGAAGATTTGGTCTGTTCTGTTCTGTTCGTAGTGTCTGTCTGATTCTCAGTTTCACTGTCGCTAGTTAAGAGGGTGCTGAGGGAGGTCGAGCTGGAAGAAACTGAAGTGGTTCCTGATCCTGCTGATCTGTCTCCAGAGGAAACAGTTCGAATGAGTTGATCGTACTTTCTGGCGAAAGTAAACACCCTTCCCTCCCTATAATCTGCCTCGTCTCTTTTGAGTTGTTTAGCCCTTCTCTCCTTGATCTCATTTTCATGTGTTGACAGGATGTCATTCAGAATCACGTAATTTTTTTCAGTGGCCTCTTTAATATCTAGGTCTATAATTTCCTTTTCTAGAGTGGAAATATCTACCTGTAGTTTCCATACCTTGCGTTCTGCATTTTCAATCAGTATATTGATGAGTGTATTGGAGTTTGAAGTGAGAGCCTCCTCCCATTTGCCCATTAAGTCATCATCCAGGTCATCAAAAGTAGGGAAGATCTGGGATCTGAATCCTCTGGGAACTCTGTTCAGTCTAAGATATTGTTTTAAGGTGGCACTGTCCCACCATCTGGAATTTTCTGTCTTTTTAAGCCTCTCTAGTCTTATGAATTTATCCCTGAGTCCTTCATTGCGCGCTGGGTTTCCACTGGTAGAGGCTGCACTAGTGGTGATACCTCTAACTACATTATCAAAAAGCTCTGCAGCAATTCTATCCCTATCCATGTTACCGATTTAGAAATAGTAGTACGTTCTGTGTTACGCCGCGGCTGCCCTTCCTGTGAATATGAAGTATTGTCTTAAGAGTAGGGTTTTGGATGTACCAGGAAGTATGGTGCCTTGCATTGTGTGCGTATGATGTGTGTGGTGTATGAATGATACGGTACTACCAGGTCAGGGGAAATTACCCTATAACCCCTGTATGTGTGTGGGTAGAAACCCGCACAAAATTCAGAAAAGCAGTGTCCTGGGCACACGTTATAGAGTGAAAACAATGGTTAATAAAGTCTCGTGCATTTGGAGAGATATCATGTGAGGTCCACACAAGTAGGTTAAAGTCTCTTTAGTTGTTTAATCTTTATCGTAAAAGGACACAACCAGCCAACATGTGTTTCGTCACAGTGGGAAGTATCCCGTGACTTCTTCAGGGCTGGGAAAGATATAAAAGGGTAATGTAAACATGTAACCTACAAGAATGCAAAGTTGTATCAGAGCAGATCCTGGTGTTCAGAACAAAAGATCACCCTTATGTGTGGAAACCCTAAAAGAACAGTGTAGAGGCATATAACAGTGACTTCACACAGATCAATCTGTGCTTCACCTTATGGAGGCGCATGATCCAGGTGGTTTCCATGCGTCTCAGCCTTAGTTCCCTGTTGCCACCTCTAATATTTGGTTCCGTCACGTCGATGCCATAGAAAGAGAATCCTTTTTGGGGAGCTTGGGATGGACAAGTTGCAACGTGCACTGCCATAGGGTATCTGGCATCTTGTTGATGAAGTGCTCTTACATGCTCGCTGATTCTTTCCTTGAGCGGTCTGATGGTGCTTCCCACATACTGACCCTTACATGTGCATTCTATGATGTATACCACAAATTTGGTATTGCAATTGATGTTCTGTTTGATGTTATAGTTGCTCCTTTTATCAAAGCTGGTGAAATCCTTGGTTCCGTGTTTGGCCCATCTGCACACTCCACAACAGCCGCATTTGTAGAAGCCTCTTGTGTGTGCTGTGAGCCATGTGTTGTCCACAGTAGTTTGTGGAACTGTAGGACTGAGTCTGTTCCTGAGCGTCCTACGTCTATAAGTGATCTGGGTTCCCTTTCTATGGCATCGACGTGACGGAACCAAATATTAGAGGTGGCAACAGGGAACTAAGGCTGAGACGCGTGGAAGCCACCTGGATCATGCGCCTCCATACAGTGAAGCACAGATTGAACAGTGACCACGAGATGCAATACTTTCTTGGCAACTAAGTGCTTCATAGCCCAACTAAGTACAGGACTAACAAATAGCTGTAATCGTTTTTTTCACTGCATCCTTTGAAGTCAAACATAACACCAGCATGCCTTCACTTGAATCATAATTTACCGTGTTTAACATACTATGCTGTGGACTTTGATGATTATAACTGCTACTGCAACAAGGGTATACACACATTCAGTGTATTCCACAATCACCCTTTTAACTATTTTGGTCTATATTCAGTAGAACGCCCAGGCTTTTTTGCCTCCTCTCCCCTTCTCATTATATTTTTTCGTAGGACTTGCTCTAGGTTTCATTTTGGCTCCCTGTGTTTTTTATTTTCATTCTCCTTTACTTCTTTTTCTTTCCTGTCACCCTTTCTCCATCCGCACATAGAAACTCAGAAGTCTTTTGAATCCTGTGTTTACCCAATAGCGGGAACCATTTTAGTTTTTTCTATTGGTTTCCGTCGCTTACATTTGCGGTCTAGTCTTTTTTTCTAGCTGCCAGTATAAATAGGCACTTCCGGGTCAGCACTCTGTCCATTTTCGGAACAGAGGTGAACCAGTGCCTGCAATCTGCTTAGCACACCCGCTATAAGTAAGTCAGTTTTGAACGTTTCACTGTTAATACAACCCCCGTTTTTGCTACTGCCCCCCTTTTTTCTATAATTTTTATGTGGCCCCCTCATACCGTAGCTCTTTCTAATTACAGGTCTTGTTGAAGCGGCGGACCCGCCCCTCAACACGAATACAGGCACTTACTTTCTGGGATCTCCGTTACATCGGTAAGATCCTCTCGTGCCACACTTCCTATACTTGATCATTTGTGTCACACATGCGCGCCCATTTTACTCAAAAAGCAATTCCTTTTTTTCAGGAGCCTCCCTGTTTCTTTTATAACATTCCCAAGGACTTCTCCATTATTTGTTATTTCCTTACTCCAGACTAGCCGGGTCGGAATTATCACCGGCGGAGCGGTGAGGACCCTTACTTTTACTCCTTTTTCTTTAGGTGCCGAGCTTTTTGTGAAATTCTTTTCCCCTTACTTATATTATTTTTTCACTAGATTTCCCAAAGACATCTACGCTTTCTCATTCAGGTAGCCCGTTCTTTTATTTCCTTTTTTCTTTCCTTTCTCTTCCCTTTGGCATCCTTACGCCCTGCTATTTTGCGCCTTTTATTTTCAGTACTTACACTTTTTTATCAGGCCCGTTGGAACATTAACCCACCATTAACATCATCTATACGTTACGGTTCAGTCATTACTTGAATTATTTTGGTCTTTATTACCAACCACCGATTGTGAATGATTGTATTCCCTTTACTGGTTTTGAATCCATATTAAGTAACTTGTCACTACGCCATGTCTTTGCATTACTCTATGCATTGTTTTGATATTTTTCAAGCAGATACACATTTTGGAGCATTGCATATTTAAATGTTTCCAATCATGAGCTTATTTTCACTTCATGGCACCATGTTTTTTCACGTCACCACGCACCACGTTATGCTTGTGCTCAGGCGCCGCTCCCTAATGCAATTTTATTTTCCAGGTCTCTTGTAAAATACCAACGCCATCTTGTACTGACACGCGTTTTCTTCACCAGGTCTGTGCGTTTTTCTGTGTGAAGTCACTGTTATATGCCTCTACACTGTTCTTTTAGGGTTTCCACACGTAAGGGTGATCTTTTGTTCTGAACACCAGGATCTGCTCTGATACAACTTTGCATTCTTGTAGGTTACATGTTTACATTACCCTTTTATATCTTTCCCAGCCCTGAAGAAGTCACGGGATACTTCCCACTGTGACAAAACACGTGTTGGCTGGTTGTGTCCTTTTACGATAAAGATTAAACAACTAAAGAGACTTTAACCTACTTGTGTGGACCTCACATGATATCTCTCCAAATGCACGAGACTTTATTAACCATTGTTTTCACTCTATAACGTGTGCCCAGGACACTGCTTTTCTGACTTTTGTGCGGGTTTCTACCCACACACATACAGGGGTTATAGGGTAGTTTCCCCTGACCTGACAGCACTGTATCATTCATACACCACACACATCATACGCACACAAAGCAAGGCGCCATACTTCCTGGTACATCCAAAACCCTACTCTTAAGACAATACTTCATATTCACAGGAAGGGCAGCCGCGGCGTAACACAGAACGTACTACTATTTCTAAATCGGTAACATGGATAGGGATAGAATTGCTGCAGAGCTTTTTGATAATGTAGCTAGAGGTATCACCTCTAGTGCAGCCTCTACCAGTGGAAACCCAGCACGCAACGAAGGACTCAGGGAAAAATTCATAAGACTAGAGAGGCTTAAAAAGACAGAAAATTGCAGAAGGTGGGACAGTGCCACCTTAAAACAATATCTTAGACTGAACAGAGTTCCCAGAGGATTCAGATCCCAGATCTTCCCTACTTTTGATGACCTGGATGATGAATTATTGGGCAAATGGGAGGAGGCTCTCACTTCAAACTCCAATACACTCATCAATATACTGATTGAAAATGCAGAACGCAAGGTAGCGAAACTACAGGTAGATATTTCCACTCTAGAAAAGGAAATTATAGACCTAGATATTAAAGAGGCCACTGAAAAAAATTACGTGATTCTGAATGACATCCTGTCAACACATCAAAATGAGATCAAGGAGAGAAAGGCTAGACAACTCAAAAGAGACGAGGCAGATTATAGGGAGGGAAGGGTGTTTACTTTCGCCAGAAAGTACGATCAACTCATTCGAACTGTTTCCTCTGGAGACAGATCAGCAGGATCAGGAACCACTTCAGTTTCTTCCAGCTCGACCTCCCTCAGCACCCTCTTAACTAGCGACAGTGAAACTGAGAATCAGACAGACACTACGAACAGAACAGGACAGACCAAATCTTCTTTTTTAAGGGAGGTTCAAACAATACGGAGAGAGAACAGAACACAAAACACAAGAGGAGCGCTTGACAGAAAACCTGCAGAGGCAAGAGAGCAGGACAAAGACGAGTACAACAAGAAATTGAGATCAGGGGATGGGAAGAGCAAATAGATAACCAAGACAAAGAAGTACAGGTAGCCAATCTGTCTTCCAAAACTCTCAATAACGACATGATTTCACCACTCAGCAAGGGATTAAGCTTCAATCCCCATGAACAAGGTGATATTTGCAGACTCAAAATTGACCTTTTTAAATTCATCAGGGGTTTAAAATTGAAAAAGTATTTCAGTGTCAATCCACCTACAAATAAAAATCTTGTGAACATTTCTAGTGACAATTTGTCCAATGTACAAAGCATACGGGATGTCCAAGCCACACAACTTCTTCTTTCCCTGACAGACCTAGAACAATCACCATACAACATGGAGCTTCTTCTTAAAGAACTCAACATAGACACAGATTACACCATAGCGAGTGGTCTTAAAGTTAAGTCCAAATGGACTCCCACCCTTCCAGGGGGTAACGCCATAGACACCTTCTACAACTTAATACTTGAAGACATAGACAAATATGACCACAGGAGATCCAAGACTAGACACAAACACAGTGACAATCTGGCGAGTAGGGAGCGTTTGGCCCTCAAAACATTGATTGCAGACCAAGACATCATAATCAAAGAAGCCGACAAAGGGGGCAACGTTGTAGTCATGAACCGGGAGGACTATCACAACGAAATCATGACACAATTGTTAGATACAACCTGCTAATTACCACTTACATACAATCCAATAGGACCTTTGACCCTTAAAATCAATAAACATCTAGCAGAGTGGCATACATTAGGTCTTATTGATGAAGACGAGCACCTATACATGAAGGTATTCAGACCCACCTTTCCTTGGCTATACACCTTACCCAAAATACACAAACAGGCACCTTTCCCACCTGGCAGACCTATTGTTTCGGGCATAGGCAGCCCAACAGAGAGACTAGCACAATATGTTGACATCTTCTTAGGACCCATGGTTAAGAACTTACCATCCTTCATCCAAGACACCAAACATATCTTAAGCATCCTATCGGACTTACAATGGCAACCAGGCATGATTCTGGCCTCTTTAGATGTGGTGTCCCTTTACACCAGTATCAAACCAGATCTAGGCCTTAAAGTCATTACAAGACTGTTACACAACAGGCCAGCCACTCAATGGCAACACACTACCATGCTCATCACTATGATTGAGGTGATTCTCAACAACAACTTTTTTATGTTTGATAAACGATGGTACAAACAAATCAAAGGGGTTGCCATGGGGCTCTAGATTCTCGCCCTCATTTGCAAATCTGTACATGGGCAGTTTGGAAGCTGAATGGATCTGGGGCACTAAGCGAGCTCCCTGGGTAGACTCCATTATTTTTTGGGGCTGCTACATTGACGATTGTCTTTTACTATGGTCAGGTACTCATGAGAAATTGGAAGACTTTTGCACTTATCTCAATTCTAACAACATGGATATGAGATTCACCAAGAACTCTAGCACTTCCAACATCACTTTTCTAGATGTTGAACTATACATCAGGGGAGACAAGTTGCACAGTCGACTTTTTCGCAAAGAAACCTCTTGTAACGCCATTCTGCATGCTGAGAGTTCCCACCCGGCACAGCAAATTCAGGCGATTCCCTATGGAGAATTTGTTAGAGCTAGGAGAAACTGTAGCGAGGAATCAGAATTCAAGCAATGCATCTCAGATATGAAAAGCAGATTCAAAAAAAGAGGATACAAACCTTTTAACATTAACAAAGCTGAGAACAAAATAGCCAATACACACAGAGATGACACACTGCGCGACAGGATTAGAACCCAACCCCACAAACAACCAGTGAGATTAGTTACAGACTACACCGACATGAGTGTTGTAATCAGGAAAAGTCTTAACAAACACTGGGGAGTCCTGCAAGCTGACAGAACACTCAGTGACTTCATCACCACCCGACCCCAGATCACTTACAGACGAGGTAGGACGCTCAGGAACAGACTCAGTCCTACAGTTCCACGAACTACTGTGGACAACACATGGCTCACAGCACACACAATAGGCTTCTACAAATGCGGCTGTTGTGGAGTGTGCAGATGGGCCAAACACGGAACCAAGGATTTCACCAGCTTTGATAAAAGGAGCAACTATAACATCAAACAGAACATCAATTGCAATACCAAATTTGTGGTATACATCATAGAATGCACATGTAAGGGTCAGTACGTGGGAAGCACCATCAGGCCGCTCAAGGAAAGAATCAGCGAGCATGTAAGAGCACTTCATCAACAAGATGCCAGATACCCTATGGCAGTGCACACTGCAACTTGTCCATCCCAAGGTCCCCAAATAGATTCTCTTTCTATGGCATCGACGTGACGGAACCAAATATTAGAGGTGGCAACAGGGAACTAAGGCTGAGACGCATGGAAGCCACCTGGATCATGCGCCTCCATATAGTGAAGCAAGGATTGAACAGTGACCACGAGATGCAATACTTTCTTGGCAACTAAGTGCTTCATAGCCCAACTAAGTACAGGACTAACAAATAGCTGTAATCATTTTTTTCACTGCATCCTTTGAAGTCAAACATAACACCAGCATGCCTTCACTTCAATCATAATTTACCATGTTTAACATACTATGCTGTGGACTTTGATGATTATAACTGCTACTGCAACAAGGGTATACACACATTCAGTGTATTCCACAATCACCGTTTTAACTTTTTTGGTCTATATTCAGTAGAACGCCCAGGCTTTTTTGCCTCCTCTCCCCTTCTCATTATATTTTTTCGCAGGACTTGCTCTAGGTTTCATTTTGGCTCCCTGTGTTTTTTATTTTTATTTTCATTCTCCTTTACTTTTTTTTCTTTCCTGTCACCCTTTCTCCATCCGCACATAGAAACTCAGAAGTCTTTTGAATCCTGTGTTTACCCAATAGCGGGAACCATTTTAGTTTTTTCTATTGGTTTCCGTCGCTTACGTTTGCGGTCTAGTCTTTCTTTCTAGCTGCCAGTATAAATAGGCACTTCCGGGTCAGCACTCTGTCCATTTTCGGAACAGAGGTGAACCAGTGCCTGCAATCTGCTTACCACACCCGCTATAAGTAAGCCAGTTTTGAACGTTTCACTGTTAATACAACCCCCGTTTTTGCTACTGCCCCCCTTTTTTCTATAATTTTTATGTGGCCCCCTCATACCGTAGCTCTTTCTAATTACAGGTCTTGTTGAAGCGGCGGACCGGCCCCTCAACACGAATACAGGCACTTACTTTCTGGGATCTCCGTTACATCGGTAAGATCCTCTTGTGCCACACTTCCTATACTTAATCATTCGTGTCACACATGCGCGCCCGTTTTACTCAAAAAGCAATTCCTTTTTTCCAGGAGCCTCCCTGTTTCTTTTATAACATTCCCAAAGACTTCTCCATTATTTGTTATTTTCTTACTCCAAACCAGCCAGTTCGGAATTATCACCGGCGGAGCGGTGAGGACCCTTACTTTTACTCCTTTTTCTTTAGGTGCCGACCTTTTTGTGAAATTCTTTTCCCCTTACTTATATTATTTTTTCACTAGATTTCCCAAAGACATCTACGCTTTCTCATTCAGGTAGCCCGTTCTATTATTTCCTTTTTTCTTTCCTTTCTCTTCCCTTTGGCATCCTTGCGCCCTGCTATTTTGCGCCTTTTATTTTCAGTACTTACACTTTTTTATCAGGCCCTTTGGAACATTAACCCACCATTAACATCATCTATACATTACGGTTCAGTCATTACTTGAATTATTTTGGTCTTTATTACCAACCACCGATTGTGAATGATTGTATTCCCTTTACTGGTTTTGAATCCATATTAAGTAACTTGTCACTACGCCATGTCTTTGCATTACTCTATGCATTGTTTTTATATTTTTCAAGCAGATACACATTTTGGAGCATTGCATATTTAAATGTTTCCAATCATGAGCTTATTTTCACTTCACTTGAAACCATTGTTTTCACTCTATAACGTGTGCCCAGGACACTGCTTTTTTAAAAACAGTGTATTGCTGCGTGAGACTACTCCAGAAACCAGAATTCTGGTGTGATTCTGGTGTGGAGGGACCTCCAGTCTCAGAATATTTTGTTACAGGAAGGAGACAGTGAAGGCGGTGTCCATATGCACCTGCAGCGCTATATAGTGGCTTTAATATACCCATGTCAAGAGACGCCATCCAGCAGCACTCTGGTATGATTCTGGTGTGGAGGGACTTCCAGTCCCAGAATCTAATATGGCAGAAAGGAGGCGGGGTCTATATCCCCCGTAGGTCTTTCAAAGTGCCCTTGATATCCCTGTGGCACAGGATGTGCGTGGGCTGCTCCCAGGCAAAACCTAGGCGAATGGTGGGCCCGTCCCCACATGTCAAATACAGGAAGAGGCAGGGCAGGACCACCTCTCTAAGCTATTTTTATGGGGGGGAATGAATTAGGTACTAAATGAGCACCAACAAAGAGCTGCAAACCTCTCAAATGGACCAGCTGCTCAGAGATCATCCAGTGATATCCAAAATGGAGGGATCTGAACATCCGTAACAGCCCTGCAATGATGGTATTGTAAGTCCTGAAGAGAGACAACCATCTACAGTCAAATCTATATTAATCCTGAAATAACATACACTAATAGGTATGGCGCACTTATGATAGGCGAACGGACTAGAAGGGCATTCAACAGAGGCGAAGTCACAGATCACCCTAATATGGGAACAAAGGGAACTTCCATCACTGATTTCATTCATGAATGTAACAAGGAGTCATTAGAAATAATTAACCTTATGAGGGTCAGTTACGTACCTTCGTTTTATCACTTTCAAATAAAGTCAGTGAAAGTATTCTAGTGGGCTCAAGTATGGGAGTGAGGTGGTTAATGATGGGAAGAGGATGTTTATGGACCAGCCAAAGTGATGCTACCTCACCTAGTAAATGATAAAAGACAAGCACCATCCTTAGAAAAGTACTGTCTGGGTCAGGTAGGCAGGGATGGTGTCTATAGGCTCCATAGTCTGCCAAAGAGATGTTCTTACAATGATCACCTAGCCACAAAACCCTCGATCTAAACAGCTCAGTTAGTTGGTGGTTAGTTTACACAAATACAAGGAGTCCAATTATATGGGCAACCTGGTTGACCTGAATCCAAAGGGGGAAGCAGGTGGCTTGTACCAGCAAGAGTTCACGCAAAAATAATTTTAAGGAAGTATATATATGGTCAAGGTTCCTAGATTACCCTGGTTGTTAGGGGGGACAAAAATTCGTTACAGAATAAAGTGATCCATTGGATAAGACATTATTGTCATTGTTATTCATTGATAAGATCAGACGTACTAGCTGTTAAGCATTACTCTCTGCCTAACAACATGATTATTGCTCCAGTACTAGCTAAAGAAGAACTTGTGGAGGGTTTGTTGGACCTGGATCAACATAAAAAGACTCCAAATTGTTTGGTGATCCAATATAAGCCTAATCCACCTCCTGCAGGGCACCCACCTACTATGTCTGAAGGAAGGGATAGCAATCAACACACATGTGATAAGGGGGCTAATACTAAAAATGTGTTAGATAAAAGCCCAAGCTTAAACCTTATTCAGATAAATTAACTGCCCAAAGGAAATCAGTCAACTAATAGGGAGGTTGCAGCATTTAGTGGAGTTACAAATGACACTGCCATTTATGAAAGTTGCACCACAGTTAGTGTGGGGGGGATGTCAACATGCACATGACTTGGAAATTGGCTCTTATAGTAAATCAGTAAGGGGGCTATCAGATTGCGGTATTAACCGATCTGGACAGGATTCTTATACGTTTGCTGGGATCCAAGTGGTATCCTGGAATATGGCACCCCTGAAAACTAAGATGAGTGATCCAGAATGTGGGGGCTTCATAGACAAATATCACATCTGTATCTTCCAAGGGACATGGGCAGTAGCACTGATTAGTAGATCAGGTTTCATAAATATTACTATAGAAGCAAGACCATAAGCAGCTGTCTGTTCCTTTGGCATTCTAACAATTTGAATAAAAACAACATTTGCCTGTTAAATCTAACGCTTAGAAATAAGATTTCCTGATATATTTGGCCTCTATATATATTACTTCAGCTAATGGGCCTTTTTGCTGTTAAATTACTTAAAGTATATAATTGTAGTACCAAACAGAACAAACAGTTGCCTACAATGCATGCTCTACAGAGTATCTGGAGCAAATTTATGTGAGTTGTCCCCTTCTCCTCGCAGGTCATTTCAATGAAATCTGTGAACCACTAAACATTATTTAAGCACTCATGAATGAGGAAGATGAGCAATGGGGCATTCCTACATTATTGGCTCCACCTTTAAAAAAGTAGTCTCAAGCAGTACTTAAAATTGCATTTCTAATATTGGCTTATGGCCTTGTGACTTAAAATGGCCATTTTACATCTGACGGAGGATCTACATATACTTTTAGAAGGGCAACAATCTGAAGTAAAATTGATTATGTATTACTTGACTTATGGCTATGGCCAAATATGTGTGATATGTATGTAGTAAATAGAAGTTATAGTGACCACAATGCCCTGCCCTCTCCCTGAGGAATATCCCCTAACTGACCTCACAGCAGCAAACGTTATACACAAGGCACCAATATTTTATCCCAATAATATAAGATGCGTTAAGTGGCATATTATTATGACAAAACATGATGTACTCACAAGTATTTACTCCATAGTTGCTCGATACCCAAGATCCATATGAAAATACTTTCTTGGAAGAGATTCATATTATAAATGTTTTAATACCCTACCTGAATCTCTTAACAAATACTTTTATACAAGTGGGAAGACCCAACCTTACAAATAGCAAAAAACATTCTGGTTTGATAAATCCTAAAGACAAGCCAAATTAAAATTAATTACTGCTATTAAAACTGGTAATAGAGAACCGGTAGTCGCTGGCAGAAAAGAATAGAAGTTAGTCCAGAACATAGCTAGGAAGAGCTGACAGGAAGCAATATGGCCTACTTGGTTGCCACTACAAAAAAAATGAAGGACCGTAAGACATTTTGGCTTACACTTGCAAATGTAACCCACAAAATAACTAGGGACGAAGATTTTTACATAGAACTCCAGGTTTGGACACTATATTTTAAAAACCTTTTCACTTCCCAGGAAGGGACAGAGAGCACAGGAGAGGCGAGAACATACACAAATGTTTAATTCAGAGGGCAATTCACCTGTCTCTTTCACTATGGAGGATACAATAGTAGATGCAGACACTTTGAAAGCTGGGGAAGCTTCAAGATTAAACAGGATTCCAGGTGATCTCTATCGATCAGAGCCTGTTGTATCGGGTTTTCTGTAAAATGCCTTATCTAATGCAATTGCTAGGGGAGCTGAGATACCTGAATAATGGAGAGGAGCAGAGAATATTCTGATATATAATAAAGGGGAAAAAGATAAACCTGCTAATTATAGGCCATTGAACCTGATCGACAATGTTCAAAAGATCTTTAGCAGGCAAGTACTGGCCAAAGTCCAAGTATGGATGGAGGAAATGCATGTGTGATCGCACCTCCAGGCAGGATTTAGAACTTACAAGAGAACTATTGATCAGGTTTTTCATTTTGTTCTAATCCTTTGGATGACAGCTGCCCTGAGCAAGGGTCACTTGTATGTAGTGTTCATTGATTTAAGGAAATCTTTCAAACTCATACCACAAGCGAAAATGTGGGTCATATTTAAGAAATTGGAAATGCTGTGCAATTCCTTTGAGCTAATAATATGTCTTTACAGTAAAAACTATGCTCAAGTTAGATGGGGAAGGAAGAGAGAATTGACTGACCATATTAACATCAAGAGAGGGGTCTGAGGGATGTGTTCTCGCTCCCTCCTTATTCACGGTATACATAAATGAGGTGATTGGCATGCTTCATGCTTGTAACAATGATTCCCACAAGCTGGCTGGTCAGACAGTTCCTGCTCTATTTTTTGCAGATGGGACTTTATTAATCTCTAAAACTCCTATGGCATTACAAAATCAGTTAAAAATATTTTCCACATTCGAAGAACAGAATGGATCAGAAATAAGTGCTAGTAAAACCAAATTTATGGCATTTCATCCACATAGGTCCTTTAGGGGGAAGGTGAAGTTCAGGGACTGAACTGGAGCAAGTTAAGGATTTTAATTATCTGTGGGTGTGGTTAGCGAATACCTTGTCAGGGTCTCCCCAAATTACCAAAAGCCAAATGACATTGCAGTGCATAGGATCAAAAGGTTTTCTCCAACGGAGTCAATATAGGCTTTGCCATTGGAAACATGGCTATTGTGCTGCCTCTAAATCGAGTGGGGGAACTGTGAGTTTGGCAGACATGGTACTCCACCAAAGTGTATTCGTAGTACCCTTTACACCAAACTCTAAATAAGCCCCTTTGTCTTCAAAGGAGGAGAGCACTCATTTCCAATTAAGGGTCCATATACAAATTCGACAAAGCAGTATCCCCACATTGGGTACCTTTTCAGCCAGTTATAACTTTCCAGTGTTCCACTGTCAGGATTTTCTAGGTGTGAACACCAGATCCAATTTTTCCAGCCAGAAAATCTGGGTAGTAAAATTGCTTTATATAAGGTTGCACGTGGAGCCCAGTCTTGGTTCCTGCCTCCTGCCTGATCCCCTTCCCTTAAGTGGAGTCTGTTAGGCCACATCCTACCCTGGCCACTGCACACTTCTCACCATTCTCGCCCGACTCCTCATTCCGCATCAGCCCCTTCCCCACTCGCCTTTTCCATCTGTTCAGAGAATTGGGAATGTGTGTGGAATTTGACCTGAAAGAACCTGGTTTGCACACTATTCCCTATTCCGCAAAGATTAACTTGTAATTCCTAGTTATACATGCAGGAATACTGGCTGGAAACCTCACGGTATCACAGCACAAAAATCCACATTACTCGTAATTCAGGGCTTATATTTTAAAACAGATATGTAGTCTGATATGCTTCTCTACCAAGCATGGTAAAGAAGGTTTCAGTTCTCTGTTGCCTTATCCTATAATCTTCATATTTAGCTGGCTATTTACTAGATTCATGTTATTCCCCAGTATCTACTGACTGTTGATTCAGAGCACTCTCCTCTTGGTGGTTTTTGGTGGCTTGTATGCTTACTTGGGCATTGCGGCTCTGGTGAATCTGGCCATGCCTTGCATGTTAAGCCAGGTTGAAGGGGTTCAAATTCATAGCTAGCACCTTGACTTCCAACATATCTGTGTAGAGCTATACCCCCCATTCCATAAGTGATTCACCTGTTGTTAGTCACCCGTGTGAGGGTCGTCTGACTGTTCTTTGCTTCGGTTCATATTACAGGGATTGCTTTACATGTTCCTACAGAACGAGTAGGTCGTCCAAATCCTTCAGTGATTGTGTCCATTTTCTCCCCAACCAATGCAATGCTGGGAGCATTTGTAACTGGTTATAACTGAGCTCTTAGTGAGCACCATAGGACCCTGTCCGAAATGAGAAAGCTAAATGTAGCTCAGTATTAACTTAGCAAAGAAAATGTAAGTTGTTAGGTTTATTAAAGAAATATGTGAGATAGTTAAGGTCAGGATCCCTCTTACCTCTTTCCCATATTGTGCCCCCTCTCCTTTTCACCTTCTTCCTCTTGCCATCTCTCCAATGCAGTCATTACTGCCTGGCCCAAGTTTCCCATCTCATTACTTGTAGTGATGAGAGCAATATGTCTACCTCACCAGTAGGACTGTTCGTTGTTATGATCAGAGGTGTTTTCTAGTTATCTGTGTAAAGTTAGAGATACATTCCTGCTGGTTCTGTTTGGTGTCAATGGGCAGGTGTGGCGTATTATTGTTGGTTACAAAATATTTTCAGCATTTTACGTTTCACGTCCATATATTTCCTTTTTTTCCCCATGTAAATGTTGGGTGGTATGCATATCTTTCAACATTCTTTCTGCCAAATGTTCAGTTTGCATACATTTACAAGCTGTTTTTGGGTAAAGACTTTCAGGGATAGTTTCTCAGGGCCAGCCTTTGTAGTTTATAGCTGTCATCTGGAGGATGCAGCCCATGCGATTTACAATGGGATGAACTGGTGGTAAAAACACTCGCAAATACCTTACACAAAGATTATATGCAGTAAGATTGCACGTCGTCGTTTTGTCAGTGGTAATTCTGTGGTTTATGTCGATTTTTCTTGTTTGAGGTTGATTGACTGAGTGGCACTGACGTAAATATGCGGTAACTGGTGGAATAGCTCCAGATTATGAATGAACAAATACAAATTAGATAACCTCCTTAATCAGGATGTCTAAGATCCGAGGACTCGTTCTTATTTTAAAGTATAATGTCGCAACTAAAGATGACTAATGCATCAAAATGTCGAAATAATACCCCTAAACGTTCATTCTGTTGATGCCTCTGATGTTGAATTTATGGTTAGTTTGTATACACCAGCACTCACATAAATAGAAAGGCCCTTTAAAGAGATCATAACCTTTTTACAATAGCATCCGAGTTTCCACAAAGTACAAGCATATGGTTACCATGGAAAAATGCAATGCCGCTTATTCGAGGACCAAAATAGGATGGAATTATTTCAGGAAATTCAGCACTATTTCAATCTTAATAACATGAAACCTACATCGTATGCTTACTGATGAGCAGTTCTAAAGCGCGGTGATTAAAGCTTGGTCACTGTAACAGCAGGCCAAGTTCAGTTAGGTTTCTTTGGATAAAGATATAATTCACTAAAGCCATAATTTCCACAAGTGAGTATTCATCATGATTAATAGCCATGTATTTTATCACAAATTAAAGGCAGCAGATAGAATTGCCTCTTCAAACACGTATTATGATTCAGCACCACTCCAGTCTTTTTAAATATGGATATTTTAAACAGAATACTCAAGTGTCGCTTTTATTACAGAGATTAAAGAATTTGAACATTTTAAAGATCTGGCGCTTTTCTGAATATTCTATTCAGTAGTTCTTTTTTAATTTTTTAATTCATGTACGCCTCTATGAGTGAAATTGTGTGGCTTTTAATCTATTAGCCTATAAAAATGAAGCTTTTTTTGCATGTTGTTCTAGATCTCCACCTACAGCCAGATTGGCTGTCTGTTGTCGAAGACTTAATAGCCACAATATAACATAAACAGAGTGGCCTAGGTTTGGCCCAAACACCTGATTTGATGGCTTTTTTCTATCACAGGCTTCCCTTTCAATTCTTATTTTTGTAACTCACCTGTAGCATAGCTTATTTCCCATTGTTTTACTTAGGTGAACTATACCCTTCCACCACTGATTTGAGGAGACTATTTTTTAGTAGCTTTAGGTTCTCCTTGGAAGAACCCTTAACTTCTCTTTTCCCTATTGCCCTGCTCCCTACAGGTGTGGCGCCGCGGCCAGGGCGACTGACGCTGGAATCTGGGGCTCACGGTTCAATGCCCGGCACCGGCGGCAGGTCAGCCCAGCACCATGTGACTCTGGGCAATAGCTTGCTTAATCTTCCCGACGGCCCCCAGCGCCGGGATGCCTTCGGGTAGCTGTTCGCGCTTTACAAATACTGGATTTACATTTACATTTTACTTTATTTGTTATCTATTACTTTTGTTTCCCTTTTGCAAGGGCCCAACAGCTTCACACTGCTAATAGTGCACTTGCTTTTCAGCATTCGCTCCTACACAATCTTTCAACTTTTCACCCCCCTCCTGCATCATCAGCTTCCCCCTCCTGTCTCCCATTTATCATCTTCCCCACTGTCATCTTGAAAATATGTGTGGCACTGGGCGAGGCATATTTTGGGGGCCACTGTTCAGAACAACTTTACATTTTTTTACCCATTTACTGCTAATTCAAGCTAATTCAAGCCCATATAATGCCAAACAAACTTTCAGGAATGGCAGTCACTCAAAAACAGTTGAAATATGCTTTTCCTGCATAAAGATGAAAATGCTTACTGTTCTTATTGCCAATATGTTAAAACCATACAAAAGGGGATGATGGACGGAACGTTTGAGCCAATCAAACACTCACCCCCAGTCAACTGATCTGGGTTACTTTAATCCATCATCATTCTTTAGCTCACTCCACCACCCCAGTTCAGACATGGCCATATGCAAATCAGTCTGACCCTGTGCCTCATGGGAACAGTCCAGCCCGAACTGCCAAGCCATGTCTTCCCTGGACCGGAAACAAGCATCCTAGGACCGGTTTCTGGCATTCCAGCCGTCATCAGCCAGGCTTGCTTGCATCCAGTGGCAAAGTGAGCAAGGGACCCACGTCTGGGCATACCCCCGCCAAATTAGGGCGAACAAAGCGATACAAAAGGGGATGATGGACGGAACGTTTGAGCCAATCAAACACTCACCCCCAGTCAACTGATCTGGGTTTAATCCATCATCATTCTTTAGCTCACTCCACCACCCCAGTTCAGACATGGCCATATGCAAATCAGTCTGACCCTGTGCCTCATGGGAACAGTCCAGCCCGAACTGCCAAGCCATGTCTTCCCTGGACCGGAAACAAGCATCCTAGGACCGGTTTCTGGCATTCCAGCCGTCATCAGCCAGGCTTGCTTGCATCCAGTGGCAAAGTGAGCAAGGGACCCACGTCTGGGCATACCCCGCCAACTTAGGGCGAACAAAGCGATACAAAAGGGGATGATGGACGGAACGTTTGAGCCAATCAAACACTCACCCCCAGTCAACTGATCTGGGTTTAATCCATCATCATTCTTTAGCTCACTCCACCACCCCAGTTCAGACATGGCCATATGCAAATCAGTCTGACCCTGTGCCTCATGGGAACAGTCCAGCCCAAACTGCCAAGCCATGTCTTCCCTGGACCGGAAACAAGCATCCTAGGACCGGTTTCTGGCATTCCAGCCGTCATCAGCCAGGCTTGCTTGCATCCAGTGGCAAAGTGAGCAAGGGACCCACGTCTGGGCATACCCCCGCCAACTTAGGGCGAACAAAGCGATACAAAGGGGATGATGGACGGAACGTTTGAGCCAATCAAACACTCACCCCCAGTCAACTGATCTGGGTTTAATCCATCATCATTCTTTAGCTCACTCCACCACCCCAGTTCAGACATGGCCATATGCAAATCAGTCTGACCCTGTGCCTCATGGGAACAGTCCAGCCCGAACTGCCAAGCCATGTCTTCCCTGGACCGGAAACAAGCATCCTAGGACCGGTTTCTGGCATTCCAGCCGTCATCAGCCAGGCTTGCTTGCATCCAGTGGCAAAGTGAGCAAGGGACCCACGTCTGGGCATACCCCCGCCAACTTAGGGCGAACAAAGCGATACAAAAGGGGATGATGGACGGAACGTTTGAGCCAATCAAACACTCACCCCCAGTCAACTGATCTGGGTTTAATCCATCATCATTCTTTAGCTCACTCCACCACCCCAGTTCAGACATGGCCATATGCAAATCAGTCTGACCCTGTGCCTCATGGGAACAGTCCAGCCCGAACTGCCAAGCCATGTCTTCCCTGGACCGGAAACAAGCATCCTAGGACCGGTTTCTGGCATTCCAGCCGTCATCAGCCAGGCTTGCTTGAATCCAGTGGCAAAGTGAGCAAGGGACCCACGTCTGGGCATACCCCCGCCAACTTAGGGCGAACAAAGCGATACAAAAGGGGATGATGGACGGAACGTTTGAGCCAATCAAACACTCACCCCCAGCCAACTGATCTGGGTTTAATCCATCATCATTCTTTAGCTCACTCCACCACCCCAGTTCAGACATGGCCATATGCAAATCAGTCTGACCCTGTGCCTCATGGGAACAGTCCAGCCCGAACTGCCAAGCCATGTCTTCCCTGGACCGGAAACAAGCATCCTAGGACCGGTTTCTGGCATTCCAGCCGTCATCAGCCAGGCTTGCTTGCATCCAGTGGCAAAGTGAGCAAGGGACCCACGTCTGGGCATACCCCACCAACTTAGGGCGAACAAAGCGATACAAAAGGGGATGATGGACGGAACGTTTGAGCCAATCAAACACTCACCCCCAGTCAACTGATCTGGGTTTAATCCATCATCATTCTTTAGCTCACTCCACCACCCCAGTTCAGACATGGCCATATGCAAATCAGTCTGACCCTGTGCCTCATGGGAACAGTCCAGTCCGAACTGCCAAGCCATGTCTTCCCTGGACCGGAAACAAGCATCCTAGGACCGGTTTCTGGCATTCCAGCCGTCATCAGCCAGGCTTGCTTGCATCCAGTGGCAAAGTGAGCAAGGGACCCACGTCTGGGCATACCCCCGCCAACTTAGGGCGAACAAAGCGATACAAAGGGGATGATGGACGGAACGTTTGAGCCAATCAAACACTCACCCCCAGTCAACTGATCTGGGTTTAATCCATCATCATTCTTTAGCTCACTCCACCACCCCAGTTCAGACATGGCCATATGCAAATCAGTCTGACCCTGTGCCTCATGGGAACAGTCCAGCCCGAACTGCCAAGCCATGTCTTCCTGGACCGGAAACAAGCATCCTAGGACCGGTTTCTGGCATTCCAGCCGTCATCAGCCAGGCTTGCTTGCATCCAGTGGCAAAGTGAGCAAGGGACCCACGTCTGGGCATACCCCGCCAACTTAGGGCGAACAAAGCGATACAAAAGGGGATGATGGACGGAACGCTTGAGCCAATCAAACACTCACCCCCAGTCAACTGATCTGGGTTTAATCCATCATCATTCTTTAGCTCACTCCACCACCCCAGTTCAGACATTGCCATATGCAAATCAGTCTGACCCTGTGCCTCATGGGAACAGTCCAGCCCGAACTGCCAAGCCATGTCTTCCTGGACCGGAAACAAGCATCCTAGGACCGGTTCCTGGCATTCCAGCCGTCATCAGCCAGGCTTGCTTGCATCCAGTGGCAAAGTGAGCAAGGGACCCACGTCTGGGCATACCCCGCCAACTTAGGCGAACAAAGCGATACAAAGGGGATGATGGACGGAACGTTTGAGCCAATCAAACACTCACCCCCAGTCAACTGATCTGGGTTTAATCCATCATCATTCTTTAGCTCACTCCACCACCCCAGTTCAGAAATGGCCATATGCAAATCAGTCTGACCCTGTGCCTCATGGGAACAGTCCAGCCCGAACTGCCAAGCCATGTCTTCCTGGACCGGAAACAAGCATCCTAGGACCGGTTTCTGGCATTCCAGCCGTCATCAGCCAGGCTTGCTTGCATCCAGTGGCAAAGTGAGCAAGGACCCACGTCTGGGCATACCCCGCCAACTTAGGGCGAACAAGGCGATACAAAAGGGGATGATGGACGGAACGTTTGAGCCAATCAAACACTCACCCCCAGTCAACTGATCTGGGTTTAATCCATCATCATTCTTTAGCTCACTCCACCACCCCAGTTCAGACATGGCCATATGCAAATCAGTCTGACCCTGTGCCTCATGGGAACAGTCCAGCCCGAACTGCCAAGCCATGTCTTCCTGGACCGGAAACAAGCATCCTAGGACCGGTTTCTGGCATTCCAGCCGTCATCAGCCAGGCTTGCTTGCATCCAGTGGCAAAGTGAGCAAGGGACCCACGTCTGGGCATACCCCCGCCAACTTAGGGCGAACAAGCGATACAAAAGGGGATGATGGACGGAACGTTTGAGCCAATCAAACACTCACCCCCAGTCAACTGATCTGGGTTCTAATCCATCATCATTCTTTAGCTCACTCCACCACCCCAGTTCAGACATGGCCATATGCAAATCAGTCTGACCCTGTGCCTCATGGGAACAGGCCAGCCCGAACTGCCAAGCCATGTCTTCCCTGGACCGGAAACAAGCATCCTAGGACCGGTTTCTGGCATTCCAGCCGTCATCAGCCAGGCTTGCTTGCATCCAGTGGCAAAGTGAGCAAGGGACCCACGTCTGGGCATACCCCCGCCAATTCAAGCAAGCCTGGCTGATGACGGCTGTAATGCCAGAAACCGGTCCTAGGATGCTTGTTTCCGGTCCAGGGAAGACATGGCTTGGCAGTTCGGGCTGGACTGTTCCCAGGAGGCACAGGGTCAGACTGATTTGCATATGGCCATGTCTGAACTGGGGTGGTGAAGTGAGCTAAAGAATGATGATGGATTAAACCCAGATCAGTTGACTGGGGGTGAGTGTTTGATTGGCTCAAACGTTCCGTCCATCATCCCTTTTTGTATCGCTTTGGTCGCAATAAGTTGGCGGGGGTATGCCCAGACGTGGGTCCCTTGCTCACTTTGCCACTGGATTCAAGCAAGCCTGGCTGATGACGGCTGAAATGCCAGAAACCGGTCCTAGGATGCTTGTTTCTGGTCCAGGGAAGACATGGCTTGGCAGTTCGGGCTGGACTGTTCCCATGAGGCACAGGGTCAGACTGATTTGCATATGGCCATGTCTGAACTGGGGTGGTGGAGTGAGCTAAAGAATGATGATGGATTAAACCCAGATCAGTTGACTGGGGTGAGTGTTTGATTGGCTCAAACGTTCCGTCCATCATCCCTTTTTGTATCGCTTTGGTCGCCCTAAGTTGGCGGGGGTATGCCCAGACGTGGGTCCCTTGCTCACTTTGCCACTGGATTCAAGCAAGCCTGGCTGATGACGGCTGAAATGCCAGAAACCGGTCCTAGGATGCTTGTTTCCGGTCCAGGGAAGACATGGCTTGGCAGTTCGTGCTGGACTGTTCCCATGAGGCACAGGGTCAGACTGATTTGCATATGGCCATGTCTGAACTGGGGTGGTGGAGTGAGCTAAAGAGTGATGATGGATTAAACCCAGATCAGTTGACTGGGGGTGAGTGTTTGATTGGCTCAAACGTTCCGTCCATCATCCCTTTTTGTATACGCTTGGTCGCCCCAAGTTGGCGGGGGTATGCCCAGACGTGGGTCCCTTGCTCACTTTGCCACTGGATTCAAGCAAGCCTGGCTGATGACGGCTGAAATGCCAGAAAACGGTCCTAGGATGCTTGTTTCCGGTCCAGGGAAGACATGGCTTGGCAGTTCGGGCTGGACTGTTCCCATGAGGCACAGGGTCAGACTGATTTGCATATGGCCATGTCTGAACTGGGGTGGTGGAGTGAGCTAAAGAATGATGATGGATTAAACCCAGATCAGTTGACTGGGGGTGAGTGTTTGATTGGCTCAAACGTTCCGTCCATCATCCCTTTTTGTATCGCTTTGGTCGCCCTAAGTTGGCGGGGGTATGCCCAGACGTGGGTCCCTTGCTCACTTTGCCACTGGATTCAAGCAAGCCTGGCTGATGACGGCTGAAATGCCAGAAACCGGTCCTAGGATGCTTGTTTCCGGTCCAGGGAAGACATGTCTTGGAAGTTTGGGCTGGACTGTTCCCATGAGGCACAGGGTCAGACTGATTTGCATATGGCCATGTCTGAACTGGGGTGGTGGAGTGAGCTAAAGAATGATGATGGATTAAACCCAGATCAGTTGACTGGGGGTGAGTGTTTGATTGGCTCAAACGTTCCGTCCATCATCCCTTTTTGTATTGCTTTGGTCGCCCTAAGTTGGCGGGGGTATACCCAGACGTGGGTCCCTTGCTCACTTTGCCACTGGATTCAAGCAAGCCTGGCTGATGACGGCTGAAATGCCAGAAACCAGTCCTAGGATGCTTGTTTCCGGTCCAGGGAAGACATGGCTTGGCAGTTCGGGCTGGACTGTTCCCATGAGGCTCAGGGTCAGACTGATTTGCATATGGCCATGTCTGAACTGGGGTGGTGGAGTGAGCTAAAGAATGATGATGGATTAAACCCAGATCAGTTGACTGGGGGTGAGTGTTTGATTGGCTCAAACGTTCCGTCCATCATCCCTTTTTGTATTGCTTTGGTCGCCCTAAGTTGGCGGGGGTATGCCCAGACGTGGGTCCCTTGCTCACTTTGCCACTGGATTCAAGCAAGCCTGGCTGATGATGGCTGAAATGCCAGAAACCGGTCCTAGGATGCTTGTTTCCGGTCCAGGGAAGACATGGCTTGGCAGTTCGGGCTGGACTGTTCCCATGAGGCACAGGGTCAGACTGATTTGCATATGGCCATGTCTGAACTGGGGTGGTGGAGTGAGCTAAAGAATGATGATGGATTAAACCCAGATCAGTTGACTGGGGGTGAGTGTTTGATTGGCTCAAACGTTCCGTCCATCATCCCTTTTTGTATCGCTTGGTCGCCCTAAGTTGGCGGGGGTATGCCCAGACGTGGGTCCCTTGCTCACTTTGCCACTGGATTCAAGCAAGCCTGGCTGATGACGGCTGAAATGCCAGAAACCGGTCCTAGGATGCTTGTTTCCGGTCCAGGGAAGACATGGCTTGGCAGTTCGGGCTGGACTGTTCCCATGAGGCACAGGGTCAGACTGATTTGCATATGGCCATGTCTGAACTGGGGTGGTGGAGTGAGCTAAAGAATGATGATGGATTAAACCCAGATCAGTTGACTGGGGGTGAGTGTTTGATTGGCTCAAACGTTCCGTCCATCATCCCTTTTTGTATCGATATGTTAAAACCAGCAAAAAGTGTTTAGGAAAAAAAAAAATATGCATTTCTTAAGATGACTCTAGACAAGGAGAGACAGAATTAAAAACAGAAGTCATCAGAGAGGAAAAAGGTTTACATACAGACATGGATGGAGATAAGACTGAGGGGGGTATTGGACTTGACCCTTTCTGCAGGGTCATTCCCAGTTTTTGCCTTCAACCTCCTGTTTTCTAAACCCGATTTTTGTTGGCTTTCAGGACTCTGTGAAGTTTACCACTGCTAAACAGTGCTTAGGTGCTTGTGCTTCCTCCTTTAAACATGGGAAAATTGGCTTCCACCCAAATGGTGCATTTAATTTACTTGTAAGACCCTAGTAAAGAGGTACTACATGTACCTAGAGCATGTAAATTAAATGCTACTAGTGGTCCTGCAGCACTCATTGTGCCACCCATTGGAGTAGGCTTTTAAACATGTCTCAGGCCTGTTGTTTGTAAGGTAAGCCTCTTCCAAGGCCCAATCGTCCCTTTTTAATACATATAGCTCACCCCTAGCATAGGCCCTACACTGCCCAGAGGGCAGGGTGCAGTAGATTTTAAAAGTTGGACATGTATGTTAATATTTTACATGTTCTGGTGGTAAACAAACTCCAAATGTATTCATTTTTAGGTCGAGCCTAGCGTTGCAGCGCATGCGCCTCTCGCTTTGCGAGGCATGCAGTATTCTGTATAGCGTGGAAGCTTCGTGGAAGCTCCGCCCATCTTTTCTATTGGCTTAGATCCTAAATGCTGCCTTCCGATTGGTTTTAGGCTTGTTAGTCCCTCCTCCTGATGGCCATGTCATCATTTGTATCCTTCCCTGGATACTGGCCTCTTTACTCCAACACTATTTTCTTCCCTGTGTTCCCCCCCTGCCCCCTCCCGCAGTCTGTGACTTCTCGGCTCCCACCCTCGCCCCCCCACTCCCGTTTGTGCCTTCTTGCCCACCCGCACTCCCGTTTCCAATGCAATAGGTCTCGCGTAAATGCGAGTCCTATTGCATTGCAAATGCTTGTTTACTATTGTGAGGCCTACCTCTCCCATAGCATAACATTTGATTAACTTAGTATATTTAATAAGGGATAACTTGCAATGGGGAGCAGGTAGGAATTTTTGGGTTTAGTGTCTAAAGAATTGTAACTAAAAGCCCTCTTTAATGGTAAAGTTGGATTTTAAGTTACAGTTCTGAAAAGGCCACTTTTAGAAAGTTCACATTTTCTTGTCCTAACCATTTGGTGCTTGCATCCTGTTCCTGGGTCACATGACTAGGCATAGGTGGCAGTTGGTCTTTGTGTATTGCTTCCAGACAGTGAGACAAAGGGAAGCTAGATATTTGTAGGATAGGCCAATCTGAGTTAACGAGGGGGTGGCGTTGTCACCCACCTCATTTGCAGATCACAAAGGCCCTGCCTGAGCACACTCACAAAGGGTTTGTCACTGGTATTTTGTGTCCCTAGACAAGCTGGGGTCAGGCCTGGAAGGAAGTGAATGCCTTATACTTCAGGGGGGTGAAAGCCCCTAGAAACCTTTCCCACTTCAAAGTGGTCATCAGGTATAGCTATTGGGCCTCAGACCCCCAACTCTTCAGTACTCCTCTGGACATGTAGAAGACTCAGAAAAAGGACTGTTGTGCTGCTCTGTAAGAAGGGTTGCCACTCTGTTGCCCTGCTGAATGTTTCACTGCTTACTGAGTAAAGGACTGGACAAGCTTCTTGAACCCAGGACCACCAGAGTGACTCCAACGGCCAGTTGGCCGGCCTCCTGATAAGGAGCCTCAGGGACATAACAGGCTTCATTCACCTTGACCCCGGTACCTAGACTCTGCTAGTCATGAGTTCTGCCCTCCCAAGGGGTGCCACTGAGTGCCTGATATCGACTTTGGCATTGCAGCACCGGGTCCACCTCGCCCCGCCGCCGCACCACCAAAGCTGTGGTCAGACCGCCTGCCAGATTAGGAGTTTCCTCCTGTCTGGCGCGCTTTGCTTTTGATGCTCCCACGGCAGTGCCCTGAAAACTACTCAAGATTCCCCTGACGAAGGGCTATTGTAACGCTCGAAATGCATTGGGATCAACCACTTTGATGTATCATCTCATGTCATCATTGAATTCAGCATTTCTGAAGAATACTATTGCTCTGACATCATTTGAGAATAAACTGATTGAGCAACAGTCAACGCTTTTGGTCACTGTCCGGACCATGAACTTTGTTCACTGATTCATTTTCTATGCTTATGTCTACAAATTGTGTTCAATTGTGACAAACATGTTTCACATTACGTTTTTTACACTGTTTACACTTTTATAGTGATTTGTGGTAGTGCACCCAGTGTCTAGGACACTCGTCCTAGTTCTCCTGTTTCCTCTTTCGAATTGGGCGGCTGGGCAGAGCCCCCTCACAGGGTGCACACCTGAGAAAACTAACTTGTGGACTTTGGTTTCATTTTGCTAACTTTGTGTTTAGTTGAGTGCATCCCAGCTGAGTTTCTATTTTACATTAACTTTCTAAAAGTGACATTTTCAGAAATTGAATCTGGCTTTACCATAAGTTAGGATTTTAAATTATGATTCTAGAGATACAAACATGATCTGGTTACCTCTTTCCATTTGGAAATTACACTTATAAAACGGGATAAGGCAACTTTAATGTTATCATATGGGAGAGGTAGGCCTTGCAGTAGTGAAAAACAAATGCCAGAGTTTTTCACTACCAGGACATGTAAAACTTAAAAGTGCATGTCCTACTTTTAAAATACATTGCACACTGCTCTCTTGAAACTGCCCAAACAGGTTCTGCAATGGCCAGCCTGAGACATGTTTAAAGTGCTAATTAAGTGGGTGGCACAACCTGTGCTGTAGGCCCACTGGTAGCATTTTGTTACAGGCCCTGGGAACATGTAGGTCCACTTTCCTAGGGAATTACAAGTAAATTAAATATGCCAATTGGGTATAAGCCAATCCAACATGTTTTTAAGGAGAGAGCACAAGCACTTTAGCACTGATTTGCAGTGGTAAAGTGTGGAGAACCCGAAGGTCAGCAAAAACGAAGTCAGCGAAATCAATAGGGCTTAAGGCAAAAAGTTAAGGGAACACCACACCAAGGATGCCAGGTTTAACAGCGATGCATCCTCGATGAAGGCTGTTAGAAATGGGAATTCTGGTTGGCTAGGTCATTCGACTAAGCCAGGCAGAAACCACCACTCTAGTCAGGGCAAGGGTGTTACACGCTGAAGATAACCCCTGCTCACCCCGTTGGTAGCTTGGCAGAGCAGTCAGGCTATCCCAGAGGCAATGTGTAAAGCGTTTTCGCAACACACTCACACAGCAGTGACACACTAGGCACACCACAAAAGAAACTCCACACAAGGTTATATAAAAATAGCCTTTGTATTATCCATAAAAACACATTAGAACACAATCACATATATTACACTGTGCCACTGGCACTAGTCATGACTTCACAAATTACACAAATCACTTGGCCAATCGGGCCACTGTCATAATCATCACATATATCACAGTTAGTGTGGACAACCAGTAACTACTGGTAATATTACACTGAGCGTAACACCTGATGCATAAGCATCAGCAACAGGGCACCAAAGTAAACACTTGCAGTACACATATCAGGAGCACCTCTTAGGTGTAAATTTAACAACGGTACTGAGCATAGCCCAAAATGGGTATTATCATCAGTGCACCTTAGTGCACTTTCCGCTGGGCCAACATATTTCAAGTACATCATGCCCCCAACATCAGGAGACGCGCAGCTGCCTGCGACTATGCAGCGAAGCTGCGAGAATATGAGGAGTGTGGGGATCGCTTCGGTGCTCCCACAATGCTGGCAGTCAAAATGCCCCCAGCAGTAAAACAAGGCTCCCCCCAATGGTCTGACTTCCAACGGTGGGCCCCAGGCTGGCTCACCACCCGGGAGACCTTCACCGGTCTCCATGCCCCACCGACCTGATGGCTGCCGCTAACCTGCATTTCAGCTGCCAAAGGCGATGCAGCTCCTTCCTGGCCGATACCAAGAGCAGGGACCCGGGAGCAGCCTCGTTGTTCTTGCTCCTCGGATCAACTGCATCAGCTCCCTGCGAGGCGGGAGCAGGACCCGGAGCGGAGTTTCTGGCGGTTTTGCTCTTGGGGGAGGCCCCGCCCACAACCAGCCTTCACCTCTGCCTGGCTTCCGGGTGCTTCGCTGACTTCCGGCGAGGCGGCCTCTTTGCCCACGTCTCCGGGGAAATCCCCGACTGGGATTCCGTGCTGGTGCTACGCTTCCTCGCAGCCCAGGGCCACGCAGCAGAGCCCCGGCTGCAGAACCACACATCTGGCAACAGGGGAGCGTGCAGCGCTGCCCCCTTCCGTGCTGTAGGGCAAAAAGCGCTCTTCAGTTTTCTCCCGGCGCTGCTCCGGCATAATGCTCCTCCCAGGCACCAGAGGTAGAGTGCTCAACCTGCGCTGGATTCAGAGGGCAACCATCAATAAAGCGCACATCCTGTCTCCCACCTGAGGGCACAAACAGGGAGCAGGCAGCACTCTTCTCCTGAAACCCACATGGGCAGAGCTGGGCAAAGGCAGGCCAGCACGCAGGGCCTCCCAGCAGAAGGCAGCCCCTCCAACTATCTAGCAGGCAGCAGCTGAGTCCCACGGTGGTTCCTCCTTGCAGAGTGCTCTTCAGATCCAAGTCAGTTCCAAGCAAGCTCAAAAGACATGGGGTCAAAGCCTCAATATTTATAGTGCACCAAGTCTTTGTTCTGCCCTGGTACAGGGCCCTGGACCCAGTTTGAACCAGTTCTGGGGGCACTTAAAAAGTACACCACACTCCCCATTGTAAGTGTAAGCCCTGGCCCCAGACACACCACAGGGGGGCAGAGCCATCATTGTGGAAGGCAGGCACAGCCCTATGCAGGTGCAGGTGCTACTCCTCCCTCCACTCCAAATGCAGACCAGGCCTATTCAGCCTAACGCTGACTCATCCAGACTCTCTGGAGCCACTGCACCTCCCCAACCCCTGTCACTCCAAGGCCAGACAGTCAATACACAACAGGCAGGCACAAAGACACATAGCACACAAAAATGCTTACTTCTAAAAGTGGCATTTCTAAAATAGTAGTAATAAATCTGTGAACACCAATTGACAGAATTTATTACCACTATTCCAAACATACCAAACTTGATCCCGCTACCCCTCTCATGTCAGGATTTACCACTGAAGCATATATCAGGGAATCCCCAATGCATTCCTATGAGAGGGCAGCCTCACAGCAGTGAGAAGCCAAATAGGCTGTTTGTAACTACCACATAGTTAAGGCACATGTCCTACCTTTTATCTACACCGCACCCTGCCCATAGGGCTAGTTATGGCCTACCTTAGGGGTGACTGATATGTAGTAAAAGGGGAGTCACAGACGTGGCAACCACTTTATGTGCCACGTCACAGCAGCAGTAATTGCGCGTGCAGGCCCTGCAGTGGCAGAGGCCTGAGACAGGTTTGAATGGCTAATTTGGTGGGTGGCGCAAGCAGCGCTGCAAACCCACCAGTAGCATTTAATTTACTGGCCCTGGGTATATGAGATACCATGGTACAAGGGACTGACAGGTAAATTAAATATGCCAAACAGGTGTAGACCAATCTTATCAAGTTTACCATAGAGAGCACATGCACTTTAGCACTGATCAGCAGTGATAAAGTGCCCAGAGTCCTAAAACCACCAACAACAGGTTAGAAAAAATACAGGAGGAAGGCAAAAAGTTCTGGGATGACCCTGAAAAAAAGGGCCAAGTCCAACAAAGGCCTTCACATCCCAAGTATATGGCATACTTGATGATGATGCAGGACTCAGCATTTCAAGCCCTGAAGTTTCTTCAGAACTAGCTGGTGCTCAACGCATCCACGATACAGGATTTTGCATCGCAAGCCCCTCCTGAATGGCCTCCTCTAAATTGGGATTTTTCTTTTGTTGTGTTTCATTTTATTGCTATTTGAAGTGCTGCATAAACACTTTAAATATTGCAAGTGAACTATCTGACAGCCTTTGTGGAGTACAGGGAGTTTGAAAGGAAAGGTGTAGGATAGTAATTCTTAACCTGTGGTCCGGTGACTCCTGGGGCTCCACAAGCCTACTTATGGGCAGCTGCTTAGAAAATTAAATAATATTTGATGACTAAAGTGTATAGAAATAAAGAAGCAAAACAAAAAATTGAAAATGTTAAAACGTTCCGTAGATGTGAAGGAATATGAAATTAGGGGCCAAAAATTAATTTAGTATCCTAAATCATAGGAGCAGCAACAGTGCACAATACAGAACGTTTAGAAAAGCTCCAACTTTCCTATTAAATGTTTGATTTTTTTTATATGTGTTTGTGAACAAAATAAAATATTTCAGCATTTGTGTATTCATTTGATGAATGTTTGTTTCAGGTTTTTTTATGTTAATGGTTTTATGATTCAAATCATTGAAATTGGTTAGGGTGGGGTCTTGGGCTTCAAGTAATGATTCAGTAGGGGTTCTTGGGTTCCAGTAATGAAACCCACACCCAACTCCGCACTCCAGCTCCTCCTGCCGCTCGGCCAACCCACAGTGCACCCGACCACTCAGCTGCATCCTAGGGGTCCATGGAAGTCATAGAATATAGCACCTTACATCGCATGCGTTTACAACTCATGCGATTACAACGCGGTCGTTACAACGACCACGTTGTTACATTGTTACATAATTTACTATTCCAACTCCAGTGTGCGCAACAGTAGGGAAGGTATTGGAATAGTAAATTATACTATTCCTTAGGTTAGCGCGTCCCCTACAGCAAGTCGATGTAACGACTTGCGTTGTAATGTACTGCGATGTAACAACGCGGTCGTTGTAACGACCGCATTGTAATTGTATGCGTTGTAACGCATCCGATGTAATGGGTGTTTCCCAAGTCAGAAGGTTAAGAACCACTGCTGTAGGATGTTATCTTTTCAAACACAACAACATTTAAATACCTCTAAATGGACTGTTCAGATATTTCAAAATATATCAGCATTATTAAGAAAGCACAAATGAAGCACTTTTTTGTAATTCTGAAGTGAGATGGAAACAAAGAATTTTAACAGGATCAAAACCAACCAAGACACTTATTGATGTGCAAATGATAATTATTCACTGAAACCGATTTCCACACATTGTTGTTTTGTGGACTATATAGTTTTATCATTAGAGATACATGTCTGTGCAAATGTCGTAGGCGTTTCAATAAAAAAAGTGCTGTCTGTAAATTTCAGTACAGTAAAACATTATGTTTTGCTAACATATTTGTGACAGTGGGCTCCAGTTGCAGCCCCGGCTACATGCTACACCCCTACCACTCTACTGCTGAATGGACATGGCTCAATTACTATACCTATTTGTTTGCGTGAAGCTTGGATTTTTCACAATCCCCATGCCTTGGGTGATGTAACATTGATGGCAGCACTCCCACTTTGAAAAGTGTTCCAGCACCACTGACCATATGTCTGCTCTCTTGCTCTACTTTGCTTACTCGTGGCAACAGTTTAGTCTTATTTGCCATACTTGGTAGCATCAACGCTATCTCCCTAAGGATGAAAGCTGCAGCACTCATTTCAAAGCATGTTGTGGAAATGACAGCAAGCATATCCTGTAAAGTGTCCGTCGGCACCACACTCCTGCTTAGTGTAATGCAGAATTGCTCTGATGTCCTCAGACATAGCTGTGGCAGAACATGGGAGGTCAATGATAGGTCCTTTGATCTCCTCTACCCTTTGACTCGAAGGGCTGGGGCTCGGTGTCTATACGTGCTTTTGTTTCTTATTGGTAGATGTATGTATTAATATGACTGTTAACACTCATGCATCATATTGTTGACTTTTTGGCTTTGTTAACTACCACATCCACACATTTTTTTTTTTACAGAGTTTTATATAGCGCGAACTTGACTCGAAGGTATCAGGTATCAGAGCGCTTTACACTAGCACCAGTTGCGTTACATGAGGACATTGCACTATGTACTAATATTGTCCTTTCGTACAGCAAATGTTATAGCTGTGAAGCACATACATAAATAAAGAACTACGGGGCATATTATCAAGCACGGCGTTAAAATTATCGCCGGTTTAGCGGCAGAAAACAGCCGCTAAAGCGGCGATAATGGGCTTGATAATATGCCCTGGAGAATTCCAATAGAAGCCCATGTTGACACCAGAACATGGGCTTCTAATGGAATTCTCTAGGGCATATTATCAAGCCCATTATCGCCGCTTTAGCGGCAGTTTTCTGCCGCTAAACCGGCGATAATTTTAACGCCGTTTCTTGATAATATGCCCCTACGTTTGGGGGGTCATTGTAAGAGTGAGTTTGGGTGAGGGTAAAGAAAGACCATTTTTGCAGCTGAGCAGTTTGTTTTGCCAGGTTTTGAAAAATGTATGCTAATTAAGAAAATAGTTGTGGGGGAATTTTTGTGAAAATAACCCATGTCTTATGGTGTGCATAGTAAATATTGGAGTCAGAATATCAATGATTCTAAATATCGAGGACAAAACATTGGAAAAAAATATCTACAGGTAAATAGGCCTAGATTTTCTTTACCTACGTGGTACATATATCTTCAAGGTACGTAGATGTGGAGTTAGGAATAGAAAATATATACTTCCCTACATGCACTTTCTTTCAATATTTTGTCCCTCTGTATTCTGTCCTCAATATTCTTGTATGTCGATATTCCTGAGGTTGATATTCAGTAGTGCAATCGTCTTATGACAGGGTGTTCTCCATAGTGGCATAGACCTTGAGCAAGGACTGTCATATGACATCCAGAAATGCGTCATTCCCCAATCACAGCAGTCAACTACATCCCATGCTTTGAATCACCATGATATATGCCATGCGGACGACCTGCACAGGCAGTGGTGTAACGACACTTGAGGAGGCCTCCCTGCAAAGTATATGCAGGCCCCCCACGCTCCAGGCCCAGTCCTGATCTCTCAGGCAAGGGACCTGCCAGTGCTGGAGGGCCCCCCCGGAGTGCTGGTGCCCCCCCACCCTGCACTGCAGGGGCTGCAGGGGCTTTTGTTACGTCACTGTGCACAGGCACCCTGAGGCTGTTTGGAGGAAGTGCCAGAAATAGAGCCTTGAGGTGGGCATGCATCCTGATGTGTGCTACTAGATTCCTGTCAATAAGAGAACATTTAAAAAATATATATAATTTTGGACTCCCAAAAATGTAAAACATAAAAATAAGGTCACACTGACTGACTTTTTTCTTTTTGTTTCATAAGTAAATAGTCTGTTGTAATGCTTTAAGAGTATTATCATTAAAAAATTAAGTTTAGGAAGATTCGGTTCCTGAATACCCATTCACACAAGCCCTGTTTGAGACTGCCGTGCTGGCACGACTGGTCCAGTATTTCCTTATCATCTTGATCATGGCAAATCTTGTACTAGTGCACCTCAAACCTGGAGACTGCAGCATCAGCAATAGGAGCATCATGTGTCCATCTGCTTCAGGTCACACCAGTGTTGCATTGTTCAAGGCGGACCTCTAACATCCTACAAGTTTAATGGCATCTGCTGTAAACCGCTTGTAAATTAAAACAATGTATGTTAATGAAATCTACTGTGGTATCACAGTAGTCCTGATTTGGAGGTTTCTTTCAATAAATGATATCCCGCATTTATTAAGTATTCTATCTTCAGATGACACCGGTGGAGTGTTAAAGATGCAGCCTACCTTGGGCAATGTTTTCTTTCATGCAGAAGAAAAATAATATTGCACGTTTAATTTACAGAAACCAAGCCAATCTAAGAAGATGATACATGCATCGCATATGGTAAGATATATAGGGTCTTTGCTCACTGTCGTACATTCAAGAAGACAACATTGCTGGTTATATGGTGGGGAAGCAAGGCTAAATAAATGTTCATCTGAAGAAATATATCATTTAACAAGAAAGACAAATGAGCATTTAACTTGGGAAATGCATCATTTTAAATACTGTCCATTTGTGTGTGTTCACAGTCTTCTTAGGTACACTAGTTATTGTGTGATAATGTATATCCTTTCATATAACAGATATGATTAATCATACAAGTTACTTCAGATTTATTCCACTGACTAGATTGTGTTCACAAACAGGACTGAGTCTTGTGAATCTTTAAGCCAATATGTCCTAACAGGCATTTGTGATTGCATTGCAGGACTTTTTCCTAGCCATGTAAACCTTGTATATATGCCATTTAAAATCTGCATTTGCAAATCAATTGCACCAGCTCTCTCTTAGGATGGTTCCATGCCAGCAAGGAGATAACACAGGAAGTTATCAAAACTAAATATATGGGGTCCCCATAAATAAGACATGGGTTGATCATAACTTCCAAATGAAGACATTTATCTTGCATAGAAATCAAAACCAAAATCCCAAAATTCAGCCTACTGTTCTGAAAGCATAGTTAAGAATCAGTGTGTCCAAGTACAGCAGTATACGTGCCCATGTAGTGTTCCCTATTAATGCTTTGAACTCTCCATTGCCTGGTGAGTAAATGTACGCACATTTATCTTTCCTTCCCTATGCTAACAAAGCAAGGGTACGGTGTGACAGTATATTACAGAGAGATTCATCACTGGCAGACAAGTGTAAAAGGTATATGGCTACCACAATGACTGAAGACTCACCTCTTCAGAGAACACTAGAGCTCCACTCAATAAGGGTCACCACTCAAGCACACCCTGCTTAGTCCTAAACTTTATGCTTTTACCATTGTTCAGTGCTCCATTTCTATCTAGCTAGTTATGTGAGCTACTAAACTGATATATATATATATATATATATATATATATATATATATATATATATTCAAAAATGTTCAATGGCTCTGTTGTCAACTTTCCAAGACAGTTTAATAATGGAGTCTGAGAAATTAGATTCTAGGGAACCCAAAGCCCCAATTGTAACAGTGCTGACTGTTTACCTCTGGTATCTTGGGGCCCATTTACTGAGAGCCCCTAAACTGTAAACAAAGTAACCATTTTGTAATTGATTAAAAGCACTAGCCTACTATGTTGTTCAGTGAAAGTTCTTTATAATAGACTAGAAACATTAACAATTGATTTCCATTATCAAGAAATGAAGGCCTCCTGCCTTTGAGATAAGCTATCTCACACGATATACAGATCACGCAACTCTTAATCCCACAACTACAGGTCTCTCCTAGGGACACCAACCATTCTCCAAACAGACTCAAATTTTGTACCAAATCACCTCTCACTATGATCATGATAATACACTGGTCAGATCTAATTTAATACCATGACCAATTTCACTGACCTTGTCAGTGATCTGCTTCCCTCCCTGAGGAGCTTGGCCTGGTAGCTGCTGCCCCTTGCAGGGTCACGGACCCTTGTTGGTTGGTGGTTCAAGGCCCTCCTCCACCTGCAGGTTCCTGCCTGCGCCTCATCCCTGGTGGTCTGGCGGGGAGCATCTTTGCTCTGCTGCTGACTCCTCCTTTTGTCCTTGTGCTTCTGCCCCTTTTTCCCCTCTTTGCACTCTTTTCTACTTTTTTTCTTTTCCCCACTTTTGTATACTTTTTCACTTTTCACTCTCTTTTTTCTGTTCCGTGCCCATGCTCGACACCCGCAGCCCCACCCCCTTCCAGCGTTGCATTTCCCGCTTCCGGCCTCCCAGCTGTCCAGCCCCCCCTCACACAACTTCTCAGTGATTTTCTTCCCTCCCTGCACACCTCCGCCTAGTAGCTGCTGCCCCTTGCAGGTTCACTGACCCTTGTTGGTTGGTGGTTCGAGGCCCTCCTCCACCCGCAGGCTGCCACCTGCGCCTCATCCCTGGTGGTCAAGTGGAGAGCATCTTTGTTCTGCTGCTGGTGTGCCTTCTGTCCTTGTGCTTCTGCCTCTTTTTCCTGTCTGCCTTCTTTGTACTCTTTTTTTACTTTTTCTCGTTTCCGCCTTTTGCATGCTTTCCACATTTCACTATCTTTTTTTCTGCACCTTGCCCCTGCTGCTGCTCGACACCTGCGCCCACCCACTTCCATCGCCTCATTTCCTGCTTCCCACCTCCCAGCTGGCCAGCCCTCCCCCTCACATTACTTAATGGCAGCCGCTGCACTGCCACACCGCCGGCGCGCAAAAGGCAAGCCCGTCTGCACCTGTCCTTGCGTGGACCGCGCTCAGTGGCATGGACCCTGGTTCTCGAACCCTTCACCGCTACAACTCCCACACCCTCCTCACCCTCAACACCTAGACACCACGCTGCCTGCAACCTTGCGTCACCAAAGGACACCGAAGGACCTTTCTCCTGCTGAAACTGCAACTGCACCCACACCCACCTCTGCGCTCCAGCTCCTCCCGCCGCCCGACCGACCGATCACCTGCATCCTCCTCAACACGCTCTCCCTCCACAAACATGCTACAGAACTCTGGGACCTCCTCGACTCCGTCTCCCCCGACATCGCCTTCCTCACGGAAACCTGGACGAACCCCAGCTTGGGCCCAGACATCGCCACCATCATCCATGATGGCTACAAGATCACCCACAAGGACCGCACCATCTGACCAGGAGGAGGCATCTCCATTGTCCACAAGAACTCCCTCCTCCTGACCACCCACTCGGACGACCCAACGACAACCATGGAGCATCTCCACTTCCAGGTCCAGACCAACCCCAACACCACCCTCTGCAGCACCCTCGTCTACAGACATCCTGGGCCCTTCCTGTCGTTCACCAACGCCATCATCGACTTCATCGCACCCCAGGCTCTTGCATCTACCGATTACATCCTACTCGGTGACCTTAACTTCCACCTGGACAACCCCGATGACCAGAACACTGCCTCCCTTCTGGAGAACCTTGCCAACATCGGACTCAAGCAGATAGTCACTTCTCTGACCCACGGAGCAGGACACAAAATCGACCCTGTCTTCTCCGCCAGTGAAAACATCACCTACAGCCACACTTCTGAACTCCTCTGTACCAACCAGAAATGCATTCATTTTGTCTTCACTAAACCCACCGTATGCCAACCCTGCCCCAACTGGAACAAGGTCCCCGAAGAACATCACATCGCCTCCCCCAGCACAACCACACTGCCGACATCCATAGATGCAAATACCTCAGCATGCAACCTCCACCGATTGATCTCCCACTGTTATGACGCATTGCGCTCCTCAAGAAAGCACCCAGTTAGCAACATCTAAGAAAGCTAGTTGCTTCACTACCGCCCTCCACGAATCCAGACGCGCCTGTAGACAGCTCGTGAAGAGATGGATGAACAACAAAACCCTGGAAACCCATGCAGCCTTCAAAGCCGCCATCACAGCACACCTCAACCTCCTCAAAACCACGAAGAAAACAGCCCTCCAAGACAGAATCAATGCCAACGCACACAACAGCAGAGAACTCTTCACCATTGTCAAGGAGTTTGCCGAACCTAACAGTGAGACCACAGAAGTCTCACCCTCCCAAGACCTCAGCAACAAACTCGGCTCCTACTTCCACCACAAGATCAAGCAGATCTATGACAGCTTTGACACCCAAGACCCGCCCATAACTCCCGCCAGCACAACATGCGATGACACCACCCACAACTGATCCTGCTCAACTGGACCACACTCGCCACAGACAACACTCTCAAGACCATGAAGAGCATTCCCTCCAGAGCCCCCTTGGGCCCTTGCCACACCACATCTTCCACATAGCCACAACCGCCATTGCCCCCAAACTACACCACACCATCAACTGCTCCATCGAGACCGCCACCTTCCCCGACGACTGGAAACACACAGAGATCAACCCCCTGCTGAAGAAACCCTCTGGTGACCCGACAGACCGCAAGAATTTTAGACCCATCTCTCTGCTCTCCTTCCCAGCCAAGGTCATTGAGAAGACCATCAGCATCCAACTCTCTGAGTTTTTTTAAGCCAACCACATCCTGGACTCCTCTCAATCCGGTTTCCGAAGCAACCACAGCACAGAGACAGCCCTCCTTGCCGTCACCGATGACATCAGCTCCCTCCTCGACCAGGGAGAAACAGCAGCCCTCATCCTCCTGGACCTCTCGGCCACCTTCGACACCGTCTCCCACCACACCCTAAGCATGAGACTCCATGATGCTGGCATCCATGACAAAGCCTTGGACTGGCTCCGTTCCTTCCTCAAAGGTAGAATACAGCGAGTCAGACTACCACTGTTCCTTTCAGAACCCACGGAGATCGGCTGCAGAGTCCCCCAGGGTTCTTCCCTAAGCCCACCTTCTTCAACGTCTACATGGGCCAGCTCGCTGCCATAGTCAGGAACCACAGACTCAACATTATCTCCTATGCCTACGACACCCAGCTCATCCTCTCTCTCACCAACAAGCCCATAATCTCCAGAAACAACTTCCACGATGGGATGAAGGCTATCGCCACCTGGAGGAGAGACAGCTGCCTCAAGCTCAACTCGGACAAGACAGAAGTCCTCATCCTAGGGCCCAACTCCTCCGCTTGGGAAGACTACTGGTGGCCCGCTGCATTAGGAACCCTCCACACCCACGGACCACGCACGAAAACTCAGCATCACACTTGAGTCTTCGCTCGCCATGAACCGCCAGATCAAGCCAACTCCTCATCATGCTTCCACACTCTTCACCTGCTTTGAAAGATCTTCAGATGGATCCCCACTGAAGCCAGAAAGACGGTCGCTCACACACTCATCAGCAGCAGACTCGACTACAGTAACACACTCTGCGCAGATGTCACCCAGAAACTCTTCAAGAAACTAAAGAACATTCAAAACGCCGCAGCCAGACTGGTCCTCAACATCCCACACCGCAGCTACATCTCCAATCGCCTACAAGAACTCCACTGGCTCCCAATCAACAAAAGAGCCACCTTCAAGCTCCTCACACATGCCTACAAATCTCTCCACGATGCCTGACAAGCATACATGAACCACCCCCTCTCATTCCACATACCCACCAGATACCTCTGCTCCACCCAACTGGCCCTTGCCACCGTCCCTCAGATCCACAAGACCAAGACCGATGGAAGCTCCATTTCCTACATCGCCCCCAAAACCTGGAACTCCCTGCCTCTCGACCTCAGGCTATCCCAGTCACTGACACAATTCAGGAAGGATCTCAAGACCTGGCTCTTCGACTGAACTGCAGCGCCCAGTTGGACCTGCAGCCTCCCCCCGCCCCCAGCACCTTGAGACCCTCGCGGGTGAGAAGTCACGCTTATCAAGTAGGGCAGTGGTGCTGGAACAATTTTCGGGATGGGGATGCTGCCATAAGTGTTACATCACTGACGTCATAGAAATAGTGAAAAATCATAGCTTCATACAAAGAACATGTAGATTGGTGAGGGTGTGGAATGTAGACAGGGATGCATTTTGGATGGTGCATGGTCTGGTAGCAAACTCCCATTTAAAAACAGCACATTTTCCATTGAAATGGCAACACAATTCACACTGACATGAGTTTTACTGATAACGCTATATGGCACACAAACAATACTACGTGGAAATCAGGTTTCAGGAAATATTTATAATTTGCAGATAAAGTAAAGTGTATTGATTTGTTTTGATCCTATTGAAATCACACTGCAGAATTACAAAACAATCAATCAATCAATCAAGCATTTATAAAGCGCGCTACATACCCGTAAGGGTTCCAAGGCGCTGGGGGGGCTGCAGCTAGTGGTCGAAGAGCCAGGTCTTGAGTAGTCTCCTGAAGGTCTGAGGGTCTTCCGTCTGCCAAAGGTGGAGAGGGAGGGAGTTCCATGTCTTGGCGGCGCGGTAGGAGAAGGACCTGCCTCCGGAGGCGGTCCTGTGGATGCGTGGGACGGCAGCCAGGGAGAGGTCGGCGGAGCGGAGTCTCCTGTTGGGTGCGTAGAATGATAGTCGGTTGTTGAGGTATGCCGAGCCGGTGTTGTGGAGTGCCTTGTGTGCGTGGGTGAGGATCTTGAAGGTGATTCTTTTGTCGACGGGGAGCCAGTGTAGGTTTCTCAGGTGGGGGGTGATGTGGTCTCGGCGGGGGATGTCGAGGATTAGGCGTGCAGAGGCGTTCTGGATTCTTTGGAGTCTGCTGAGGAGTTTGGCAGGGGCTCCGGCGTAGAGTGCGTTGCCGTAGTCGAGCCTGCTGCTGATGAGGGCGTGTGTGACGGTCTTTCATGTGTCGGTAGGGATCCATCTGTAGATCTTGCAGAGCATGCGGAGGGTGTAGAAGCAGGTTGAGGAGACAGCGTTGATCTGGTTGGTCATGGAGAGTTTCGAGTCGAAGATGACTCCCAGGTTGCGTGCGTGGTTGGTAGGTGTAGGGGCGGCGCCCAGGGAGGTGGGCCACCAGGAGTCGTCCCAGGCTGAGGGGTTGGGTCCGAGGATGAGGATCTCTGTCTTGTCTGTGTTGAGTTTGAGCCGGCTTTCTTCCATCCAGTCGGCGACCGCCTTCATGCCGCGGTGGAGGTTGGCTTTGGCGGTGCGGGGTTCGTTGGTGCGGGAGAGGATCAGCTGGGTGTCGTCGGCATAGGAAATAATGTTGAGGTCGTGGAGTCTGGCGATGCGTGCGAGCGGGGCCATGTAGACGTTGAAGAGCGTCGGGCTGAGGGATGATCCTTGTGGGACACCGCAGATCGTCTTGGTGACTCCGGAGCGGAACGGGGGAGGCGCACTCTTTGGGTTCTGTCAGAGAGGAAGGAGGTGATCCAGTCCAGGGCCTTGTCGCGGATCCCTGCGTCGAAGAGGCGTGTGCGCAGTGTGTGATGGCAGACGGTGTCGAAGGCCGCGGAGAGGTCGAGGAGGAAGAGGGCCGCCGTCTCCCCGTTGTCGAGCAGGAGTCTGATGTCGTCTGTGGCGGCGATGAGGGCGGTCTCGGTGCTGTGGTTCTTGCGGAAGCCTGACTGGGAGGGGTCGAGGATGTTGTTGTCTTCCAGGTAGCGTGTGAGCTGGGTGTTGACGATCTTTTCGATGACCTTAGCTGGGAACGGAAGAAGGGAGATGGGCCGGAAGTTCTTAAGGTCGCTCGGGTCCGCCTTTGGTTTCTTTAGTAGGGCGTTGATCTCGGCGTGTTTCCAGCTCTCAGGGAAGGTCGCGGTCTTGAAAGAGAGGTTGATGATGTTGCATAGGTGGGGTGCGATGGAGCTGTCGGCCTTGTTGATGATGTGGTGGGGGAGGGGGTCGGACGGGGCGCCTGAGTGGATGGAGCTCATTGTTTTGCTGGTGTCTTCGGTGGTTATGCTGGTCCAGACGGTGAGGTGGTCGTGGTTGGAAGGTATCGGTGGGGCCGGGGTGGTGAGGTTGGCGGGGTCCGTCTGTGGATTGAAGCTGTCGTGAATGTCTGTAATCTTGCGGTGGAAGCAGGCAGCGAGGGCGTCGCACAGGGCTTGTGATGGGGTATGTCGTTGGTGCAGGAGCTGGGGTTTGAGAGTTCCTTTACGACGTTGAAGAGCTCCTTGCTATTGTGTGCGTTGTTGTCTAGGCGGTTCTTGAAGGCGGCTTTCTTGGTGTTCCTGATGAGGTGGTGGTAATTGCGGATGGCGTCTTTGAGGGCAGCGTGGCTGTCGGGTGTTTTCTCCTTGTGCCAGGTGTTTTCCAGTCTCCGGCAGGTGCGTTTGGAGGCTAGGAGCTCTGGGGTGAACCAGCTGGCTCTCTGACTGGTATCTCTGGAGGCGGGTTGTCTTGTTGGGGCTAAGGCGTTGGCGCAGTCTTCCATCCAGAGTCTGAGGGTGCGGGCCCCTTCCTCGGGGTCGGTGGGGTTGGTCGGGGGTTGAGTGCGAGGTGTGTTTGCAGTAGTTCCTTGGTGATTTTGCTCCAGTGACGTCCCGGGATCTGTAGGGTGCGGTGGTGTGAGACGGGTTTCTGGAAGGTGAAGTGGACGCAGCGGTGGTCGGTCCAGGTGAGTTCGGAGGTGTGGCTGAAGACAACGTGGGGACTGGAGGAGAAGATAGCATCGAGCGTGTGTTCGGCGATGTGGGTAGGTGTCGTGACGATCTGCGTCAGTCCGAGGGAGGTGAGGTTGTCGATCAGGGTGGAGGAGTTGCTGTCGTTGTTGTTTTCCAGGTGGTAGTTCAAGTCGCCGAGGAGGATGTAGTCGGTGGAGGTCAATGCGTGTGCGCTGATGACGTCGGCGATGGAGTTGCAGAATTGGGGGCGGGGTCCTGTTGGTCGGTAGACGAGGGTGCCTCTCAGGGTGGTCTTGGGGTCCGTGTGGATCTGGAAGTGCATGTGTTCGGCGGTGCTGAGGGTGTCGGCGGTATTTGTGGAGACCCTGATGGTGTCCTTGTGGATGATGGCGATTCCTCCGCCGACGCCATTGGTGCGGTCCCTGCGGTTGATCTTGTATCCGTCGGGGATGGCCACTGCGATGTCTGGGGCGGAGGTTTCGTTCATCCAGGTCTCGGTCAGGAAGGCGATGTCAGGCGATGTGGAGTCGAGCAGGTCCCAGAGCTCGACGGCGTGTTTGCGTGCGGAGCGGGTGTTGAGCAGGATGCATCGGAGCTGGTTGGGTTCCGTATTGGCGAGTGTCTCGGCGACTACGATGCAGGAGAAGCTGCAGTTCCGGCAGGTGAAGGGGCCATGTGCTTCATGTGTGCTTTACTACCTGATGATATGTTTTGAAATATTTGTGCAGTTTATTTCCAAATATTTAAATGTTGTTGTCTGTTATAAAAAGAATGACATCCTACTTCTTTTCTTTTCTCACCCCTGCACCCCAGCAAGATTGTCAATAAACTTCTCTTATTCAGCACCAAGATACCCTTGTGGGTGAACGTGCGCTTTACAAATACACATTATACTATGTTTATGTTATGTCAGACAGTTCACTTCTCTAATTTTGCAGTACAAGAAAGGAAATTAAACACCCATTTCCATGATAAAAGAATAAGCAGCAATTTGTCAGAAGACACAATCTGTCATTTGACCTTTGTCTTTGAACACATAATAAGTGTGACACGATAAAAACAAAATTTAAAGACGTCTTTATTGCTCATTTACCTTTTGAACTTCAGCATGTTTATTTTAGGGATGTTGCAGCCTCAGTACCCCTACCTACAGCTTCAATGCCTTATGATTATGACAGACAATTCAGCTAGTCATAATATTATGCAGTGGAGGTCGCAAACTCCCGCCTTTCTATATTCCAACCTTGAGCTTGAGTGGATTTGTGTTTATGTGGCCCCCCCCTTTTAACTCGTTTGCACGTGCCTTTTTTGTAGGAGTGGCACTGCACCACTCACCTGCCAACCCATCTGAGCTCTGAGAAAATGGGGAATCCAAGGATGAGCACCAGGGGGTACATTCAGGATTATCTCCTGTTTTCACAGGATGCAGAGGAGGGATGATGGGAAAGTAATACCTCAAAACCCAGTCAATGCAGTTAAGTTCTTTTCAAACCGTAGATTTTTAAAGGGGCTTCTCATGAGCTATTTCCAAAGCCAATCAATTCAACACATGTATTTTAAAGCTTCAATATTTTTAATGTCCACATTCTCTGCAGCCCTTGAGTATTTTGTCAACGCCATACACTTTGTAGGTCAATATCTTCAAAATGGCTGAATGAGATTTTCCTTTAATGATGGGTGCCCACAGCCGCAGGTCACAAATCACTTGAAATTGCAATATCTCCTGAATGGCTACTCCAGTGTTCGTGCACTTTTTAGTGTTTGACTCAGAGATGTCCCTTCTAACCACCAGGGAGGGCAGCTGTGGGCACATTGAGCAAGGGGCAAAGGTGACTCACCACAGCACGGGAAGGCACTGCATCAAGCTCCAAATTGATATCTTCTATCCTGCCCAGCTTCTGGGTAGTTGATTCCTCCTTCATTTAAGATGATCCTCTGTAGGGGCGTATGTTGGCACCTCTACAGAGAGGATTCTGTCCTCTTCTGAGTCAAATAGCAGCTCCTCTAACAGGGCCCTGCACTCCTGTACAGGGTTGGTGTTCGCCTATCCTGGTGCAACACAGCATTGCCTCAGTGGCATTTTATTTTGCTGCAATTTTTCCATTTGTAATACTTTTAGCACTAAACATAGAAACATATGGAACTTATATTTGTAAAGTATATTAAAACATGAATGTGTATGCTAAGAAATTGTTTATAACATTTTTGCTGCCAGGTCTTTACCTTGGCCGTGCAGTTCAAATTGTTCTGTGCAGTCCAAATCTAGTCCAATATCCTGCTGCTGTTTGTAGTATAAAACTAATATCGCACAGATAGATTGCTCTGTGAGTGAGTGATGCCTGGCTGACAATATAATTTTATATATTCAGTTGCTCCTTTCAGCATCTGTAGAACTATTCACACAGTCCTTGTACACAGCTACCATCTGTGAATTGCACGCCAAAAGATATCAGTGTAAACCACCCCAAAATTGATGCCTTAGCTGCTCTTGAGCCAACATGTTCAAAGTAGTGGTGAAGCCCCTGATCTAGATCCTCACTCTAACAAGGCATGGTTGAATATGTACAATAGTAGTGGGACAGGAGTCCTGCAGGATTGAACAGACGGACTTGCTTTGTGAATTCAATACCTTGTTTGGCATCCCCCAATTTGTCTATGTTTTCATGGGTCTTTTCAACACTTCATTGAACTGTGCTGTTATCTGTTTTTTCTGCTCCACGGTCATAGTTGTGACAACTCCAGAGCAAGTACTGAATTGTTTGTTAAGTTCATATGTAAGCCATCAAGATAATCATACACCTCAATTAGCACTAGTGTCTGACTAAACAAGCATTTGCAATGCAATCGGTCTCGCCTTTGGGACCTTATATGTATTTAGCTATGCAGCACATTAGCCTGGGTGCTGAAACATCTACTGTTCTTTAACATAGAGGGAAAGTAAGCACCAAACTGCGTGACATGCCAGGTATGGGAACACATGGAGAGAAATATTGCCTTTTAGCCAGAAATGGTATAGTCCAAAGCTCTGTTTTTAATATAAAATCAGGGCCTTCGGTGGTCATATCACTGAAAATATAAGATTTGAAAAAAATATTATTGTCTACGGGTGCTCGTGGAAGACAATTTCTATGGACTGGAATCTAGAGAATGCTAAAGTGATTCTGGTATTTTACTGACCAATGCTGGTCGTTTTCTATCAAGAAAGTTAAATAGAGGCAGTTGCCAGGAAAATTTTAAAAAAAGAAAGTCCCTCAGCAGAAAGCAATTCTGGTATTTTACTGTCCTCTGCTGGTTGTTTTCTATCAAGACATTTGAATAGAGGCAGTTGAACAGAAAAAAATGCCTTAGCGGAAGCAGACAAGTCCTAGGGCTGATCTCCAGAGCCCACTAAGTACATACTCATAGAAGTATAAGTATATAATAAGTATTTACTAAAGTATATACAAGAGGTCTCGAATGCTCGATCCAAAAAGGTCCATCATACTTAAAATGTTTCGACATTTGTCTGTCCAATGTCCAATTTTGCTTTTATACCGTTCTTATTGTTGCTGTTTAGAATCCTGTGCACATTTTCAAGTGAATCATGGGGAGGATTGATTAGTTGCAGCTCAGACTCAACAAACCTATAATCGCATTTGAGGTGCTTGCAGTGGCACTGAATAGCAGCAAACCATGAATTCCACTTGGTTCTTCAAAGTCCAGGAGCCATGTGCGGTTTCATTTCATGAGTCTCGCAAGGTGTTGCAGAGACCTTCACTTTTTGCCATGTACAAGATTCATGAGAAAAACAACAGGAAGACATCAGGGCCACACAAATGCTTCCAGAACAAATCCCCAACAGAGTTAAGATGTGGGTCAAGCAGGTGATGTGCATTGTGTTGACATATAGATTTCTTAAAACAATGGTATATGCCTTGAGCATGTGTGCAGCATTGTCTGTATTAAAGGAAAGAACGTTCTGAAAGGTAATGTAATCTCTAAGGACCCTCACGGCTGCTTGTGCTACAGTCACATGGTTGCACTTCAAGAAGAATGTTGTGTCTCTTAGGTGCATCTGGATTCGATGGTCGCCATGTGATGAGGCCACTGCAAAACAACGCATTGTCCTTCAGCATCAGGTGCCTCATTAAGTGTGACACTGATCTTTCGATTTTGCAATTGCTTTTTCAGGTCATCTGCTGCTGCTGCATAGCTTTCTGTGAGATAACGTTCTTGAACTGATGATTTTGTTTGGATTGCCCCACCATGTCATACTCAGTTTTGTATTCCAAGTGGGAATTTGGTGTTAAAAGTCAAGGTCTCCAAATGGCGTGTAATCTGTGAGCAGGAAAGATTGGGCACTCAATGTTAGGAATAATTTTGACTGTATCATCTACAACGTTATTTATAGAATTATGAGGTGCTCCGTACAAATGACTCACCCATGACATGTTATACATTTGAGAATAGTGCTTATACTGCCTAATGCCACAGCTCAGAGATGCCCCATGATTCACATTTTGTCCTTATGATGGAACTGATCATTTGATAAGCAGAACTACGTCGAGTGTTTATCATTGAAGTGGCTGACTGTTGGTAAATGTCTCATTGTAGTTGTCTTTTGAACTAGAGATACACCTTGAGGGCCTTCTTTGTTCCAGTTTTTCAAAATTGCATGTCAAATGTATTGTGTATGAACATTTGGTTTAAGTGTGATGATTCCTTGGCTAACTGTAATATTGCATAAATACAAAAAGATCACTCTGCTCTCAGCATTGCAACACGATGTTTTAATCTCTGGGCCGGTCTGCTACTGTTATTTACATTGCCAAATGTGATTAATTCTTCATGGCTTTCACAGGCTGTATGAACTTTTCCATCACCCCTTCACTGTGGTGGCTGGTTGATCCCTAGGAAGCCTGAAGTTATTCACAGTCAGGTGGCACATTTGTCGTACCCTCTGGGTAAGTTTGAATCCTCTGTGTGGTTGTGGTGCACGGTCACTGGACTGACCTGTAAATTCATTGAGTGTTATTTCATGTACTCCAAAGAAAATAATGTCAACGCAATTGCGTAAAAAACAGAAGAGTACAAATTGTTAAGGAAAGCGCGATTTGAAAATGCACTAAATCCTGCTCTACAGAACTTGCAAGTAAAAAAAAAAAAACAAGGACTTGTTTAAAACAAAATCGCAATGGAAAATGGAAGTCTTTAAATGGAGATGCACAAATGCAGTTTAGAAAAAAGAACAGTCAGCGGCAAAGAAAAGAAAGCTTGAAACCTTTAGGAGCGAAGTTGCACATGCAGAGTTTAAATACATACAGGAAGGCAGACGTTCTTTGCAGTTAAGTGGTGCACTTGCCAAATCTATCCAGACAAGTTTGAGTCCTCCATGGGGTTGTGGTGTACTGTCACTGTACTGGTCTTCAAATATATTGAGTGTTACTTCACATTTTCCAAAGGGAAATTAAGAAAAAAAGAAAGGAAAACATTTATGGAAAACATGATTTTAAAGTGCACCAAAGCCTACTCTAAATGCCAACATGAAACCAATATGAAACTCTTTAAAACAAATTCACAATAGAAAAACTGAAATCTTTTCTCATGCAGTTGCATGAATGCAGTTGCATGAATGCAGTTTAAAAACAAGATCAGTCAACTGCAGGGAAAGGAAAACCTGAAATATTTTGAAGCAAAGTTGCATGACCAAAGATAAATTCAGGAAGATGGAAGTCCTTTGCAGTCAGGTGGTGCATTTGTCAAATCCTTCTGGTCAAGTTGGAGTTCTCTTCTAAGTTGTGGCACTCTTTCACTGGACTTGGTCGACAAATATATTAGCTGTTAATTTACATACTCCAATGGAAAAAAACAGCATTAAAAAAAAAAACTTTTAAAACAATGGAAATGAGATTTCAAAACACTTCAAAATCTGCTCTAAAGTGCCTGTGACTAAAAAAACGAATCATGAAACTTAAATAAAACTGCAATGGAAAGCATGAAACCTTTTACAGAGGCTTGTGGAAACGCATTCGAAAAACAGGATTGGCAGATGTAAAGAAAGGAAAACCTGAAACCTTTTGAAGCAAAGTTGCACAAGCAGAGATAAATTCAGGAAAATGGAAATCTTTTGCACTCAGGTAGCACACTTGTTCGATTCCTGAGGGCCAGTTTAAGACTTCTGGATTGTGATGCATATCGAAGGACTAGCCTGCAAATATATTAGGTGTTAATTTGCATATTCCAGCAGAAAACAAACACTCAATCAGGAAAAGTGCTTTAAAGTATCTGACACAAAAAACATAAAACTGAAACAAAAAAGAAATGGAAAAAATGAGACTTTTCAAACAGGGTTGCACAAGCACAATTTGAAAATCAGTTAGCTGAAACCTTTTGAAACAAAGTTGCTCAAGCAGAGTTTAAATACAGGAGCACATAAGACCATTGCAGTCAGGTGGTACAGATGGGGTTGGTCCACCTACCCTACCACTTTTCACCAAAACACTGCCACCCTCTTCAAAAACACTGGCCTCTACCTTGCCACTATCCCAATCTCCAAACACTGGCCCCTGCTCCAAACACTGGCTCCTAACCCCACCACGCTATCCGTAAATCACTTGGCCCCACACCCTTGCCTTGCCACCTCACCTTTCAAAGCACTGAAAAGGGGGCACTGGTGCTTTGGGTAGAGAACAGGTGAATATAGGCTCACCATTGGCTCTATGGGCAATGGGTCTGAAATACTTCAGGTGATAGGGAAGTTCAGCACCACTGATGATTTGAGTGGCTGGAAGTGAGTGAGCCCACCAATGACCCAACTTACTTTTGAGTGGCTAGGAGTCAAGGGAGTGTTGCTGTTCTGGGTGGGGGACAGGTCACTGGGGCCTGCTGTGGGCACTATATATCATTTTGGGTGATAAGGGTGGAGGGGGCACTGGTGCTTTGAGTGGAGGAGGGCTGCCTTGGGGCTTGCCACATGCCATGTGGATGGCAGGCCCAACATACATTTTGGTGGTTGCAGGAGCACCGGTGCTTTGGTTTTAGGAGGGGCTAATGGGTGTTTGCAGCAAGGCCCCTGGGAGGCAGGACTACATTACATTGAGAGGCACCGATGTTTTGGGTGGGAAAGAGGTGACTGAGGCCCCCTGTGGGTCAACATACTTTTAGGTGGTGGAGGGGGAACTGGTCTAGGGCCTGCTATGAGCTCAACTTATTTTTAGGCGGTATGGGTCTGGAGGGGCAGTGTTTCTCTGGGTGACTGGGTAGTGTCCAGCCATGGCCCCTACAGGCGACAGGCCTAATTTTCACTCTTTTTGGTGCCCTCATGGCCCGCCACATGCCTCGGAGATGGTGACCCGATTTTCAAGTTTTCTTGGCCCCCTTCTGGGCCAGCCACATCCTACATTGGCAGTGGCCCTGGTTTTAGTTTTTGTTTGCTCACCTGGACCAATGGCATACCCCATTAGCGATGGGCCTGATTTTCATCAAATTTTGCCCCTCAGGGCATGCCACATGCCCCATAAGCCGCAGGCCAGATGTTCACGTTTTTTCCCCTATGGGTAACGAGGCAGTCTTCTTGTGTATGCTCTGAGTTGCGGGTCCAGGCGGCGAGGCAGGCATCACTTCAGAAGAATACAAAACAGCAAGCAGGTGAAGGGAAAAGAAATTAACACCTAGCCTGCCTTCTACAAAACAGCAAGCAGGTGAAGGGAAAAGAAATTAACACATAGCCTGCCTGCTGACTGTCCTTTTTATCAGCCCAGCTGTCAGCACTGGCTCAATAAAAGGAGGGGGTTTTCATGGTTGCTTGAAGTAAGTGCCCATAACTCTTTTACTGCTTGTTTGTGATCATTGCTGTCTTCAACTTTCTGCCAGTAAAGCAGATTCGCATGGAAGAATGAACAACATAAATAGTCTCCACCCTTAGATACTATGGGCCTGATTATGAGTACGGCCCATCGTACTCACGGTGGTGGTCCGACCACGGCCACCACTGCGGGTCCACCTGCAGTATTCTGACTGTGGCGGTCGGACAGGAGCACGAATATGCTGGCAGTGCTGCTGCACGCTCCTGGGGGTGCATGCGGGGGGGCACATGTTGTCACCCCCTGGGAGTGCACCCCAATTCCTGCAGTGTGGCATGCACGACATGGTGCATGTCACACTGTGCAGGAACATGCAGTCAGCGCTCTCACTGCGCAGTCTGCATGTTAGGCTCTCCTATGAGCCTAACATACCACTGCCGTGAGACCACCACCTCACTTCCCGCCTGACCTGGATTCAACTCTGAATCTGGCGGCAGGTGCATTATGGCCTTGGCATGGAGGTGGCCGGCCAACAGGAGGACTGACAAAGTCGTAATAAGGCCCTATGTCTGTGAATATTTATGGAAGAATACCATGTGCACTCCCTTGTTGGCTGGCACGGCATCTTATTTACTCCTTCTTATTATTATGCTTATTTATGCTTCCCTCACTTTATATTTAGCTATTGTTTCTTTGAATAAAATATTTCACTCTCAATTCCCAATTAATCTTCTGATTTATTTTAGTTTCAAGTTTAATCATAATTTCATTTAATTCATTTAGACAATCACTGTGCTTTATCCAATGAATGCGGAGCTTTCTGTAACAATTTTGAGACCCAAATGATTAACACATCCTCAATACGCATATTCAAATCACAAATTGAATTGAAAACAATAATCATCAAACTAACAGTATTCATGCACTAGATAACATTAGTGATAAATGTTGAAATAACCTTGTACCCTATTGTACCTGTGTTGTACAGGTATATGAAAACACATTTTGCCTGATTGCAAGTCTGGCGGTCTGAGGACCGCCAGACTGGTGGTGGCGCAGCGGTGGCAGTTTCCGGACCACCCTATTATGACTCGGGCAGTGGGACCGCCGACACTGCCAGGGAATTGCCATTCCCGGGAGGTGGCACGGCAGTCCAGAGGCCGCAATATGCTTGGCAGGACCGCTGTGGTCCCGCCAAGCATATTACAAGTTTCCTCTCCGCCAAGGCTTTCATGGCGGTTCCTGCTCCATGAAAACTCTGGCGGAGAGGAAACAAGGGGCCCCCTTGTGCCTCATGCCATGTGTATGCACACGTGGGGGGCACAACATGTATCCCCCTGTGTCCATGCACACCAGTTTCTGCATGGCATGGACTTTCGAGTACATGCCATGCAGGAATTGTTTTTGGCGTTCCTGTTGCAGTGCCTATTTTTAAAGGCACCGCCATGGGAACACCAAAAAAAGCCTCCAGACACAAGTTTACACTCATATTCTGGTGGGCGGTTGAACCATGGATTTGGCAGTGTGGTGGCAGGGAGTACCCGCTGCAGCACCGTTAAACTCGTAATCGGGCCCTTTGTGCCCTCATGGACCATTGCCTGTATGCTTCCCATTAACGGTGGAGAATCCTGTACGACAACCATATGAGAATCTTCAGGTACAGAAAAATCTGCCATACCACCCTCATGAGACATGCATGTATCATGAGGGTGGTGGGGCAGATTTTCCTGTACCTGCAGATTTTCATATGGCTGTCATACAGGATTCTCCACTGGTCGTATAGACCTTTGGTTGTTGACTGACAGCTTATAAAAGGAGCTAGCATTGGGAATACATTTCAATCGCAGTAAAACCAATGAAGTCTCAATAATGACAGAGAGGATGGTGTTTAAACTGTAAGGGTTTGTTATCAAAATTTAGTCAGTTACAAACAAACACAATTTAGTAAAGTCAGTGTATCCAAAGACTGTACATATCCATATAATCCCAGGCAGGCTAAATTTGTGGATTATAAAGAAGAGGAAGCAAAATATAGCAAGATACAAAGCACAGAGTATAAAGTAGGTTGGTTCTGTAAAGTAACTACCCTAATCTAAATGAAGCTTCAAAAGTGGCAAGGGGAAATTCAGAGAGGAAGGTGTCAGCATCAAAGAAACCAAATTAAGGTTCTTGTGGGTGGAATGGGCATTCAAGTATGAAGCTCAACACCCTCAGCAATGGAATCTGCTGAGTTAAGAAAGGCCTTCTCTCAGCAAAGTCAGGACAGGATATGCTAACTATTCTAAAAAAACACTTGCTTAATAAACAGTGGAAAGTACTAGAAGCACCATCCCACCATCTCCCTCATGATGGTCCAATCACAAGGCAAAGTTCTCTGGGAGTAGGTAGACTCAAACTAAGAAAGTGCAGCTGTGCGGCCTTTAAGTTAGTCACAGTCAGTCTGCCTGGTACTGGAGGGTCTCTCCCATCCCTACGTTTTAGAAATCCACAGCCAACATGTAATTAGGCAAGCTAAATCTCACAGTTCTCTACAATAAATAATGACTATGTTCTTACTAATGAGCACTCCTTAATAAGGCATCTGTAGAGAAGAGAAAAACATGAACCTTGCAATGCATTTATGAAAGAAACAACTGGGGGACTGAGGCCTAGGCCCAAATCATGTCATCCACCAGAACAAAGACGGTAAAATACAAATACATATAGCATGAGCGAATATAATGTTTATAATAAGGTTATATGTGTGGCTCTAACTACATGTAAATGCATCCACCCAATGTTAATTGACTAAAACAATGCAAACACATTAACAGCGTTATCGAAGGTGTGTGAATGTGATGAATTAGTGCATGAAACGTTAAATTGCACTGCACGAAGGGCAGCAGGTGTTTGTAATATTTTGTTATCTAATGCATGAATATTGATGGCTTGATGCTAAACATTTTGACCACAATGTGTGATTTGCCTGATTTATTTTTACATTACCAGATGTGTTTATCTTTTTTCAATGTCGTGATATGTTCTGCCTCCAAAATGTCCACCATTTATCTAGCTAACAAAATGTGTGCCTGCGATTCCAGCCAGTCCTTGTGTTTGTCGTACAACTTGGAAGATTAAAATGAAATTGGATAAAAATACATTTATAAAATGTATGTCATTTTTAAGACTTTCAAAAAAACTAAATGGTACATTTTTCAGAAAAGTTTCGGTTATGGACCAATATTTTTTATGAACATATCAGAGTAGTTTGCAGTCGTGCTAGACTATGTATTGTTAAAGAGCCAGGTACACAAATACATGTTTTCTACTCTCTAATAAAGACATATGAATTACTCAATAGTATGTATTGTAATAGAGCCAGGTACACAAATACATGGTTACTACTCTCTAATAAAGACATATGAATTACTCAATGTGTGAAGGAGTTATGACTAATATCAGTTGTTCTTTGCACTGGCGTTATACAGCTTCCGTGTATGAATAGTCAATTCCCTAATAACTGTAATACCTTGCCAAGGACTGATGCATTCATAGAGAAATAATTGATTTCTGACTATGAACGTCTTTCAGTTCCAAGGACTTGATGAACAAAAGCATCACGAGAAGCCATGGTTATTGCACACAGGTCGCTGTTCAGCAAATGACATCAGTAAATTAATGTCTATACTCAGACTATGAAGAGTATAAGGAGGCTCTGGTTTTGGGAGGTCATTCCCTCTCATCTAAGCAAGCAGACAAGAAGGACATTCATTATAAGACTGCAAATGGTGGCCAGAGTATCAAGGAAAACATGGGAATGGTGGTCGAGGAACTGAATGTATCTATTGAATGTATCTTGACAGAAGCAATGTGAATCAGTCTTCAAAGGACAAACACATGTGACTAGTTAGAGGGTATGCAGTAAAATATTTTGAAAGGAGCCTAGGAAACTTCCATGCAAGCTCCCTTAAACCAAGCATAGAGTTTGAAATATAGCCATCTGTTTCATTGGTAGGCACTCCATAGACTCAAAGCTGTTTTCATTAGGTCAGATTTCCCATACTACGAATGAGTTAGGCTGTAAAATTGTGAGCTGTCTGAAATTTACTCATCTTTGTTTCGAGAAGGCGTGCAGGTACAGTCTGCTGCACTAGTCCATGAAAGAAAAGACCACATCAAGGATGAGTGTGATTTGAGGGTCTTCAGTAGCGAATTAGCTTTAGTGAAAATGGCAGAGTTGGAAAAAGACATTGCTAGTCATATTATTCACTGTATTTTATTACTAGAATCCACAAACTCTTTTTTCCTTTGAAAATAAACTGACAAAATACAGAAATAGAAAAAAGCCTTTAAATTCTACGAACTGTGAAACAATGTAAATAATCAGTTGCAAATGTTTGCAGATTTAACGTAATTTGCGATTCCTTTGCAGAATGCACATGGAGGCCTATTCATAAACTGCATTTTGCAGTATGTTTAGTAGTACAACAGAAGTACTTCAAATGTAGTACAAAATGCTGTTCACTAACCTACGTGCGGAGCTATATGCGTCTGCCCCTCCTATCTTTTATATGCAAAGATTTCCGCATTGTCTGTGAAGATCTCCCTACACATAGTTATACATTTTAGTAGCAAATGTGGAAGGGACGAGGGAGTGGATGGAAAATAGGGAATTTTTATGAATAAATGGGAGGGAGAGGTTTAAGGAGGATTATGGTTTTAGGTGAAGGTCAGTGAGGAGTCTAAGGAGGGACATACACTCGTCTACAAAAGAGTATGTGCTCTGCTATTCCCAAACTGCACTTCTATAATTCCCACAGCCAAAAAGGATGCAGGACAGTCATAAATGTACTCTAGCTCAGAGATGGAGCAAGTCTAGCACCACACATGGGCAAATACTGGTACGGCCAAGCCCAGACTCGGCTGTCATCTAAGTGCGAAGGGCATTCCTATAAATGGGCAGGTTGGAAAGGGATTAATGAAGTGACGTGGACGGGTTGGTAACTTGATTTGGGCTAGAAACATCAGGGAGATCTGTACTTTGTCCCCTGAGCCAGGTGGTGAAAGGTTCTCAGATATCCCTCGGGCGAGATGCCGTCGGCATTAGGTCCCAGAAGGCCGCCAGCTGCTCTTGAGAGTAAGCCACATCCCGCACCCACACAGCCACCCGGGGGGCCCTAGGGGCACCCCATCGTATGGCTAGTCTGCGCTTTGCGAGCAATAACATCATGGCCACTAAGCGGCGTTTCTTGGGTGGGATTTCCCCCACATAACCCAGCAGAGCCACCAGCGGGGTAGACTCCAGCAACATACCAGTGACTGCATGAATAGTATCATACACCTCTTTCCAAAATTCAGCAATGGGTGGCAACTCCACGCAACATGTAAAAAGGCAGCTGCTTCACGACTGCATTTCCAGCAGCGCGAATCGGGACGTAACCCAGTTTGTGTCGCTGGAGGGGAGTGCAATATATCCTATGTATAAATTTAAAATGAATCAGTCGCAGCTTATAGTTTGAGGATAGGTGTCTCAGCTGTGAGCAGCAAAATAACCACTGCTCGTCTGTAGGTATGTCTTCCAAGTCGGCTCTCCATTGTATTAGTGCCTTGGGAGCAACCCAAGGGGTGTTTGTTTGCGTGAGGTTGTACAGTCTGGTAATCAATCTACGTGGTGAAGGTGTAGCTAATAGATGTTCTAGAGGCCTCATCACATCTGGGGGGAATGGGAAAGCTGGATTCAGTGTCCTACAAGCGGCACAGAGCTGAAAATATAGGAATATATTTAGGAGTGGCACCGGAGCGTCTCCCTGTGGTTGTGGCTGCTCTAAAAAGGTCTCCTGGGTATAGATCCCCCAACGTGGTGACGCCCATGCTACACGCTCGTGCCATGGAGCCCTTGTTAAGGAAGGGGAAATGAGGGTGGTGTGCTATCGGAGTGGAGGGCGCGTATAGCGATGGTGTCCCTACTCTTTTCCTTAAACCGTCCCAAGCCCATCTAAGGGTCTCAACTGTATTTATTTCATTTGCTACTCTGTGGTATGGTTTATAGACAGCTACTTGCAAAGGGGTAGGATCAGCTATATCCATTTCAATGGCCACATGTGGTTGAAATGGGATGGGATATATCCAAAAATGAAGAAATTGGGCCTGTGCACACAGCGTGTAAAGTTCGAAGTCGGGTGCACCCAATCCACCCCCAGACAGCGGGCGTGTTAGTAGTTCCCAGCTCACTCAAGGCTGTTTACCCGCACAAATCAGGGCAATTACGGTCGAGCGCAGAGAGTTAAAAAAGGCCTTGGTTAAGGGTATGGGTATATTAACGAATAGGTATAGAAATTTAGGAAGAACTATCATTTTGGTGATAGCGATTCTGCTCGCAAGTGACAGAGGCAGGGCAGCCCAAAGTTTCGACTTGCCATCCAGCCAGTCTAACAGTTTACCGAAGTTCATTCGCCATATCTCCTGCAGGTTTCTGCTCAGCCACACCCCTAAGTATTTAACGGCTCAATCAGCCCATTTAAGCGGAAATTCCAAGTTGGTGTCCAGCGGGGCATCAGTCAAAGGCAAAATAGAAGATTTTGACCAATTGATCTGTATGCCGGACATCCTACCATAGCGGAGAACTTCTCTGAATACAGGGTTGAGGTTTTTGTCTGGTCTCCGGATATATAATGTTATGTCATCTGCATACATTGATATTACAAGGTTCCTATCCATAAATCCCAGTCCTCGTGTGTTATGGTGTTGGCGAATTCTGGCCGTCAGGGGTTCCATTGCCACCGCGAATAGCAGCGGCGAGAGCGGGCAACCCTGCCTGGTTCCGCGAGTTATGTAGAATGGTTCCGATATTAGATTATTTACTTGCAGTCGGGCAGCGGGTTTAGTATATAGCAGACTTATTAATTTAACAAAGTTGGGGCTGAAGCCCAATCTGGGCAGGATAGTAAACAAAAGAGGCCATTACAGAGAGTCAAATGCCTTTGTGGCATCAAGAAAGACTGCAGCAGAAGGTAGAAGTGGATCAATCTGGTGTAACGTGGCAAAGACCATGCGCAAATTGTGGGCTGTTGACCTACCCGGGATGAATCCTGATTGGTCCGGTCTGGCTATGAGCGGTAGTAGTGGCTGAAGTCTGTTAACTATAAGTTTGGCAACGATCTTTATGTCTACATTAATTATTGACAGGGGTCTGTATGAGTCGCATAAATTAACAGCCTTTTCAGGTTTTAAAAGAGAAATAATAGCGGCCTCGCGCATAGTCGGTGGAAGGATCCCATTCTCAAGCAACTCCTGGTATACATCCAGCAGCCTAGGCGCCAGCTCCTCCGCATATGTCTTATAAAATGTGGTGGTTAGGCCATCTAGGCCAGGCACTTTCTCGCCAGGTAGGCTACTAATAACTTGTGTGATGTCTTCTATCGAGAATGGCACGTCTAAATACTCTCTGTGAGAGTCACTCAGCCTGAGCAGCTCAATGGATTCTAGATATTCACCAAGGTCTGGGTGGGGTGCAGTCTGTGTCACTGTGTATAATGAGGCATAATATTTAGTGAGAAATTTGTGTGTGTCCTCTTGGCCTCTTATGGGGTAATCATCATCATCTAATAGCTCTGCTACAAAAGAAGGGGAAGTGCGCTGTCTTAGTGCATTGGCAAGAGTTTTACCAGGCCTATCGCCTTCGCCATAGCTACACGCTCTTGCATGTGCCCCCAAGAACCTGGTTTCCCTATCTGCCTCTTCCTCGAATTCTGAGATTTTCCCCCTGATGTTGGCCAGGTGACTAGGTTCCCTAGATTGGAAGAACAGTTGTTTAGCAGTTTTAATCTCTTGTTCCAGTTTCGTTATGGTGGTGCGAATAGATTTTAACACCCCTGATTGCTTGGAAATGCACCCCCCCCCTAATTACTACCTTAAAAGCCTCCCACAAGGTCGATGCGGATTTTACCGAGCCTTCATTAGTGGAGAAGTATTGTGTAATATCAGTTCTAATTTCTTCTCTGAATGCAGCGTCTCGGAGAGCATATGGTGGTAGACGTCAGCTGAATGCGCGAGGCGCAGTCTGTGGTATCCTCCAATGTATCAGCACCGGAGCGTGGTCGGATAGTGTGCGTGCAAGGTGAAGTGTGCCTATGGTCCATGACGCAATATCACATGAGACCAACCAGTAGTCAATTCTTGACCATGCATTGTGGTATGAGGTAATGCAGGTACCCTCCCTTTTGGTTGGGTTTCTGCTACGCCATATGTCTGTGAGACCGTGTTCAAGTATAATGGTATTTAATCGAGATGTTGCCTTGTGGTGTGAGTTACGAGGAGCACCAACTCTGTCCCAATTGTCATTAAGGGTGACATTGAAGTCCCCACCCCAAATAATCGTGTCGCCTCCCAGTGATGCCAACTTAGCCCATACAGTGAGAAAGAACTGTGGATCGTCCACATTTGGGCCATATATCGCCACCAACGTGACTTTAGTGGTCATCAGAGTGCCCGTGAGAATAATGTATCTACCCTCAGGATCCAACTGTGCATGTGTGGTCGACCAACCCAGGCCACGTCTAATCAGTATCGCGACCCCCCTAGCGTAATTAGAGTAGGGTGCCGAATGTATTTCTCCCCAGTATCTATTCTTTAGCTTGGGGTCAGAAACGCGGCTCAGATGAGTTTCCTGGAGGAAGCGCACATCTATATAATGCCTGCTCAAATATGAGTGTATCCGCCGAGCTTTCTTAAAGTCATTGAGCCCACGAATGTTCCAGGTGAGAAATTTAGTCTTGGTCATTTCTAATGGATAAGGTGTAAGCAATGTATACCCGTAAAATGAGTGGGCAATAGGACAACAGGAGATTAACAAATATGCTGAATTCCCATACATTACAGTTCAAAAAGAGTGAAGGCTTGTACAATCTGCAATAAAAATCCAAAAAGCATTGCACTTCATGTATATGCTGTACAGTTAAGGACCATGCGCCTGAGTATACTATGTTCCCCCTCTCCCACCCCTCACCCACAGCAACCTCCCAATCAGGTTGTGATGTATAACCACCCTCCCACCCACAACTAACCCATTGAACAAAACAACACCACATGGGAGATCTCCCTCGGGGGCTAGGGACGTCGGCTTTAACCTGCCCCTTGGCAGGGTGACCAGGCGTTGACTAGTTATACGAACTCCACCAAAGGACATAACTGCCCCTCCTAAAAACCTTATGTATTCCAACTGCAATAAGGATAGGCAGGATCTAATACAACAACGCAGTGGCTAACGCACCAACAACCAATTTTGCGTAATACAATATAGAACGAATCAACTACATCTCAATCATTATCACTTAGGTTTAGTTCTGAAGCACCTTGCTGTGAAGACAGCGAGGGCGATTTTCTTGAACCAGTATGTTTGGCATACTTTAGGGCTGATTTAGCGTCAGAAAAGAACTGCGATTTCCCATCGTATGTGATTTTGAGCTTAGCTGGGTATAGCATAGCATATGCAGTGGAGGCAGACTGCAGGATTTGCTTCGTAGGCACAAATTCCCTGCGACCCGCCTGAACCGTGGGTGTGTAGTCAGGGAAAAAGGAAAGGGAGTTCCTTTTTCCCTGACTACACCTTAGAGCTGCAAGAGACTTTGGTCTCTTGCAGCTCTAAGGATGGCGTCTCTGTCCCTGTAGTTCAGGAGCCGTGCGATTATTGGACGCGGCTTGGCTCCTGGCGGGGGCCTAGGGCCTAAGGTGCGGTGCGCCCTTTCAACGATCATAACTTGTGAGAGAACTGACCCAAAGAGATCACGCAAAAGGTTTTCAATGAAAGGTTCCATTTTTGGAATGGCAGTCGACTCCGGCAGTCCAATAATGCGTGGGTTGTTGCGCCTAGAACGCGCCTCCAAGTCCTCATTCTTAGCTTTAATTACATCGAATACTTTTTCCATGTTGAGGATATGGGTTCTGGCTTCTGCTGTCGAATCTTGAGTATCCGACAATCTGTTCTCTAAAGTGTCCAGACGACTCTTGTGCTCATCTACTCGCTTTTTAACAATATCAAGGCTGGAGGCAAGAGCGTCTATTTTACTGTCAACTGTTTTTATGCTGGAGCGCACATCCAGCAAGATGGCGCGGATGTCTTCCTCGGAACTCTCCAAATGTTCTTTAGAGCCCTGGGCCGATTCCAGCTCAGGGCCAGTGTCATTAGTACGGGTGAGGCGCTTATTCTCGAATGGAAGGTCCGCCTGCTTGGGGTCTGATTTCCCCATTGCAGCAGAAGTCGTGGCCACACAAGACAGCAATGCGAGGCTCCAGCGGCGTGGGGTCAACACGGAGCACCAGCACCCCCACAGCGCTCACCTAGCGAGGTGCGTTCTCTTTACACTCTGCTTATCGCCTCTGCTTTTCTCAACAAATGTTTAGATTAGGCCCCAATCTGGTATTAGGTTGGTTTGCGCACCCCGCGTCGCACTAGGGGGGAGGATTGTACAGCAGCGCTAGGCAGCGGATTGAGGCTAGTGCTAGGTGCCCATCTGCTCCAGAATGGGCCCAGGGTGAGTGGCACCAGTACTCTCCAATTCAGGCCCCCGAGCCTTGCACACGAGCACGGGGGGCACAAACAAGGAGCAAGAGGTCCACCCAGCCCACACTTCCACCCCGGAGCACAACAAGGCACCTTAACACTTCTGCGGCCCGGCGTGAGCAAGGGCTGCCACGGCGCGGGCACAACTACACCTCCAACCTCAGAGCTGCCCCCATGTTATTTATGGGGATCAGGCTACTGCAGCAGGAGTGCCCGTGGCCCCGCACCACCCCAAACCCTGGCCCACACTTACCGCACCTCGCCGCGACGTCCAGACTCCTCTCCCCGCAGGACAGCCAGTTCAGGACATCTTCCGGTGGCAGGTGTGCACCAGTCGTGTACGCCCCTCTGAGGTCTCTCCGATCGGCCCCAGAGATACAGCTCAGGCGAATTCCGTCGTCTTCGTTGAGGAGCTCAGAGCTCCGTCGCGCCAAACGATGGAGTATCAGTTAAAATTTGAAACTTTTTAAACTAAATATATAATTTTGAATCACATTTTTTTATTTTATGAGAAAATATTTTGAACATTCTTTTTTATTTAAATTTGTTATGTGTTGTTATATTGAAAAATAAACTTCAGTTTATTCTTTTGTTTTTATATATTTGATGTATAAGTTAGTAGAAAATGTTACAAATTAATTTTCAAAAATTAAAATTGTAAACATTTATTTTTTATATTATGTTTTTAACAACATTATTTAATAATGACATTTTTATTAGGCTTTGTTAAAATGTTCATATTTCGGTTTAATTTTAAATTACATTTTCTTATTATATCATGTGGTAATTTATATTATTTAAAATTATTACTTTTCATATTTTTAAATAATTTTGTAATCAATAATGTATTCATATATTTGTTGTTATTTATAATTGCTTATATTTCATCAATTAACAATTCACAGCCTTTTTATTACTTTGTACATTTTCAATTTTTTTTATATTTCATTAAAAAGGTAACCTATGTTTCATTCAATAATATTGGTTGGAGTGTGTTGTGGAAAAAGCAAAGTAATTATTTTTTGGGGGGTAATGTCAAGGTTTAATGCCATGTTATATTTTTTTAAGTTAGTAGATGAAAATGTAATGTTTATTATTCATACTTCTTGATAATATTAAGCTGGTTGTATTTTGTTTATACTATTAATAATCCTTTTTCCAACAGTCACCCTTTAGGGGCTGATTTCGATGTCGGACGGGCCTGAGTCTGTCCGACATGGATCTGGAACTGGGCCCGACAGACCTCCTTTTGGCGGTCCCAAACCATCAATTAGGATGCAACCGAACACTGTTCGGTCGCACTCCTATTCTTTACAATGGGAGCATGCATTCTGATCGGAATGCATGCTCTCATTGTAAAGAGCTGAGGTGCAGTTCATCCCTGCACCCCATGGCAGGCATCTCAAGGTGCCTGACACGGGGTGCAGGGATCAACAGGGGGGCACCATAGGTGCCCCCTCTGCTGCCATCTGGAGGCCTTGCACCCATGGGGGCCCTGCCGGGGGCCCCCAGATTCGACTTCCCACAGCCTTTCTGTGTCGAAAAGGCCGGCACAGAAAGGCTGTTGGAATCAGACATTATAATCCCTTGGGCGGAAAGAGCCGCCCTTGGGATTACAGGAGGCTTTCCGAATGGAGTACGGGCTTTCCGAGCCTGTCATAAGCCATCCAGAAATCCTGTTTGGATAATTTCCGACCGACTCCATCAAAATTGGTCGGTTGGAAATGTATCCAAACAGGAGATTATGATGCCGTATGAAACGGCTCCGACCCAGGGTCGGAGCCGTTTCCTACGGCATTGTAATTGGCCCCTTAGTGTCCACAACCTTTCCATACATTGTTTATCTTGGAGTGGGAATAGTGGTTGTCACCTCTTTAGTGTCCAAACCCCTCCCCAAAATAACTTAGATTGGAGTGGGAATAGTAAATGTCACTTCTTTAGGGCCTAATTATGACTTTGGGGGTGCCTCACTGCCGCACCGCCACAGCCGTGGTCAGGCCGGCCGACAGATTAGGAATTTCCTCCTGTCTGGCGGGGTTTGCTTTTGATGTTCCCACGGTGGTGCCTTGAAAATGGGCACCACAATTGGAATGCCAAAAACACCTCCTGCATGGCATGGACTGAAAAGTCCATGCCCTTCAGGAACTGGGGTGCATGCATGCAGGGGGGCACATGTTGTGCCTCCCTGTATGCATCCATATGCGGAGGAGGCACAGGGGTTCCTTTCTGCCACGGTGTTGATGACACCGCTGGCGGAGAGGAAACTCCTAATATGCTTAGCAGGACTGCGGCGGTCCCCCCAAATATATTGATGTCTCCTGACTACCGCAACCCTACCAGGAAATGGCGGCTGCAGCAGGGCAATGGCAGTGCGACTGCCCTAATCATAATAGGGCAGTCAGGAAACCGCAGCGCCCCCAGGAGTCTGGCAGTCCGTGGACCGTCAGACTCATAATTAAGCCCTTAGTGTCCAGGACTGGTTGCCCTGGAGTGAGAATAGTAAATGTCACCACTTTAGTGTCCAAAACCTTATCCTAAATGGGTTAGATTTGAGTGGGGCTAGTAAATGTAATCAATTTAGTGTCCACAACCTTCCCCTGTATGGTTTAGAGTGGAATGAGAATAATAAATGTGTGGTATCTTCATCCATGCTGTGCATTCTCCCCTCTGTGTTATGTCTCCTGCTGCTCAGCCAGAGTGAATGTGATGTAATTAGAACACTGAAGGGCAATTGGACCATTACAAGGAACTAAGGGAATCTTCTACTTTTTAAAAACAAATTACAACCTGAAGGAAATGAAACGCCCCAACGCCCCACTAGTGTCTCCCTATGCTGACAGCCAGCAGTTTGGGGCATTCAACCTTCTTTTAATCAATTTTATCCAGCACACCGACAGCCCATCTGACAGTCTACTCTAGAAAGAGAGGCGTGCCACTCTACCCAATTGGACCTGTAAATATCATTCCTTTAGTGTCCAGAATCATTCCCTAAATGGTTGGACTGGAGTGTGAATAGTAAATGTTACAACTTTAGTGTCCAACATCTACCCCTAAATTGCTTACACTGCAGTGGGATAGTAAGTATCAACCCTTTAGTGTCCAGCACATTCCAGTAAATGGCTTAGTTTGGAGTGGGAATAGTAAATGTCACCCTTTAGTGTCTAAATCCTTCCTTTAAATTGTTTAGATTGGAGTTGATATAGTAAATGTCACTTGTGACAAATTGGTTTATTGGTTGAGTGGGGTGGAAGCCCTGCACAAGCAACAGCCACAATTCCTGTCAGGGTAAACCACTAAAGTCACTAAATTAACCTGTGCTTAACCCTCTCATTGCTTGGCACAAAAGCAGTCTGGTTTAACTTAGAGGCAATGTGTAAAGTATTTATGTGCACAAACAGTAATAAAGTGAAAACACAATACAAGAAAAATCCCATACCAATTTTGAAAAATAGAGTAGATTTTAATAAGTTGTTTGATATCAAAATGCCAACTTAAAGAACTAAAAGATCAAAGTGCCAATCGTCGACATCTAGTTGCACAAGACCGGGTCAAATTTGAAAGTTTTGCCCAACCACGATGGAGCGCAGGTCGGATACAAAGAGTGGATTGGACCCGGTCTGCACTTACATTCGGACTTACAAAAAAGAAAAAGGTAGATTTCAGTGGGCAAGGCTGCAGGTGGTGTTCGAAGAGGAGGCGTCATCATTGGCTAGCGACTGGATGAAGCTGCAGTGAAGATTTCTATGTGAAGAATTAGGACCTGATTAAGAGTTAGGCGGAAAGGGTACCGTGGTCGAAACATCATCAGATTCCCCACTGCCTACTTGTCGTTCCACCTGCCCTGTTATGATGCAGTCAATCAATCAGGATTTGTAAAGTGTGGCTGCATCACCCGTGATGGTCTTGAGGCACAGGGGGACCAGCTCATGCTGCCTGTAGACCTATTGGTCAAACATCCAGGTCTTGAGGTCTTCTTGAACTGCTGAAGTGATGGTGAGGCTCTGAGGTGCAGGGGCAAGTTGTTCCAGGCCTTAGTTGCCAGGTGGGAGAAGGAGCGGCATCCACTGTTCGTCCGGTGGATGCATCGGGTGCCTGCTAGGGAGAGGGATTCGGAGCAGAATATCCTAGTAAATTGGTGGACATTCATTCGATTGTTGAGGTATGCCAGCCCTGTTGTGTAGTGCCTTGTAGGCGTCAGTGAACAGTTTGAACTTGCATCTCTTTGCAACTTTTAGCCATTGGAGTATCCTGAGGTGAGGGGTGACGAGTGTCCATCTGGTGAGGTCAAGGATGAGTCTGGCTGCTCTGTTCTGGATGGTCTGAAGTTTGGTCATGAGTCGGGCGGTAATTCCTACCTAGAAGGAGTTGCCGTAGTTTAATCTGCTGGTGACAAGTGCTTATGTGACTGTTCGCCTTGTGTTGGGTGGGAGCCATCGGAAGACCTTCCCGAGCATTCGGAAGGTGAGGTATCAAGCGGAAGAGACGGTGCTAACCTGCTTCTTCATGGATACCTGTCTGCATAAACTAAAGACCACCGCAGCACCACCCCCACCTCCAGGAAATCTCAACCGCAATGGTGGTGGGATAGGCCAATGTGTCTGTTGGAGGGTGGACCGTTAGTTTTTCCACCAGTCCAATCACAATGAGCCTTCCCGTCGACATGACTGTGACAGTCAAACCTCCACACCTCAGCTGGCAGAATGCCACATATATAAGACACACACTCACCTGTACTCACATTCACACTTCCTGTTCTGCCATGGAGCTGATCCTACATGTCCTGCTTCTGCTGTTGCTGATTGAACTTGCCGGAACCAAAGGTAAATCACTCTAATACCTGTCACCTGTCCACTTGGCTGTTAACATTAGCTCCAGACTGTGTTTTTTAAATCACTCACACAAGCAATAGCATACCAATGTACAATGCATATGTCTCTAATGTTGACGTTTCCGAAATTTAAAATAGCACACCTCTACAACCATATTGTGTCCATAACTTGGTGCTAGCTGCCGTCAAAAAATGCGCACTTGCACAATGAGGGATAGCAAATCTAAAAGCAAAAATTCACCATATAGCTGTGTTTAAATTAATTACTTACATTTTCACAAGGAAAAATACGCGTCACACATCATTGGGATTAGTGCAATGACATTTCTCTACATAATGGGTAACCGTCTGCCATACATTACTTGGAAAACAATGGCGGTCCAAATTAGGAGCCATACTCTACTATATAATCCATGTAACTATTCCCCTTGTCTAGAGCAAGTCCTGTATTGTACACTGTTTCAAAGGTCAAATCATATCTCAAGGTGCAATCCATATATGTACATACTTATCAGTAATCAAGCTGAATCAAACACACCTGTAGTAAACTATCCTGAAAGCAATTGTCAACAACTAATTTTTGGAGCAAGTGTCCACTACTATGTTGAATGCCTGCACCTAAATTCAAAGGACAATCACATACTATGTTAACCAGTGTATGGATTTAACATAGTAGACATTCAAAAAGTAAGCACAAAAGTAGGTTCCTGCCCTCATGCTAAAAAATAATGTACACTACATATCTTTAAATGAAACATTGCTAGAAATCAAACGGTTGCAAAGGAGAATTAGCATAAAGACTAACTTGGTCAAAATCAAAATAGTGATTTAATATCACAATGGAGATACCTCTCTCACTAAGTCACAAAGAAAGGGAACGAAAACAAAGCTAAATGGCAGTCCATTTCAATTGTCCAAGTCCTGCGGACTGTGGTGCTGTGGCACGCTTGCCTCCAAGAACACTGCCAGGGGAACCTCCCCAGGAAGGGGCATCTATTGGGCAGTACAGGCACCTCAATGATGTCACTGGTAGGCAGTGAAATTTCCTGAGGTGAGGGGTGATGTGCATCCATCTGGAGAGGTTGAGGATGAGTCTGGTTGCTGTCTTCTGGATGGTCTGGAATTTGGTCAGGAGTTGGGCAGTGATTCCTACGTATAGGGAGTTGCTCTGGTCTAATCAACTGGTGACAAGTGCTTGCGTGACTGTTCGCCTGGTGTTGGGTGGCAGCCATCGGAAGACCTTCCTGAGCATTTGGAGGGTGAGGAAGCAAGTGGAGGAGACAGAGCTGACCTGCTTCTTCATGGATAGCTGGCTGCAAATACTAAAGACCGTCACAGCACTGCCAGCAAATCTTGGCCGCAACAGTGGCGGTATAGGCCAATGCATCTTTCAGAAGATGGCCCGTCAGTTTTTCCACCAGCCCAATCATGATGTGCCTTCCTGCCGACGTGACTGTGGCAGTCAAACCTCCACACCTGAGCTGCAAGAATTGCACGTATATAAGGCACAGACTCACCTGTACTCACCTTCACACTTCCTGTTCCACCATGGAGCCGATCCTGCACGTTCTGCCAATGCTGCTGCTGGCTGAACTCGATGCCAATCAACCCCGTTGTTGCCGGAACCGAAGGTAAGCCACTCTAATACATGTCACCTGTCCACTTGGCTGTTATCATTAGCTTCAAACTCGTTTTCTTTAAGTCACTCACACAAGCAATAACATTCCAATGTACAATGCATATGTCCCTAATGATGACGGTTAAAAATGTGAAGTAACACACATGTACAACCACATTATGTCCATATCTTTAGTGCTAGATGCCATCAGAAAATGCACACTTGCACAAAAAAGGAGGGAGGGGTATGGGGTGGATTTGGTTTTGGGAGGGGTGGATTTGCTTTTAGGGGTTTTTTTTTCCCCTCATGGGTAGGCCTGGGTTCATGAGTAGGGGAAACAGTTTTGTGAGGGGTGGATTGGGATGTTGAAGGGATGGGTTGGGGTCAGGAAGAGGTACTTTTGGCTTTGGGAGGGGGGGTCCAACTGTGACAGGTTTATGGGCAAGGGGAAATAGCAAACTCTCACAGGGACAATGGGCAGGATGCTTGGGAGGGAGAAAGGGTTGGGAGGTAGAGGGAGTGGAAGTGTCAGGTGTGGGTGTGTGTCGTTAGTGCAGGTGTCTCTGGGTCTGATGTATCTTGTGCACATTTGGGGTGGTGTTTTGTAGGTGTCTGTTATGTGGGGGTTTGTGTTTTTTGGGGTGTGCGATGTGGAGGTGCTTGGTATGATGGCTGTTCTGGATGTGTATGTGGTTGCGGGTGTGGTGTCTAGGGGTATGCTGGGTGTTGTGGTTATGTCTGTGGGCATGCTGGGTGTTATGGATGTGTCTGTAGTTGTGGGTGTTGTATCTGGGGGTATGCTGGGGTATGGTGGTGAGGGGTACTGTCAGGTGAGTGTTTGCGTACTTCTGTGTTTTGTTGTATTTCTGTTTGAGTGGGCTGTTTGTGGCTGTTGAAGTGGGTGCGTTCATATATGTGCGTGTGCTCTGGACAGGCATGGGCATAGGGAATTGGAATGGGGATGGGGAAGATGCAGGAGGTGGGATAGAAGTTTGGGATGGGTGGAAGGCTTACGTGAGTGAGGAGGCCAGAGCCTGAAAAGATCTCTGTAGGTCACACATAGCACTGTGGATACCTTCCAGGTAGGCCACCATCTGTTGCATATGGCTGTCGTGACCCTGGATGGCATTCAGTAGTGCCACCTGCCCTACAGGCATTTGTCTCATGAGGTCAATAGTCTCCTCACTCAGGGTAGTGGGGTGGACAGGGGCAGGGCCAGAGGTGCCTGGAGCAAAGGAGAAGGCTCCCCTCTTAGGGAAGCAGGCCCGGCCAACCGGGTGGGGAGCAACAGGAAGGGTGGAGATGGAACGGGGGTGGTGAATAAGGATGGTCTTTGTACTCTTCCTGTGTGGTCCGCCACCACTAGGGAGTGTCCGCTGGAGGTTGACTCTGCAGATGATGATGATGAGTCTGCATCCTCTGTGTCACTCACCTCAACCTCTGAGCCACTGGCTCCCTCGGTGCCTGTATTGTCACGACCGGAACCACTGTGGCCAGCTGCTTCCCCAACGATGTTGACTTGTCTCCTCTGCTTGCCTGGGATGATGCTGAAATGACATTTGAAATAGGTTTATTGCATCTGCATGAACACACTGAACCAACAGCTTTTACCACAGAACATTTCAAAAGTGCAGAGATGACTCTGCTACAAGGTTCACTCTAGTGGGTTCAATATTAGCATGAGCACATGCATGCATGCTACTGAGCTGTAAACAGTTGCTCACAGTGATGTCATAACCACAGACGACTCCAATAGCATGAGTGAGGTTGTCTGAACTCCATCCTCGTTTATGTACTAGGATACTTGAGCTCCTTGTATACTTTGGCCCTTTAAGTATACCATAGTGTATTGTATTGTATTGTAACATTTATTGTATAGTTAATTAAAACCATAACAAATAGACCTAAAATTATTAAAATCAGACAATATGAATCACTTCATCATCTAAGACTCATTAAATGATGTAATTACGATATTCCATTCTTTAAAAACCTATAAAGTACCCTTATTAAAATACCAAATGCCTCGTTCTACCCCAGTCCAACAGGGTCAACTCCATCAGTAAGTTGAGGGTATTGTACGTGCGACAGTAGGGCCAATTTACATTACACAAACGGTTACAGATCATGGAGCAGCTGTGCAAGCTTCACTGCTTCACATATTATTATTATTAATATTATTATTAAATTAAATTAGCACAGTTAATTAAAACCATTGCAGTAAAATGTCATCGTAGCACTGTTACCACATTTAAAGCAAAGCAAACCAAACCATCAAATTTCAATTCATACACATGTTACTGATGAGGCAGACTTGTAGTTACTGTTGTAATCACGTGACAGGCTTCAAAAACCAAGGATAAAGTGATTTGGTACAGAGACACTAGGGTACCATAGTGACCTTATGTCATCAAATAGGATGGTTACAACAAAATCATTTCAACAGTCTCCACACAAGGGCCTGCAATGAGCAAATGGTCATATCCCATAACCACATCATGATGAAATAATGGTCAAGTAATACAGCTATGTTGCAGCAATCTGTGCAGTAGCAGAAATCAGGTGACATGCAAATGCTCATTTCACACTGTTGACACTTCCTAATTGAAACTTCCTCAAATGTCCGCTGTCAGAATGATCTAATAAAGCTGTATTTAAGTAGCTTTACAATGTATCACATGTAGCACAGAAATGTAGCTGGAGAAAATCTAGCCCAAAGTTTTGGGAGATTTGTCTACAAATATCCACAGCATAAGAGTTCACCCAGACCTAGGGGCATCCCCAATCCAGCGTGGTACTGATGACAGCATCATTCTTACATTGTAAACCTAAAAGCCAATAGACCATTGAAGGTTGTTGAGGCTCATGGAATCTCCATGACATAAAGTGGTAGTTTCACTTTTGTCCTAATGGCAAGGCACATCACAGTACCTTTTTGTATCGCAAACATAAATTGCCTTGTACTTCTTAGTGTAGACACTCACAATTGATCCCATATTTCTGCATGTCACTCCCTGATGCATGTCACCAGTCAGTGAATGAACCTTGCCAAATCGACATGTGCAGTTCACATAACCTAATACTGCCACATCTTTGCCATTTCTCTTCCAATAGTGACAAATTACTGTAAATCTACCTGTCATTTCCTTCAGTGCTTCACCATTTGGACCTGACCAATGGCACTGAGTAATGGCTTAGGGTATGTGTCACCCACCAATGTGTACACAGTCCTGTCTGTAGTAACACATGAACTGTATACCTATCACAAATAACTAGTTCCAAATACAGATTTGCCTGCACACACATTTGTGATGGAATCAGACATCAACCTGTGAAGACACTTAGATCAGGTATGAAACAGTAGTGCAGATGTTATTACAACAGGGAAAGGTACACATTCCAATATATATGCACTAATACTGATGGCACCAGTGATCAGTAATAAACTGAGTAATAAACAATTGAAAAAAGTTCGGCCCTGGAACAAGTTGGCAACTGATACTTTTAAAGATTTTCTTTCTCAGAATCCTCTGAATTTGACAGAGGATCCTAATGCAGCAGCTGCTGCCTTTGAGGAATGGCTTAGGACGTCCTTAGATCTGTTATTACCAGTCAAATCTCCCCTTAGTCATAGATCAAGACCTTCTGAACCCTGGTATACTGAACAGCTCAGGATGCTGAAGCAAAAATGTCGCCGTCTGGAAAGAAAGTGGAGAGCTTCATATGACTTAAATGATAAAATAGCTTATAAACAAGCTATCCTTGATTTTAAAAAGCAGGTGTATCAGGAGAAAACCTGTTTTTTTACCACAGTCATACTTACTGCAAAAAACTCTTCAAAGGAACTGTTTTCAACAGTGAAAAAGTTGGCCAAATGTTCAGAGGTAATTGAATTACCTAAAGATCAGTCATTCTGTAACTTACTGGCTAAATCCTTTCAGGATAAAGTCAAAGCGGTTTATAGTGGCTTCTCAAGTGCTAAGGATCAAGGGGCTGCGCCCTGTTCTGCATTTAGGGCATTGACTGAAGTTTCCATAATCTCCCCTGACTCCTTGGACTCCCTGAACTGTCTGTTTTCCCGTCTTTGACGATGGAAGAGACTGTCAATCTTTTGCGGTCCACTAAATCCGGGTCCCCATTGGACCCTTGCCCCCCAAAGATTTTCCATCTTGTACCAGAATTACTTTCAATGCATTTGTCTTTTGTTTTTAATAAAATGTTTACCTCTGGTATATTTCCTACCAGTTGGAAATTGGCGTCGGTTCTCCCCCTCTTGAAGAAACCTAATCTTGATGGGGCAGACCCCAGTAACTATCGTCCAATTTCCAGACTCCCCTTGCCGGCAAAGATGGTAGAAAAAGCCATGAATGGTGCTATTTCTGAACATATAGAGAGGCATGCTTTTTTGGATGCCACTCAGTATGGTTTCAGGAAGGATCATAGCACCGAATTAGCTCTAATTACAGCCTCTGAGCTGATCAGGCAGACAGTCGATGCAGGAGGCAATGCAGCACTTGTGCTGCTTGACCTCTCTGCCGCGTTCGACACTGTGAACCACCAAAAACTGTTGGAAATCTTGAGGGAGATTGGTATCATTGGAAAAGCCTATGCATTACTTGAATCTTATTTGTCAGGCCGGGAGCAATTTGTGGCCTTGGATAATTTTAAGTCACCGAATTTTACGTTACCCTGTGGAGTGCCACAGGGCTCTTCATTGAGCCCTACACTTTTTAATATTTATGTTGCACCTTTGGCCAGATTAATTAAGTTCCTGGGCTTCTCGGCAGTATCATACGCCGATGATACACAGATTGTAGTTTCAGTGACAGGCTCGCCTGAAGATACAGCTGCACAGTTTCACACTTGTCTTCATCAAATAGGTGAATGGATGGCCTCCAATTGTTTGAAATTAAATTCTAGTAAGACCGAGGTCCTACTTTTTGGCAGCCAAACTAATTTTTGGTCCCCTGCTCTATGGCCGGTGGAAATGGGTCCATTACCTACCCCCACGAATAAGGTGAAAAACCTGGGAGTTACGTTTGACTCTATGCTTTCCTTTGAAAGCCACGTTAACCAGGTTACATCCCATTCCTTCTACACATTAAAACTTTTGAGAAGAATTCTTCCATTTATTCCGTTTGAGCTGCGGAAATTGGTGGTTTCAGCGCTGGTTCTTTCCAGAGCTGATTACTGTAATGGGCTCTTTATTAATCTGCGTAAGAAGTGTCTTTCCAAACTGCAGATTGTGCAAAATGCAGCGGCACGTCTTTTGCTGAATATTCCAAGACATAAACATGTAGCACAGGCACTGAAAGGATTGCATTGGTTACCGGTGAAGAGACGAATTGAGTTTAAGGCTCTTTGCATTGCCTTTAAGGCCAGGCTTGACATAGGGCCCAGCTTCTTTAAACAGAATCTAAAACCTTATATTCCGGTTCGCCATCTTCGTTCATCTCAGGCCCACAACCTGGTTGTTCCCAGGTTTAAAAATGCTCCTGGGGAGGAAGGAGCTTTGTGGTCGGCACAACGAAACTGTGGAACTCTCTACCACTTGGGCTGAAGCAAGAAACTAATCTGCTGGCTTTTAGAAAAGCGTTAAAGACCTGGCTGTTTAATCTTTGATGACTATCTGGACCGTGCTCTGACTTATGAATGACGAATTTAGCGCCTTGACACCTTCGGGTGAAAGTATTGCGCTCTATAAATTTCTTTTTCATTTCATTTCATTTCATTCATGTTTGCACTCTCAGGTTACTGTACATTCCCAACTCACCAATGGGAAGTATTACCCAGTCACTACATCAAAGTGCATTGTAGGGCCACCATTACATGAGACACAGTTGTGAGGCAGCATCACTCCTGACACAATGAAGACACGTGGGCTGTTTGGGACAACTGTCACCCAGAACATCAAACAACTTTAGGTGATTTATGACTTTAGTCAGCCAAGTGTCTGCTCAAATCAGAAAATTTGTGGTTGAATTAACTCTCTTTGTTCCTAGTCAAAAAGACAATAGGCAAAGTACATCATCATGCACCTACTACTAGACCTACACATTCAGCAACTGTTGTAATGCATTGGACATGAGTCACCCTCAATGTTGATGGGGAAATTCCTGCCTGTTACCAAAAAAGATGGCAATGTAACGTACTATTCTGGTCAGGACTTACCCCTTTGTAGCTGCTGTTGGGCCCTCAACTTCCCATCTAGCTCAGGATAGGCCACCACCAGTATGCGGGCCATTAGGGGGGTCAGGGTGAGGCACGCGCCCCACATGCTTTGGGAGGACTTCCCCAGCTGGACCTCTTCGACCTCCCACTTCTTTCTGCAATAGACTCTGCACTGCTTATAGACCCTCAGGCTACCGTCCTGGTGATGCCTTTTCATATATCCCGCTTTTGATGGGTGTTGACCTGCATGGATACGAGAGAGGATAAATGCTATATTTGTGCGGTGCACTTTACACCGCCGTTGATGGTATTTTGACAGAAAATATCAGTAAAATGTCGATCCTGGTTACCTATGACCTCTGTGGTCATAGGTAACCAGGATCGACATTTTATTGACATTGAAGGAAATGTCGTTGCATTACCCCTGGGATATTTTTATGGTTTTAGAATGGTTTCACCCTTCAGTCGAGTCCAGGTTAGTACCAGCACCAGTAACCAAACACATTATACGATTCCGAATATGGTAAATAGGTTCGAACCACTAAGTGGGTGTAGTGAGGTGGATTGACTGGAACGTAATATAGTATTGACAAAAATGGTTGTACAAGATGGTCATGATGTAAGAGTCCATGTTAATAGTACGAAGGAAATGGTTCATATGGTTCAGGATCAACCGCGTGAAGGTACTGTTAATACCATCAGCAATACTGATAGTGAATCCTTTGCGGATTTTGAAATACAAATATCCAGGAATGAAATCACTTCGCCCACTATTGTGGCCGAATGTAATTCCCCTAGCCATTCATTGCAGGAATTATTGCATATTATGACATGGAATGTTGCAGGGGTCAGGAGTAAATTGTGTGATATTACTTGGATTAAAACTATACAAAATTGCGACTTGGTATTAATACAAGAAACATGACTTACAAACATTTTTTTTATCAATGGTTTCAAAACGATCTGTACTAATGGGATCCCTTCAAAGGCAGGGAGAGCGAGTGGTGGCTTGGCAGTATTAATATCAGTATCCTCTCCTTTGACTGTAAAAAGAATATATAATAATTCACAACATTTTCAGTTTTTACTACTCTCAGTTGGAGGAAAACAGGATATAATAGTGATCAATTTTTATAACAATATTTTTAACAGCTCAAGGCATGAGATTATCACATTATTAGACAGCGAGCTAGCTAATTTTTAAGGAGTGCAGGGTCTGATTGTTTTTTAATTTGGGCAGGGGATTTTAACACTGAACTTTGTAAATTTATACCAGGGATCCAATGCGGATATGAGGATGAATTGGGAGATAACCCCTCACATTTCCCACATAATAACTATGGGGAAATCATAAATTGTGTTATGTTCAAATATAACTTGGAAATTATGGAGATGGATGCAAAAAAGAATGTGCAAGAGGGAAGGAGTATTACCTATACATTTGAAGGAGCTAGGTCATCCTCATGTATTGATCACTTTATAATCTCAAGAAATTGTAGGCCTCTCGTTCATAAATGTAATGTATGCCCCAGCCTACTAAGTGACCATCACCCTGTGTCATTAATATTAAAATCTCCACTCTTTAAAGTAGATGAACCATGTATTTATGCTGCTGCGGTAAAGACACAGGGTGAAAATGGGATTTCTATTAAATGGGCAGGAGTTGATCCAATCGTTTTTTCGGAAAAGATAATCCAACAAAACAACCAGCATATTACAACTGTTTTAGATAATTCCTCTAGTAGTACTGATATAGTTATGGCCTTCCAAAATATCTCGGTTGCAATTGCTGGAAATCTGAAACGTAAGCCTAGGACAAATAGGGTATATTGTCCAAGATGGTTTAACCAGCAATGTTCGCGACTAAATAGGGATCTAAAAGAAGCTTTAAAAGCTATCCCCCGGAATAGGGAACACATTAGTACTTTGCGGAAATTATATAAGCAAGCATTAATTCAAAGAAAAATGGAGATTAGAGATAATGCGTGGGACAACTTGATTAAAGCTGCTGAAACCAGGGATTCGATACTTTTTTGGAAAACTTTGGATCAGCCACTTTTTAAAGATGTTCAGTCCGTTAAAGTTGATGTAGTAGTGACTCCGAAAGAATGGTTAGCCCACTTTGAAGCCATTTTTAATGTGACAAGTCAGTCCATTACCATAGCAGAGAATAACAGTATTATTCGATTAAATAATATCAAACCGGAAAGTATTAGTTATGAGGAGATTAGATCAGCTCTTTTAAATAGTGCTAGTGGGAAAGCGGCAGGCCCGGATGGGGTTCCAATTGATGTTTTTAAATATAACATGGATTTTTGGGTGCCCATCTTATATACATGTTTTAATGCAACACTTAATGGGGTGATACCAGCAACTTGGGCTGAGAGCATGATAGTCCCTATATTCAAAAAGGGCGATAGAAGTAGTGCGAGCTGCTATCGCCCAATATCTTTACTTGATTCAACATCTAAGGTAATGGGCAGAATAATGCTGGCTAGACTGGAATACTGGGTAAAGGAAAAAAATATATTATCTGTAGTACAGTATGGTTTCAGAAGGGGCATCGGAACGATTGAGCAATGTTTGAATCTTGAGTTGCTGATAGGAAAATATACACTTGCAAGGGATGGCTCTCTTCACCTCTGTTTTGTTGATTTGTCAAGCGCCTTTGATTTGGTAAATCATTCAAAGTTATGGCAGACGCTTGAAGGGATGGGCGCCCCACAGGACATTATTAGTTTTTTATCGCAAATATATGTACATTTATCCTCGAGAATACGCTTTGGGGAAAATGGAGAATGCACTAAGCACTTTAGCATCACACGTGGGATAAGACAGGGTTGTACTCTTGCACCCCTTTTATTTTCATTATATATAAATGGGGTTGACTCGTTATTACAGAATTTGAGTGCTGATGCTCCAAAGGTTGGCAAGCGGGTCACCCCATTATTATTGTACGCCGATGATGCTGTCTTAATCTCCAGGACAGCAAACGGCCTACAATTATTGATGGATAACTTTTCGAGCTTTATGATGGAAAAGCACTTAAGAATTAATTTTAGTAAAACCCTAGTTATGTCTTGCGGGAAACGGAATATTAAGAATAAAACACATTATATTGATGGTATACGGATAGAGAGGACTTTTTCTTTCTCGTATTTGGGGATTCTTTTTAATAGCAAGGGTAAGTGGAGTGCACATATAAACCTATGTAAATTGAAATTTGTAAAATCGGTTGAGGCCATTTTTAGATTTTCCCAAAAAATTGGTAAAAAACCAGTGCGGGAAATTCTTAAATTATATGGGGCAAAGTGCATTACAGGGAGTTGTTACGGGGAGCCCTGTGGGGTGTAGCAGATACTTCCCAGCTACAAATCCTGGAAAATAACTTCTTAAGAAGATTATTAGCTGTACCAGCTTCCACTGCCACTTTTATAATACATAGGGAGACTGATACGCCTTACATTCTTGATTCGATTAGTATAGCTGCCCTTACTTTGTGGCACCGCATTTGGACTAGGGAAGAGACACATTTTACGAGGGACATTATATTGGATTGTTTGACCCAAGATTATCACAAGAAAATAACATGGTTAAGTTATATTTGCAGTCTCTTAAATGAATGTAAGTTGGATGCGAATTTGAAAAATCCCGAGGACATACAGAATTTGAGTAAAATGGAATTAAAAACGAGGTTCCTTAATGTTAGGACCTCATCAAGGGATGTTGTTGCGAGTAACAAACCATGTATATCTTTTTATCTTGAAGGGCCAATATTAACGGGTACTCAGCCATACCTTATTTTTATAACTAATATACAACATAGATTTTATTTAACTAGATTACGGTTGAATACTCTTCATTATCTTTTAGCATTTCCCAAAAGGGCCAAGTGGTGTGCCAATTTACCAAAATGCCCGTGTGATGGCAGGTCTCCACAGAGTACTCTTCACCTTTTACTTTTTTGTAAATTTTATAATGATATTAGAAAAAAAAAATTACGACCTATTTTTAAAGCAAATAGCCTGTACTCCTTTAAAGCTGCTTTTAATTATATTCGAAAATTGGAGAATGTATTAATTTGTAGTGCGGTAATTTGTTTTATATCTTCAGCTATCAAACAAAGGAAGGACCTTGTTTACTTGGAAAAATTGAATTATGAAACAGATTAGCTTTTTTACCTGTTAGCCGACTTGTTGAATTATAAAATGGATTAGATTTTACTTGTTAGTAGATTTGTTTCAAAATTAAATAAGTATCATTCTTTGAAACTTTTTGTACATAAAATGTATTTTTCATCTTACATTGAAATAACTGTATATAAATTTGTTTTTACTGATATTATAGTATGCTTTTATGGACATTTTGTATGTGCCGAATAAAGCTCGATTTGACTTTGACTTTGACAGAAAATATCCCAAAAACTATATTAAGGTGCTAATAATAAATTTTGGGATGTATCATTTGCACATTTATGTTACAGACACATGTGATGGCTACAATGGGGATTATTGGTGGATGTTGGACAATAGACAATTAATATGTGAATAATGTATAATGCTTTCTTAACTAGTAATGTTTTGTCACATGACTTTTGGCTGACTATGTTACTGTGGACACTGTGACCAATGTTCAAAATAGTTTTCACTCCACACATAGGTAACCTGGGAGAGGGAAGAGAAGACAGCCTCTAGTGTACTGCCCATTTCCAGACCTTCATACCATGGAAGAAAGGGATATCATAAAGAAGTTCTTTTGAATAGGTAAACCATACTGGAGTTATGTCATCAGTTTAAGCCTGATCGCCTTCCTCACAACACTAATCTCACATATATACCACCAATTGTGAAACTTATGGCAGTATTGCATTTTCTGGCCACAGGTTTCTTTCAATATACTGTGGCAATATCTGGTGGTATGTCACAACCAATGTTCAGTGGTGTACTACAAGACATGCTTTTAGCAATGATGAGACAGATTGACAGCTACATCCAGTTGCCCAGACGTGAGGATTAAGTCAATGTTAAGGTTGACTTCTATGGATTTGGTCACCTTCCTCACGTGGTTGGAGCCATTGAAGGCACCCATATTGCCTTAGTACCAAAGCAAACCAGGGAACAAGTTTACTATAACAGGAAGCACTTTAATTCTATCAATGTGCAAGTTGTCTGCTTACCAGATTTGTATATTTCAAACATCTGTGCACGGTTCCCTGGATCAGCCCATGATGCCTTTGTACTGCGGAACAGCACCATACCCCAGCTGATGTCACAAATACTACCAGAGAGGGCCTGGCTTGTTGGTAAGTATGATCTGTCCTAACTTTGTGTGGGTAATGTCAGGTAGTATAATCAGAAAGTGTGTACTTATTGATGCACTTATGTCTATCTTCCATCTAGGAGACTCAGTGTATCCCAACCATCCATGGTTATTGGCACCGCTGAGGAATCCAACAACACCAAGGAAAGTCTGCTTCAATGAGGCCCATGAAAGGACACTGTGGCCAGTGGAGCTGGCTTTTGGGCTCCTGAAGGCTAAATTTAGATGTCTGGACAAGACTTGGGGAACCCTCCTCTACTCACCTGGGAAGGTGTATCAAATAGCTGTGGCTTGCTGCATACTCCACAACATCGCCCTGCGATGGAACATTCCTTATATTGCAGAGGATGGAGACTATGAAGTGCCACTGGGTGAATATCCTGCAATGCCAAATGATGATGATAGTGGTGAAGAGGAAGGAGCTGACTTTGTCAAGATCTCATCAACAACTTCTTCTCATTGGTGTATTTTGTGAAATGTCACGACTTTGACTGTTACAGCAACTCTTGTTGTGATGATGGGAGGAGTGTGTTAAGGTAAAATATTTGGAAGGTCAAGCTCTGGGAAATCCAGGTGGAAGGTGTTTCTTGAGCAAGGTTTTGACACATGGTCATTTTGTTTGTGTTGCTTTGTTTTACTTTTGATTTTTGGCATGGACTGTGTTCTCCAGAAGTAGACTATGTGAATTGTCTTATATGCATGGTTGGATAGATAATTTATTTGTTTTGGTCTGTTTTATGTACCTTCACTATGGCATCTTTAATTTGACATTTGCAGGTATATGATGCTGTTTGGAAGTACTAAGGGGACATGGGTTGTTCCTGGGATTTACTGTCACAGACTTTGGGTGTACAAATCCTGTACCAAGACAGCTTGCACAGTGATAGGATGGACATTATGAGGAATCCATTGGACTTGTTCCTTGTCATGTGGTGGTCCTCATGCAATATGCATGCCATCATGTGCTCCAACAAAATGCTGTTTTGTTTTGGGACCAGATCATGCCATTCTACCTTCTCATTTGGCTAATTCCTCATTGTCTGTAAAGTGAATGTAGCTGCTGATGTGTCTCCTCATTGTAGGCACACCACTGAAATTTGGTTGTGACATTCCACCAGATACGGCAAAAATGGATTGGAATGATCCTGTGATCAGAAAATGTAGTACTGTCATGTGTTTGTCTATTGGTGTTATTGATGTGGGATTTCTTTTCTGAGCTAGGCGACATGGCTCCAGCTGATGACATTGACCAATTTTATTTTGCCTATTCAATAGGAAATTGTCTGATGTATTCCCTCTCTCCATTTTGTTAAGGTCTGTAACTGAAAATGTGATCACTGGCACAGAATATTTGAGCCATGTATGAATTATTTATTTATACAGTTTTGTATAGCGCGAACAAGACCCTAAAGGGTATCAGAGCGCTTCACATTATAGGGCAGGTAGGATACAGTTGTAAGAAAAGACATTTGTTACATATATGAGAGTGGCAAGGTAATGCTGGATTTCATGGTTGCACATCAATGTAGTGGTCAATCAGGGCATCGGGATAGTGGGCAGGTGAGTAAACAATAGGACCTAAATTCACTTAGGGCAGAAACTTATTCATTAGTATTGTTTTCACTTACTTTTTGAATGAAGAAGTAGATGATATTCGGCGGACATCCGGTGGCAGAGAGTTCCATATCTTCAGGGCGATGCCCGAGAAGGCTCTGTAACTCATTGTCTTTTCGCAGAATATCTGTGCTCTCAGTAGCAGTGAACTTGCACTTCGTGAGGATCTGCATCCCCCTGATAACTCTAGCTTTTGAGCCAGATATATTGGGGTCTTGAGATGTCTGGCTTTATGAGTCATGCAAGCAATCTTTAGCTGTATTCTTGCTTCTTACGGCAATCAGTTTAAGGTTTTTAGTGTTGGGGATATGTGACCATTTCTTTTTGTACCGGTTATCAGTTTGGCCGTGGTATTAAGGGAGGCCCTTAGTGGGGCCAAATTGTATTTAGGAAGACCGCAAAGAGTGGAGCTTCCATAATCTAGCCTCAGCAATACAAGAGCTTGGACCGCCATCTTGAAGTCGTCCTGTGGTAGGAAAGGTTTGAGTTTCCTTAGTATACTCATCTAGTATTTAGCTCCCTTGGTGGCATTACTTATATGATTCTGCATATTCAGGTGTTTGTCTAGTGTGATTCCAAGGGATTCAGCAGATTCAATGTGAGGAGAACAGTTGAAGGCTGTTAGCTGTTAGCTGTTTAATCCAGAGGTCAATCTTGGGAGAGTGGTTAGGAGGAGCAATAAGGAGGAATTCTGTTTTGGAGGTGTTTAGAGTGAGGTGGTTATCAGTGAGCCTATTGTGAGTGTTCAGCAAGATAGAGTTAAGTTAAATGAAGTCTTCTGGGGAGGAGATTTTCAGATACAGTTGTGTGTCATCAGCATACATGTGATAAAGAATGTTTGCAGAATTCACTGCATTTGCAAGTGGTTCCATGAACAAATTGAAGAGTATGGGTAACAGTGCGGACCCCTGTGGAGCCCCCATATTGACTGCGGAGGGCTGAGAGAGGGATTGATTCACCTTGACTCTTTGGGATCTGTTGTGGAGGAATGAAGTTAACCATGGCAGTACAGGCCCTGATAGGCCCATCCTTTGTTCAAAATGGAGGGTAAGCTGTCATGTTTAACAGTGTCGAAGGCAGAGGACAAGTTGATCCAAGAGTTGGAATTCCTCAATGTGTGTGCAGAGTTGAATTTGCACACATTTTTCTAGGAGTTTCAGAAGAGTGGGGATGTTGGAAATATGGCTGAAGTTGTTCAGATCAGAGCTGTCTGCATTAGGTTTTTTTAGAATGGGCTATTTTTAGGCAGTCCGGGTAAAGCCTTGCGTTATTGAAGCATTAACAATCTTTGACCATAAGGGGAGAAGTGCCGCTTTTATTTCATTGAAGATTGGAGGTGGTAGTGGGTTGCTGAAGTGATTAGATGGGTTGATCGCTAGAAGGATGTTGTAGATATCACTTTCGCTGAGTGGAGTGAAGGTGTGCCAGGACGCATTGTTCTTAAGGACATCTGCAGGGGGACCGAACCAATCATGGCCCAGAGAGGCGATTGGAGGAACTAGTCTTGTATTTGGAAGGGTGGGTGGGCAAAATATTGAAAGCACAAATATCGTCGGACACAATATCGTGTCAAAAATATCGAGGACAAGAATATCGTGAAGGTCATTGCTTATGGGTAAGTAAAGTTTTACTATATATAACTCCACATATATGTACTTTGACGATATATATATCTTCAAGGTACGTAGATCTGGAGTTAAGAATAGTAAATTTATACCTATCTATTTGCACTTACCTACTCGATATTCTTGTCCTCGATATTTTGGACACGATATTCTGTCCACACGATATTTTTTGTTCGATATTCTGTCAGTGAACCATTTGGAAGAAGAGCCCTCTTTGATTCAAGGTTTATTTCTATGCTTTTTGTTTCATCCATGAAGAAAGCGGCTAATTCCTTGCATGTAGGAATGCTGTCACCATGGACTGGCCGGTTAGATGCGTTGAACGATTGTTGCTTAATGATTTCAAAAAGTTTTTGGGAACGGTTTTTGGCTTTGTTAAGTTGAGATCTAAAGAAGCCGGCTTTTGCTTCTTTGATTTTTCTGTTGTAGGTGTTCCTAACTGATCTAAGGTGTTTTAGGTGTTCGGTAGAAGGTATGCATCTTCACGTTCTTTTGGCTGACCTTAGACCGTGACGTACAGAGTTTAGGTTGTCTTTGAACCAAGGTTTGTAGATTATGGTAGATGCATTTTTTTGTTGTGGAGGGGCGATAGAGTCAAGGATGCTCAAGATAGAGGAGTTATAGAAGTCTGTGAGGTCATGTACATCTTTCATGTCAGCTTGGGGGGGGTCAGGGCACTGTTACATCGGGTTGCTAAGACTACAGATTTGATGTTTTGGAGCTTCCTTTTCCATTGCTTTGTTTTCATGGGTTGGTCTCTCTTCAGGGTCAACTCCAGGTTGATAAGGAAGATGATGCTGTAGTGATCAGACCAGTCATTTGGGATAATGGATTCCAGTGTGATGATGTTCCTTTTCGATATGATAAGGTCCAGTGTTTCACCCTTGTTGTGGGTAGGGCTGTCACAGAATTGGGTCAGCTCGTGGTCCGATAGGAAGGTTTTTACGCAATTCACTGCGTGATTGTTTGGGTTAGACCAGTGGAGGTTGAAGTCTCCCGGGAAGATTTGGGTCATTAGGGGGTCATCGTTGGATGTGATGATTTCCATGAGTTGTTCAATGAAGAACAGATTGTCTACAGGGGGGTGGTAGAATGTGTGTAGTTTGCAGATGAGATTGTTATTGCTTGAAATGTTGATGCAGAAATATTCACTGGAGGGCAAGGTGACGGTTTCTGATTGGGACACCAAGAGTGTATTTCTATGTATATAAGCTATTCCCCCACCCTGTTTAATGGTTCTGTCTAGGCGAGTTATGTTGTGGCTGGGGGGGACTATTAGATCAAGCATTGGAGTGGAGGAACAGTTTAGCCAGGTTTCAGTGAGGATTATTATGTCAAGCTCATTTGTTAGGATGAGATTGTAGATATCGGGGGCATGTTTACTAGCTGATCTACAGTTGAAAAGAACGCATTTCGGTTGGCTAGTAGAATGGCTGGTGGGAGCCCGAGGGATGTTAATACGCTTGAGGTTGTCACTATTTATACCTCTAAGATTGTGGGTGGGTTCTCTGTAGGGGTTTGCTTGAATGGTTTGGATTTGACCCAGGAAGGTATTGTTAGTGTCTGTTGGATTGGTATATGAGATGAATAGATCACGGATATCATTGTTAGATAGATCAGCCTTCAGTCTTCTGGAGTGGGAGGAGGCATTTGGGAGGGGTAACGTTTTGGAGATAAGGTGAGGGATGTGTGGGTCTCGGGCTGGATAAGCGCACGTTTGGGAGTTGGCCAGGGTCCTTAGGGGACTACTGTTTCTGAGCAAGGGTAGATGCTTGATCGTGATGGCTGTCAAATTATGGATTTTGTCCGTGAGGTGGCGCAGGCAGATAGAGATCTCATCAAGGCATGTGGCCTAGTTAGTGTGGTTACAGTTGGTTAAGGGTTGTGGTGAGGGTTCCGGTGGGGGGGCTCGTGAGAGAACTGGTTGGGCAGAGGCGGCATTATTACAGTCAAGGAGAGCAAGTGAATCAGGGAGGTGTTGTGGATGGCCAATCTGTGTGTAGAAGGAAGCCGGAGTTGGGGGGAGGGTAGGAGAGCAACTGGGCAGGGGGTAGGATGTGGGTGATAAGAGGTTGAACGAATTAGGTGTTTTAGGTTCCAGGGATGGAGTTTTCCTTGCATTAGTAAAGGCTGATGGCGTCCTGGGATGGATCTTGCAAGGTAGATCCACTGGAGAGGGATAAAGCGGATGAGCGAGAGAGGTTCCATTGGTGGGGGACCCGAACTGTGTCAGCGTAGAGGTCGGGGCAGTATGTGATAAAGTAGGGCAACTAATCATTTGAATCAACAGCCGTGTTAAGGATGAGGGCTCTGGAGTTGCTAGGTCAGGGGTAGAGATCTCTTAAGGAAAGGGTGGGGTTAGGTGAAGTTGGAGTCACCCCGTACGTTAGTTGAGGTGTGCGAGTGACATCATGACGATTAGAGTGAGTTGAGAGGGGCTGTGGGCTCATATTAATCACGCTTTCTTGAGTGTAGGGAAGATATTATCAATTTTAGATAAATTGTCATTCAAAGCTTGAATTAGGATGATACCATTGTAAAGGGATATGGTAGCGTTTGCATTGAAAAATTATATTTTGATGGAAATACACTTAGAGACACAATTACAACATCTGTCATGTAATGGCGATTGCTACATGTGATCTTATTTTCAACAATACACATTAACACAGACAATCCAACACCTCTGATACTTTGAGTATTGCATGTTAGGAAAGTAGATACACAACACAATGACAAAAGCTGAGATCGGAGCAAACAGGACATTGACGCATTATGACAGTTAGTGAGGTGTAACTTACCAGACTCTACTTCTCCAGGTATTCCTGTCAAGCCTTCAGAATGTAGGATCTGTAAGACCTTGTCCTCTCAGGAGAACATTTGCATTGGGGTGCTGGGAGGACCACCACCATTCCGCTGGGCCTCCAAGAGTTGCTTCGAGGCCAGGAAATGCACCTTCCCCCTTAGTTCGTTCCACCACTTCCTAATTTCCTTCTGTGTGCGCAGGATGGTACCTACAGCATTCACTCTGTCTACTATTCTGGACCACATTTCCCTTTTCTGACTGAGGAATTATGTTGGACATGGGCTCCAAACATCTGTGAATCTACTCCTTTGATTTCATCCACTATGACTGACAACTCTTCCTCAGAAAAATTTGGATGTTTTTGCTTTCCATATCCCCAAATTATAGTCAGTGACAATACTGAAAAAAAAATTTTGGCAGAAAAAGTGTGTGAAAAGTGGTAAAAGGGATGGGGAAAAAAGGCCTGTCTTATATCACCAAAATGTTGCCTCTGAATTGCTGTGCTGCAGTGGAGTGACAAAGGATCATGGTCTGAAATGATGTGTGTTTTATAGTGTGATTTGCAGGTATATCCACTTGGTCAATCGGCATCATGGGGTCGATTACGATGGCGGTCGGAAAAACATACCGACCGCCATGGTAGCGGCAAAAAACCGCCCGCATGGCCACCGGGAAAAACGCCGCACACATTACGATGAACCGCCACAATAATCCGTCCGCGGCGGCGGGAGACAACGAAAAACCGCCCGCACACGCCGGACCAGCTCAAAATCCGACCGCAACGGCCGGATACTCAGCGGAAAAGCCAAGAACCGCCGCCATGCACACGGAGTAACCGCCCGTGACATTATGACATCCCCGCTACCACCATGGTACCCACCTATGAATCCGACCGCATCGTGCGCGAACAGTGACGAATCCGATAGGCGGCGGAAGGGCCGCAGCATAGCCACCGCTGCCGAGGAACCGCTGCGGAGGAACCGCAAAAAAATGGCGGACGTTGAAAAAAAAAAGAAAAAAAACACCAATGCACACACTGAAGTAGACCTGTCCCAACACAAACCAAAAGTGCCCAATGACAACAGCCCCAGAAATTCAAAATAACCAATCACAGGACAACACACACAACACACCTGACAGCAACATACCAGCTTGCCACACCCCCCATAGCCGAGCATAAAACCAGCCCCTCCCTGTCCACAATCCTTTGCTACACTCCACAACTGAAGGTCCCAACCCCAGAGAACAAAGGAGAGGCAAACCTGCACACAGCACCACCACAACACACACACCACCTACACCACCCACAACACCCACAACACCCACACAACTGCATCACAGAACATCTGCACAGCACACACCATGGCACCACATAAAATGCCAAAATTCACTGATGCAGAGCTTGCAGTCATGGTAGATGAGATAATAAGAGTTGAACCACAACTCTATGGCAACATGGTCCAACACACCCCATTAGCCACAAGAACCCAAATGTGGGTGAGGATAGTCAATAAGGTCAATGCAGTAGGGACCATCCCCCGCAACAAGCAGGAAATACAGAAGCGGTGGCATGACCTGAAGACCGTGGTGAAGAGGAAGAGGGCCAAGAACCGTCAGCTGGCTGACGGGACTGGTGGAGGCACTCCCATCCCACCCAAACCATACAGTCCGTGGGAGGAGAAGGTCCTTGGAATCCTACATCCAGAGAGTCTTGAAGGAATCCACGGGGGACTGGAAGCTGGTAAGTACAAACCAATGTATAACATCACATTGCCATGTACCGTCTTGCACAAATTCAAACCTACAACCCCTAGGCCAAAGGACATTCGTCTGACCCACAATACCCAAAACAGGTCACACAGATGTAAGCACCACTCAACCTGAAAAAGCACAAAGCTAAACAAAACCAACTGGGATGCATGTGTACAGACAAAAAGCACTACAACACACACCAGGCCCCCATCTCCCACCCCTCAGCAGGATGGAGCACCACACCCAGAAGCATTTGTCAGCCATTGAACGCTCCCCCACCACCTAACAAGTAGGTAGCCATCTTCACAGGGTTGGGGAATGTGTATCTGGAGGCAGCACTACAACTCCCAACAGGCCCCCTCTCCCACCCCTCAGCAGGATGGAGCACCCCACCCAGAAGCATGTGTCAGCCATTGAACGCTCCCCCACCACCTAACAGGTAGGTAGCCATCTTCACAGGGTTGGGGAATGTGTATCTGGAGGCAGCACTACAACTCCCAACAGGCCCCCTCTCCCACCCCTCAGCAGGATGGAGCACCCCACCCAGAAGCATGTGTCAGCCATTGAACGCTCCCCCACCACCTAACAGGTAGGTAGCCATCTTCACAGGGTTGGGGAATGTGTATCTGGAGGCAGCACTACAACTCCCAACAGGCCCCCTCTCCCACCCCTCAGCAGGATGGAGCACCCCACCCAGAAGCATGTGTCAGCCATTGAACGCTCCCCCACCACCTAACAGGTAGGTAGCCATCTTCACAGGGTTGGGGAATGTGTATCTGGAGGCAGCACTACAACTCCCAACAGGCCCCCTCTCCCACCCCTCAGCAGGATGGAGCACCCCACCCAGAAGCATGTGTCAGCCATTGAACGCTCCCCACCACCTAACAGGTAGGTAGCCATCTTCACAGGGTTGGGGAATGTGTATCTGGAGGCAGCACTACAACTCCCAACAGGCCCCCTCTCCCACCCCTCAGCAGGATGGAGCACCCCACCCAGAAGCATGTGTCAGCCATTGAACGCTCCCCCACCACCTAACAGGTAGGTAGCCATCTTCACAGGGTTGGGGAATGTGTATCTGGAGGCAGCACTACAACACACAACAGGCCCCCTCTCCCACCCCTCAGCAGGATGGAGCACCCCACCCAGAAGCATGTGTCAGCCATTGAACGCTCCCCCACCACCTAACAGGTAGGTAGCCATCTTCACAGGGTTGGGGAATGTGTATCTGGAGGCAGCACTACAACTCCCAACAGGCCCCCTCTCCCACCCCTCAGCAGGATGGAGCACCCCACCCAGAAGCATGTGTCAGCCATTGAACGCTCCCCCACCACCTAACAGGTAGGTAGCCATCTTCACAGGGTTGGGAATGTGTATCTGGAGGCAGCACTACAACTCCCAACAGGCCCCCTCTCCCACCCCTCAGCAGGATGGAGCACCCCACCCAGAAGCATGTGTCAGCCATTGAACGCTCCCCCACCACCTAACAGGTAGGTAGCCATCTTCACAGGGTTGGGGAATGTGTATCTGGAGGCAGCACTACAACACACAACAGGCCCCCCTCCCCCACCCCTCAGCAGGATGGAGCACCCCACCCAGAAGCATGTGTCAGCCATTGAACGCTCCCCCACCACCTAACAGGTAGGTAGCCATCTTCACAGGGTTGGGGAATGTGTATCTGGAGGCAGCACTACAACACACAACAGGCCCCCTCCCCCACCCCTCAGCAGGATGGGGCACCCCACCCAGAAGCATGTGTCTGTAAGTAAAAACCAAAGTGACACTGCACAGGTAATCAGACAGTGCATGCACACCACCATCACTCAACAAAAGCATTGGGAGACATGACAACATGAGGCTCTACTTCACCCAAAAATAGAAAAGTAAAGCACAGCCATTGACAGGATGCAGACAGCTCAGCGTACGTAACTGTGACAGAAACAGAACTGTGACTCTCAACAAATATGTCCAAGAAAACGGGCCTCTGACATGCATCACCCAGACTTCCCTCTGTAGCGTACATGGGTGCTGATCATGAAGGACCATGGGAAAACCAAACTAGCATGGTCTGCTGTATAAAGAAATACAAGCACAGGACATGTCAACGGTATGCATGTGATGACAATGGCTAGTCCATGCACACAGGTAATGTCTGCCAGGCAGAGTGATCAGCAAAGATGCTGAACATCAACTTGTAGTCATGCCAGTTGTCAGATGACAACCTCACATTGAAATCACCAATACTAGACGTGTGGCATGCTAACCAATCACAGGTCACACCATTGTGAAATGATGAATGTAACTCCACTTCATGGCATGAGGCACATCACTGTGCAGACATACAATGTGTGAAAAAGGCAACTGTGTGTAGCATAACATGTAAATAAGAGACATCAAACACAGCAACCCTGAGGTGTGTAAGGCAATTACCATCTACTTCCTGTCCCACAGGTGACCAACAACTGACTGCAGAGGACGACAACCTCAACCAGCACAGCCAGTCACCAGCTCCCGAACATCTCCCCTCGGATGCAGACTCCCTGGATAATGAGGAGGAGGAGGACCAACCCGGACCATCTGGTGTGGCAGGGCGGAATGTGTCCCAGGACCCCACAGCCCCACCACCCTCAGCAACAACAACAACGCAGATCCCTGCTGCAATGACCTGTGCCACCACCACCACCTCCACCACCACCTCCACCACCACTACCACTACCACTGCTGCCTGCAACACTCGCCCTGCTCCACAGGCCAACCAGATCACAACAACTGCGGAGGCACGGGAGAGTAGGCCGGTGCCCACAGGAGGGAGGCAACAGGGCCGTGACAGCAGGCCAGGTGTGAGGACAAGGCTGACCCAAAGGGAAGAAGACCCTGCCACAGAATCACTGGCACACATTCACAGAGTTGTGGGGGCCTATGAACACGCCCAGGGACAGTTGAGGCAGGCTCAGCAGGATGCCCGTGAGCAACAACAGATGCTGCGCTCAATTGACAACCGCATGGGCCAACTCGTGGCCTGCATGGGCCAAATCAGGGACCTCCTGGGCCAGCTAGTGGAGGTCCTCAGGGACAGGCATGCGGCACCGCCAACACCGACAGCTCCCTCCGTTGTGCCGCAGGATGACAGACCCCCACCCTCCCCTGCGTCCAGCGAGCATGGGGACTCATCAGACACCACTGGCCATGCACCTGTGTCCCCCCCTGCCAAAAGAGCAAGGGGCCGCCCGAAAAAATCATTGGGAGCATCCCGTGGCAAAGCACCTGGGAAAAGCCAGTCAAGTAGCCAGCCATGATGGCACCCCTCTTCACCCTGCTGTGTACCCTGCAGACTGTCCCCACACACAATGGCGTGGGAATGGCAAATGACTGTTGGACTGTGTTGCCATACTGATCTAGTGTATACTCTATTGTCTCATCTACCATCACTGACAAATCTGTTATTCACCATTCACAAATCTGTCAATATCCACATCTACATCACATGTATCCACTGTAAATAAACACTAATAACGCACCAATTTAGTTGTCACTGTTCCATGTTCATCACAGTATGTTAACTCACACCCATGATTACAATGTCACAGGAGCAGGGATACTCCGCAGGCAAGTAGAGGCTGAAGGGACCTAGGAAAACACAACAGAACATCAGTTGCTACTCAGGTGGTGGACTAACAACCATCACACAACACAGCACATCAAGGTACGACAATCTGCACATGTCACAAGGAGCAACTGTACCAACATAGACATCAAGTAGCTGTGTCAAAAGATCCCTTGCCATAAACACCTGCAGCCAGCACTGACTCAGCAACATGCTGTAGTCACAAAACTCACATACACATATTCACCAAGCACAACATCATCAGACAACAGCCAGTATTGACATTGCCACTGACCATCAAGTGAAGTAGTTGTTGATGAGCTGCTGACGCTGTCCAACACCTTCCTCCTCTCCACTATCCTCGTCACTTGACGTTTGGGTGTTTGCAGGTGGGGGCTGTGGCTGGTCATCATCATCCTGGATTAAGGGGATCCCCTTCCGCACGGCCAGGTTGTGTAGCATGCAGCATGCTACCACTATCTGACACACCTTGACGGGTGAGTACTGCAGAGCCCCTCCGGTCTTGTCGAGGCATCGAAAACGCGATTTCAGGAGTCCAAATGTTCGCTCAATGACCCGACGTGTCCTCCCATGGGCATTGTTGTAGCGCACTTCAGCTGGTGTCCTGGGATTGCGAAGTGGACTCAGCAACCAAGGTCCGTTGGGATATGCAGAGTCACCTAAGTGTGAAAGACACATACAGATTGAGTCTCTGACATGTGTCCGAGGACAGCATGGCACACAAACAGCACACGACTCGACCCTTTGTACTCACCCACAATCCATGCCCGCTCCGGCGCCAGATTGGCCATCAGCTGTGGTAAAATGCTGTTGCGCATTATGTGTGAATCGTGGGCTGAACCTGGAAACTTTGCACAGACGTGTGAGATGACCATATCTGCCTGGCACACCACCTGCACATTGATGGAATGATAATGTTTCCTATTTCGGTAAATATGCTCCCGTGCTTGGGGTGGAATCAGGGAAACATGTGTGCCATCTATTGCACCAACTACATTAGGAACGTGTCCAAGTGCATAAAATTCGCCCTTCACATCCGCCAACTCATGCCGCCTGGGGAAATGTATGAATTGGTCCCTGTGTTGCATCTTAACCAACAGGACATCACGTAGCACCATGCTGAATGTTGGTTGGGACATCCCCCCTGCAATGCCCACAGTTTGCTGGAAGGATCCCGTAGCCACGAAATGTAGGAATGCCATCACCTTTGCCGTTGGCGTGAGTGCTGTTGGGTATGTCCTGCGTGGAAGCAGGTGTGGCTCCAATAGTGCACAAAGTTCCAGGAGGTTTGTCCGATCCAGACGGAATCGCCTTATGATGTCGGTATCCTCCATGTTAGCCAGCAGGGTGAAGGTACGAAACACATTAGGTCGCCTCCTAGGTGAGATGAAAGGGGACACGTCATAGCAACATAAATTAGGATGTGCACAAATTAATAAAGTCTGTCCTGTCACGGCGCTAACATTGACTGTCATCCCTGAAAGCACACAGTGCAATTCAGTGTTGTCCCAACATGAGACAGATTAATTGTACAACTGTCATGGATGTGCACAGTCAGTAGACACAATACGAACACTGTCTATGTGAATGCCAAGAGTCACATATCGAGCTGAGGTGGACTCAGCCTTGGGTGTACATGACACAGGACATGTGTGAAGCAGAGACAATGCTGGCTTCCACGTTGCTGCTGTACCTGCCACACCTCCTTGGCCAATAATTGCAGGGGACACATCAACAACACAATGTGGATAGATCATTGGGATTGTCTTTGTACTCAGTGCCACTTCGAACACACTCAAATTCAATGACATTCACATCCCAAACCCATACATGTGCCAATGTCATCAGTACACAGGCCATATCTGCTGCTGACTTGAATACAAAGTCGGACAGTGACAGATGATGTCACGCCTGTGCAGAGTATGTGTACCACTGTAACAGGCCACCATTACCCCACTGCCCAATACTCTCTACAAGCACACAGATAGCCAATGTGGCACACATTAACAATAGATGAGGGACGTGATCAGCAGGGCCTGTATGCACCCTTAATCTTCCCCCATTTTGGACATTTACATGCAGCATCAAGGAGGGACTGCCCAAGGACACATTTGCACCACAACACATACCATGGTGATACACATCCAGCTGTTTCAAGACACAACAGTGCCACAACACAAACATACAACACTACATGGACAATGCCAAGCCAGTATGCCAACAAGTCTACGCATGAACAGACTGTATGCATTACATATGGACAACTGGCTCAGACACCTGACAACAGTGGATGTAATTTTACACCACATGTCCCAAGGGACATGCATCCTGACCCTCATTCCACACAGGCTGTCAGGCTCAACACAGCATACAATCAATATCACACATCTAACAAACATGCTGGCTGTGCATGAGTAGTGGGACACTGGTACCTCACATTGACCAAATGTCGGAGTTGGATGAGTGTCACAGGCACAACAGTCAAGGTACATCTCACCTGTCTTGGGTGCCCACACCATCCTGATACACCAGCAGATGTGATCCACCCACACAGTGCTGGAATAGATGGTGAGCAAGGATGGCTAGCACCCCATAGCATGCACATACACTAGTGTTGGTGGCAACACACTGCACACGTGTGCCACTTGTGCTGACCATCCAACATTGCAGACAATTCCCGCTAATCAGTGCACACACATTGCACGGGCAAAACTGGACACCCATAGCCTGTGGACAAATGTTGCATACTATATTCCATACAGTTAGCACAATCCACAACCGTGCATGCAGTCCATCTGCCAACGCAACATTCCTGATGTGAACAATGGACATGCACTGGTGGCAGGTGAGTAGCACCGGAACACAGCACAACACTCAAAAACATAGTGTAGCTAAGCACCATTGTTGAAATGTACATGTCACTGATTCACATACAACAGTCCAAACAACATGAGCACAGACCTGACACTACCACATAGGTCCCTGTGGTTACAGGTGGCAGACATGTAGCAAAGACATCTGCTCTGGCCGTCTACCCAAGTGACAAACAATAATAATGCAATGGATGCCAGGTGTGGTGCTGAAGTACTCGTCATCCTTTAGCAGGTCGAGCCCCCCCCTGTACATGTGGACATACACTGCAGGAGTTGCCAGTGTGTACAAAGACATAACATGCAGCATGTAATTGGTCTTAGCAATAACACAACAGGGTGACATCTGTTTCCAATGATGACAGTCATGCTGAATGAATGAGTTCATCTGGGTTTTCAGTGTAACACATGGGCTCAGGTGTGAGATAGTGGTCAGCATGGGTGGCAGATACGACATTGTGTGTAAATATTGATCGACATAATGGAGTACAGTGTTCCATTTGGTGTGAGACGTTACACAGTGGCTGACATTTGTGACAGGAGACCATATCAATGTTATCCAGTGCCATGTGCCACTGTACGTATCCACTGTGTGTAGCACAGTAATGACCATTGATCCACACACAACAAGAACTGTCCGTAGGTGCCTTAAACGTGCCCCATAAACACAATGACGCACAGAGTGTACGATGTGGTGCTGCATATTCCCCATAGCGGACGCACATACTGTCCGTGAATTGGGTGGCGGAGCATGCCAACCACCATTTGTACCTGTGTCGATGCCCACCACTGACGCAAGTGTGTCATGTGCTGCACATGACACATTGGTGTTAGTGATGGCCCTCCACATAGCTGCAGATGGCGTTTGTCATGCTCCACCAGCCACATCCCGGTCACCCATGTCACTCTATGGCAATCAAACAGCGGTAGCGCCGGCCAGGACCCCACGGTGTGTCACCGCCATGAACCATGCCCTTGCAGCCAATGGGGACCGCTATCGCGGTGGCATGATGCAGATTCAAAAATCGCGGTAGGCGTGCTCCGCCCCAGCGGATGCGGAGATAGGATGCATTTGTAAGATGCACCACCGCGGTAGCGCCGGCCAGGACCCCGCGGTGTGTCACCGCCATGAACCATGCCCTTGCAGCCAATGGGGACCGCTATCGCGGTGGCATGATGCAGATTAAAAAATCGCGGTAGGCGTGCTCCGCTCCCAGCGGATGCGGAGATAGGATGCATTTGTAAGATGCACCACCGCGGTAGCGCCGGCCAGGACCCCGCGGTGTGTCACCGCCATGAACCATGCCCTTGCAGCCAATGGGGACCGCTATCGCGGTGGCATGATGCAGATTCAAAAATCGCGGTAGGCGTGCTCCGCCCCCAGCGGATGCGGAGATAGGATGCATTTGTAAGATGCACCACCGCGGTAGCGCCGGCCAGGACCCCGCGGTGTGTCACCGCCATGAACCATGCCCTTGCAGCCAATGGGGACCGCTATTGCGGTGGCATGATGCAGATTCAAAAATCGCGGTAGGCGTGCTCCGCCCCGCGGAGGCGGTCATTGGATGCTTTTGAAGAAGGCTGACCTGGAACACCAATGGCAGAAGACTATGACCACTGAAACGAGTCCAGGGCCCTATATATGTGTGGAAGGGAGCACCACATTTCCACTGCTCACAGAGCCTGCTGCCTGGGACCCCTCACCTGCTGCTGCCTCCAGGGACTGCTGCCTGAGACCCCTCACCTGCTGCTGCCTCCAGGGACTGCTGCCTGAGACCCCTCACCTGCTGCTGCCTCCAGGGACTGCTGCCTGAGACCCCTCACCTGCTGCTGCCTCCAGGGACTGCTGCCTGAGACCCCTCACCTGCTGCTGCCTCCAGGGACTGCTGCCTGAGACCCCTCACCTGCTGCTGCCTCCAGGGACTGCTGCCTGAGACCCCTCACCTGCTGCTGCCTCCAGGGACTGCTGCCTGGGACCCCTCACCTGCTGCTGCCTCCAGGGACTGCTGCCTGGGACCCCTCACCGCCCACTGCCGCCGCTGACGTCTCATGTCCACAGTGATGGCTAGGACGGAGAAGATCCGTGCCAGTCCATTTACAAGCAAGGAGCTGGATGTCCTGGTGGACGAGGTGCTGACACAGTACCCACGGCTATATGGTGGCCCAAATGTTGTGGTAAGTCTCCAACAGTGGGGGTGTGAGTGCAAGGGGGCACACATGTAGTCGATCAGATGGTGTATGTGCCTGAGAGTGTGGGGTTGTGTAATGCACTGGCTGACATGCTGTTTCCTAGTTGTTAAGGGGGTGTATGCAACCCACACATTCAATGCATGGACATGAAGGGTGGATGGACATGTGTTGTGTACACATCCATATGGTGTGACAGCTATCTGGTGATGCATGTTTCTGGACAGTTATTGTTCATGTGACTGTTTGTGTGGGTCCTCATTGTCCATCTCTGTGTGATTCTACCTGGCATGGACTGTCCACGCCCAATGTGACAAGGACACATCACTGACTGTACAGAGTGTGATACGTGTGTGGTTGGCATGAGTGTACATCAATGACCCATATCTGCCGTGTGGAGATGAGTCTGTGTCATGCCACTGTTCAGAGAGAGAGGTTTTACCATGAGAGTGTGTCACTGATGTTTTCCCCCTCTTGTCTCCCACACCTGCAGCTCAAGGTACACCAGCGTAAGACCGTGTGGAGGTCCATTGCAAGCAAGGTGCGGGCTCTGGGAGTGTCGAACCGCCGGCGCACCCACTGCCACAAGAGGTGGGACGACATATCACGACTGGCAAAGAACATTGCCGAGATGACACTGGGGATACTCCCTCGCAGTGGCAGGTTGTCACGACGCAGCTTGACACCACTGATGTGCCGCATCTTGGCTGTGACACAGCCTGAGCTGGACACACGTTTGAAGGAGCATCAACAGCAAGCTAGGGGTGAGTATTCTGTGAAGGTTGATTTTGTCTGTGAGTGGCTGCATGTGTACCATGCCTGTACCTGCGCTGGTGTACGTGATGTGGTTACTGTGATGCAGTGGGTTGTAAGTGGCCCCTATGCTTACACGGATATTACATACATGCACTTACTGATGTTTTTCCAATCCTGGGAATTTCAATGGCATTGTGGGTGGTGTGCTGCAGGCCTGGTCCATTGGTGTTAGTGTTTGTACGCCCCAACATGCATGATGTTGTGCTGTCTGCCCATCACATGGCTCAGCTGTGCCGTGTTTAGATGTTTGTACGCACTGTTTGAGGTAGTGATGTGTGTCTGCATGGTGAGATTGCACGGGGTGGCCTGCAACATGTAGACTTTGTCATCCTCAGTGTTGCTTTGCTTGAATATGTTTGTCCTGTTGCTGTCACTTTGCTGACCCTACATGTCTCTCTGTTATGCAGCATCTCCCGTGGGCACGGAGGGACAGGGGACGGACACCAGTGGTGGTGAAACAAGCACAACAGCTGCACAGGATCCCAGTGACACAGATGTGACCAGCGCCTCGGAGGGGGATAGGAGTATGCTGGAGGAATCACAGCCCGAGACGCAAAGTTCAACATCATCTGATGACGGCGGTGGCGCAGACATCTTGGAGGACACAGGGAACGGAGAGTCTGCTACATCTTCCAGCACACAGCGTGCAGTGCCCACCCTCCCAGCCACTTCCTCTGTTGCTGCCCGTGTTCGCACCACAAAGAGGGGAAGGGTGTCCTTCATTCCAGGCACCACTGCCCCTGCCCCTGCCCCTGTGCCCCCTGCTGCCATCAGTGCAGAGTGTGTGGACCTTATGCGCCAGCTGTGTGTGGGGCAGACAGGGCTCCTCAATGCATTGTCAGACCACGACCGCAAATTGGCACAGGTGTTAGCTTTCATGGAGGGCATACATTCAGACGTGGGTGGGCTGCACCGCACTGTCCAGACAATGTCCTCCACAATGGCGGCTGCTCTTCAACTGGCTCAATCTCGTAGTCCAATTCCAGTCCCTTTGTCCACCCCCATGCCAGTGGCGACGTCTGACGACGGTGACCACGCTTCACACACCTCAACCTCACGATACTGCACACGTAGCACACAGCAGCAGCAGCCCAAGCGGTCAAGGTCACAGACACCTTCCCCTACAAAGAGAAAAACAACCCCAGAGCGCAAAGGGAAGAGCCCGTCAAGCGTTGCAAAGGCACATGATTCAAGGAGGAAGTACTCAGGGTCACAAGCCTCAGAGCAATCCCCGGCCACAGACTCTGTGGTCCCAAAAACGTCTCGCAAAGGCATGCAGACACTCTCCATGCCCACTGTGAAGGTGGGGCCTGGCAAGGCTACACATAGTAAGGTATCCAAGGCTGTTTCACCAACTACCTCTACTCCCATTCCAAGTCCAGTGAAGCAGGGACAGGAGGGCACTGTAGGGGGCACACAGGGTAAAGAGGGGATGGAGGGGCAGAGGCAATGCCAGGCTAAGCGTCCTTCTGGATCCAGCACATCCCCAAAGGGAGATCCAGCGTGTGCACCTGCGGCAGCCTTGGTGCTGAGTGTGCCGTTTGTGTCCACACCACTTCCCATTGATACGAAGACAGGCAAGCCATTTAGAATCCCCAAGAAGTGGAAAGGCACCCCTCCACTGTCTCCCTCCCACACTGTGTCCCACGTCGGCCTGAGTCCACCTCCACGTGCCACTACACCACCTGGTCCAAGCAGCCCTCCAGCGTCCAAGGCCACTGATAGCTCTTCCTCACCTGGGCGTCTCACTCCCCAGTCAAGTGGTCCAACTGTGCCCGACACACAGTCAGCTCCCAGTCAGACTGACAGCCAGCTCTGAATGTTGATCAATGTCACAGACCTGTCTCTCCCACACCGGTACCTGTGCTGCCCATCGTGTCACACCAGACTGTGTTGCTGACCATGGCGGAGTTTGGTGACACACATTCCCTGTGCAGCTTCTCATTGTCTCTGTCTGCACCTTGGACTGGCCACTGGCCTTGCAGTTTGCCCCCTGCCTGTGCAGCTTCTCATTGTCTCTGTCTGCACCTTGGCCTGGCCACTGGCCTTGCAGTTTGCCCCCTGCCTGTGCAGCTTCTCATTGTCTCTGTCTGCACCTTGGACTGGCCACTGGCCTTGCAGTTTGCCCCCTGCCTGTGCAGCTTCTCATTGACTCTGTCAGCACCTTGGACTGGCCACTGGCCTTGCAGTTTGCCCCCTGCCTGTGCAGCTTCTCATTGTCTCTGTCTGCACCTTGGACTGGCCACTGGCCATGCAGTTTGCCCCCTGCCTGTGCAGCTTCTCATGTTCAGGCTCTGCATCTTGTGCCTTGGTCCTGTCTGATATTGTTTCCTATCAGTGCTATTTGTGAATAAAAACAGTTGCTCATGTTGTCAGTTGTGTCATTGTCCTTACTGAATAAGGCTTTTCCTGTATGTCTCACATTTACTGTGCCACATGCTCTGTGTGCCACTTGAACTGTGCCACTGGCTTGTTTGACTTATCATTTATTTTACAGGGGTGACGGGGACTTCAGTTCTTCATGACTCGGATACTTGTGGGCTCATTGATGTTGTTTTCTGTGACATACCAGACTCATGTTCCTTCCTTGTTGCTGTTGGCTATGTTTTACTGCATCCTGGTATGTGGGCACTGCAAACACATAGAGGGGTCATATACACGGGATTGCAGGCAGGCTGACCAGGCTCAACATGTATGTGCTTTCTTGCTTTCATGTATGCCTAGCAGTGTAGATGTGTAGTCATGTTGTGATGGGCAGTCATCCTAGTCACAACGGTTACTTACATGGTGTGCATTTGGGTGGTCAAGGGTTGTACGGTGTGTTGGTTGTGGCTTTGTCGTGTGTGTTGATGTGTGTGTTACTGGCGTGTGACTCATGGCTGTGTGGGACTGTTGTGTGTTTGTGTGCACACACTGCTTGTTGTGCATTCAGTGCTGTGGGTGTATGTTGCCTTGTGCTGTCCTAGTGTACATCCCCTGATGTACTGCTGTGTTTGCTATGTGTTTTGTGGTGTTGTGCATCTGTTGTGTGTTTGATGTGTCTGTGTTGTTCTGTGATGGTGCACTTCTTGTCTGTGTTGTGGTATGTAGCCCATGCATTTTTCCTGACTGATGAGGTGGTGCACTCCTGTTGTGTGTGTGCTCCCATTGCCTTCCCCTAGTTTGGCTGCACAGGTGCTGTGTGTTATTTTTGTGGTTCTGTATGTGTTTCTGTTTTGAATTGTGTTTGTGAAATCCCTGTGTGTGTGTGATGTTTGTGGATGCCCCCAGGGGGTTTTATTGTTTGTCTGTATCTTGTCTGGACATTATGTAGGCCCTTCTGTGTGTCTGGCATTGGGATTGTGTGCTGCAGATATGAGGGGGTATGTTTGGGGACTCCTACTTGTGTTTGGCAGTCATTGAGTGTGCCAATGTGCCCTGTGTGATACTCATGTGTACTTGCTGTTCACTGTTTGACTTGAGGTCCTTCCTTTCATCCCTGTCCCTATACATGGGTTACCTTGCTGTCTCCCTGAGTTGTTGCACTGAGGTGACTGTTGTTTGACTTCACTCACTGTGCCAGCCATGTGCTTGGATGGGGTGTGGATGTTGTTCTGGGTTCCTTGTCCTGCATGTGTCTGTTCACCTGGTTGTTGGTTGTCTCCTTGCCCTCCCATTTGTGTGCACATCATTTTTGCTTTCCTCTATGTTGTGCTCCATTGCTGGTGGCATGTAGTCTGTGTATGTGGCTGTGTGTCGGTGTGGGGTATGTCTGTGTGAGTTGGCAGGGTGTGTGTCCAGTAGTCTGTATGTTCCTTGTGTGTATGTTCATTTTGTGCTTGTATTCTGCTTTCTTGCCATGTATGTGGTGGTGTGGTGTGTGTGTGTGTTGCCCTGGGCCTGTGCCTCTGTGCTGTGTGTTGATCTACACCAAATGCTGCTGTGTCTGTCTCCCTAGGTGTTAGTTGTGTGCTGCTGGGTGTGGATTTAGCTCGCTTGATGTTGGACATGGGGGTGCACAGGGGGGGGATTGGCATGTTTCTTGCTGTGTGCGGCGGAGCTGTGGGTGGTGGGTGGTGGCCTGTGGTCTTTCTGGCCTGTCCGTTGCTGTACATGCATTCTGCTTTGTGCGATGGATTTCCCGCATGCTCACCGCTGCGGTGTCGTCAGCAACACATTACATTATGTTCGCGGTACTTTGGTGGGCTTGATGTAGGGTGTGAATTGGTGCCAGCTGAGACATGTGTGGGTACACTGATGGATGTGTTCCTGTCCACACCAGTGTGTCTGGTGTGGCCAGGTGCCCTGTTTCAGCCCGTGGAATTTGTGTTCTGTTTTGTGTTGTATTGTGTTTTGTTTACGTACCTGCGGCGGCGTCCGCGGCGGGCGATGTTGGCCTGGTGATGTATCACGTACAGCACCGGGAGGACGTGTAGTGCTGGATCCATGGCGTTCGGCTCCGGGTGGAGGGCTCCAGAAGTCTCGTTTCACGCTCCGCTGTCGAGATTCCGCCGTGTCTGGAAGGGCGGTTTCTCCCCTGCGGTTCGACGGGTTGTTTGGCGCATCGTAATTTGTTGAGCGGACGGGACGTCATTCCGCACGGCGGTGAGTCTCCATTGGCTCCCACCGGCGCGGTGGCGGGCGCAATTTCATGGCGGTCGGCGTTGCACCGCGGAGGTCGGGAAATGGGGCATATTTGCCCTTCATAATATGGCGGCCGTGAGGACCCCTGCTGGCGGGCGGTAAAAGGCATTTTTCCGCACCGCTGTACTAACACCGCCCGCCATCGTAATCGGCCCCCATGTGTGTTGCTTTGTATCCATCCAATGGCCACTGTTATGGTGCTCTGCTGAGAGTGTATCGCGATGAACTACCGCCGTCAGGGAACCTGCATCCCTGACAGCAATGGTACAAATCACCAACATTGCAGTCTGCCACTTTGTAGGTGGGACACACTCCATCGATGCAGTAGGTGGTTCAGGCTGCATGTATTGTAATAGGGCAGACGGAAGATTGCCGACTCCACGGTGTTCTTTGGACCACCCCCCCATGGCAGTATGGTGGTAAGACTGCCAAACTCGTAATCAGCTCCTTAGACTCTTTTTTGGAAGATGAAAATATCCAGCGGAACGAAGCTACAAGCTGTAGCTAACAAGGGCTCCATGAGGCCAGATAATTCTCCCTCGAAGAGCCACTGAACAGGATTTACTGCTGCAGAGAAGAATGTAGCAGGAGCTGCTGCAAAGTTAGGCTGATCTACAATGAAACTTGGGCGGATCGGCGAGCATGTAGGTCCCAGTCTGCTCTTGGTTCTCAGAGCACTTTTTACCCAAAAATGCTCTAAGTCCCAAGTTTTGGATTTTGGCTATCTGGGCCTCTTTAGTACCACTTCCAGGGATCCAGGACTGGTGAGGCACCACGTGAAGGGTCAGAACTCACTCAAGCTGGGTCCAAGTCCGGCTTCGAGATGGTTGGAGCATTTCCTATCCCTGAGGCTCTGATCAGGAGGCCAGCCAACTAGCCCTTAGAGTCACTCTAGTAGTGAATGAAATTAATGAAATAAACATTTATAAAGTGCATAGCTACCCTAAGGCATCCCAGCGCTATCTACGGACGCGGACCTAGAAGCCAGCTCTGCCAAGTGGTAAGTTAAAATAGCCAGGTTTTAAGTTGTTTCCTGAAAGACAGATGATTGGTTTCCTGTCGAATGTCAAGGGGGAGGGTGTTCCATAATTTAGCCACATTATAAGCAAAGGAGCGGCCACCGCTTCTTGCCCTCTTTATTTTTGGAACTGTTGCAAGCAGCATGTTCGATGAACGAAGGCTTCTGTTTGGCTGGTATCGGGTGATCAGGGGCTCATTGATTACCGGTCCCGTTCCCTGAAAGGACTTATGGGCAATACAAAGCGCTTTGAATTTGATCCTTTATGATATTGGCAGCCAGTGCAAAGTCTTCAGTGCGGGTTTGGCTGATTGCCTATGGGAGAGACCCAGAAGCAAACGAGCTGCACAATTCTGGGTGATCTGAAGTCTGTTTATCATGGCCTTAGGGGCTCCCAGATAAAGTGTATTTCCATAATCCATTCGTGAGAGAATGAGGGCCTGGATCATTATTCTTCTTGCCAGGAACGGAAGGAGGGGGAGCACTCTACGAAGCATCCTCATGATGCCATAGCATGTAGCTGACAGTTTGGCTGTTTGGTGTCCAAAAGTCAGTGAGCGGTCCAGCCACATACCCAGACTTTTAATCTGATTTTTTTCCGGTGCGGCGGGGCCAAAACATTTTGGCCATAGTGGCCCTATGCTAGAAATAGGAGAGTTGCCTAGGAGCATGAGCTCGGTCTTCAATTTTAAACAGGAGAGCTCCATCCATTGTGCAACCTTCTCAGGGGCCTAAACTTGAGGATGAGTTTTCTGGACGATTTAAGGCCACGACAAGTTGTGTGTCATCGGCGTACGTGACAATTTTTATGCCAAATGGTTGTACTATGTCGGCCAGCGGCCTCATATATATATTGAATAGGGTGGGGCTCAGGGAAGATCCCTGAGGCACCCCACAGCTGAGGGCCATACGCTTAGACACCACTTCTCCTTCGAAGACCTGAAAAGATCTATCTTCTAGGAAGGATTCTAGCCATGTGGCTACATCTCCTGACACTCCCAAACTCCTGAGTCTATGCATTAGAATGGCATGGTTAACGGTATCAAATGCAGCGCTGAGGTCCAGGAGGATGATGGGTGCAACGCCTCCCTGATCCAGGATCCTCCTGGACTCTTCCGCCACAGCTAGGAGTGCTGTTTCCGTACCATAACAGGGCCGGAACCCCGTTTGTGAGGGGTGGAGCAAGAAGTTTGATTCTAGAAATCCAGATAGAATCGAATTGACATAGTCCTGGGTTGAAGAAGTGGAACATGGCTCAAACAGCAGGGCAGGCTTCTGAGGGTTCAAGGCATACTTCAGGCATCAGAGCAGTCCTTCCAGGGGCAACAAAGCAGTCTTCTGTAGTATACAGCAGGCCACAGCAGCAGGCAGTCCTTTTCCAGGTCCCGAAAGTGAACTGAAGAGTGGGTCTAAAAGTTCTATTTTTATACCTGGTGCCATCTTTGATGTAGGAGACATTTCAAGAGAATCCCTGTGCTTTGAATTTTCTACCGCCACTGCTCTGGCTCTAGCCTGGCTGCAGGCACAATGGACTAGTGTGACGTTCTTTGTGTGGAGGCAGGGCACAGCCTATTGATTTGTAAGTGGGGCTGTGCTCAGCTCTGCTGACCCTCATTCTGCCAGTGATGGCCCATCAAGGCACACCTAATCCCTTGATTATGTGACTGTCTGGGAGGAATATGCAAAGACCAACTGCCACCTACACCTAGTCATGTGACCCTGGAAGCAGACTGCAGGCACAAAGGGCTAGATGTATGATGCGCAAAATAGCGCCTCGCAAATTGTGAGTCTTTTGCAACACGGAATTTGCGAGGCGCTATTTTGCATGTACAACAGTGTGTTTAGCACTGTTTGCGATTCCCAATGGGGTCGCAAATTGCGAGGCTCATGAATATTAATGAGCCTCTTGCAATTTGCGAGCCCATTGGGAATGACAGGCCCTCCCAGGGATGGTGACCTGCTGGGCTCAGCAGACCACCATGTCTGGGATTGCTTTTAAATAAAGCAGCTTTTTTTTAAATGCAGCCCGTTTTCCTTAAAGAAAACGGGATTAATTTAATTAAAAAAAAAAAATGAAACGTTTTCATGCATTTTTCAATTTAAGGGCAGGCAGTGGTCCCTGGGACCACTGCCTGCCCTTAAAAAATATTTTTGGAGCCAGTCACAAAGGGGAAGGGGTCCCCTGTTGTCCCCTGTTGACCCCTTCCCATTTGCGACTTCATTACCACCCTCTTGAAGAAGGCGATAATTTGCGAGTGTTTTGCGGTCGCAAAACATTCATAAATAGCTCTGCGGTCACTATTAGGAAGGGAACGCCCCTTCCTAATAGCGAGTCGCAATACACTATTTTGCGAGTCGCAAATTATTTGCGACTCGCAAAATAGTGTAAGTACATGGCCCAGACTAAAATTGCATGCGCAACCCATTTGCGCATGCAATTTTACGTTGTACAGCTGGCCCAAATTGGTTAGGACAAGAACATTCCAAATTTCTAAAAGTGACATTTTCAAAAATATGTCTTAAAAATCAGACTTTACCATTAAAGAGGATTTTAAATTACAATGTCTCAGATACCAAACATGAATTTCCAACCTGTTCCGAATGAAATGTTAGCACTTATTAAATGTAATAAGGCAACCTAATGTTATCCTATTGGAGAGGTAGGTCTCAAAGCAGTGAAAAATGAATTTGGGAGTTTTTCATTATCAGGACATGTTAACACTAACAGTTCATGCCCAACCTTTTAATTAGAATGCACCGTGCCCTATGGGCTGTCCAGGGCCTACCTTAGGGGCGACTTATATGTAATAAAAGTTTAACGCTTGTCAAGAGTGTTATTTTACCTAGTCATTTTGGTAATTTAAAACGGCTCCATGTGTTAAAGCTACTTAAGTGGGATGCACAATAAGTGCTCCAGACCCACTAGTAGCATTCAATTTACAGGTCCTGGGTACATGGTATATATCTCTTTAGGAACTTATAAATAAATTAAATATGCCAACCAGGTGTAAGCCAATTTTGCTAGGAGAAGTGTGGCATCACCCACACGCAAATCCACTGACAATTGATGCCAGCACTATTTGCTGGGAAGGAGGAGCCCAGTGAGAAGGGTGATCAAGAACAAGTTGTTAGGTAAACAGAGGGAATATTGAGCTTAAGTGTCCAGTGAGCAGCAGTGTTAAAGACCAGGGGCAAAGGTAGTGCCATATTTATGTCAGCAAGAGGTCTTCGTCATCAAGTCACCGCCACAGTAGCAACTTCAGCGAGAAAAGAAGCCATGAACATGTTTTCACAAGCAGCAGGATAATGCTTCTGTTTAGTATTTCATTGAGTTTACATTACAGTGGTGTGATGAGGCAGTAAAGTAAATCTCTGATTTTGGTTATTGATTCTACATGTGGTCAGCATACTTGTGAGTCAGGCACTGCGCTTTGACGAAGACAACTCTTTTTGTTGAAATGGTTGCCCTGTGATTGCATGATGACTTGAAAGTACGGGACGTCAGTATGTTAGATTCAACAGTGTGATCTTGGACAAGTATTTTTTCTGATATTACATCAATGGCCACACAAGCACATTTACCAATTTGCTGTTACCTTTTCAAGTGATGTAGTACACTGAGTGGATGTATGTGATGTACGAGGGCTTATTCTTAGATCATGCTCCATGTAGAACTCAGAAGGAAGCTGCTTGGAGTGGATTATGTCTTGGAATTGCAGATAGGTAGCGATGATAGAGGACCATACCTCTTATGTCACTGTTTAGATGCCAAAACTGGTAATAGCAAGAGAAAAGGGACTTTTGTTGTCTTGGTTTTGTTTAGCCGGGCAATTAAAAGAGAAGATCGACATTCCCTTGCTTCACTAGCCTCGTTCAGGACAAAAACAGTCCAGCAGTTCTCAGAACAGCATTTTACTTAGCATGGGAGGTGTGCATCTGCCAATCATGATAATGTAAGTGGATATTGTAAAGAGAGGAGTGGAACTTGGGGTTCCTATTTTCTATGGATTTGTGATCAAAGTTTTAAGTCAGAGGTATGATGAGGCCTTTACATGGTTATTCATTTTGAAGGGGCTATATTTCCAGATGGTGAGTTCATGTTGGCAAGCTACGTGGCAGTAACTTTAATTGTAGAAAGGCTGCGGCTACTATACTCAAGTTGAATATGTACTGAGAGATGCGAAGGTCATGGGCGAAGTAGAGTTACCATGTGTTTGAGGATATATACAATGCAATGTTAGTCTTAGAGATAGGAATTTATTTTATTCATTTGATGGATGGATACATAAATAATGTGGCACATCTCTGAACATAAGAGAAAATGTGATGCTTTTTGTTCTACTTATTAACTATGTACAAAATGTTGAGTATATATTTATTGTTTTTTATTTAATTGTGGATAAACTGCATGGAGAGTGAAAATATGGTGCTTATGAGGTTATTTCCTTAATTTCAAAACAGTGTTGCGCCAGCCTTTATGGTTAGCCTGTTCAGGGTTGTCCCTGAGCCAGGTGGAATGCTGAGCAAATATGTGAACACTGTCATACTTTGTGGTGTGAGAGTGGTTTGTAAATGACTGCAGGTGCACGGTTGTGCATATGATTAACTAGAGGCCCTGTTGTTTTTAAATAAGTGAGGACTACCCTGTTTCAAAAGATGGAAGCTCAGTACCCCAGTTTTGGTGTTTGTTGGGGAGGAATGCCCACCCTGTCAGAAGAGACCCAATTGTACTACACTTGTCTATGAAGATAGGAAGATAGGGATAGAGTTGTACCCTGTCACATGAGAATGCAGGCAGAGGGCCCTGTGGAGGTTGAAAGTGGGGAAACATAGTACCCTGTCATATGTGGTTGCATGGGTAGTACCCTATGGCGTGCAAAAATGGGAAAGAGCAGTACCCTGTGAAGAGAGGAAACATGGGGAAGTGTAATACCCAGCGTGTTGTGGCCAGAAGCTACACATTCTGTTTGAAAATATTATAGATTCAGTCGCCACTCTATACGAATGGAAGGTTTCGACAGGTGTGTACTGGAGGCAGAGTAGATCAGTGTGAGGTATAGCACATCTTTGATTTCTATTTTGTTTTTCTGTCACCTGTATGTGCTCTTACACCGGTCGTTATTTTGTACAAATGGGAAGTACAGGAGCGTAGTACTGGAGGCAGAGTGCATTGGTGGTTGTCTTGATTGCATGTACTGGAGTCAGATATCATTGCGTAAGGACTGGGATGATCTGATTTAGTTTCAGTGGACACAAGCATAGGTTGTTGTATGCAGGTGTTTCATTGAAACATTCAGGCATTGGTCTTATGTGCTGACATGGACTGTATTGAGTTGATGATTCTGGACTACACCTGTGTATGAAGGTTATATTTTCAGAAGTTGTAGTCTGCGCATATTGGAGGCTATCATTATTGTGTGTGGGAGATGTTCTGTCTGATGCTTGTGCAGCTTCCAAAGGTCATTGTGCTGAGTGCAGATTCGGTGGTTTCTTTGGTCTGGATTTTGGCCATTTTGGTTTGGTCAGCTAGTGGGATGAGTGTTGGTTGTGCTGGAGTGCTGGTATACACTTGTTTGTGCATGAGTGAGTGGTGGAGTGTGTTGTCCTTGTGAGTTTGTGTGCATTGCTTATGGAATATAGAGAAAGTGTGTGTTTGTCTTGTCTCTGGGTCTTTGTTGCACTGATTTGATGTTTATCCTCTGAGTAAGGAATGGTGATGACGTAGTGATGTGGCTCTTAGGAAGAATACTCGTACTCAAGAGTCTTTAGTAAAGGTTTATTCTTCATGTAGAATACAGCACACCAGAAGCTGGCGGACAACGTAGTAGCACACAGCGCGTCAACGCCCCAACAGATTTTCTTCAACTGACAATCTATCATCTGGCATTCGAGAATGCCAGCTGATACGTCACATTATAGGATGGTGCGCGAGAGGGGTATGGGTGCCTAGAGGAATAGAGTGGAACATTCTGGAAAGAGAAATACATTACAACACATCTCCTTCCTGTGGAAAAGGAAAAGGGGGGGAGGGGGAGAGGAGAACAAGGAAAATGCATGACAACCATGTGCATTGCAGTTATAACCTTGCAAGGCATAAATGCAAAGATGACAGCATTCAAAATCTTTAAACCAGCTAGGTTTAGCTATTGCACGCCCACACCTGGTCATGCTGTTTTTCCTACTGGTCTGATGATCCAAAGATGTGTCACATGTATCTGGTTGACTCGTGAGTGCTTGACCCTGAACCTCCCTTAGATCGGTATCATTGATCGCAGTACTCTCTTCTAGGTTTACCTCTTGATCATGGACAGGTGCGACATCAACATTCCGGGGTTGGTCGTCCCCACAACTATTGTCTACGTCAGAATCATAATCATACCTCTTCCCACACTCAGCTTTTCAAGTCCAAAATTATCCTCTCGATATGGTGGTGAGTCTACGCCACTTTGGTCAGACACTACAATATTTTTTTTCTTACCCATAGAGAGTGCAGAAAAGTGACTGACCTTACCGTCACTTAGCAAAGCAGAATTGCAAAATATTTTCTTTACCTCTAGTGGCTGGGTGTAGCGACTCTGCCCTTTCTCAATGAACCCACTACGTTTGACTCTAACCATATCGCCCACTTCAAGGGTCACTGGTCCGCATTTGTGTTTCAAATCGTAGAGTTCTTTGCTAACCTCCTGTGAACGTAACAAGTTCTCCTTCACAGTCTCCTTCCCTTTTGGCTGTCTCAACCACCCAATATCGTCTTTAGATATAGGCGTTCTTCCTCTCATTAAAATAAAAGGGCTAGAGCCTGTGCTCTCATTGGGAGTCACTCTGTAAGCCCACACCATTTTGAACAATCCGTTTTTCCAGGCTAAACTGTTATTGTTAGCTAACTGCACTATACCCTTGATGACACGGTTGAACCGTTCTACTGCACCATTACCAGCAGGATGGTAAACAGAGATGGTTTTGTGAATAATACCATTCCTTTCAAGGTACTTTTTAAAGTTTTCAGAAATGAACTGAGGTCCGTTGTCACTGAGGATGTACTTGGGTAAACCCTCCCTAGTGAAAATTTTGTTGAGGAATTTGATGATACTGTCTGAGTCAGTTTTGTAGGGTATTTCCACTTCGGGCCATTTAGAGAAATGATCCACCACTCCAACAATGTACACTTGTTCATCTTGTCTCTTATGGGTCCCATTATGTCAATGCCTATTCTCTCCCAGGGCATACACGGGCTCGACAAGGGGTGTAACATGGGCCTGAAAGACACCTGCGACTTATCGGAGTTCTCACATTGCATATAATCCCTCACTTTCCTTTCAATTGCTATGTCACATCCAGGCCACCAATACCACAGCTTGACTTTGCATTTAGTTTTGTTGATTCCTAAGTGCCCTTAGTGGCAAATCTCTAAGATTCTACTTCTTAAGGCGTCGGGAGGGGTAAGTAGACATATCTATTTTTCAATCTCGACATGTAATAATATCGAGTTTGAAATATCGATAGTATGAAATATCGATGTTGAATATATCGATGTTCATAATATCGATTTAGTGTATTGTTAAAAATATCGTTATTTTAAATATCGTTTGTTGAAATATCGTTATGTCAATATATCGTTTTTTTATTTTATTATTATGTTATATGTTTGTTAATGTTTTACTAATAGTAAGGGGCCGATTCCGGCCGGAAATCACTCCGACCGAGCCGGACCCGGAGAGAATTCCGACCGAATCGGACCCTAGCAGTCCGACCGGACGAGTACGATGCATTCGCATGCTATCGGACTCGATTTGGTCGGACTCCCATTGAAGTCAATGGGAGCCGGTCGTACAACGCGTACGCGGGCTCCCATTGACTCAATGGGTGCGAGGCGAACAAGGGCGCCCCCTACAGTGGGTACGCGTCCATGCGCATCGCGGCGTACATGCACAGGTAGGGGGACCCATGGGTCCCCCCTGTGTGCGACTCGTGCGCCTACGCGTACAGGGGGGTCCGGCTCCGACAGCTCTTTCGAGCCAGACGGCGCGAGTCGGTCGGACTGCTTGCGGCGCGCATCGTACTTACCCGGCCGGGAAACGTCTCCATAGCGCGGTGCGAGTCGTGTCCGTGTGAGTCGGTCGGAGCGTGTTGAAGCCGCGTACGAGTCGGTCGGCGATTTCGCGGGAGCTTGCATCATACTCGCTCGGCCGGACCCGCGTACGATTCGGTCGGGAAACAGGGCTCCGAATCGGATCCGGTAAATCCGAATCCGATTCGGAGCACTACCGGCCGAGATCGGAATCGGCCCCTTAATGTTATAAAATTTTTGAATTGTAATTTTTTTTTTAGGAGCTGGATGTTGGGTTTATAGGGGATAAGGGTGGGGAGTGTTTTAAAAATGTTGTTAAAAATGTAGATTTTTAAAAAAATCTTATAAATTTAATAATATTTTTTTTTTTTAGGAGCGGGATGTTGGCTTTATAGGGGATAAGGGTGGGGAGTGTTTATAAAAATTTGTTAAATTTTTTAGAAAACTAAACTTTTTATAAAAAAAAAATTATATTAAATTTTAAGAGAGGGATGTTGGGTTTATAGGGGAAAGGGTGGGATTGTTTTAAAAAATTGTAAAACATTTTTAAAAATTAAATTTTTATAAAAAACAAAATGATATTAAATTTTAGGAGTGGGATGTTGGGTTTATAGGGGATAAGGATGAGGATTGTTTTAAAAAGTTTGTAAGAATGGAAAAAAAATCATTATAAAGAAAAAAAATATATTTAATATTGGGATGGTTTATAGGTAGTTACGGTAGGGAGTTTTTGGAAAAAATTTACAAATTTTAATAGTTTCTTTTTTTATTAAAATGAAAATTTATGAGATTGACATGGGTTAATAGGGGATAATTTTCATTAAATTTTTTAATTAACCAATTACAATTTTAAATTTGTTTTTTTAATTGTTAATTATTTTATAATAAATTGTATTTTTATTTTAATGAATTATGTATTTAAATTTGCTCATAATATTTACAATAATTAAGAAAAAAATTTAAAAATTTAAAATATTTAATATTTATATTAAGATATTAAGAAAAATATGTTTACAATTAAAAAAATAATAATATATAAATTAAAAATAATTAAAAAAAATCAGTACAGTATTTAAAAAAATTAAATGACATTTTAATATTTATGAATATTATTTATTAAATTAGTACTGAGAAACACTTTTTAAGAGTTTAAGAATTTTTACTTGGGAATTTTAAATGATATATGTTTAGTGTCCAGCACCTTCCATGACTTAATACAGGGGCCCATTACGATGGCGGACGGAAAAGCTACCCGACCGCCATGGTAGCAGAAACTCACCGCCCGCCGCTACCGCGGGAAAACCGACGGCTAGATTAGGATCCTCGGCGGTAAAAATCCAACCGCGGCGGAAAGGAGACCCGAGAAACCGCCCGTCCCTTGCGGAGAAGCCTGAAACCCGTCCGCGGCGTTCGGAATCGCTGCGGAAACAGCACAAACCACCACAACCACAGCGGAGACACCGCCATGGAAATTATGATATCCCCGACATGACCGTGCCACGCAATAGAAATGAAATTATGAGGCGCTGGCACACTCTGAAGGCAGTGGTCAAGAAAAAGAGAGCCAAGAACCATGAGCTGGCTAACAGGACAGGCAGTGGCCCTCCCGTTCCACTCAAGACATTCACCGAATGGGAGGAGAAGGTGCTTGGCATACTGCATCCAGAGAGTCTCACAGGAATACCCGGGGGAGTGGAGGCTGGTAAGTACAAACAAATGCTTAACATCACACTGACATGTACTGTCTTGCACCACTACTAAGCTATACCTCCCAGGTACAAATGCAGTCATGAGCACCACACTGTCACCAACACATCTCTCGCACATTAATCCAACAGTCCCTCAGGTTCACCTCAAAGGTAGCTAAAAACATCACCATGGGTACATGTTTACATGCTGCCAGCACTACAACTCCCACCAGGCCCCCTTGTCCTACAGATGCGCAAGATGGAGCCCTGAAACCCCCCCCATGTGGCAGCCACTGCATTGCTCACCTTAACCCAACAGGTAGGTAGCCATCCTCACAGGGAGGTGTGTGTGTGTGCTTTGGAAGTCTGCACTACAACTCCCACCAGGCCCCCTTGTCCTACAGATGCGCAAGATGGAGCCCTGAACCCCCCATGTGGCAGCCATTGCATTGCTCACCTTAACCTAACAGGTAGGTAGCTATCCTCACAGGGAGGTGTGTGTGTGTGTGCTTTGGAAGTCTGCACTACAACCCCACCAGGCCCGCTTGTCCTACAGATGCGCAAGATGGAGCCCTGAACCCCCCCCATGTGACAGCCATTGCATTGCTCACCTTAACCTAACAGGTAGGTTGGCATCCTCACAGGGAGGTGTGTGTGTGTGCTTTGGAAGTCTGCACTACAACTCCCACCAGGCCCCCATGTCCTACAGATGCGCAAGATGGAGCCCTGAACCCCCCATGTGGCAGCCATTGCATTGCTCACCTTAACCTAACAGGTAGGTAGCCATCCTCACAGGGAGGTGTGTGTGTGTGCTTTGGAAGTCTGCACTACAACTCCCACCAGGCCCCCTTGTCCTACAGATGCGCAAGATGGAGCCCTGAACCCCCCATGTGGCAGCCATTGCATTGCTCACCTTAACCTAACAGGTAGGTAGCCATCCTCACAGGGAGGTGTGTGTGTGTGCTTTGGAAGTCTGCACTACAACTCCCACCAGGCCCCCTTGTCCTACAGATGCACAAGATGGAGCACTCCCCACAACCATGTGGCAGATTTTGAATGTGACTCCTCAAACTTACTGGTAGGTAACCATTTGAACTGGGAGTGGTGTGTGGAATTGGTGACACTGCAGTACAACCCACAACAGGCCCACTTCTTCAACAGATCAGCATGATGGAGCACTTGTCCCACTCATAGGCATGTTATGTTTGTTCCCCCGCACATCACACCATATCACTTTGTCCACAGTCACCTACACAAATTATGCGAAACAGTCGTATTGTACTCAGCATGCAAAAGTCTCTGCAAAAATTTCCCACATTGTGTCTACTGTGTCAGGCATCACACACTGCAACACTAACACCTATCATGCTTTCCTGCAGCAGTGTCTGGCAGGTTGGTTGTCAAAGTGCTAATCACCCATGTCATACCACAGTGTTGCAATGGAAACAGTGGAAGTGCAGATTACCAAAAAACTCAACTGGACCTGGGACTCACACTGCTAAACTATGCACATCCCAACTGTCTTGCAACAGACCCAGCTGCCACAGTGCCACACTGAATTGCATAACAAGAGTACCTTGTCTGACTAAAATGCACAAATGTGCCTGCTTGGGACCAGCAATGTGTGTATGCATTGACAATGGTCACATCTCACACTGTCTGTCTGAACATTGCTGGTATAGTCTGGCCCCAAAAGCACACATTGTCTGCACATGGATGACTGTATCTTACAAACACACCACTGTTGATGACAACATGTAAGTGTATGGATGCCCCGGAACAACTGCATCACCAGTACTTTGATCATGTTCTCAGGTCCACAAATCCCATGACACCATGATAGTGTGGAAATGTTTGCTGGGTGAGATGTACAACCTGCTGTATGTCACCACAATGATAGGAGCCTATACCCCATGCCCTATTTTGCCTGCAAATGTTGGGGGAGTGAACCCCACACCCAGATATTTGGGACAACAGTGATGGTGGGGCCACACCCCATGCCCTAATGTGATGTGAAAAGTGTGGGTACTGAAACCCACACACACCTTCTGCTCACCACAGGCACGTTCCTCCCAAGAATGACTCTTAAGTCACATAGCCATGTCATTGCTCACCTTCACCTCAACCCGTAGGTAGCCATCTTCACACGGAGACGGTGTTGTGGTGTTGGCAAATCGTCCCACAAATCCCACTATGCATGCTGTCCCACCCCTGAGTAGGATGGGCCACTCCACCCCCAATCAGAATCATGTGGCAGGCATTGTATGCCACCCACTCAACTAACAGGTAGATAACCGCATCTCACAGGTCGGGGTGTGTGGGGGTGGGAAGCTTGCACAACAACTCACACAAGCCCACATGAGCTCCAGCCCCCAAGACTGATAACACCCTCGCACTAAGATGCATGTGTCAGTCATTGCAATGTCCACTTCCAAATCACTGGTAGGTAGACATATCATGCTGACTTGTCCCACACTGGACCAAGATGGAAGCCTTCCTCACACACACACAGAGAGGTCTTACAAATACAGGCACAAAACAGCAAACAGAACATATCACCAGCCACTACATGCAGCCAGATATGCCTCACGACAAGCATGGTGGCATAGGACACCAGGCCTCACATTGCACAACTGCACACCCAGATAGCATTGGCCACTATAGTGTGCACACACCTATGCAAATGAAACCATGACAGCAACCAAAGTGTGACATTCAGATCCACGTGTAGCTGAAACTCAGTGCACAACCCTGCACACCACTGCATGCCATCTGAAAATGGCAGGGGTCCAGACCAGCAAGGACCAAATGAAAGTAAAGAAAGCATGGCTGGAAGTGCAAAGACAGATATGTACACCACATGCCAAAGGTATGGATGCTACTACAATGTTCCCCCAATATGCAGAGAAAACGGCTGCAAGGGCACAACAAGTGACATACATGCGTAACAGGATCACATATGATTAAACACTCACTAGATGCCAACATGAACCTGTCAATGTAAAAAATGTAAATTGTGCATGTCATGTCTTGCCAACTCTCAATATGGACGAGTAATGCATGTACCTCAACAGCTTGTAAAGCATCACTGGATGTCGGTAACTGCAAATTAGATCAGTGAACAACTGCTGGATGTACAAACAGTTGATGTAACAGTGCGAACAGAAGCTTTGCTGGTTGCAACACAATGACCATTTCTCATCTTACCCACAGGTGACCAAGAACTCACTGCAGAGGACGACACCACCAACCTGCAGAGCCAGTCCCCCACCCTGGAACAGAGACTACTGGATGAAGACTCCCTGGATTCCTTGGATGAGGAGCCCCAAGCCAGCACATCTGTTGTGGCAGGCCGCAACCAGGCCCAGGCACCCATTGTCCCCACAACCACATCTGCTGCAACCCATGACCTTCCCCAGACAGCTGTTGTCACGGCCTGTGTGGCAACCACTACCACCACCACCACCACCACAGCTGACCGCAACACCCTCCCTGCCCCAGGTGATGAGCACCCCACGACATCTACAGAGGAGGCCAGGGAGAGGATGCAGCGGAGCAATGTGGGGAGCCAACAGGCCCGTGGCAGCAGTGTAGGTGGGAGGGGCAGGGTCATGCAGAGGGGAACTGAGCCTGGGACGGAAGCCCTGTCCCACATCAACAGAGTCCTTGGGGCATACGAACAGGCCCAGGGACGAATGGGCCGGTCTGAGGAAGATTCTCGGGAGCTCCTCCTGCTGATAAGGTCCATGGACACCCGCATGGGACAAATTGTGGACCTCTTGGGGCAGCTAGTGGCGGTTCTGAGGAACAGGCCAGCGCAACATTCAACACCTCCGCCTCCCCCTGATGGGCAGCAGGATGACAGTACATCATCCTCCCCTGCGTCCACAGAGGGGGGTGAGTCCTCAGACACCACTGCCCCTGCAGCACAGGCCCCTCCAGTCAAGCGCAAAAGGGGCTGTCCAAGGAAAGGCCAGGAGGCATCACGTGCCAAACCACCTGCCAAAGGCAAGTCCTGGAGCCAGCCATGATGGCAGACCACTGTAACACTGCATTTACCTTTTGGACTATCCTTCCCCACATTGCCATGTGAATGGCATCTGTCTGTTGGACTGGGTCTCCACATCACTGTGGTGACTACTCAATTATCTCATCTACCATGACCGTCAACTCATTTCTTCAAATTCCCCCCATGTACATTTTCTCGACCCTCACATGTCACAATTGTAAATAAATACACCTTACACACATGTTGTTGTGTCTGCTCCGTCTTTAATACAGGATGTGCAACCTTCACTGTGATGTAAATGTCCTAGGGAAATGGAATGTAGGTAGGCAAGGAGAGGCTGAAGGGACCTAGGAAAAACATTAGAACAAGAGTCACTTTTTTTGGTGTGGCATCACACACATCACACAACACTTGTCAACAAGGTACTCCAATCTTCACACATTACACAGAGCAACAGTCGCCATGGAGACATCCTGTATCTGTGTCAAACTACCCTATCCCACAAACATTGCCAACCAGCAAGGAGTGAACACAAGGCTGCAGTCACCAAGCTCACATACACCCTCACAGCAACTGCAACACCATCAGACCATGTGTCCCTCCTACATCGTCACTCACCTTCAAGTGAAGTAGCGGTTGATGAGCTGTTGACGCATGTCGACACCTTCCTCCTCTCCACTGTCCTCGTCACTGGACCCGGGTTGGTTTGCAGGCGGGGGCCTTGGCTGCTCATCATCATCCAGGATCAGGGGTATTGCCTTGCGAATGGCCAGGTTGTGGAGAATGCAGCATGCCACGACTATCTGACACACCTTCCTTGGCGAGTACATCAGGGCACCTCCGGTGCTGTCTAGGCAGCGAAATCGTGACTTTAGGAGACCAAATGTACGCTCTATTACACGCCGTGTCCTCCCATGGGCATCATTATATCGCACATCAGCTGCTGTCACAGGATTCCGCAGTGGGCTCAGCAACCACGGACGGTTAGGATATGCAGAGTCACCTGGGTGTGAGAAACACAGATTAACCTTGCTGTTCCACAATGCCACAGGACAGCATGTCACACACACACCACGCTACTCCACTATGCATACTCACCCACAAGCCATGCACGCTCAGGGAGCAGATTGGCTATCAGCTGCAGGACGATGCTGCTGCGCATGATGTGCGAATCATGGGCTGACCCGGGATACCTGGCACACACGTGGGAGATGATCATGTCCGCCCGGCACACCACTTGAACATTTACTGAGTGGTAATGCTTCCGATTTCTGTACACTTGCTCACGTGCCTGTGGTGGCACAAGCCCAACATGTGTGCAAGCAATGGCACCAACAACATGGGGGATGTGTCCAAGGGCATAAAAATCTCCCTTCACAGCCACCAACTCTGGCCCCCTGGGGAATTGAATATATCTGTCCTTGTAGTTCATCATAGCTGACAGTACATCCCTCAACACCATGCTGAACATCGGTTGTGACATCCCACCTGCGCTTGCTACCGTGTGCTGGAATGAGCCTGTCGCAAAGAATTGCAGGCACGCCATCACCCTGGCAGCCAATGGGAAGCACCCTCGTGGTAGCCTGATGCAATTTTGAAGATAGCGGTAGGCGTGTTCTGCAACCGCGTAGCCGGTCATTGGAAGCATTCAAAAGATGCACCACCGCGGTAGCGCGCGCCTGGCCCATGCGGTGTGTCACCGCCATGGTCCATGCCCTTGCAGCCAATGGGACGCACAGTAGCGGTTGCTTCATATGGGTTTGAAAATCGCGGTAGGCGTGCACCGCCACCGGGGAGGCGGACATTGGATGATTTTAAACATAGCAGACCTGGTACACCAATTGCAGCGGCGTGGGACCACTGACAGCCCCAGGGGCCTATATATGTGTGGGAGGGTGCCCCACATTTCCACTGCTACCAGGGACTGCTGCCTGCCACCCTCCACCTGCTGCTGCTGCTGTCTCCAGGGACTGCCGCCTGCCACCCTCCACCTGCTGCTGTCTCCAGGGACTGCTGCCTGCCACCCTCCACCTGCTGCTGTCTCCAGGGACTGCTGCCTGCCACCCTCCACCTGCTGCTGCTGCTGTCTCCAGAGACTGCTGCCTGCCACCCTCCACCTGCTGCTGCTGCTGTCTCCAGGGACTGCTGCCTGCCACCCTCCACCTGCTGCTGTCTCCAGGGACTGCTGCCTGCCACCCTCCACCTGCTGCTGCTGCTGTCTCCAGGGACTGCTGCCTGCCACCCTCCACCTGCTGCTGCTGCTGTCTCCAGGGACTGCTGCCTGCCACCCCTGAACTCCACCTGCTGCTGCTGCCACCTGTCCACAGTGATGTCGAGGACACAGAAGATCCGGGCCAGTCCCTTCACCAGCGAGGAGCTGGAGGTCCTGGTGGACGGGGTGCTTGCACAGTACCCAAGGCTCTATGGTGCCCCTAATGTCGTGGTAAGTCTCCAACAGTGTGAGTGAGAGTGCAGGGGGGGCACACGTGAGGTGGAGGTGCTGCAGTATGTGTCAGTGAGTGTGGGGCTCTGACATGCACTGCCTAGCATGTTTTCTCCAGGGGGAAGGGCTGTGTAGCCTCTTCCACACGTTTCCCTGCATGCCCATCCATATTTGAGGGACATCTATTGTCCTGTCAGCCATACAGTGAATCAGCAAATTGGTAATGCAGGAGTCAGGCCAGTGATTGATTGTGTGAATGGCTGTGTGGGTCCCAAATGTCCCTCTCAGTGTCAGCCCACCTGGCCTGCACAGTCGCCGCCCAATTCCCACAAGTACACATCACTGCATGTACAGTGTGTTACATGTGTCTTTTGTTCACACATCTTCATCAAAGAGCCATCTCAGCCCTGTAGATTGCACACGACAAGCCTTGTGACAAGGGTGTGTGTATGAGAGTTGATGTCACTGTATGTGAGCTCCATGACACAGTGAGCCATTCACAGGGCTAGGACATTGGGGGCTGCGCAGTGTTGGACACAGTGAGTCCACCAACAACCATGTGTTGCTATCTAATCTATGTGTTGCTCTAGCTAACAGCGGACAGTAGATGTGGGCACACTACACATTGCTTGATGTGCTGGCATCCTGCATGTGAATGGGATGTAGAGGTACTGTGTCCACCCTCCCACCTTCATGGATTCACGTGTGGTTCTCCAATGCCGTTGTACCATGTGCCATGCATTCTTGGCTCTGTTACACATATCTGTTGATTTGGGATGAGTGAGTATCGTGCCACTGTTTTGAGAGATTTTGGTAGTATACACTGTGTCACTGATGTATTACCCCTCTTGTCTCCCATGCCTGCAGCTGAAAGTCCACCAGCGTAAAGCCGTGTGGAGGGCCATTGCCTCCAAGGTGCGTGATCTGGGTGTGTCAAACCGACGGCTCAGCCACTGTCATAAAAGGTGGGACGACATCTGCCGGCTGAGCAAGAACGTGGCCGAGATGACACTGGGGCTGCTCCCTCGGAGCGGCAGGTTGGCCCGACGCACCATGACACCACTAATGGCCCGCATCTTGGCCGTAACACAGCCTGAGTTGGCTGCACAATTGAAGGAGCATCAGCAGCAAGCTAGGGGTGAGTATTTGTTGACGGGTGGCTTTGGCAGGGAGTGGCTGCATGTGTCCACAGATTGGACAAACTCTGAGCTATGTGAAGTTGGTAGTGTGATGCAGTGGATTGTAAGTGGAGTCTGTGGTGGGTGCATCTGACATGCATTTGTCCCACCTGTACTCACTGATGTGATCTGCGCAATATACATTGACATTGTAATCAAAGCTGTGGCATTCAGGTACCTTGTGCAGTGGGGTACTGTGTGAATTCATATTGCTGGTGACGGCAGTGTGCCTAATCTGAGTGTGTTTCAATCAATCCGTGCAATGCCTGACAGCAGATTTCAGCTGCTACAACTTCTGAGGACAATGTACTACAGTACTTGTGCCCGTGCAAGCAACATGGTGGCTGGCATGCGCTAATGGCCATTGTGGGCTATTATGTTGTGGTCTGTGTGTGGGTGCTCCCCTACTGCTCCATCCATGTATGTAATTGACACCATGTTGTGGTGTTCATCCTTGCCATCCTCAGCACCCTGTGTGGTCCGAGAGACTTTTGTGCCTGTGTCTGAAGTGGGCCACAGGCAGGATGGTGTGCTGTGTGAGTCACTGGGGTCACTTATGGCTGGATTTGTTCTTTACATGCACTGTTGGGTTGATAATTGAGGTGGCAATGTATATTTAGTCAGGGTGATGTGCTACGTGGATAACACATCTTCTTGAATGGTGATTTACTTGCACATGCGTCCAGTGCCCAGCCTCCCATCTACTTCCACTGGTGCTGCCCGTGTTCGCACAAATCGAAAGGGAAGAGTGTCCTTCACCCCAGGCACTGCTGCCCCGGCCCATGTCAGCCCTGCAGCCCTCAGTGCTGAGTCAGTAGAGCTATTGCGCCAGCTGTGTGTGGGGCAGACAGCTCTCCTCAATGCCTTCCTAGACCATGATAAAAAGTTGGGCCAGGTGATAGCTTTCATGGAGGGCATACATTTGGATGTGGGTGGGCTACACCGGACTGTGCAGTCATTGTCCTCAACAGTGACGGCAGCCCTGCAACAGGCACATTCTCAGGGAGCAGCTCCTGTCCCTTTGTCCACCCCCTGTCACTGTGCACCTCTGACGACAGTGACAATGCTGAACAGACCCCAAAGTCCAGATACAGCACACGCAGCACACAGCAGCAGCAACAGCCCAAACGGTCCAGGCCGCAGACACCATCCCCACAGAAAACTAAGACCACCGCAGAGCACAGAGAGAAAAGCCCGTCAGGCAACACCAAGGGCTAGAGGGGCAAGAAACAGGCCTCAGGGTCACAGGCCTCAGAGTCATCCCCCGCCAAGGACTCTCCTGTCCCAAGGACCGCTCGCAAAGCAAAGAAGACAGTTTCCCTCTCCACTGAGGAGGTGTTACCTGCAAGGCTTACACTGGATGAGGGCCCTATGGCTGATCCACCCACAACCTCCACTCCCATCCCGAGCCCTGTGAAGCAGGCACAAGGGGGCACTGTAGGGGCTAAACATGGTAGACAGGGTTTGGAAGGGCAGAAGCAAGCCCCAGGGAAGCGCACAGCTGGATCCAGCATGTCCCCAGAGGGGGGCACAGTGTCAGCACCAGGAGCAGGTTTGGTGGTGGTGTTACCTGTTGTGTCCACACCAGTTCACATTAGTCCCCAGACAGGGAAGCCTTTCAGGATCCCCAAGAAGTGGAAAGGCACCCCTCCACAATCTCCTGCACACACTGGGTCTCACCACAGCATCAGTCCACCTCCCCGTGCCACCACCCCACCTGGTCCAAGCAGCCCTCCAGCTTCCCAAGCCAGAGATGTCTCTTCCACAGATGTTCCTCACACTCCCCGGGGCAGTCCTCCTACTGACCGCAACACACAGTCACCTCCAAGTCCGACAGACAGCCACATCTGAGTGGTAGTCACCCTCACACACCTGTGTGTCAACAGCAGTGTCTGTGATGCCCATTGTTATCCCCATGACTCTGTTGCTGAGAATGGCATGGTATAGTCGCACACATTCCCTGTGCAGCTTCCGATGTAACTACTCTGCACATTGTACTTGCCTTGCTGTTCACTGCTGTTTGCCCCTTGACTGTGCAGCTTCTCATGTACCTCACCTGCACTGTGATCTGGCCACTGGCCTTGCTGTTTACTGCTGTTTGCCCCCTGCCTGTGCAGCTTCTCATGGACTTCATCTGCACTTTGGACTGGCCACTGGCCTTGCTGTTCACTGCTGTTTGGCCCTTGCCTGTGCAGCTTCTCATGTACCTCACCTGCACGGTGTCCTGGCCACTGGCCTTGTTGCTCACTACTGTTCGCCCCCTGCCTGTGCAGCTTCTGATGTGACTACTCTGCACATTGTACTTGCCTTGCTGTTCACTGCTGTTTGCCCCCTGCCTGTGCAGCTTCTCATGGACTTCATCTGCACTTTGGACTGGCCACTGGCCTTGCTGTTCACTGCTGTTTGCCCCTTGCCTGTGCAGCTTCTCATGTACCTCACCTGCACTTTGGAGTGGCCACTGGCCTTGTTGTCGACTGATGTCCTAGACTTGCCTGTGCAGCTTCTCATGTACCTCACCTGCACTGTGATCTGGCCACTGGCCTTGCTGTTCACTGCTGTTTGCCCCTTGCCTGTGCAGCTTCTCATGTACCTCACCTGCACTTTGGACTGGCCACTGGCCTTGCTGTTCACTGCTGTTTGCCCCTTGCCTGTGCAGCTTCTCATGTACCTCACCTGCACTTTGGACTGGCCGCTGGCCTTGCTGTTCACTGCTGTTTGCCCCTTGCCTGTGCAGCTTCTCATGTACCTCACCTGCACTGTGTCGTGGCCACTGGCCTTGTTGCTCACTGCTGTTTGCGCCCTGCCTGTGCAGCTTCTCATGGACTTCATCTGCACTTTGGACTGGCCACTGGCCTTGCTGTTCACTGCTGTTTTCCCCTTGCCTGTGCAGCTTCTCATGTACCTCACCTGCACTGTGTCCTGGCCACTGGCCTTGTTGCTCACTACTGTTTGCCCCCTGCCTGTGCAGCTTCTGATGTGACTACTCTGCACATTGTACTTGCCTTGTTGCTCACTACTGTTTGCCCCCTGCCTGTGCAGCTTCTGATGTGACTACTCTACACATTGTACTTGCCTTGTTGATCACTACTGTTTGCCCCCTGCCTGGCAGCTTCTGATGTAACTACTCTGTACATTGTAGTGGCCACTGGGCCTGCAGTTGCCCACATTTGTTATCTATCTATGCACAAGTGTGAATAAAGACAGTTGTTCCTGTTGTCAGTTCTGTCAGTGTAATTTCTCAATGAAACTGTTTGTGTGTGTGCATGGTTTACTGTGTCACATGCTCAGTATGGCACTTCAACATTGGCAATGGGTTGTCTCACATTTCCATGTTTTTGCAGGGGTGACAGGGACTTCAATTCTTCCTGACTCTTATACTTGTGGGTGCAGTGAAGGTGGTTTTTGAAAATGTTCTTGTTGTCATCATCCTTCTTTGTCCATGTTGTCTATGGTGTAGACATGTCATGTTTGGAGGCAATGTCAGCACAGGGTGGGAGTTTATCACAGGCTTTCATGCAGGTTGGCACGGGTCATGGGGTCTGTGTGAGCTTACTTACTGTGTGCCCAGCAGTGTATGTGTACGGCCCTCTTGTGGTGGTCAGTAATCCTGGTCCCATGCCTTACTTCCAAAGTGTACACTTTGGTGGTGGAGAAGTGTGTGGTGTGAAGGGGGTGACTTTGTGGTGACTCTTGATGTGTGTGCACCTGCATTGTCAACTACACCCATGTGTCACCCTGGAGTGGTGTGCGTGTATGTGTACTTGTTGTGCCCTGCAATTGTGATTTGGTGCACATGGGAGTGTTGTGTGCTGCTGATGTGAGAGGGGGGATGTGTGACGTATCCTACTTGTGCTTCTCAATCATGGAGTGTGTGAATGGGGCCTGTGTGTTGTGGTGCAGAGATGCTCTTGTCAGGTAATTGCATTCCTATGTGTGTGTGTTCAGTATTTGACATCATGGCCTTCCTCTCATCCCTGTGCCTTGACATGGGTGGCCTTGCTGTCTCCCTGAGTTGTTGAATTGAGGTGCTTGTGTTTTGGGTTGACTCACTGTGGCAGCCATGTGTGATTTGATGGGCTGTGGGTGTTCTCAGAGGTCTGTTGTCTTGTATGTGATGTACACATGCTTGATAGTTGTGTCCTTGTCCTTCCCTTTGTGGGCACATCACTTTGGCTTTCATGTATGTTGTCCTCCATTGCTGCTAGCATGTGGTCTGTGTATGTGGCTGTGAGGCAGGGTAGGGTGTGTCTGTGTAAGTTGGTAGGCTGTGTGTGCAGTGAATTGTTTGCTCATCAATATGTGTGTGTGTGTACATTTTGTGCTGGAGCTCAGTGTTCTGGGCATGTGTGTGGTGTTGTTGTGGTGTGTGTGTTGGCTGGGGCCTAGCCTTCTGTGGTATGTGTTCCTGTGCAACAACTCCTGCTGTGGCTATCTCTGCAGTTGTTAGGGATGTGGGGCAGGGTGTGTATTCACCTGTGTGGTTGTTGTGCAGGAGTGGCACATGGCAGGCACATGATATGTACCTTCAGGGAGAGGGCTAGTGTGTTGTGTTTTGAGTGGTGGTTTTTGTTGTTTGTACAGTGGCCATGGCTGGCACTGGCACTGGCCTCTGCGTTGTGTGCATGTTTTCCTGCACACTGACCGCGGCGGTGACGACACCGGGACATTTGTTCATGATCGCGGTACATGGGTAGCCAGGATGTGGCGAGGTGTTTTTGTGACAGGTGGGACATGTGTGGATGCAGTGATGGCTGTGTGCCTGTCCCCACAGGGGTGTCTGGTGTGGACATGCACCAGTTTCACAGCCTTGACTTGTGTATTGTGTTGCATGCACAGTTGGGTGTGTACGTACCTGCGGCGGCGTCCGCGCCGGTGAATGACTTGCAGGTGGTGTATCATATACAGCACTGGAAAGGCATGTAGAGCTGGATCCATCGCGGTGTGGTCCGGGTGTCTATTTGCTTGCTCCTCTGTGGTGTCTCCGCCGTCTTTGGCTATACGGTTACTCCGCCGCAGTGTGCTGCCCTTTTTCCGGCATCATGATTTGTTCGGTGGACGGGACGTCATTCCGCACGGCGGTTAGTGCTCATTGGCTCACTCCGCCGCGCTGGCGGGCGCACTTTGATGGCGGTCGGCGTCACACCACAGCGAACGGGAAATGGCTCTGTCTAGGCATGCTAATATTGCGGGCGTGAAGACCGCTGCCGGTGCGCGGTAAATGGCGTTTTCTCCCACCGCCAGCATCGCGGAGGTGCATCCGCCAGTCATCGTAATGGACCTCATAGTTTGGAGTGGGAATAGTAATTTATATATGTTTAGTGTCCAGCATCTTCCCAGAGTTAATGTAGTTTGGAGTGGGAATAGTAATTTACATATGTTTAGTGTCCAGCACCTTCCTTGTTTTAGTATAGTTTGGAGTGGGAATAGTAAATTATATATGTTTAGTGTCCAGCACCTTCACTGATTTAATATAATTTGGAGTGGGAATAGTAATTTAGATATGTTTACTGTCCAGCACCTTTTCTGACTTAATATGGTTTGGAGTGGGAATAGTAAGTTATATTTGTTTACTGTCCAGCACCTTCCCTGATTTAACCCCTTTGATGCATCGGACGGCCCCCGGTCGTCTGACATCACAGTGGGCGTGTGCGGAGAACGGCCAGGGGCCGTCCGAACCCCGCCCACTCAATAAATTACCAGCACCGCGGCGGAATTCGCGCCGCGGTCAAGGTGTTAATATAGTTTGGAGTGGGAATAGTAATTTATATATGTTTAGTGTCCAGCACCTTCCCAGAGTTAATATAGTTTGGAGTGGGAATAGCAATTTATATATGTTTAGTGTCCAGCACCTTCCCTGACTTAGTATAGTTTGGAGTGGGAATAGTAAATTATATATGTTTAGTGTCCAGCAGTTTCCTTGACTTAATATAGTTTGGAGTGGGAATAGTAAATTATATATGTTTACAGTATAGCAATTTAAAAAAATAAATGTAGTATACAGTGGAAATGTTTATAAATAATAATATAGGGGCTCGTTACGATGGTGGAACATTCGCCACCGCCGGGCCGGCGGTGAGGTCCGCTGGCCCTGCGGACCGCGATTCTCCGACCGCCATATTACGATGGTGGTGGGATCCAGACCGCGGTGGAGGCATAGCCCGTCCGCCACAGAACCGCCACAGGCAATTGTTATGATTGCCTGGTGGAGCGGTCAGCATGCTTACAATGGTGGCAGAGCCAAGCAGGCTCCGTCCACCGAGTCACGATGCAGGCGGAAGCCAGCCTTTCCGTGGCGGGTGAACCGCAATTAAAAGGCTGGCGGGGATTGGTTTTGGGTGCCCGTTGCGGGCCCCCCTTGTATTGGGGGGAGGTGTGGGTGCACTGGGGGGGTACCCATTGTACCCCCCTGCATTTCACTGCACCATGTGGCAGGCACAGTGTGGCGCCTGCCATGTAGTGCAGTGAAATGCACAACATGCTCTTTTTGACATTGCGGCGGTGCTGCTGTCAGCAGCCACCGCCGCAATGTTAACGGTGCGGAATCTGACCACAGCAGTGGCGGTCCCATCCTAATCGGGTTGGCGGGACCGCAGCATGCATGGCGGACGGTCCCAAACACCCATCGTAATCAGCCCCATAGTTTGTAAAAAGAAATATAATATATTTATAAATATTAATTAAAAATATAAACTTTATAAAGTAGATTGATGTAACATAAATATTTTATTATATATACAAGGTTTAAAAAAATGTATAGAAAATCATGAAACATGTTAATATTTAATTGATATGTTTATTTATTTTCAAACAGTACGAAATAAAAAGAAATAGCATTTTATTTTATTATGTGTATTTAATATATATTGTTAGACATAGAATTTTTATTTTTTTATTTTTCACATATTATATTTTTTGCACATATGTATACATTTATATATAATATTTTTTCAAACTTAGGGGCTGATTACGATTGCGGAAGGACCGCCACCTCCAGCCATGTGGTGGCGGTCCTTCAGCAATCGGACCGCGATTTTCCCCCCGCCACATTACGATGGCGGGGGGAATCGCGTTCGGACTGTGGCGGATGCAAACACTGTACGCCACGGAACCGCCACAGGCAATCGTTGCAATTGCCTGGCGGAGCGGTCTGCATCCATGAAATGGTGGCGGTGCCTAGCAGGCACTGTCCGCCAAATCACGATGCTGTCTCCAGCCAGCCTTTCAGTGGCGGGTAAACCACCATTGAAAGGCTGTTGGGGAATGGTTTCGGGGGCCTGTTGCGGGCCCCCCTTGTGTTGGGGGAAGGTGTGGGTGCACTGGGGGGTACCCATGGTACCCCCCTACATTTCACTGCACCAAGTGGCAGGCACCGTGTGGTGCCTGCCACGTAGTGCAGTGAAATGCACAACGTGCCATTTTATCATCGCTGTGGGTGCTGCTGTCAGCAAAATGCGACCGCCATGGTGACAGTCGCATCCTGATTTGATGTGCGGGACCGCCGCATGTATTGCGAATGGTCCCGGTCACCACCACGATGGCGGATGGACTGCAGTCCGTCCGCCATCGTAATCAGCCCCTTAGTTTTAAACATTATTAAACTTTTTATTATAGTTATTTACATTTTTGAAAAAAATGATGTAGTTTTATATTGCTTTTTAACCTTTTTTCAAAGAACAATTTTTCGATAACAGTGATACATTATTAATTTCTATTCTAAAGATTAATTACATTATTACATATAGTGTAATTTATTATTAACATATATATTTTAATACATTTTTATTACAAACGTTTTTAACAATTCTTTAACATTTTTTGACATACAATGTTATTTTTTTAGAATATTATTTATATTGGAAATATAAATAATATTACTTAGTACATGTAAGTTTTTAATAGAAAATTTTTGATAACATTTGTACATTTTTTAACATTTATTCAGCATAGTACAGATTTTTAATATACATTGGACATGACGTATATTTTTAGAATTATAATAATAATTATTAAATGTTTAATAATATTTATTATTATAATTTTACATTACATAAAAAAAGTAAAATACATTTTAGTACAGAAGTTTTAATTTCTAGTATTTTTAAAAAAATGTATAACAATGAATTTATAATGTACAATCACTTTAATAAAGAAATACATATATCTTTACTATTTAAAGCAGCCATATTTATTTTTAACTTGTATTTTGTAACCGTTCGGTTTTGTTTTAGGTCATTTCTGAGGGGAGAAGCTCGCGGTTGGAAGCTGCGTCGCATCGGTAAAGGTAAGTTTAATTTTCTTTATTTAAACTTTAATTTTGGATTAATTTGGGGGTAGTTAAGTACTAGGTAGTGTGTGTAGCGTTAGGTAATTTAAGTTTTGGTGAGTTGTATGTGTTAGCTATGTGTAAGCGAAATGTCGTCAGTTTGTTAATCTGTCGGTGTTAGAGTCAACTTGATATGTGAAAATATGTTTAAACTATGGCGTTAGTATTATGTTTTTTTGAATTATGTTATAATGTATGTGTGTATTTGTGTGGGTGGGATTGTTTTTTTATTACAGGTTTTTTCGAGTTTTCCAGGAGCGTTTCTTTTTTTAAATACGTTTTTCGGGATTTTTATGGTTTATCATTTCTGGAGTTATTGCCGGTGGATTACTTTTTAAACAGTTGGATTTTTCCATTTTTTGGGGGGATTTTTTTAAATATTGGGATTATCGAAAACGTGGATTTATTTATGGAAGTTGGGATTTCATTTCGTCAGCTACGGAAACAGTAAGTTATTTTGATTTATTTATTGTGGGAGGGAAATGTTAAAAATGACATTGTTATTGTGATTTATATTTTATAAAATATAGTTATTATGTAAATATATTTTTTGTATATTAATTAATAAAACTGACAAAATAATTATATTTTTAAAATTATAAGAATTGTATTTATTTATTTGCTTAGTTTTGAGTTATGAGTTTTTAAGGTTTTTGAGGTATTTTTAGTTAAAGTAGGGATTTGGCTATTGTTTCAAGGTATTCTAGGCCTTTAGTTGTTGGGTATAGTCTTACTTTGTACTGTAAGTACTCAAACATTTGTTTAGTTTGTTTGGTAAGTTTTGGGCCTATTTGTGTTACAGATTGCTCCATTCTTAGTTGTTGGTAGCTTTGTTCTTTTTGGATAGCTAGTAATAGTTTATGTAGAGTTGGTGGAGTTCTACTTGTTGCTTGGAAGGCGATATGCCATCCTTCTACAGCATTATTAGTTTTAGCTTCTTTGTTTAGGGTAGTGTTATATACATTCCACCATGGAATGTGGTATTTAGGTTGCCTTCTGTGTCCAGATCTGTGTAGTCTTCCCACCCAGGTATCCTCAAAATAGTCAAGTAGGGGACTTAGTTTTTGCTCATTTTGTTGGTAGTATGCCCTTTCAATTAATAAATTGTAGTGTTCGGCTACGTCAGTAAATGGGACGTATGCTAGTGCTATTAGTTTCTTAATTTGATATGCAAAGGAGCTATTTGTTGCATATTCAATACTTAGGGGCCTATTAGGATGGCGGGCGGACTTCAGTCCGCCCGCCACCCTAGTGGTGCTGGGACCGGCCGCCAGCGGTGCAGCGGTCCCGCACCACCAATTAGGATGCGACCGCCACCATGGCGGTCGCATCCTGCATCTCTAACATTGCGGCGGGTGCTGCCAAAGAGGCATGTTGTGCATTGCCATGCACAACGTGACAGGCACCGCGCGGTGCCTGCCACCTTGAGCATGGCAATGTAGAGGGGTACCATAGGTACCCCCCAAGTGCAGCCCTCCACCCACCCATCCCCCCGGGGGCCCGCAATGGGCCCCCACAGCAATTCCCACCACCCCTTTCATGGCGGCATCGCCGCCATGAAAGGGCCAGAACCGCCAGGCATCATAATATGGATGGCGGTGCCTTCCAGGCACTGCCACCAGATTATGCCCGAGTTTCGCCCGGCTGGCAATCGTGATGATTGCCAACCAGCGGAAAAGGGGTGGACGGACTTTCTGTGCGCCGCGGTACCCCCCGCCATAGTAATATGGTGGGGGTAAATTATGTTGTGATGGTGGGCGGATCGCCACCGCCGGCCGGGCGGTGGCGATCCACCCGCCATCATAATGACCCCCTTAGTGTAGATTTTTGGAGGTGTCTCCAAATACTGATTGAAATGATAATATCAACCTTGAATTGCTGTGTGAGGGTAGGTTTTTAGTATGGCTTGTATCATTGACTGTTCAAAGTCGATGATTATTTTTGGGGGAAAGTAATTATTGGTTTCTTGTTTTATTTTAGTTAAAATTTCCATATAGTTGGAGTTTTGCTTATTTGGTAATAAAGCATATAGAAAGGGGATATTTGTATTTTGATAAAGTGCATGAATTGTATATAACTGATAAAATGGTTTGGGACATATTTTGAAAGTCTCGTCCATCATCCAGGTTTCACAGATTTGTAGCTTTTGTAAGTTAGTGGCAGTTCCAAATATTATTATTCTTTTGTCATTTGATTTGTTATCATAAAGAAGAAATTGTTCTTCATTATGGGTAACTGTGAGTTCTGGTGGTATTCCCACTTCAGCAAAAGTTTTGGGGACAGGTGTGGTGGTAGCAGTAGCTTTTTTAGTTCTAGCTATTGTTCTTTTTAGTGATGATATTGAGGGCATTTGGCCAGTTGCATGTTGTGGGATTTTGGGGAGCATATCTTTAAGTATTTCTGTTGAAGACTTTTCTGATCTAGTGCTAGCTTCTTTTATATCGTCTAAAGCATTTCTAACTTCAATTTCAGCAACGTTAGGGGGTGGTTATGCTCCCTGACATAGAGTACAGTTGTTTCCTTTGTTGCAGCCCTCCCATAACATTTGTTAGAATAATATTTACTGCATTTCCAGTTCACTGTGTCTCCTGTTTGCTTTTCTTGGGTGTAAACATACCCCATATAACATAATAAAACATTTCCTTTTTGTGAAGTTATGAATTGGGCCCCTTAAGTCATTGTGATGTTTCAAAGGCTAAGAAAAATGTATATGAAAATTAATAAAAATAATTCTGTATTCTTTTATTGTCAGAAATATATACATTGTCAATTTTATACTTACAACGTTGAATTTGAAGTTGTTTTCAATGCTGATGGGTTTTCTTTACTGTTTGCGTTTAGTTTTGTTGTTGATATTCCTGTTGAGAAAAAAAGTAATTTGAATAATTATGTTTAATTGTGTTTTAAGGGGGGGGGAGTTGGGATTATGTTGGATTTTTGTGTGGCATTTTTGGAAATTGTTTTACTTTTGTTCAGTTTAATACCTACTTTATTTGCATGTAGATTTTTCACAGTTTTCTGTAGGTGTTGGTATGTCTTTAGGTTTATCTGTAGAGGAGATGTAAATTAAATAAATATATATTAATTATTTTGTTGTTTAAATAGCGTTTTCAGAAGATTTGCAGTAGCATTGGTTTGTAAATGGTATTTTACTTACTTTGTGGAGCTGGAAACAGAGTTTTCTTTAATGTAGTGCAATGTTCTTGCAGCAATCCGGCAGAGTTTCTCCTTGTTCTTTCTTTTTTGTTTGAGGTGTAAAATAATGTTTAATTTTTCGTGTGTTTATATAGTGTTTAATTAATTTTATTGGTTTATGTTAATTATATGTGTATTTCATTGGTTGTTATTAATTGTTTTAAATTGTTTGGGAGTTGGTTTCCATATATGGAAAACGCTAATTAACCTTCAGATATTGTTTTTTTATTTGAAAGTTGTTTCCTTTATTATATGTGTTTTATATTGTTTTAGATGTGAAATAATATGTTGTTTAATTTAGCTATAATACCATAGAAAGTAAATAATTGTGTGTATTTAATAAGTTTTATGATAAGATTTTTAAATGTGTTTAAAATATGTGCTAATCGATTATTTTTTATGTTGTGTGTGCTAAATAATAATTTATATATTTTATGTTACGTTTTGTATAGTTATAATCATTTTTAACATGTCGATATTTTTTATTTTACAATAATATTGGTGTCTATATTTTTGTTATCGATATTATTGACACTTTGTATGTTTTATTAATGTTGTCGATATTTTTTTAACGATATTTTGTGGTTTGATAATAGTGATATCGATGTAAATGTATGACGATATTTCCTTGTCGATTTTTGTGTGTTTTTTAAAATAAGTATGATATGTCAATATTAGTGTAATCGATTTTTATGTCCCGATATTATGGTAGGTCGATATTGTGTCTGTCGATATTATGTCAGTGATTCGTCGGTAGGTACCACTTTTCCTTGTCTTAAACCTAGACCTCCTTCTAATGACAGCTCATGTCTCAGTTCCCAAAAAGTTCTGAGTTCCTTACCGATCTTTTTTTTTTTTCAGGCCACCCACCAAGTATTATTTTGCCTAACTCTTGAAACATGTCGTCCTCATCTTGTGCCTTCATCCACTCATCCTTTGAAATCCCAGGGAACTCTTCAATGATATTGGCAACACAAAACTCCTCCCCCATGTCTTCTACACATTCATTAATGGGGAGGGGCAAACGACTTAGGAAGTCCGCAACAACATTCTTAGTACCATGTACGTATTGCACGTCGTAATTGAAATCTAATAATCTCACCGACATGCGAGCCAGTCTGGGTGAGGCTGCATACAGCCCTTTAGTGGTTAACACCTTGATTAGTGGCTTATAATCACTTCGCAATAAGACTTTCTTGCCCCAAACAAATTGCCGGAAGTGCTCCAGACCCCACACACACGCAAGAGCCTCAGAAGAGCGTGAGGCAAATGCAATGGTGTCCTCACTACCAAACATGTTCTTCTGAGTGAGTACCACACCAATGCCCTTCCCACTGGCATCAGTAGTGACTATGCTTGGTAGATTGGGATCAAAACCTTGTAAGGCAGGGGCATTGCAAATATCCTCCTTAAGAGAGACGAAACATTTTTGGCACTCAGGGCTCCATACAAATTTGTTCTTAAGTTTTAACAGCTGTCTGATATCATACATTTTGGTGGACAAATTCTCCTCAAATTTTGAATAGAATTCCACCAACCCCAAGAATGCACGCACCTCTTCTTTATTCTTTGGCACAGGAGCCTCTCTTATGGCTCCCAACAGTTCTGTTTTAGGTTTGAAACCTTCTTGTGTGATTTCGTGGCCCAAGTATGTCACTTGTTTTTGTGCAAATTTACATTTGTTGTATTCAGCTGTCAAACCCTTTTCTTGCAATATGCACAGTACTTTACACAAATTTCGGTCGTGCTCCTCTTTGCTTTTACCCATAATCAAAATGTCATCTTGAAAGATGAGCAGGTTCTCAAAGCCCTTGAATATCACATGCATAAGTCTTTGAAACATTGCAGCTGCTGATGCTAACCCGAAGGGAACTCTTTTAAATCTGTAACAGCCGAAAGGTGTTATAAAAGTTGTTAAGACTCTGCTATCTAGGTGTAGGGATACCTGATGGCAAGCTGCAGTGAGGTCAATGGTGGAGAACCACTGCATGTTTTTCGAATGTGCCAACATCTCAGTGATCTTGGGTAGGGGATGTTGATCCACTTGGATGCTCTGATTGAGGTCGCGCAAATCGATGCATAGTCTCAACTTTCCATTGACTTTTCTTGCTACGACCAATGGCGCAACACACTCAGAGGATTCAGTGGGTTCTATGACCCCTGCTTTGTGTAAAGCTTCTAATTGTAATCTAACTTCTTCTTTAAGGGAATGTTTCTTACTTTGTGTATGCATGGCTTTGCATTAGCTTTGAGTTGTATTCTATGTTTAAACCCTTTTAGTTTCCCAATGCTTCCGTTAAAAACCTTGGGGAATTTCTTGGACATGAATATTCCTGAGTTATCTTCTGCCTGTGTAAGTAGCACTGGTTCAGGGCTGTTGGGATTTAGAGTGATACCTAACTTCCCTTGGTCCCTCCACCCCAACACTGAGGGACCCGTGGCAGAAACATACAATTTGCTTATGGTTTCTCTATTTTTAAAAACAAATTTCAACTTTGTGTAACCTAACATTTCGATTGGTTCTCCTGTGAACGTTGTTAGAGATACATCCGATTGGGTTAATTCATGACCCAAAGTATGCTTGAATTTTTCATCCCACACCTCTTTATTAACTATAGTATATGGCGATCCTGAGTCTGCAACTATTTCTAGGTCAACACCACCTATAGTTATATTGCATATGGGTTTCTTTCTTTTCTTGTCACCTGTATCTAAGTTAAGTACTAGCGTGTCAACCACATTGAGAACATACATGTTAATGTCAGAGTCATTGGAAGACTCGGAATCATACTCCTCATTCTGCGCAATTAATTTGACTCTATTGTTGGGTTTTTCTGGCATACCTTCATGAAATGTCCAACTATGCCACATTTGGTACACTTTTGTGAGCGTGCGTGGCACCTTTTGTCATTGGCTAAATGTTTGGTACTACCACATCTGTAGCACTTTCTTTGTGATGAACCCTTAGAGCTGTTTGGGTGATCAGACTCATATGTATTTTTATTCTTATGGTTGAACAACGGCTGAGGGTGAGGTTTCACTCCACTTATTTTAGCAAATGTAGATGGTTCATCCTGCTTTACTTTGCTTTCAGCCATTACCGCTTTGGCACAACTACCAGTTAACTCAGCCCTTTTAACAATATCAATTACTTCTTGGAGGGGTTTTTCCTCTTTAGCCCATAGCGAGTCCTGGATGTCAGGATTAGCAGAGCACATGACGATCTGTTCTCTTATAAGTTCATCGTGTAGTACCCCAAAACAACATGTAAGAGGCAAATTCTTAAGAACAGCAACGTAATCTTCTATTGACTCATCCTTGCCTTGTTTCCGGTGATGGAACTTGTACCTCTCTACTGCAACGCAAACTGTGGTTTGTAATAATTGTCTCAATCCTCCAATGCATTCATGTATTCATCCCCCTGATCACTTGAACGTATTTATTTTATTTATGCGATTGTACACTTTGAGCCTACCAGCTCCTAAGCAATGCAATAAAATTTTCTTTTTCTTCTCAGGGGTTAAGTCTTCCTCCTCATCGTCGAATGTAGAAATGTAATTAGTGAAATATTCACGCCGCACCTCCATTTTAATACAGGTTTTCCAGCAGCAGGTAAAAATGCTTGTGGTGTTGATAAATTATACACATTACCTGAAGCCGTGGTGACAATGTAGATGGAAGTGGAGTAAATTTAAGCTAGCCACCAGGTATCACCAATTGTTGTACAAGGGAGTATTCCACAAAATAAATTGGAAGGGAATACCCCTATGACGATGCTGAAAAGTCAATATCCTCCCTGACAAAGATTGTAGATAAAAAGGTAATAACAAGAAACAGAAGTTATGTTATGTTAGGTAATTTTATATAGCGCTCAGCTGCCTCAGCGAAGAGGCGTCCCGGCGCTGGTAGCAGTGTCAGAGGGAAGCTAGAGACTAAACCACGGGGAACAGGTAGGTTTTGATGGCCTTACGAAAGGATAGCAAGCAATCCAGGCGGCGGATCTGAATAGGGAGGGAGTTCCACAATTTAGAGGCTAAGTACCGAAAGGACCGGCCCCCAGCTCTGAGGCGCTTGACCCGAGGGACCGTAGCCAAGAATTGCTCAGCAGAGCGTAGCTGACGGGTAGGTACATAGGGGATCAGTAAATTAGCTAGGATCTCAGGGGATGAATGCTTGAGTATTTTAAAGGTCAGGCATAATGCTTTGAATACGATCCTTTTGGCCATGGGTAACCAATGTATACGGCGCAATGCATCCGTCGCGGAATAAGTTCTAGGGAGCCTCAACAAGACTCGGGCGGCTGCATTCTGAACTCGCTGAAGACGAGTCACTTCTGCCTTGTTAGCGCCTAACATAAGTGAGTTGGAATAGTCCAGTCTGGATAAAATAGTTGCCTGGACTATCAACTGACGAGTAGGAGGATCGAAGAAACCCAACATGGGCCTCAATCCCCGGAGTAGGCCAAAGCAGGTGCCGGCAACCTTCTTGGTGTGCTCCTGAAACCCAAGGGTGGAATCGAGCCAGACCCCAAGATTTTTCACCACCGACTTAGGGGTGGGGGCAGAGCCCAAGGTTGCTGGCCACCAATGCATGCTCCAGAGCCCCTTATCTCTCCCCACCAACAGCACTTCTGACTTGTTAGCGTTGAGTTGAAGGCAGTTGGTGGTCATCCAGTGCGCGACCGCAGCTAGGCCGCTCCGAAATTGGGAGGCGAAATTGGGAGGCGCCCCGCGTAGGATCATCGGAGAGAGCAACCACCAGCTGCATGTCGTCAGCATACGAGACCATGGTCAAGCCATGGTCCCTTGCCACCGCAGCGAGGGGTTGAAAGTACAGGTTGAACAAAATGGGACTCAATGCCGAGCCCTGAGGGACCCCCTGCTTAATGGAATGGGCGTGGGAGAGAAAGGGGGGGGCAGTGACCTGGAATGTTCTCTCAGACAGGAAAGATCTAACCCAATCCAAGGCCAGGCCTACCACCCCAGCCTCCTCTAAGCGACGTAAGAGGATCCGGTGAGAAACCGTATCAAAAGCGGCGCTTAGATCGAGCAATATCAGGGCCGCTGTATGTCCCTCATCCAGAATAGTCCGCAGATGTTCGCTCACCGCTAAGAGCGCAGTCTCGGTGCTGTGACCAGGGCGGAAGCCATTTTGGGAACGATCCAAGACACCAGTATTGTTCAGGAAGCCTGAAAGAGTTATATTGGTATGAGCCTCAGCAACTTTAGCAGCCCAGGGCAGTAGAGATATGGGACGGAAGCTTTCCGGCTTAGTTGGATCCAGCGAGGGTTAGAAGTGAACTAACAATACCTTTAAATCCACATACGGGTGAATACACCTTTGATCACTAGAAGATTGGTGAAAGTACCTAGGCAGATAGTGCTGGAAAATTCAAGCTGAGAGAAATGTACAGCACCTACCAAGAATGTGGTGAGAGGCTTATTACAAGCGTGTTAATACGTCGAAGCGCTGCAAATTTAGGCAGAACCAAAAACAAAAAAATATTACTTTCAACATGAAGGATTGACGAGTTTAAGCTAGACTTAACCACTAGGTGGCGTTCTGCATGAAGGTCTTTCCTCACAAAATTGACGAGGGAGCCGTCGAAGCGTGATGCAGGCTTGTAACGCAGCTGGCGTAGAAGTGACGTATTTGGTGTGCATGAACAATTCAAAACTAGACCTGAGGAAAGTGTCTGCAAGACGCGCAGCAGTGTGTGAAAGACGTAGCTGGAGAAGGGTAGCGCCGAAGGCAAAGGTTACCAATTGGATGGCACAGAAGTGGTTCGGTGAGAACTGTGAAGAGCACAGGGGTCTCTTCAGGGGAGTGCCTTGCAAAGCGTAGAATGTGTGGCTACAAGCGTCGCTGGCGAAGCACTACACCCAAAGTCAAAGTTACCTCGTGCGAGCTGCGAATCGCTGTGCCTGGAAGTTGCGCAGCATGCATGGAACGACGTTAGTGAGGTAACCAGCACCGAGGGCAGAGGCCGCCACTGGGATGGCACTGACGCCGCTCAAAGGCACTACGACAGAGCAACAAATATCCATGGGAATGTGCCAGGACCCTGCGCAGCTTGAGTGGGAAAGGAGTCGCTGAGGCAGAACTAGCCGGAGGCAAACGTTACCTCATGAATGAACTCCAACAGGTAAAACTGGAACAACCGCTCATCAGGTGCAAAAGACACACACACCGGTACCTCCGGAGACCGCTGGTAGCCACTTGAAGATCAGAGAAGGTAAGGCTTGAAGCGGACTGCTACCTTACGCGTAGGTTCATTGATGTGCTGTGATCGTCGCCATTTTTATGAAGAATACTCGTATGCAAGAGTATTTAGTAAAGGTTTATTCTTCATGTAGAATACAGCACACCAGAAGCGGGCGGACAGCGTAGTAGCACACAGCGCGTCAACGCCTCAACAGATTTTCTTCAACTGACAATCTATCAGCTGGCATTCTAGAATGCCAGCTGATACGTCACAATATAGGATGGTGCGCGAGAGGGGTATGGGTGCCTAGAGGAGTAGAGTGGAACATTCTGCAAAGAGAAATACATTACAAGAGTGGCATGTCTGGTTTGTCCTGTACTGTCCACAAGTGGCAGGTAAAGGGAGCTTCCTCAATGGGAGTGACACAGTGACACACTACAGCGCAGCTGCTACTCCACACCAGAGACAGCCTCAGATACTATTCTGGCATTAAGTATCGCACATGACGCTTCTATTACCTTCCTATAAGGGCACCGTGAGTCTGTTTCTTGCCTCACAACCACTGCCTCACACCACTGCTTCCAGCTCCTTGGAAGGGCACTGTGCAGTAGACCAGTGGAGGCTAGATACAGAATTGTTAATGTGTTGCCTGTGCTCTTCCGTTCTCTAGAAAGATGCAGACAAAAAGATGCAACATGCCTTGCTCAAGCTGACTGGCACCGAACTTCTTTCTGTGAGCACATTCAACATGTGAACAGTAGCAGCCCGTGGTGGGAGTGCTGCCGGGCGGTGATGTGGGGCGGGGGAGGGGCAGGGTGGGGGGTAGTAAAGTACGGAATACGGCCGTATAGAGGTAAGTAGACATATAAATTAATAAAACTAATATTGTTGCGCGCGCTGCATCGCATTTGGCGATGCAGCGCGCGCAATGAAATTCGTTTAATTAATTTATATGTCTACTTACCTTTATACGGCCGTATTCCGTACTTTACTACCCCCCGCCCCACGTCACCGCCCGGCAGCACTCCCACCACGGGCCGCTACTGCATGTGAATGTTGCACCAACAAAGCAGCTGCTAAAGGTGGATGACTCAAAGCTCTTCTTGCTGTATTACTGTTATTGTTATTATTATTTTTATTGCCATTGTCATTATTATTGCTAATATTATTATCGGTATTATTATTATTATTATTGATGTTGTTACTGGTGGAAATAGTGTTGTTATATTATAATAATAATAATAATAATTATTATTATTATTATTATTGTTGTTGTTGTTGTTGTTGTTATTACTATTATTATTGTTATTATAATTAGTGTTATTATTATTATTATTATTATTATTAATAATAATATTTATGATGCATGGATTTCAAAAGTGCTGCCACACAGGTAATGTTGTGGCAGCCCAAAAGGCCTACAATGACAACAACTATGAACTACGAAGAAAGATTGTAGCAGAAGAAGAAATAATATTTGAAACAAAATCAGGATTACTCTTCCTGCAATATTTCCGCAGATGTCTGTGCCTCCACAGTCCCTGGAGTTTAGTGTCAGTTATAATCAGGTTCTCGGTGCAGAATTATAAAAGCAGAAAGGAGAGCTGGAACACCTAGCATCAGACAATTGAAACCTGCAGCACCTACCTTCATCGCTGCGAAATAAACCAGGAGGTGAGCTGCTGCTGTGAGAAGGTGTACGTGTCCCACACAGAGCTTTCCACAGCACGTTTAGGAGCCCCCTGTGCTTTGTATCCTAGAAGAAGTTTTCAAACCGGTGCTCGACTTTTGCTTATCTCCATGGCAACTTAAAAGTACATTAGGCTGAGAAGCGCTGCGACTCAGAAAGAGCTTCAATGTGCTTTGAGGTTTCGGGGTATATTTTAAATTGATGGCACTCCTCAGAAACTGATGAACTCGGTGAGCTACAGTTCATGTTTTGCCGTTCCGTCATAACTCTCCTCCCTTGCAATGTATGTATAAAATATGTAATATAAAGAGACAATGCCAATAAATTGTATGTGCTGGTCCGCTATTGGGCAACGACAGAGATAAAGAAGAAACCCATGCATCATCCTTTTTAGAGCCTTGTTAGTGCACTCTTCCGCCAGTGCTCACAGGACCACATCAAATATGACAGTTCCAATTTACCTTGAAGTTTCAGAATTTGTTTTCAATTTATGGCACTATTCAACTGCTGCAGATGTGTTCCTTGATGGGATGTTGTGATTTGGTATCGCTCACCATAAATCACCTCTCATTCTCTGGTAACCCCACCGTCCTCACGCTCTAATACAATTATGTGCAAATTGCCATAAATCGACAGGGCCTTTAGTACCTCATGCTCCTACCATATGACGTAAGCAGAAGCTAGTGTAGTCCTTTTAGAACCGCTTCTGGATATTCCGTAACTGGATTATATCAGATATTAGCTTTAGAAAAACAAACGCATTTTCTAATTGTTTCCAGCTCATTTGTGTGACAGATCAGGCTGCCCTGGGATGCTGTATGGAGTTGGCAGGGTATGCCCAGACGTGGGTCCCTTGCTCACTTTGCCACTGGATTCAAGATAGCCTGGCTGATGAGGGCTGTTAGCCCGAAACCGGTCACAGGATGCTTGTTTCCGGTTCAGGGAAGACCTGGCTTGGCAGTTCGGGCTGGACTGTTCCCATGAGGTACAGGGTTAAAGCTGATATGCATATGGCTGGGTCTGAACTGGGGTGGCGAAGTGAGCCAAAGAACGATGATGGATTCAACCCAGATCTGTGACTGGGGGTGAGTGTCTGAAAAGTTTCAGCGCTCCGTCCATCATCTCCTTGTGTTTGCTTTGTTCGCCCTAAGTTGGCAGGGTATGCCCAGACGTGGGTCCCTTGCTCACTTTGCCACTGGATTCAAGCTAGCCTGGCTGATGAGGGCTGTTAGCCCGAAACCGGTCCCAGGATGCTTGTTTCCGGTCCAGGGAAGACATGGCTTGGCAGTTCGGGCTGGACTGTTCCCATGAGGCACAGGGTGAAGACTGATTTGCATATAGCTGTGTCTGAACTGGGGTGGCGAAGTGAGCTAAAGAACGATGATGGATTCAACCCAGATCTGTGACTGGGGGTGAGTGTCTGAAACGTTTCGGCGCTCCGTCCATCATCTCCTTGTGTTTGCTTTGTATGGAGTGGCACAGCTCAGGAAGGTACAGTGAATCACATGTCAGAAATATAGAAAACAAACTACAGACATCATACTTGGTGCTTTCTCTCCCACCCCTCATAATTTATAAACCCTTTACCTTCCTCTTTCCTCCTTTTCTGTCCTGCTCTACCAATCCCATCGATCACACCGCTGCATGAGCCCTGACATTTTATACTCTTTATATATTTCTATACCAGCAACAAAGAGATATTAAGAGATGGCCGTTCCCCCATCCTGTCTGAACCACGGCTTCTTGCCACTGGCTAACTAATAACTTGCCATAACAGAAGGCACTATCAATGTATCAAACACCTGGTACATCACTTCCTTGATGGAAAGTAGTATCTATACCAAAAAAACAATAAGCACAAGAATCACCTGCTAAAGTATTTATTATTAAACCACTGCCCTGTCATTCTGATACTCCTCTGAGTTACTGAGGGACTTAGGGGCAGCACCAGTTGTGCAGCAGAAGTGTAGCAGTCCACTACCCCTATCGCATAAAAGGCAATGCCCTCCACATGTATACTTACACTCAACCAGCTGAGCATAATAGATGCAATAAAATAACAGATCGTAGCTTTAACATTAACTAAAAGAAACCTTAAAAAATGTAAAACATTTTTTCAAAATTATAAAGCAAATGAAATAACACAATTTCTATACGGTTTTAAAACATCACCGATTGATACCTGATGATGCATAAGTTGCTGCTTGTCATCCGGGCTGTTCTCACTTACTCCATCCCCACAATGCAGCACTGCGCCCCTCCCTCTTGCAGAAGGTAGGCCCTTCTCCAGGATAGTAGGGAGAAGGGGTAAATTACACAAACATCAGTGCTGTGAGTATGGTGGCTGCTCGTGATGACTTGCAGTTATTATTCCATACTAAATAAATACTGGGTGTGTGTTAAGATCTTTCATCAGGAACGGTAAGAAGATTTTTAACAAAATAAAGCAGAATCCTGGCCACTGGGCCACTACCCGTAGACTGAAAAATGCACTGTACAGGATTTTTAATTCTTGCTTGCTGGCAGATTAAGATGTCTGTTGGCCACAGACCTAAAGTATCCAACATAACTTGAGAGTGAACTTTGGGTCTGGCTCTTGTCTATTTCTGCTTTCTCCTTCTGACCTGATGTTTTTCCTCCCTATTGTTTGACCTGCTCAAAATGTATTTCCTTCTCACTATGTTTCAATTCGATGAGTTGTATCCTTTCATTGCTGATGTCAGGATTTTGTAAAGAAGTGTGTGAGGAACTATTTTCTATCTCTCTCTCTCTCATTGCTTTCCCTGTTTCCTCCTCCCAAATTCCAACAGCCCACTCAGTTTATATAAAAATTTGATTCACTTTGGTGCCCACTCGCCTCCACTGTGCTCTGTTTGTTTCTCTCTCTTTTTCTTCTTGCTTCCCCTCCCCCTTTCCCACTCTCTTTAAAGAGTTGCCTCTTCCCTAGTGCTGCCTCTTCTCTCAGCTTTTTGCACACACATGGTAGCCAGCAGCGGTCCATGCAGGTAACAGCGGTGGGGCGGTGGGGCCAGGTAAGGGGGTATTTCGAGGGACGATGCAGAGGAAAAATTTATTATTTATTTAATTTTCCCTCTGCATTGTCCCTCGAAATACCTCCTCAAGCCGCCCCACCACTGTTACCTGCACGGACCGCGGCTGATGGTAGCCACCTTGGAAAACGTTTAGGAACAGTATTCCAAGATGGCTCCAGTGCTTACACACGGATGGCAGTGATATGGACAGGAAAAACTGTCAGGAGAGCCATTAATTCAGTAGGCATCAACATTATGTTGGGCCCTGGTGCCTTATCTTTCCAATCCCTTCTTTCACTACAGCTTAACACTACATACTACAGTCTTCTCTCAAATGTGGGTGGTGGATGGCCACTAACTAGCAGAATGTGAACATACACAAGAATTTCAATTCATGCAGTAAGATGATACCTCAGTACACAACAAGTGTACAAGAATGTTACAGCCGCTCCTGACCGACAAACGTGTACACATAGAAGAAGGTGGAGAGATAGTTGAAAAAATAGCTTCGCTGCATCTATCACAACACGTTACAATAACATATGTCAGCAAATGTTTATTTAACAGAAATTGGTGCCTGATTTAAATATTCTTAGTTAGCATAACCAGACTTCAGTTGACATGACTAGGCCAATGTGAGGCTGCATTGATATTCGTTTTGCAGTGACAGAAAAAAACGTGCCTTTTAATGTTTCATAAATAGGTTTCCTATATGCATTCTTCAATTCTGTGTTTTTCCTTTTCAAATAATAAGTTAAATAGAATTCATTTCATGGTGGTTTTTATTTGCTGAGCTGAAATGTATTTATTTGTGTGAGTTGAGAAGGAAGCCATGTGTAGAATGTTCCTGTATTTACAACAAATTCAAGGCTCTTTGCCCAGGTCTGCTCTGAGAACGTGTACTGTGTATTGTTTTCACTTGTTGCATAAATATCATGTTATCTCCTTCATTTCCTATATAAGTCTTATTAATATTATACATGAAAGTGGGTGTTCATAAATGTTTCTTATTTGATGTTTCACATTGTCTTGTTTTACTATTGTTTTTTGTTAAAGCTACTTTATTGGTACAGCCCTATTATGTTAGCTCTCACCATGTCGAGTGTTGGCAGCCATCTTGGGACTCGGCTTCAGCCAAGTCCCACAAAAAACATTGAAAAAAAAGAAAAGGGGGTAGGGTAGGAATACCCTGCCCCCCTAACTGTGGTTTTGGAGTCCCCCTGTGACCCTGCAGGGCAAAAAAGCATTTTTTTAAAAACATTTTGGCAAGAGTCACAGTGGATCGGCGGTTCCTGCTGAAAAAAAAAAAGAAGCGCGGGCTCCCGGACTTCTCTACTGTTTAGCCCCCTGGTGGGCCAGGTCCCAGGGGCATGTGGGATAAAAAAAGAAGGGGGGCACACGGCCCCCCCCTCATGAGGCTCTTCTACGCCGCTGGGACCACCACCTCCCCGGGGCTTTTATAATAAAATTGAGTGGTGCCGCACGGACACCCCTCCTTGGGCTGTTTGGAGCCCCAGGGACCACCACCTCCCCGGGGCTTTATTTTAAATTTGCATGGGGGCCATTCGGACCCTTCTCCTGCGGGCTAAATTAAAAGTAATGGGTGGCCACACAGACCCCTCCTCCCTGGGAACCACCACCTCCCTGGTGGTGATCAAAGGTGGGGGGGCATGCCCCCCCTCTGGGAGCCAAATATGGCCCTCGGGACTGCCACCCCCCCAGGGCCAGCTCCTGCTATGTCCCGGGATGCCCACCCTGGGACATAGCTGCTTGGTTTAGCTTGGCAGGAGCTTTGGCAGCTCTCGCCAAGCTAAAGCAAACACTCCGGTTCCAGCAGGTGGGAGCTGTCAAAGTGCTTCTGCAAGAAGCAGAGGTTTTATCTCTTTCCCTGCCCATGCAGTAGCAATGCTGGCTCCAGCAAGAGACGGGGATGTGGCTGGGACTGCGAGGGCCTTGAATTACCCCCTACGGCTCTGAAGGTCAGAAGGGAGCAGTAAGAGGCAGAATTAAGGTCGGCAACAAGCAGAAAGAGGCAAGATAACGGTGAGGAACAAGCAGAAAGAGGCAGGATAAAGGTCAGAGACAAGCAGAAAGAGGCTGAATAAAGGTCAGCAACAAGCAGAAAGAGGCAACATAAAGGTGAGAATTGAGCAGAAAGGCAGAATAAAGGTCAGCAAAGAGCAGAAAGAGGCAAGCTAAAGGTGAGAAGCGAGCAGAAAGGGACAGAATAAAGGTCAGAAATGAGCAGAAAGAGACAGAATAAAAGTCAGCAATGAGCAGAAAGGGCAAAATAAAAGTGATAAAGGAGCAAAAAAAAGCGTAGAACAAAGGTCAACAATGAGCAGAAAGAGGCAAAATAAAGGTGACATACAAGCAGAAAGATGCAAAATAATGATCAGCAATGAGCAGAGAGAGGCAAAATAAAGGTGAGAAACGAGTAGAAAGAGGCAGAATAAAGGTCAGAAATGAACAGAAAGAGGCAAAATAAAGATCAGAAATGAGCAAACACAGGCAAAATAAAGGTCAGAAATGCGCAGAAGGAGGCACAATAGAGATCACCAACAAGCAGAAAGAGGCAAACTAAAGGTCAAAAACAAGCAGAAAGATTCAAACTAAAGGTCAGCAAGGAGCAGATAGAGGCAAAATAAAGGTGAGAAAAAAGCAGAAAGGGGCATAATAAAGGTTAAAAACGAACAGAAAGAGGCAAAATAAAGGTGAGAAACAAGGTGAAAGAGGCAAAATAGAGGTCAGAAACGAGCAGAAAGAGGCAAAATGAAGGTCAGCAATGAGTAGAAAGAGGCGAAAATAAAGGTGAGAAATGAGTAGAAAGAGGCAAAATCAAGGTCACAAACTAACAGAAAGAGGCAAAATAAAGATCAGAAATGAGCAAACACAGGCAAAATAAAGGTCAGAAATGCGCAGAAGGAGGCAAAATTGAGATCACCAACAAGCAGAAAGAGGCAAAATAAAGGTCAAAAACAAGCAGAAAGGTGCAAACTAAAGGTCAGCAATGAGCAGAAAGAGCCAAAATAGAGATCAGATACTAACGGAAAGAGGCAAAATAAAGGTCAGAAACGAGCAGAAAGAGGCAGAATAAAGGTCAACAAAGAGCAAAAAGAGGCAAGATAAAGGTGAGAAACGAGCAGAAAGAGGCAACATAAAGGTGAGAATTGAGCAGAAAGAGGCAAAATAAAGGTGAGAAACAAGCAGAAAGAGGCAACATAAAGGTGTGAAATGAGCAGAAAGAGGCAAAATAGAGGTGAGAAAAACAAGCAGTAAAGGAAGAACACAGTAGATGAGGGCAAAACAGAGAGGACTCAGACACACACACCCACTCACAGACCCACACAGACACTCTCACACTGACTCACCGAACCACTCAGAGAATCACACACCCACTCACAGTCTTACTGAGACACTGATGCACTCACTCACACACTCACTGTGAAAGGTTAATGGTTTCATTTAGGAATTGTTTTAAAAAAAACTTAGAAATTCACTTAAAAAAACAAAGGTTCTAGGGACTTTATAATTAGGAAACAACATTATAAAAACCTAAGAAATTCACTGAAGCAACCAAAGGTTATAGAGACGATATAGTTAGGAAATAGAATAAAAAATTCTTAGAAATTCATTGGAAAAAAACATAGGTTACAGGAACGTTATGGTTAGACTCAGATTCTACTCATACAAAACCAGTGAAATTCAGCAGTTATAGTTAGCTGAGCTAACTACAACTTACACCCCCGCAATGCACTGCTTATAACCTCACATATGACATCACTCATAAAAAGGTCAGTGACATCACTGACGACATCACTGATGACATCACCCTCAGAAGTGCTCACACACCTACTCACACCCCTATACAACATCTCATATACCCACTCACATGCCCACACAACCACTCACATATGAGTTCACATATCCATGCAAGCACTTACATATCTGCTCACTCACTCATACATCCAGATCCTTACTCTACAATACAACCACTCACACATCAACTCACTTAACCAAACAGCCACTCAAACACCCACTCACTCACCCATACAGTCACTTACACACCCACTCACCCACCCATACAGTGACTCACACAGACACCCACTCACCCATACAGCCACTGACACACACACTAACTCACCAATACAGTGAATCACACAGACACACACTCACCCATACAGCTACTCACACACCTACTTATACACCCACACAGTCACCCACTCAGACACCCATACAGGCACTCAAACACCCACTCACACGCAGATACACAGTCACACAGCCATTCATATAATGTATGTTAGAAATAGTATCACTCATTAGTAGTACAGAAGTAAACAATTTTACCTGTTATAGCACCTTGGTATATATGTTTAACACTCATAATCTTTTAGAAAACACTATCACTCACTGAATGATGTCATCAGTGATATCACTAATAATAACATGAATGATGTAATATGTGAGGTCATAAGCAGTGCAGTGTGGGGGTGTAAGTTATAGTTAGCTCAGCTAACTATAACTGCTGAATTTCACTGGTTTGGTACGTGTGAAATCTGACTCTAACTAAACCATCTCTTTAACCTTTGTTTTTTTCAGTGAATATATGTAAATGTATATGTGTGTATATATTTCAAGGAAAAAGAACCTCCCCAGTAAGGACATAAAAGCAGCACTCCAATCGATGTGGTTTTAAATATTCTTATTTATTTGACTCAAACAAGGAAATTTCATCATATGTGTGTTTATTACCTACTTGCCGTCGCCAGTAAGAAGTTATAGTTAGGGCCAAAGTTTCTAGAGGAAAATCGTTTTTTGTTTTGCCAATAACTTTGGCACCGCTTGAGGAATCTCCATGACATTTTCACAGAACTTCCCCTTTTTGGTTCAGCTGCTGTGTTGAAAGTTTCGGAGTGATCCAACAAGCTGGCCTAGAACAATGGGCGGTCCCAAAACGCATTTTTCGCCAGGTTAAGTCTATGGGGATTTTTCATTTTTTGAACATGACTACAGTCCGAACTGCTGTACGAAATTGCACCAAAATTGGCAGAAAGCTAGATGTTGGTCCAGAAAGTGTGCTTTTTGTGATTTGGTGTAAATCGGTTCAGTAGTTTTTGAGATATCTATCTTCAAAAAATATAGATATCGGGACACGAGCCCTTGCAGTGGACTCAGAAATCCTACTAAAAATTGATTGGCTGTCAACACTTCAACCAGGAAGTGTTGGCAGCCATCTTGGGACTCGGCTTGAAGCTGAATCCCAGAAAAAAAGGATAAAAAAATCAAATAAAATAAAAGTGGGCATGGTAGGAATACCCTAACCCTCCAGATAAGGTTTCGGAGGTCCCTGGACTCATTGGTGGATCTGTGAATCCATGGCAATTTTATTTTTTTTTAAAACAAGCACGGGCCAGGTCCTGGGGCATTGTGGAAATATAGGAGGGGGCGCACAGGGCCCCCCTCTTAGGGCTATTCAAAGCCCCGGCGACCGCCACCTCCCCATGGCAGTATCATTAATAAATGCTGGGGGGACCCCCGCTGCCCTGGGGACCACTACCTCCCTGGGGAACAAATAATGTAGGGGAGGCCCTACGGCCCCAGGGACTGCCATCTCCCTGAGGCAGTAACTTAATTATATGCGGGTAGCCTCAGGGCGTGTGTGTGTGAGGGGTTGTATTGGTGAGTGAGTGTGTGTAAGGCTGTGTGGGTGAGTGGATGTGTCAGTGGTATATGGGTGAGTAACTGGATATGTGGAAGTCAGTATAGGTGAGTGATGGGGTATATGAGTGACTGTATGAGTGAGAGAGTGAATGTGAGAGTGACTGTGGGTGGGTGTGTGCTTGTGTCAGTGACTGTATAGGCGAGTGACTATGTGTTGATATCTGTATGAGTAAGTAAGTGGGTGTGTATAACTGTATGGGTGAGTAAGTGGCTGTGTGATTGACTATATGGGTGAGGGAGTAGGTGTGTGAGTAGCTCTATGGGTAACTGACACAGTGCGTGCGTGACTGTATGGGTTTATGAGAAGATATGTCAGTGGCTGTATTAGTGAGTGTGTGGGTATATGAGTGGCTGCATGGGGGAGTGAATGAATGTATGTATAGATCTGTGAATCAGTGAGTGGGTCTGTAAGTACTGGTATGGGACTATGAATGAGTTTGTAAATGGTTGTGTAGGAGTGGGTGTATGAAAGGTTCTATGGGATGTGAGTGGGTGCGTTAGTCATTTTGTGGATAATGTCATCAGTGATGTAATTTGAGATGTCATCAGTGATGTCATGAGTGATATCACTGACCATGTCATGAGTGATGTAATATGTGAGGTCATAAGCAGTGCATTGCGGGGGCATGAGTTATAGTTATCTCAGCTAACTATAGCTGCTGAATTTCACTGGTTTTGTACAAGTGAGACCTGAGCCTAACTAAAACATACCTACCTTTGTTTTTTTTCAGTGAATTTCTAAAAAAAATTAAATTCTATTTCCTAACTATAACGTCCCTATAACTTTTGTTTTTTTCAGTGAATTTCTATGTTTTTAAGTAGTAATGTCATTTGCAGAGTGGTGGAAAAATGGGGGTGGGGCGTCTGACTAGGCCTGGGCGGAAAACTATGCTACGCTCGCGTAGTTTGCGTAGTTTGCGCAACTACGCGCTACGCGAATTGCACGTAGCACAGTGCAAAAATGCGTAGCATAGCGGGCATTTTTTGCTTGCTCGCGGTCCTCAACGTCAAGTTGGCGACCGCGAGCGAGCAAAATGACATCCCGGCGAGACTTTTTCCTCGTTCGCGATCAGCAACATCAAGTTGCTGATCGCGAGCGTGGAAAATAAACCTCCCGGCGAGATTCTCAACGCGGGGAGGTCAGGTTTCTCATTGCGAGTGGTCGCGTATGCTCGCGACCGCTCGCGATGAGAAACTACCAGTCCGCGTTGAGAAAACTGCCGCTCGAGTACAAATCTACTCGAGCGGCAAAAAACGACCGTTTGCGCTGTGCAAGATGCCGTTTGCAATGATTGCAGAGTGCGGACAAGCATCCGGCACTGTGCAATCATTGCGAACAGCATTTCCTACCGCATTACGCAGTTCGCGTAGTGCTACGCGTAGCTCGCGTAGTGCGAAGTGCACTTCGCGTAGCTACGCGTAGTGCTACTACACGAACTACGCCCAGGGTTACTTCTGACCAGCTCTCAAGAATCCCCCTGTGTAGGACATACAGAAAATATTCCCCCTCCCCAGGCCGATTATGGCCCTGGGAACCCCATCCAGCTGAGTCCCAAGATGGCTGCCAACACTTCCTGGTTGAAGTGTTGGCAGTCAACCAAATTTTTATAGGATTCAAGAGTCCACTGCAAGGACTCGCGTCCCCAGATATCTATATTTTTTAAACTTGAATATCTCTGAAACTACTGATAAGATTTAAACCAAATCACAAAAAGCACGCTTTCTGGACCAACATCTAGCTTTCTGCCAAACTTGGTGTAATTCCATTCAGCAATTCGGGCTGTAGTCGTGTTCAAAAAATGAAAAAAATCCCCATAGATATAACATGGGGAAAAAGCATTTTGGAACACCACCTTTTTTCTCGGCCCCTGCTTGATGGATGACCCCGAAAGTTTCAACACAGCAGCTGAACCACCAAGCTTAATTTGACCCCAAAAAGTATATGCAAAAAGCAGTAACATAAGGGCATGTAAATCTTGAGTGTTTCAAGTCAGCCTGCTGTGCAGAGCAAGACCAGCAAGTATCCAGACTGTCTGAATTACGTTTATGTAGAAATATGGGCGTGAGGAAAAGTCTATTATATATAAAGAAAAGTGTTTGCTTTGTGTTTGCTGCCGGAGATGTTTTCCTGATTTTGTTCCTGTTAGAAATGGGGGTCTCTAGTTGGCAGAGGTAGGTGCCTTTGTCCAAATAGGGACCCTTGCTTCTAGTCAGGGTAAGGGGGACACACTTCTAAAATAACCCCTGCTCACCTCCTTGGTAGCTTGGCACGAGCAAACAGACTTATCTCAGAGGCAGTGTGTAAAGTGTTTGTGAACACATACAGTAATACAGTGAAAACACTACAAAAGGACACCACACCAGTATATAAAAATAAGTAATTTTTATCTAAACCAAACAAGAACAAAACGACAAAAATCCACAATACAGTACTAAAAATATGATTCTCATATGGTAGAAATAGTTCAGTTCAAAGCAAATTGCAGATGCGACACTTTCCCACAAAGTACCTTGGATGCGTCGCACACACAAACAAAAAGGGCCGCAGAGAAGGTAATGCGTCAGCTCCTTACACTCAGGGAAGGTGCTTTGTCAGTTCCTTGCTCCGGGGGAGGTGCTGTGTTGGTTCCTTACTGCTGAGCAGGGGAGGTGATGCGTCGGTTCCTTACTGGAGAGGAGGTGATGTGTTGGTTTCTTACTGCATGGGGAGGTGATGCATCGGTTTCTTACTGCGTCTCCCAACGTGCGACAGACTTGGCGCCGCGATGCGACGATCCGGGATGGTGCGTGGGTTCTTGCAGCCGCACAGCAGGACTTGCGTCGGAATCGGTGCGGTGATCTCGGACTTCGGAGACCAATGCACACATTGCGGCGTGCAGCGATTTCTCGAGCCGCGGGCAGGCGCTGCGACAATTTCTTCGGCGATGCATCATAAACAAGTGCGGATGCGTCACGCTTCTTGTTGTTGCATTGCTTTTCCAGCTCCCAACAGCCAGAACAACCTCCAGAATCCCAGAACAGCTACAGGCACCTCTTGGCAGGTCAGAACGCCCAGCAAGGAAGTTCAAGGGAGCTGGGGGTGAAGTCTTTGTGTCCCTGAGACGTCAGAACAGGAGGCAAGCTCTTCTTCAAGCCCTTGGAGATCTTCACAGCAAACAGCAAAGTCCTTTTTCCCTTTCCTTGGCAGAAAGTAGCCACTGCAGGCCAACCCCAGACAAAAAACAGCAGAGGGGCAGTATTCCTCCTCAGTTTCTCCAGCTCTTCTCCTTGGCAAAGGTTCCTCTTGATTTCCCAGAAGTGATCTAAAAGTCTGGGGTCTGGGCCCCTCTTTTTATACAGTAAATCTCTGTGTTCTCTCCTGGCCCAGGGCTTTGAGCCCAGTCAAACCAGTTCTGGGGGGCACTTTGCAAGTGCACAACAACCTCCATTGTCAGGGTGAGCCCCGGCTCCAGACACACCACAGGGGGCGGAGCCATCATTGTGGAAGGCAGGCACAGCCCTATTCAGGTGCAGGTGCTAATCCTCCCACCACTCCAAATGCAGAACAGGCCTATTCAGCCTAGCGCTGACTCGTCCAGACTCTCTGGAGCCACAGCACATCCCCAGCCCCTGTCACTCCAAAGCAAGACAGTCAATACACATCCTAGCAGAGGCACACTGGAGGGCTAAGCAAGAAAATATCTACTTTCTAAAATTGGTATTTTCAAACACAGAATGTAAAAATCCCTCTCACTAAAAGATGCATTTTAACATTCTGAGTTCAGGCATACTAAACTTTATTTTCCTATTTGGTTCCCAGGGGCAGTTATGCTTATAAGATGTTATAAGCAAACTCCCCATTCTGTCATATGGGAACAGGAAGCCTTGCAATAGTGAAAAACGAAATTGGCAGTCTTTCACTATCATGACATGCCACACACATCCGGCCATGTCCTACCTTTCACATATACTGCACCCTGCCCACAGGGGTACCTTGGGCCTACCTTAGGGTTGACTAACATGTAAGAAAAGGGAAGGTTAGGACCTGGCAAGTAGGTGCACTTGCCAAGACGACATGGCAGTACTGGACTGCCCACAGATACTGCAGTGGCAGATCTGAGTCACATTTACAGGCTGTGGGTGACACAATCAGTGCTGAAGGCCCACTAGCAGCATTTGATTTACAGGCCCTGGGCACACACAGTGCACTGTGCAAGGGACTGACTAGTAAATCAAATATGCCAATCATGGAATCACCAATCCATAGGAACAATTTACAGGGAGAGCATATGCACTTTAGTACTAATCAGCAGTGGTAAAGTGCCCAGAGTCTTAAAACCAACAAAAACAGGTCAGAACTGAAGGCCACAAAGCAAAAATCTGGGGATAAACCCGCTGTAAAAGCCAGGTCTAACAGTTCCAGATCTGTTTCCAGGTTCAATAGGTAAAGTAATACAGAGATCGCTTTCCCAAGCAAGTTCAATACTAGATTTGGGTCTTTTTGTGGAGTTACATCGCAAAACTGAGTAAACGGATGAGGCCTTTGAATTTGCATGTAGATGGTTCGTAAGATTAATGGGTGGTATATGCTTCGAAAATAATATTTTGTAGATCGTAAATCTATTGCGAAAATTGAATGGTAGGTCAAAGAGTGACTGGGCTTGTGAAAAAGATATAAAAGCGTCTTTGTTGTATAGATGATGAACCTAAATGAGCCCTTTAGTTCTCCAAGCTGGCCTGTAAATAGATTATTTTTTTGTATGTACTGATTGTTCCATATAGTGAAGTCTAAAAAGATTTGCTGATCTGTAGGAGAGTATGGACTGATGGAAGACAGTAATTTACATGTATTCTCGAAGATCTGACTGGAAATCTTTTTAGGCTTTTGCTTGAAAGTTAAAAATTCAAGAAATGAGAAAGGCGATAGAAGTGTATGTTCTACATCTACCCATAATGGGGTGTAAGGTAGTGAAGGGTTATTAGAGATTAGAGATTATTTTAGTAAAAAAGCTCATGGTAATTAGCGAAGTCAGGAAAATTCACTCCACCCTCAGCTTTAGGGTGTTTTAGTTTAAGTAAAGACATATGGATTTTTTTGTTATTCCAGATAAAATAAGATAAGATTGAGTAAAGTTTCTTGTAAGATTTAAGAGTAATATTTAGAGGAATATTGGATATAGTGAAAAGAATAATGGGAACTAACATCATTTTGATGGTGTCTAAATGACCCCACCAGGATAAATGCAGAGGGTGCCATCTGTTTGTTAAGGATGTGATTTCTTGAGTACATGTATCAATATTTATGGAAATAGAAGTATTGAGGGACTGGTTAAATTGGAGACCAAGGTATTTAATTTGGTTTGAATGCCATTTGAATTTGGAGGAAGAGATCCTGTTTAAAGGTGAAATTATTTAAAGGTAACTTTTTGCATTTGTCAATAATTAGTTTGTACCCAGAAACCAAAGCATAAGACGCAACTTCAGATGAAAAAGCCGGAAGTGAAGAATGAGGTTTTGATATAAATAACAGAATGTTATCAGCGCATGCGGCTAATTTGACATGTTGAGTATTATGTGAGAAACCATGTATATGTGCATTTTGTCTGATCCTAGAGAGGAATGGTTTGAGACTTTAGTTAAAGAGAAATGGAGAAAGGGGACAACCTTGACACACAACTCTGTCGAGATCGAAGTAAGAGAAGGTCAGCCCAGTGACACAGATAGTGGCTTGGGGAGAAGAGTATAAAAGGGAAATTAAATGAATAATTTTAGAGCTAAAGCCAAACCAATGAAGAATATGGAATAAGAATGACCAATTTACCCGGTCAAAAGCCTTCTCAGCATCCAAGGCAAGGGCTGCCAAGGGTTCAGATAAACCAGTTGATTTAGAGATAATGTCAAAGAACAAGCGAGTATTATATGAAAGATATCTACCTGTCACAAAACCTGATTGTTCTTTCCCTAACAGATCCTGCAAAAAGGATTCCAATCTAGAAGCTAGTGCTTTAGAGAAAATCTTATAGTCTAAGTTAACCAAAGAAATAGGTCTGTAATTCTTCCATAAATGTGGGTCTTTTCTGTCCTCCGAGATAAGGCAAATGAATGTGTCGAGAAAAGAACAAGAGAAGGTAGTAGAGTCAGTAAAGGAATGGAGAAGAGTGCATAATTTGGGGAGCAGAAGCTTTGAAAGGTGTATGTACAATTCTGCTGTAAAATCGTCTGGTCCTGGGGCTTTATCTTATTTTGAGGGAAAGCAATGCAAGGTGTGTGAGAAATGTTTGTTTCCAGGGATTAGAAGTCTAGTTGACAGAGGGCCAGTTTTTGAACAGATTATAAGTAATATATAATATCGGGTTCAGAACTCAAAAGGTGTGAGCTCTGGCATATATAAGCTGGTTTAAAAGTTCTTTAATTGGTTTAGAATATCTAGGTGTTAATAAAAGGCTGTATCGGTCTCACCTGTAATTGATTCAACGAGTCATTTATTTTGTTTGATTTTTGTAGACTTTGGTGCTAGATTTGAGAAGGTAAGATGAAGCTGATTCAGTGGATATCTTATTAAAGTGTAATTTAGCGTTGATTCGTTTTTGTAAAGAATGTTGTGTGTGTGAGGTGTAATATGAATGTTCAAGGCTCTATATTTCCTCAAAAAGGCATTTAGATTGTTTCTAAGAGAGTTTCTTTTTCTTTGACACAAAATTAATAATGAAATCTCGAGCACAATCTTTGAAAGCATCCCATATAACTTGAAAGGGGGCATTATCTGTAAGGTTAAAAGGAAATTTTAATGAAAGAAAGAAGTAAAAAAAAGTGGTGTCTAGCAAAAGGGAATTATGGAACCTCCACCGTTCAGGAGAAATATGTTTAGGTAAAGGATCTAGGTGAACCGAAATTGGGGCATGATCAGAGATTAGGATAGAACCGATATCTGCTGCGTGTAAAGATTGAGTACGAGGGTGTGAGATAAAAATGTGATCTATCCGAGATTATATATAATGAAACAGGGAGAAAGATGTGTACTTTTTCAGAGAGGGATTACAGCGTCTCCAAGCATCTGTTAAATGGCATTGGTGAATAGCATGTTCAAATGTCTTTTGTTGTTTGTTTGGGATATAATGTGATAACTAGTACCTGTCTAGAAAGGGGGTCAATAAAATGGTTCCAATCACCCACTAAGACTAAGTTACCACCAGGGTGCTGCAAGAGTTTCTGGGAGATGGCAGACCAAAAATGACAATCATGAACGTTAGGACCATATACATTGCATATAAATCGTGAAATATACATCAAATAAAAATAAAATAAAGACTCATCACAATTCAAATAAGTGTATATTGTTACCATAGGGAAGACACATTTCACCTTACTACATGATTATATCACTGTATTAGGTAGCATTTAATAACTGAGTTTTTAAACACGACCAGGAAAGAGATCGTCACCCCCTACCCATTGCCCCCCTACCGAGACAGCAATACCATTAGCAAACTGAGATACAAGTCAGTTGTCATGTAACCCTATATGTAACCTAGATTCCTATTCTTATTACAAGCGGAGCAAGATAATAGTCTATTACGTCAACATATGAGATATTTTTGTACTGCGCTCATCATTAAGTCACGCATTTTAAGGTGTTCCTATAGGCATTAACAAATAAAAAAAGGTGGCACAGTGAATCACAAATTGGGCATGTGTGAAGCTGGAATTGATGCCTTTTTTCACATTGTGCACAAAAGATGTGTGTTTCTTATTTTAAATGAATGGTTAATGCTTTATATCTAATTCTTGGCAGATGAAAACTTTTCGAGTCTGGCTTGAGCGATCAATGTTTTACCCGTCTCTACTCTCTGGGCAAGTCCCTTTACGCGTCTCTGTGACCCTCTCCAGCCGTCTCTCACTTTACATCAATTAGTCCCATTAAGTCCTCCTTTGAGTCACGCTGCCCTCCCGTTCAAAATGAAAATGTAACTGGCACAAAATACAAAGGGACACTTAGAGTGACAATAGGACAGCCTTCCTTTATGAAAACGTTGAAATTTAAATGTCCTGAGAACAATTTATGAAGTATAATTTTTAAAAAAACAAGTGCACATTTTAATCAGAAAATGTGTCACATGAAAGGCGGCGCAAGCAATATGGACCAGGGCCCATATTCAGATCTGTGCAATAACTATCTATAATATCAAACCCTTTCTGTACCCACACGCATGTAGATGCTCCAGCCAAATATTTAGATGCACCAGCGCAAATACAATGTGCGGGTGGTCGCAAACGCACATAAAGATAGAGCATAAAGTCTGTGCCAACATCACGGCACATTAGAAGATGAGCCTCCATGATGCCAATGGGTGCACACTCTGGCGCACAGCCACAACTAGAGCCAGCGCAGACATGTGTTATACTGGCCCAGGTGTCAGAAGTAAATCTCCCATGAAATATTATTCAAATTACATTCAACAACAAAATGCCCTTAATGTGGAAAGGTACTGTTTTGCTGTCAATTACTGACTGATTTAGGAATCCAGCTGCTTTCCTCCCACTGAGAAATTCAATTTAAACTACAGCAGAAGGTAGGAAAGCAGCAAGTCTTTCAAAAAACAGATATGACATTAAAAAGATTGATAAGGATCAGTGAGTTGAAAGAAAAATGAAAGTTAAAGGTGCTACCTTTTTCCTGTAGACAAATATCTGCTTTAAAACGTCTCACTCTAACACCTATGCATATAAATGTGCTTCTCATAAAGAACTTCAATGCTCTTCAAATTGTTTTCAAATGTCTCAATTCAAGCAATTTTCATCAAAAATTGGCTTGCTGTTTTTCCTGAAATGGGTGAATATTGTGAAATATATCATTCTGTGATGTCCCAATGAAATCACCCATGATAAATTGGAATGATGGTGGGACTGGAATGTCCACTGCATGGTATACAGGAATGTAGCCCTGACTTAAGTGCATAACTGCATATGTATCTGGTATCCTGACTTTTATTTTAGCTGTAGGGTCACACTAATCAAAGCTTGAGTACAGAGTCCTTAGCCTGTCCCTGATTATGTCCGGTTCTGGACCTGTCCTGTGACATGTATGGGCAAAACCAACATGGTTTCATAATAGACAGCGGACTACTGTCCCTGGCCTCGCTATAGCGCTAAATGCGGTGGTGGCAGCAAACAATGTATTGTATTGAGATTGATAGTGTGCCCAGAGTGTTTTTTATCTGTGTCAATGAGAGTGTGCCATGTTGGCCCATCTTGGGTAACGTTTTGCTGATATGTGAATGCTCAGAATTTTGTACGGACATCCTGTGAATAATGAATATGCAGAGTGTGTGTGTAGTGTTCATGTAGCACATGTACCGTAGTTGGACTCTGTGAATGATTCTGAGTACTGAAGACAGTGGGAACCGCTTTGGATTCACATAGGACAAGCAGGAGGATGAGGACAGCTTCCCCATACAGTGGAGTGTATGACAGATGGCTTGAGGACGATGGTCCAGAGACTGGAGTGAGAAGGATGGACACAGGGCTAAATTGGGAAATTCCTGAAAAAAGACTTTTGTTAGCAAGAGGCTGCATATTTTTTTTTTTTAGCACTGCCATTTGGTTGATGGTAGGGGATAGGACTATAGTTTATGTTGTGCAACGTGGGGACAATTGTAGGTTAGGCCTGTTCTATTGTCTGTCCTTGATTAATGCTTCAGATAGCCTGATGACAACAGATTACAGAAGCCTCAAGTTTAATTGTGCCCAAGTTGTGGGTGCTCCAGTTTTGGAGACAGCCTCAGTGCTAACTCCTGTGTGAAGCACCCCTTGTAGCAAAGACTGCGTCTGGAGAGCAGCCTGAGGAGGACACTTGAAATGAGAACTACCCCAAGCAGGGTCTGAAGGGTGGAGCCACATTCTTCATCCAAAAATGTTTATGAAAATGTGGGACCCAAACTACCCCAACTTTTCCAGTTCCAAGTCCTTCATAAACAAAAAAGAGAGTGCTCCACAAAGCACTAAATCCTCATGAACCTGGGGTAGATAGATTGTGGAACAGTCAGTATGTAGAGACTAGTGGGGTGACCTTCGATTATATAGTATGATTTGTTGTGTCAAATACTGATGTGGGACAATAAGTGAAATTACTAGAGTGCAATGGTACTACTAGAGGGCATGCAATGGTTTGATGCACTAAGAATGAAACACTATTGAGTCACAAAACCCCCAATAACAAACTACTAAAGCTTTCAACTGCGAGCCTCACCCCAACTCCAGACCACTGGGGGTACCCTCGGTCACAAAAAAATTATATTGTCATGGCAAGGGACAATTCAGCAGGTATTTATTTGATGTGGGGAATAAGGAGAGGAGTTAAATATATGATACTCAGTTGTCACTATAAAAGGAGCAAAGTGATGCTAAATCTTGAATACCATGGGTTAGTAACCTGTGGCGGGAAACAGGGGGTGATAGAGCCTGACAAATAGGAAGGGAGGGCAGCAGGACAGCAAATGATACATGTTAACGACCAAAGGTCACTATTTAAACAGTGATTCATATATGTAATGCATTCCTGGATAAAGAGTCGTCAAGTAATAAACATCAGGCCCTTGTCATAAAACAAGTCTGTAAATTGTACTGTTGTATTGTAGAGAATATCATTAAGTTCAAGACATAGTCTGGGTGAGGGCAGCTATCTCCAAAGTGCTGTCTTCCAATGGAGAGTGGGATTTATCTTTTTCTTGAGTAAAGGATTCCACCATCTTTCTGAGGCCCTCTCTATCAGAGGGCCTTTGATAGAGGGTACAGCTCTGAGAAGTAGGAGATAATTGCCCCAGACAGTACCTTCCTGTTTGAAGTACGGCATTTAATTTATCTACATCTTGCTGGGAGGAGTTGACTTCTATTGATGCCAGTCCAGCAGAATCCAGAAAGTCAGTCAGTACATCTGGTTTGATGAATTCTGAAGTCAGCACATTAACAGTTGCAATCATTATGGTAGGAACCAGGGACCAAAATGTGGTATTGTTCTCTATCAGTGTGAGCTGCAGTACATGGATCTTCTTTCTCTAAATGGCCATATCATGAGAGTAGTTGCAGCTACATAGATGTGATGGCCCTTGCACAGAAAGATACTGTCATGTTTTTTCTCCGTTTGGTGAATCGTACTGGTGTGCTGGTGCTACGATGTTTGTTTCCAGGTTTTTCATGAGCAATGTCCATGGTCTCTTTGAAATTCCAAAGGGCAATTAGATTGGCTGTACAGCAAGTGGGCCATGAAACCCATACAAATCATGTGTCCTTTTTCTGCTTCTTCTGGAATCCATAGATGTAGATGCTGTCCCTATGAGAGATGTCTTGGCGTTTGAAGTACCTGATTTCTAAACAACAGTCTGGCTGCAAGTTTACTTTTTGCTCTGGCTTCTCCAGAGCTTTGTCAGGGGAGTCTATATTTGTGCAGATGGAAGCAAAATTAGTGCTCATGGACTTTCCCTTCTATGAGATTTCTGCCATTGTGGATTCAAATCTTGGCACTAAAGGTGGATATCTCCCTCATGATAGCATCAAGAGTAACCTCTAATGTCTTGGGCTGTTGCTGGAAAGTATGTGACCTTCTTCTTAATCAAGCTTCAGAAAATCACAATTATTTCAGTGGTTTTGATGAAGGCATACTGCTGCAGGAAAGGCCTTCTAGATTGCACCTAATGGGGCTTTGCGATCACAGTCAGGCAGCTGGGGAAGTGATGGCATTAGCAGGTGCAGTGTTAATATACTCATACATATGCAGGAATCAGAATGATTGCAGTCAATTGTGTGGGGTCATTCTTAGCAAATGCATTGCCCCCCTCTATTACTCCCATGCTGGGGCCCTCTCTGAGTAAATTATCTTCAGTGAACTTAGATAAGTCCGATGGCAGCCATGTGCCATGCACAGTGAAGGAGCACTGGTACATATGTGGATAGGCTTCTTAACACTCAAGTAAGAGCATGCACTGAAGTGGCACCCACTTCCAAAAAAGATCAATGGGCCACTGTTCAGATGCCCCATTTAAATGTTGTGTACTCCTACATAAGTGGCTCACTCCTCTGAGCACAATTTGTCCCCTGTGGTTCTCCCTCTGCTGCCCTGCATGCAGTCCTGCCCCATAAAATACTCCATGGGGGTGGGAGGGCTCGCATAAAGGCAACCAAGGCCCAAATGCTTTGTAGAAAAAGGCTACGGTTAGGGCAGTTGCCCTCCTCAAAGTTCCGTTATCTTTCCAAATTTGTATCAAATTAATTAGCTTTATTACAAGTTATACATAAGAACCACATTCAAATAAAAGTTGTTAACTAAAGCCATGTAAATATGAAATAATACTTCAAATCATAAGAAATTTTATATGACACAAGAGATCTAGGTATCTTTTATATATTTGATATTCACAACACCCAGCATGGCATTTGGGAAGAGAGGAATACTATCAATCCTGGTCACTCGTAAGACTATGGGCCTGATTACGATGTGAGTTGGAAAGCCTCAACTGCCGCATTACAATGCCGGAGGTCAGAAGTGAAACCGGCCGATCATTACGGCTGGATTCCAACAGGCTGAAGGAGCCCGTCGGCCAGTCGGAACCGGCACGTAATCCCTTAATGACGGCATTTCCGCCGTCAGGATTATGATGTCAGTTTCCCACAGGCTTTCCATGTCGGGCTTTCCGACATGGAAAGCTTGTCGGAAAGCAACTTTAGGGGCCCATGGCGGGGCCCACTTCTCCCTGCAGCCTCCGGTTGGGGGCCGAGGGGCCACCTATGATGCCCCCCTATTAATCCCTGCACTGTGTGGCAAGCACCGTAAGGTGCCTGCCACGTGGTGCAGGGATTAACAGAAACTCCCATTAAAAGAAACTCCCATTTCTCTATGGGAGCTTGTGCTACAGCCGGTTTACGGCCACAGCACATGCTCCCATAAAGAAATGGGAGCATGAAACAGCACCATGTGTGGTTGGATTGTAATAGGTTTGTCGGTCCCGTTTTTTGTATAGGTATATATTTACTTTCCGTTACCATTCTATTAGGCTATTTTAACCCCAACAATACATTTTTTATGTTCAATCTGCTCTTCCTTTCTCTTCTGTCTGCTTCTTATCATTATTACTAAGGTAAACAGACACAGTGCTACAGTACAGGTATGGACTACAAAGAAATATAAATTGCCAATTTGTAATGTAAGAGTATGAGACAATTGGACCAATTTATGGATGTTTTGTGGACAGTTTTGTCATAAATGTCTTTGTCCTCATCCAAAAGTGCTTTGCTTGAATGATCAAAATATTGGTTCCTTGTCTCTCTTGAGATGTGTTGGATTGGTTCAAACAAATTCTCTGTGAACGCATTCAGTAATAGTTGCTAGATTTCATTCTCAATGTAGAGTTTCTGGATGTCCCCTACCCCACTGAAAACATTATTACTACATGTCCTTATATAAACAATGTGTTGGTCACCCTGACCATGCTCTTTGGGATTTTGGATACTAGGAGGATGTGCTCATCATCCAGTCCAATCCTCTTGTAGGATGTGAATAGAGCCATGTGCTCTCTTTCTGGTTTCAACATTACAGTTTTCATTTCGAGGCCTTGTAGAGCACATGGCTACCCAAACACGGGCTTCCCAGCACAGTGAGATTCTATTTCCAGAAGCATGTATGATTCATTTCAGGGCAGTAACATTACTCCAGAACATTTAGCCTTTGGACATCCTTGTGTCGAGATGTCTGAATATCATGACTAGTTCTCTTTCTGTCTCACTCTCCCATACAGGGACTGTTCAAGTGGCTGAGATCAGTTGACCACCTGAGGCATATACGGGTGAATCAATAGTAGCAAATTTTAATTGGTCATCATTTATCTGTGTGCCATGTGATCCATCCATTGTAGCAAGGAGGATACACTGGCAATGGCATCACACCTTCCGAAAGCAGCCCTTCTCACCTTTGCACTCACCCATGTTGCCATATGATGAAATATCAAGAGGTAGTTTATGTCTCTGTGCGTTTTGCTACTCCCCCCTCTCAGAGCAATATCTATGCAGGCTGCGCTTTGTTGTATTTGTATTTTGTTGTCTAATTTTTCCTGAAAAGCATTCACAGCTAATTGTTCTTGATTCAGTTGTAGGTAATTTTCAGATATCTGATGGTCTCCAGCTTTGAAATAAATTAAATGAAATATCAGCATTTGTAAAGCGCACAGCTACCTCCGGAGAGGTGTCACGGCGCTGGGGGCCCTCAGGAAGATTAAGCAAGCTATTGCCCAGAGTCACATGGTGCTGGGCTAACCTGCCGCCAGCACCGGGGATCGAACCGTGAACCCCGTGGTCCGGAGTCAGGCACCTTGGCCGCTGCGCCACACCTCTTCCACTTTTTATCTACTCAGTGAGCCAAATTGTTTATTCTTTCGTTTTCACTTACAAGATCTATTGATTTGCCAGTTACTCCTTCTGTATTGGATACATTCCATTACTTTATTTTCTTACTTCTGGTTTTACTTTGTGGTTCAGTTATTTGATGTGACAATACATGTAGCTCTTCCTCCATACTCCTTATATTTGTCAGCACTTATCAGAAATGTTATACATAGAAGAATTGAATGCTTCATGTGCATGTAGATAATCAATGTTAAAATATACAAATGCCAGCTCCATTAAACTGATTGTGTTGTTCTCTTGCCACACATTCATATGCACAGTGTCCTGAATTTACATCAGACAGTAAAGGTTATTGGCATAAATATTTTTCATCGAATGGGTCATATCTGCCAACCTTTGTGGTGGCCATGAGTGGCCATGGTACTAACTCATCTGCCATTTGAAAAATCTGTACTGCTATGAGCGTGTGTTGTATCAGTAATTGAAGATGAGGGGCAAAGTCATATAATGCTACTATTCGATCCCTACAATTAGTGGCACTGACCCATCATACAACAAGGATGTCGGTACATTCTTTACACTTTGTGAGTCTGTGGCATCTGGGCTTTGGTATCCAAGGGGGCTCCGTAGTGACAGTGGAATGTTGCCACTGTGAGGCACTTATGTCATAGGTGGGGCTGGAATGTTTGGGTTTGAAAGAGGAGAGCAGTTGATTAACCAAGTTGTTTGGATATGGATGGGTATCTTCTTCCTGAGGAATAAACTTCACTAAACCTCATCTCTGTTTCGACTCATCATTTCCTGGATCTCGAGGTTCAGATCCTATAGTGTCTTAGTCAAAGACTAACCCTATTCCCCAAATGAAGATGGTAAACAGTCACATTTCCCTTTCCTCATCTCTGCTGGTTTTATGTAAACAGTGGAATATGCAACATAAACAAAAAACAATATCAGTATGCAACACATAACGTTTGTGGCAAATGACTGGTATTACGACACAATCCTGCGGCTTGTCCTCTAGCTGCGTCCTGCTGTTGTGAAGTGGTCTATGGCTATTGTTGCTGTCTTTGATGCTTGTTGTGTTGGCTGATGGACTGTGTTTATACTTGGGCTTCATTGTGGTTGCTGCAGAGTCAGTATTGCTAGCCAGATAAACCCTGTGAAAAGGAAATTTGGGGAGGGGTTCCCCACCCATTTTTAACATTTCTTTTTCAAAGCTCTTTTTTTGCTTTATTCCTGCCTATTCTGTCTTGCTGCCTTTCCACCTCTGCGACCCGCTTATAAGCTTGAGTTACATTTTCAGCTTTTCTTACTGTCCCAGGCTTTGTCTGTAATATATGTGCCCATTGGTATCCCTGTCCCAGGATGTGTACCTGATACACCACGGGTGACACATTATCTGTTATTGTGATATTGTCAGCTGGAGGGAAGAGGAGGTGTTGCTCTTGTCCAAGGATCATACACAAGGCCGCAGTGTTACCGTCTAATTGTACAGCGGAAGGCGATAACCTGGGGTCTAGGAGCCCTCACCAAGTTTGTGGCGAAGTAGACGTGGTATCCTTTACTGGCCCCGGAAGCTCTACATTCCGTACTAGCCAGCCTCCTGATCGAAGGGGGGGCCCTGATAATACAGACAATATGGGAAATGTAGGGCAGTATTTCAGCAGTGACGAACACTCGATCCATCTTCTTCCGGCAGCAATGCCTCTGGTGGTAGTTCTGCGGAATGTTCCTCGGCTGAGTATGGGTCAAATGGAGTCTACTGTGCAGCTGATGAACAAATGTTTACACTGGTTAAATTTACATGTTCCCTGTTCCAACAATGAGGCTTTGTACCTCGCAAACCAAATCATTATGGCCAGATGTGCGGGGTGGGTGGGTGGGTCAAAGAAAACTTTTACGGAGGACTGTGTTGTGATTAATTTTAACAACTTTCATGTTGTAAATTATCTCCTTGATCAGTTGACTAGATTTCCTCCCGTTGGAACACAGATTTCTGCCGTTTCGCTTGGTTACTTTTACAGGCCTTTTTTACACTCTGTGTCAGACTTTTCACTACAGCCTAGGAAAAACCCAGATTACTAAAAGGGGGTGAGTGGACAGGGAATTTCATTGGTAAACAGATTTGCTCCTCTATCAGGCCTGGACCAATGTGATTGACATTATGTCAGAAGAGAGAGTAGGCAGCTTTCACCATCCCCTGCATGTCCCTCTACTGAAGCTGGTGGCATCCCAATAACAGTACCAACAAATACCAATGGGGGGTCTGCAGAGGTATTAAGTATCGTATCCTGGAATATTGCAGGTCTCACAAATAAACTTGGGGATGAGAAATGGCTTAACTTGTGGAAGGATTATGATATAATCTGCTTCCAAGAGACTTGGGCCATAGAGGATATACACGTAAATGGATACCGCTCATTTCAGTCCAGGGCTATTCCCTCACCATCAGGAAGAGCAAAGGGTGGATTGATTACACTGATTCCTAATACCCTATCAGCCAAAATTAAAATGATTGAAAGTAACTCACCATATTTTCACCTTGTTACCTTGGAATTTGCTAACCAAGAGAACTGGCTATTAATAAATTTCTATAACAACAACTTTACTACCAATAGGCATGAAATTTTGGATGAGGTAAATGGAGCCATTGAGAAAGCGACTATTATGTTGGCTAATAAGGTGGTTTTAAATATTATATGGTTGGGAGACTTCAACCTGCACCATTGTAGGTATAACTTAGAAAGGGTTTGTGGGGTGGAGGATACAGGGGGTAACCCTGTTTATCACTTTACCCATAATGTATATGGAAATGCCCTTAATACTCTAATGTCGTCAAGGAATATGGTGATTCTCAATGGGTTGGCATCTAATAATGATATTTTATTGCCTACATTTCGTAGAGACCGACAGGCATCTACAATAGACTTTATACTGGTCTCTAATCCTCTAAACCTAAGATGTGAGAAAGTAACCTTCGAATTTAATAATTTTAGCGATCACGCAATGGTTAGATCCGATTATAATTTTAAATTTAAAACAGTCCCAATCCTACAGACAATGGATCAGCCAATCTTAGCGAAATGGAATGGATTCCAATTGAAATGGCCTAAATTAGATAAGGAAAAAGTGATACCAATTATTGTACTGAAAACCCTCCCCAATGTAATTGACTGCCTAGATCCCAACACCGATCCTCAGACTGTCCTGTCTTCCTTTGTAGACTTTCTGGAAGGTATAAGGCAATCCCTTGTTAAGAATGATGTCAACAAGAGGAAAAGGGATAAAAGATGGTTTGATTCTAGTTGTACCCGGACGAAGAAAGCCCTTACCATAGCTTTAAGGACTAAGCCTAGAAATTCCGTAGAAATTTCGACTTTACGACAGGATTATAAATCGGCTAGGCTAAATAGGGAAAGGGCATTAAAGGCAGAAATTTGGGACAATCTTGAGCAGGCATCGGCCTCGGGCAACTCAAAGGAGTTTTGGAGAATAGTAAATGGCCCCCATTTTAAAAGTCCTAACGATCCAGTTCTCGATGTCAATGTGGGGGAGGAGTCCTGGGTGGACCATTTTAAAAGTATTTTTTCCCCAATGGACTATGTTCCACCCCCTCCTATTAATGCATCTGAGACATTCCTTTCATTTAGTCTTAGTGAAGTTAGGAATGGGATCGACGCCTGCAGTCGGGGTAAAGCCCCGGGCCCTGACGAGGTTCCAATGGACTTTTTTTTTGATAACCTAGATATATGGGTTCCTTTATTAGCGAATGTTTTTAATAAAATTGCCATAATAGGCCCGCCACAGTCATGGAAAACGAGTACCATCGTACCAATCCATAAAAAGGGTGACAAAAATTATCTAAAAAATTATCGCCCAATATCTCTGATTGATACAACGGCTAAGCTTATGGGACGTCTCTTATTAACAAGACTAGAGGATTGGGCGAGGTCTAAAAATATTTTAATGCCATCACAATACGGCTTTCAGGAGGGCAAAGGAATGGTTGATCAGTGTCTGAACCTGTCACTAATTATTGATAGATATACCAGAGTCAAGGGTGGGAAGATCTATCTTGCCTTTATGGACCTTTCCGCAGCTTTCGACTGCATGTCCCACCCGAGACTCTGGCAGATAGTGGGTGAGATGGGATTTGATCAGGCCCTGACTGATTTTATTAGGCAGCTGTATACGGATGCTTCATCCGCAGTCCGCTATGGGAGACATGGGGAGTGTACCCGCTCATTTAAGATCTTGAGAGGGGTAAGACAGGGCTGCGTCCTGGCACCATTCTTGTTTTCGATTTACACGAATGGTGTGGGGAACCATCTAGAGGCCGCAGCCTTGGATGTCCCGGTACTTGAAAACCACCAGCGCCTCCCTATGCTGGCATATGCGGATGATGCCGTTCTGATGGCAAGAACAGGGAGGGGGTTGCAACACCTCATCTCGGCCTATGCGTCCTTTATGGAATTATTAGATCTAAGGGTCAATCAAAGTAAATCCTTTGTCATCATTGCGGGGGGGTGGAAACAGGATAAACTTCCTAGTTTTTTTATGGATTCTGGTAAGATTGAGGTGGTGGACTCTTTCCCCTATTGTGGGTGTCCTTTTTGATAAGAACCAATCTTGGGCTAAATTAGTGGAGGGCAGAGAATTAGGCATGCAGAGAAGTTTGGGATCATTGAAACAGTTTGCGAAAAAGCTGGGAGCCAAACCCTTGATACCAATGAAAAAGATCTACCACGCCAAAACTAAGGCGGCGGTGGTTTATGGCGCAGCAATCTGGGGAATGGCTCCCACTGCTACTCTCCAGTCTATAGAGAATAAGTTTTTTAAGTCTTTTACCTCTGTCCCACAGTCATACTCAAACTATGTGATGCATAGGGAGCTGGATTTACCATATATCACTGACACTATTAAATTGGCTCCGCTCCTATTGTGGCACTCTATTTGGCGTAGGACAACAGTGCCTCTCACGCAAAACCTGATATTATTGCTTTTAAAATCAGCAAATTTTACCCGGGTTAAGTGGCTGCATTATGTGGAAGCGGAATTCTCAGCAATTGGGTTAAGTCTCCTTTTTAAAAATCCCCCCACTTGTAAATCTTTTTAAAAAAGCAAACTGGTGGAGACATTTATACTTAGGGCACAATATCTGAGAAGGGAAAAAAACTATTCCTCCCAAGCTGCCCGCCTCTATGAATTAACACCAGTATTGATGGAGGGAAGCTTTTTGTATTTGGCCGATGTACCACTTTCTTACCATAAATATATTTCACTGAGATTCCGCTTAAATATGATACCTTTGATGTTAGGGTTCCCAGGTAATCAATACAAACATTCTGATCTTGCACTGTGTCCTTCTGACAAAAAGTCTGTACAAAATGATCTTCATATCTTGTTTTTCTGTGGTTTTTACTCAGATGAACGTCGTAAATTCATAGTTCCGATATGTAAAAGGTACAATTTTAAATTTTGTCGAGTGGCCCTATTTTACTTTTAAATTGCTGGAGAATCCCTATGTATGTTATGCTCTGGCATCTTATCTCTGGCTATGTGTTAAAAAAAGAAAGAGGTTGATCTCTGACTAATTATTGCCGTGTTTACTATTGTTAGTATTTTTAACACAGACATGAAGTGATCATTACAATGAAGACTGTTTACACTAATTTTTATTAAGTCTGTATGTAAATTTTATGAATATTTTAATGTATCACACATTATTGTAAATACTTTTATGATCTTAATTTTAAGACCGAATAAAGGATTTTGGATTGGATTGGGATTGGGCTGATGGACTGTGTTTATACTTGGGCTTCATTGTGGTTGCTGCAGAGTCAGTATTGCTAGCCAGATAAACCCTGTGAAAAGGAAATTTGGGGAGGGGTTCCCCACCCCTTTTTAACATTTCTTTTTCAAAGCTCTTTTTTTGCTTTATTCCTGCCTATTCTGTCTTGCTGCCTTTCCACCTCTGCAACCTGCTTATAAGCTTGAGTTGCATTTTCAGCTTTTCTTACTGTCCCAGGCTTTGTCTGTAATATATGTGCCCATTGGTATCCCTGTCCCAGGATGTGTACCTGATACACCACGGGTGACACATTATCTGTTATTGTGATATTGTCAGCTGGAGGGAAGAGGAGGTGTTGCTCTTGTCCAAGGATCATACACATGTCATCAATCTGCATTTAATTCCTGTCACTGAGCTTATTGAAGTGTCACTCCATTGTAGTTCACTGATCTTCACCGGACTGCACCATTTGCACACGTATCTACCGTTTCCTTAACATGCTCATCTCAAGCTAGCTCAAACTCATCTTCTGAAGCGTTTTGGGATTGCATTTGCCAATATTCACACCCTGGTTCTTCTAAACAATGCTATATGTGGGACCACTCTTGTAGCTCAGTGCTTTTGTCTGCACAATTGTTGCAGAACATGCAATAGTGCCTCTTCTCATGAAATTCCTTGGGAGCCATCACTTTTTTCATCCCTCTCTTTAGTTCAGAATTCACTCTTTCTATTTTCCCTGTACTCTGCACTCTACAGGGGATGTGAAATTATTTTTCTGTCTGCATTTGAGGGATCTGTTGTCTGCTGAAATGCAAAGAGGCAATCTTTCAGATCTGAGCAAAGGGCTTATGTAGCCAATATAAATTACTCTGCTGGTGGTAGTGGTCGTTCTTGCAAGGTACGCTGTCCTCTTGCCGGGTGTTTGATCATGCCTTAATCAAGACAAACGTGTCAATATGACTCTGTAGATCTATTTCCCATGAGGGCCACCACACTAGGTTAGGTAACATATCTTTAGTATTTTGTCCCTTGGGGTAACTATAGTAGGCATGACACGTGTAAGACCATTTTACGCATTTGAATGGGTATTACAATGAGTGCCTTCCTGAATTGATCTGTTTGTGTGACTGCATTTCAACCATCTTCCTGAGTATTCTGTGTAGTGTTAGGGTGCCACAACACCAATCATAGTAGAAACAGTTTCTCCATTCTCTTGTGCATGCTGTGATGTCCTTTCTGAAGAATGTTTGCGATTTCATCATCTTTACTCTGCAGTTCTCTTAACATTCAGAACTTTTCTTCTCTTGTTGTTTGCTGTTCATATTGTGCTTGTATGATGGTGTGAATCTGCAATGTATTTAAGTGACTGTACTTGTGTTCGCCACCTAGCTCCTTCTGCAGCGAGGTCATCTGCATTTGCATTCTCTGTGGCAAATGATTAATGTTTATTATGTGCTTGTATTTTTGTCATATTACCACTTTTAAAGTAGCATACTATGTCCTCTGCCATTGTTCAAATATTTCCTAATTTGACTGGTTTACCATCTGAACTATAGAATCCTTGTGTGGTCTAGTGATTGAGGTAGATTGTGCAGCTTCGAAAAACAAAGTCTGAGTCAGTGACAATGTTTTTGTGGGTTGTATTCTCTGGCAATTGCTCTTTGGCATGCATTAAAGCTGTAACAAGTGCTGACAATTCTTCATATTGTGCAGATCTGTTGGTTATTTTGCTATCAAAGTGCCAGTGACTGGAACCCCGATATCAGTAAGGATATATATGTTTCCCTATACATCCAATATATATGTTGTCTTCTAAGTGTGAGTGTCCACCTGTTATGTCTATATGTTGTCCCATGCATGGTGTGTGCATGGGTGGGACTTTTTCCTGGGACATGGTTTGAAATTGGATGAGACATGTGGGTGATTTGCATGGTGAATCCTTGAGGAGTGTCCTGTAATGAGATACTAATCAGGACAGGATCGTAAGGGGTTACTTGAAGACACTTGATATCTCTGCTCTATAGAGTAGCTGTCCATTTGCTATTCTGATGCTTCTGGCATTCCATGAATGCAATTTTCCTCTTACTAGAACTTTCATGGAGTGTGATGGGTCCTCTTAATTATTTTTTGGTTGCCAGCAAAGAAGTGGAACTTGGCCAGTGCCCAATACATAGTTAAAGCACTCTGGTCACAGTTGATGTAGCATTTTTCTATTGGGGATATCCAGTTGAAAATCAAGCCCAATGGTAGCATGTTTGTCTCCCATCAATTGTGATATCATCACTGCCATAATGTCAGTTGTTGAAATGGGCCATAAATAACATGGGAGTTCAGTGTAGGGGCTGACAAACCCTGGTGCATCCTGTAAACATCCTTTTAATTTAGCAAATACAACACTATGTTCTTCTATCTATGTCTTGGCATGTAATAGGTCATACAGGGGTTTAGCATAGTATGCAAACACAGGTGTGAATGGTCTTGAAAAAAGTAATATTCCTAACAGGGACTGAATGTCACCAACACATGTGGGTAGGGGTGGTGTCATTTATAGCCTGCAACACATCTTGTGTAATTGATCTCCCTTTCTGGTGCATCATGAGTCCTAAACATTTTCTCGAGGGTCTTGCTAGTATCAATTTGCGTTTATTCATTAGTAGCTCACCCTGCTGTAATGCATGGCATACCAGCAACATCTAAAAGGTGTTGTACTTCATTTTCACTGACAATCAGGATGCCATCCACATACTGCATGACTGTTTCGAGGCAGGTGATATTCCCAAGAACTTCTACTACTATCCTGTGGATAATAGTTGGTGACGTTCTCAGACCCCATGGAAGCACATTGCAGACAGACAGATTACCACAGAAGTGGAAAGTGGTATATTGTGGCTTAGGGCTGATCTTTGCAATGAAGTCTAGAACTCTATTAAGTTCCTATTAATATATACATAAATGGTAATCTTGCTATCCATTGGTGTTTGTCTCTTTTGCTATTGGACAGTAGATGGCATAGAACTTCACCTGTGGAGGTGTGAGTGCAATCACATTGTACTGCAGTAGCTCTTTAATTACTGCTCTAATGCTTGGTATGCTTTATATAGTTAATGGGTACACCTGTTTTTGAACTTGATCTCTCATTATCTTAATCTTTGTCTGTACTTTGATCCTGCCTACTTCAATTTTGTTTGCACTCATAATAGGGCTGTATGTCATAAAGATGCTTAGGAATTGCTGGCCTGTAGTGGATTTAGGAGTGGGTTGGGTGGATGCAATACTTTTTTTCTGAGGTTACGGTGTCAAAGTGAGTTCGTCTGGTTGTGTACAGCCTGGACAATGCTATGGCATCATATTGGACATATTTACAACAAGATTATGATGCCTCATATCTTTTGCTCTTCACACATTTTTGTCCTCCCTGTCACCACTTTTGTATGAAATTGTAATTTGGTTCCCAATAGAACTATCATGATTTTGATGGGTGATTCATGTGGTGGGCATATATGCCATGCAATATCATGGTGTACATTATTGGTTGTTGTAGATGATCATGTGTTACCATTGTTTTTGCTTCACCAGTATCCAGTAACAATGTGGCTCCGTCCTCTGATGGTGCTATATTGGCTCCCAACCCCACTGAACAGCTTGTAAAGAAGTTATTTTGATAAACCGTTGGGTGAGGATCACTGTCTTGGTATATATCATACTTCTACAGCAGAAAGAGCCCCAGAGAAGCTCAAGAGAAGACACTATGAAAGAGGGGAAAAAGCAAGCTGAATGCTAGCCTTTCAATTAAACCAGAGAGAAGCCAAATTGGCAATTCAAGCTATTTGTGATGACACAGGAAAACTCGTCACACATCTTGGAGACATGTCAGAGACATTTGGCCCTTTTATATTATTTATCCTGGTAGGAGGTCTGTTGATTTTGGCCCCTCTGTGCAGGGTCACACCCAAACATTTTGTCTTCACCCCTCCTGTTTTCTGAATGTCATTTTTTATAGTATCAGGACTCTATGCACTTTACAACTGCTAACCAATCCTAAAGTGCTGATTCTCTCTACTTTAAACATTGCAGAATTGGTTTACACCTAATTGGCACATATAATTTGCTTATTTATTTACTTATCGGTCTCTAGTAAAGTAGCACTAAAAGTATCCAGGGCATGTAAATTAAATGCTACTTGTGGCCTGCAGCACTTATTCTGCCACATATTAAAGTAACCCTTTAAAACATGTCTCAGGCCTGCCATTGCAGTCTGTAGTGCAGTTTTAAACTTTCAATTCAACCAGGCCTAAACCTTCGCTTTCAATACATAGAAGTCATCCCTAAGATAGGCTCTAAACAGCCCACAGAGTAGAGTGCATTGTATTTAAAAAGTAGGACATGTGTTTTTAAGTTTTACATGCATGTGTTATTAAGTTTTGCATGTCCTGGTAGTTGAAAACTCCTAAATTAGTTTTATCACTACTGTAAGGCCTACCTCTCCCATTGGATGACTTGGGGCTACCTAATTACACTTAGTAAGTGCTAACATTTGATTAGGAACAGGTAGAAATGTCGTGTTTGGTCTCAAATGAATTGTAATGTAAAAACCTCTTTAATGGTAAAGTTGGATTTTAATTGTGAAGCTGATACATAATCATGTATATATCTCCAGGATGCACAACAACCAATTCTGATGACGAAATCATCGTAGACCAGAGTTTTAAAAAAATACTTTATTTATATTTTTCCCTTATACACAACAGTACAATTATAGTCCATATTTTTACATAGCAGGCAAAAAGAAATTGTTAACATCTGTTAGTTTCCCTCCAAGTCCAATATACATTTATCTATGATATCCTCAGTACTCATTCTCTACAGTGTCCGATGAAGGGGCTTGTTCAGTTTTTGAACTCGCAGATGTTTGTGCCAATAAATAGGACCTGAAGGACTGCCAAATATCAAGTGGCCTAGAGGCTGAGGGTTGCAGCTGGGCATAAAGTTCACTATTTGTGTTGCAGTATGACATGCCAAACAACCACCCCTTCATTGTCAGTGGGCATTTACTCCCCCAGTGCAGTGCGACTTCTCTCTTGGCCAATAGTAATGCTAATGCGCAAAAACGCCAGTGAGATTTAGGGAGATCCCTGACATACCCCAGCAACGCCATAAGAGGTATGGGGGGGACGGGCAGGCTGGTCATTTGTGAGAGTTCGTCGAACACTTACTTCCAAAATTGAGCCACCTTGTCGCATGTCCATGTCATGTGTGCGAAGTCTGCCATCGGGGCACTGCACCTGGGGCATGTGTGTGGTTGTGAGGGATCCATACGATGGATCCTGGCTGGGGTGATATATGCCTGTCGCAAGTATTTGAAGTGTAATATTTTATGTTTGTGGTTGAATGAGACTTTATGTGTTTGTTCACAGCAAAAGTGCCATTGTGCATCCATAAGAGGCTGACCCAAGTCTTGGTCCCATGCCCGCCTCACCCCCTCATCCCTAGCCGGGAGCAGTGCAATAACGGCCTTATACATTTTCGACATGAGGTGTTCCCCATTGCTATCCTTGATGAGAAGTGTTAGTGGTGGATAATCTGGTGGTTCTAAGGGGTAGCCAGGGATCTGCGATCTCAGTGCTCGTTGGAGCCGGCATAATATGAAGTGATCCATAAATGTAGCCGCTTGGAATCGGGCATCCTCGCTACGGGACTAGACATGGTTATTGGGGAATAAATCCCCAAATGTGTGTAGTTCAAATTTATTTAAAGTGCGTTGCACATTTGCCTCCCGTGTGATGGGGATCCAAAGGTTCCCCGCTAGTGTAAGGGATGGGGAGTATAATAAAGGCGCACCTGTTGCCCTGACCAATTTCTTCCAGGCCCAACTGGTCGTGGAGAGCGTTTGTAGGTCTTGTGGGTCTCGGGCCAGACCCACCGGCAGAAGCGCCGACAGGGGGGTAGGGTGAGCGAGATCGGCTTCTGGCCGAAGATCCGGGATCCGGGAGTCAAAGCGGAACCAGTGCCGTGAGAAGCTGCATTGTGCTATTAAATAATAAATTCGTAAGTTCGGCACCTCAAACCCTCCTCGCTCATACGGCAATGTTAAGGCATCCCATCTGACCCTGGGCTGCCCGCCCACCCCCCCACACTAGCCATATCAGTTGGGAGCGAAGTGTGGCAAAGAAGCTTTTATATAGCGGCAAAGGAATGTTCTGAAAAAGGTATAAGAACTGCGCTAGAACGACCATTTTAATCAGGGCAATTCTCCCGGCCATCGACAAGGGCAATTTCAGCCAGTGCCCAATATTATCATTCAATTTCTCCATAGTCGGCCCGTAGTTAAGCTGGAGAATCTGCGACGGGTCTTTATGTAGATGTATGCCCAAATACTTGACTTTGTCGTCACACCACGTTAGTGGATATTCCGTGCTCCGACTACAGTGGGCCTCTGTTAGGGGGAATACCTCAGATTTACCCCAATTTATATGCAGGCCCGACAAGGTGCTGTAACGGGTGACCTCTCGTAGAAGTGGTCCCAAATTCTCGTCTGGTCGCCTCACATATAAGATAATGTCGTCTGCATATAATGTAAGCAATAGGGGGCCCGTCTTAAACTGCATGCCCTGGTGGGAGTGGTTATCTTGAAGATGGCGTACAAGGGGGTCCATCGCTATTATAAACAGCAACGGAGATATGGGGTACCCCTGCCAGGTCCCCCTCGATGGCGCGGAAGGGGGCGTTAGGGAGCCGTTCAATCTTACACAGGCCGAGGGGCGAGTATATAGCAACGATATCACTGAAATGAACCTGAATGAATGAATGAATGAATCGCACCAAAGTGGCGTGGAGAAAGGGCCATTCCAATGAATCGTCGTAGACCAGAGTTCATCCATTTTAAACCATTTTCTTTAATTGATCCTCTTTGTATTGTTTTATGCAGGAAGAGTAATTTTGATTTTCAAGTGCTTGTACAATGCCTGTCAAGGCCTTTTTTACAGCATGTCTAAATTATCCATTCATTAAATGACGTGAAGTCTGTGACCCAATGCATTTAAAGCATTGCAGCCTTCTTCAGGGGTAACTATTGAATTGAAAGAAAACAACTCATCATGAACGCTGTGAACTATTGTCTACAGCTGTTTACAGAAGACACTTCATGTCTAAACATATAAGCCAATTTTAGTAATTACCCCTTCGGTGCTCATGACAGAATGGTTCCGTCATGAGCACCAGTGCTGCTGTGCTCATGACGGAACTGTTCCGTCATGTGCACAGGTGCACAAAATCCCCCTGCTGCAGACAGCAGAGGGATTTCCTTTTTTTTGCCTCAGGAGGTGGGGAAAAGCTTCCCCAACCTCTCAAGGCTTTTTTTTTGTTTAAATGTAATGACGATCACGCGTGTGGCGCGCTGATGTCATTACATTGAAAATGAAACTGAAACTTAGTTTCAGTTTCATTGTTTAGGTGCTCGTGGGGCTATCTCAACCCCGAGCAATGAATTACATGAAAGAGGCACAAAGGGGCGAATGTCCCCTTTCCAATGGTACCCTTCTCTAGTGGGTCCCTGCTTGGGGATCGCCAAGCAGGGATCCACCCACTAGGCACCCGGGAGGGGGGAGCGGCCCCTTGGGCAAGGGCCTTTGCTCGGGAGGTGGGGAAGAGCTTCCTAGACACCAGGGATTATTTTTTTTTAGATCAGGGGTGAGGGCTGCTCAGAATGGGCATGCCAATGCCCACATCCTTCCCTCCCAAAAAAGGCAAAAGTCTTTCTGCCCCCCAGGAGGCAGTTGGGGGCAAAAGCCCCTGATATGCCAACGGAGGGGACAGAAAGACCACTAGGCACCAGGCATTAGTTTTTTTATTTATACCTAGGGGTGGGGCTTCCCAGAATGGGCCTGCCAATGCCCCCACCCCAAAAAAAATTGACACAGTCTTTCTGCCCTCCTGGGAGGCAGATGGAGGAAATAGCCTCTTATCGGCCCCGAGGGTCAGAAAGCCCACTAGGCACCAGGGTTTTTTTTCTCCAAAATTCAGGGGTGGGGGCAGCCCATAATGGGCATGCCAATGCCTCCCCCTCCCAAAAAAATGCCACTGTCTTTCTGCCCCCCTAGGAGGCAGATGGGGGCAGTAGCCCCTGATCTGCCCCCGGGGGGGGCGAAACCCCACTAGGCACCAGGGAATATTCTTCTTTTTTTATGCGTAGGGGTGGGGGCTGCCCAGAATGGGCATGCCAATGCCCCTTCCTAAAAAATTGCCACAGTCTTTTTGCCCCCCCCAGGTAGGCAGATGGGGGCAATAGCCCCTTATCTGCCCCCCGGGGGGGCAGAAAATTCACTAAGCATCAGGGATCTTTTTTTCAAAGTTCAGGGGTGGGGTCTGCCCAGAATGGGTATGCCAATGCCCCCACCCCCCAAAACAAAAGCCACAGTGTGTCACCCCCCAGGAGGCAGATGGGAGCATTAGTCCCTGTTCTGACACCCCCAGGGGTAGAAAGCCCACTAGGCACCAGGGATTATTATTTTTTTAATATGTAGGGGGTGGGGGCTGACCAGAATGGGCATACCAATGCTCCCACCCCCACCCAAAAAATTGCCACAGCCTGGGGGCAATAGCCCCTGATCTGCCCCCCCGGGCCCCTGCCCCCCCTCTGTGCCCACCCTGGGGGGGGCACAGAGCCGACTAGGCACCAGGGATTACGCTGGCTTTTTTATACATAGGTATATCCCCACCCCCCCCAAAAAATAGCCACAGTCTTTCTGACCCCCTTGGGGGCATATCGGGGCAATAGCCCCTGACCTGCACCCCCCCAGGGCGGCAGAAAGCCCACTAAGCACTGACTTTTTCTCACAGTGTGCCTAGCTGTGGATTTTGGGCCCTAGCGCAGCCGGCACCTATGGAAACCTAGCAAACCTGTCAATTTTTTAAAACTAGACGCCAAGTGGAATCCAGGATGGGGTGACTTGTTTGCCTCTCACCAGGTTCTGTTACCCATAATCCCTTGCAAACCTCAAACTTAGTAAAAAAAAACACATTTTACTCACATCTCTATGATAGATAGCTCAGGAATATAAGGGGAGCAACAAACTTCCACAAACCCAGCATTTCCCCAAGTCTCTTGATAAAAATGTTACCACATTTGTGTGGGTAGGCCTAGTGCCAGCGACAGGAAACGGCCTAAAATGCAACGTGGGCACATCACATTTTTCCCAGTGAAAACTGGCCCTTTTTTGGCAATGAGCCTAGCTGTGGATTTTGGACCCTAGCTCAGCCGGCACATAAGGAAACCTAGCAAACCTATACATTTTTGAAAACATATTTCTGTGATGGAAAGTTTTGGAATCTGCGCAGATCCACAAACTTCCACCCACCCAGCATTCCACAAAGTCTCCCGATTAAAATGGCACCTCACTTGTTTGGGTAGGCCTAGTACTCATGACAGAAAATGGCCCAAAATTCAACGTGGACACATCATATTTTTTCAGTAAAAACTGACTGTTTTTTTCCAATTTGCCTAGCTGTGGATTTTGGACCCTAGTGCTGCCGGCTCCTAAAGAAACCTAGCAAACCTATATATTTTTGAAAACTAGACACCCAGGGGAATCCAGGATGTTGTGACCTGTGTGGCTCTCACCAGGTTGTGTTACCCAGAATCCCTTGCAAACCTCAAACATTGTATTTAAAAAAAAAACATTTTCCTCACATTTCGGTGATGGAAAGTTCTGGAATCTGCGTGGATCCACAAACTTCCACACACCCAGCATTTCCCCAAGTCTCCTGATAAAAATGGTACCTCATTTCTGTCTGTAGGCCTAGTACCTGTGACAGGAAACAGCCCAAAACGCAACGTGGACACATCACATCCTAATGTACCTAGCTGAGGATTTTGGACCCTAGCTCTGCCGGCACCTAAGGAAACCTATACATTTGTGAAAACTAGATATCCAGGGAAATACAGGATGGGGTGACTTGTATGGCTCTCACCAGGTTCTGTTACCCAGAATCCTTTGCAAACCTCAAACTTTGTAAAAAAAAAAAAAAACATTTCCCCCACATTCCTGTGATGTAAAGTTCTGGACTCTGCGCCGATCCACATACTTCCACCCACCCAGCATTTCCCCAAGTCTCCCCATAAAAATGGTACCACACTTGTGTGGGTAGGCTTAGTGCCCGTGACACGAAATGGCCCAAAACGCAACGTAGACACATCACATTTTTCCACAGGAAACTGACAATTTTTTTGTAATGTGCCTAGATTTTGGGCTCTAGCTCAGCCGGTACCGAGGGAAACCTAGCAAACTTGTACATTTTTGAAAAATGGACACCCTGGGGAATCCAGTATGGGGTGACTTGTGTAGCTCTCACCAGGTTCTGTTACCCAGAATCCCTGGCAAACCTCAAACTTTGGGAATAAAAACACGTTTTCCTCACATTTTTGTGATGGAAAGTCCTGAGAATCTAAGGGGAGCAACAAACTTCCACCAACTAAGCATTCTACAAAGTCTCACGATATAAAGAGTACCTCACTGTTGTGGGTAGGCATATACCCGTGACAGGAAACGGCCCAAAATGTACTGTGGAGGCTTCAATATTATTGATTACAAAAAGACCTTGCTTTGCGAGGGAGTCACCTGCGTTTTTGATCTCGGGCTCAGCGGCCATCTAGGGAAACCTACCAATCCCAGACATTTATGAAAACTAGACACCCGGGGGAGTCCAGGGAGGTGTGACTTGCATGGATTCCCCAACGTTTTCGTACCCAGAATCGCCTGCAAACCTCAAATTTAGCTGAACAAATATCACATTTTTCTCACATTTCTGGGTGGGAAAGTGGTGGGATTACCGGGCTGACACAAATTTCCTACCACCCCACATTCCTCCAGGTCTCCTGATAAAAATGGTACCTCACTTGTGTGGGTGGGCCAAGTACCTGAGATAGGCAAGGGCCTGAAATGTATTGTGGAGACATCAAAATTATCTATCACAAAACGACCTGGTTTTGCAAGGGGTTCACATGCGTTTTTTGGTCCTGGCGGCCATCTAGGGAAACCTACCAAACCCAGACATTTCTAAAAACTAGACACCTGGGGGAGTCCAGGGATGTGTGGCTTGCATGTATCCCCCAATGTTTTCCTACCCAGAATCCCCTGCAAACTTCAAATTTAGCTAAAAAAATCTAATTTTCCTTACATTTCTGTGTGGGATCACCACGCCGGCACAAATGTCCTACCACTCAGCGTTCCCCTCAGTCTCCCGGGTAAAATGATACCTCACTTGTGCGGGTGGGCCATAGGGTTGTGACTGGGAAGGGCCAAAAAGATGGGGATTGAGATTATAGCACAGCTAACTCTAAGCGCTATATTTTTTTAAAAATAAGTTTTTAGGCAATTCTGCGGTGGACACCCACACAAGGGAGGTTTCATTTTTATCTGGAGACCACGGGGTACGCTGTGTGGTAGGACATTTGTGCCAGCACATTGATCCCAAACAGAAATGATGGAAAATGTGATTTTTTTTTTAGCTAAATTTGAGGTTTGTAGGGGATTCTGGGTAGGAAAATGTTGGGGGATCCACACAAGCCATACATCCCTGGACTCCCCGGGGTGTCTAGTTTTCAGAAATGTGTGGGTTTGGTAGGTTTCCCTAGATGGCCGCCAAGCCCGGGACCAAAAACGCAGGTGCCCCCCTTGCAAAACCAGGTCGTTTTGTGATGGATAATTTTGATGTCTCCACAATAGGTTTTGGGCCCTTCCCTGCCACGGGTACTTGGCCCACCCACACAAGTGAGATACCATTTTTACTGGGAGACCTGAGGGAACGCTGGGTGGTAGGAAATTTGAGTCAAGCCGGTGATCCTATAACTTTCCCACACAGAAATGTGAGAAAAATTTAATTTATTTCAGCTAAATTTGAGGTTTGCAGGGGATTCTGGGTAAGAAAACGTTGGGGGATCCACGCAAGGCATACCTGCCTGGACTCCTCTGTGTGTCTAGTTTTTGGAAATGTCTGGAATTTGTAGGTTTCCTTAGGTGGCCGCCGAGCCTGGGATCAAAAACGCAGTTGGCTCGCTCACAAAACAAGGTCTTTTTCTAATCAATACTTTTGAAGTCTCCACAGTACGTTTTGGGCCAATCCCTGCCGGGGGAACTAGGCCTACCCACACAAGTGAGGTACCATTTTTATCGGAAGACATTTGGGGAATACTGGGTGGCTGAAAGTTTGTGGATTCACACAGATTCCAGAACTTTCCATCACAGAAATATGAGGAAAATGTATTTTGTTTTACCAAGTTTGAGGTTTGAAAGGGATTCTGGGTAACAGAACCTGGTGAGAGCCACACAAGTCACCACATCCTAGTTTTCTGTTGATTTCTAGTTTTCATAAATGTATAGGTTTGCTACGTTTCCTAGGTGCCGGAAGAGCTAGGGTCCAAAATCCACAGCAAGGCACATTGCGAAAAAAGCATCAGTTTTCACTAGAAAAATGTGATTGCGTTTTGGGCCGTTTCCTGTTGCGGGTACTAGGCCTACACACACAAGTGAGGTACCATTTTTATCGGAAGACTTTTTAGGATGCTGGGTGGGTGGAAGTTTGTGGCTCCCCACAGATTCCAGAACTTTCCATCACAGAAATGTGAGGAAAATGTGTTTGTGTTTTTTACAAAGTTTGAGGTTTTCAAGGGATTTTGGGTAACAGAACCTAGTGAGAGCCACACAAGTCACCTCATCCTGGATTCCCCTGGATGTCTAGTATTCAAAAATGTATAGGTTTGCTAGATTTCCTTAGGTGCCGGCAGAGAAAGAGTCCCAAATACACAACTAGGCACATTGCGAGAAAAGGCTCACTTTTCACTGGAAAAATGTGATGTGTCCACGTTGTATTTTAGGCCATTTCCTGTCACGGGAACAAGGCCTACCAACACAAGTGGGGTACCATTTTTATCGGAAGACTTTGGGAAACACTGAGTAGCTGGAAGTTTGGGGCTCCCCGCAGATTCTAGAACTTTCCATCACAGAAATGTGAGGAAAATGTGTTTGTTTTTTTACATGTTTGAGGTTTTCAAGGGATTTTGGGTAACAGAACCTAGTGACAGCCACACAAGTCACCCCAACCTGGATTTCCCTGGATGCCTAGTTTTCAAAAATGTATACGTTTGCTAGGTTTCCTTAGCTGCCGGCTGAGTTAGGGTCCAAAATCCGCAGCTAGGCACACTGCAAAAAAAGGGTCTTTTTTCACCAGAAAATGTGATGTGCCCACGTTTCGTTTCGTGCCGTTTAGTGTTGGGGTTACTAGGCCTACCCACGCAAGTGAGTTACCGTTTGTATTGAGAGACTTTGGTGAATGCTGGGTGGGTGTACGTTTGTGTCTCCTCACAGATTCCAGAACTTTCCATCACAGAAATGTGAGGAAAATGTAGTTTTTTTGACAAAGTTTGAGGATTGTAAAGGATTCTCGGTAACAGATCCTAGTGAGAGCCACAAAAGTCACCCCATCCTGGATTTCCCTGAGTGTCTAGTTTTCAAACATTTATAGGTTTGCTAGGTTTCCCAAGGTGCTGGCTCAGCTAGGGTTCAAAATCCACAGCTAGGCACATTGCAAAAAAAAGGTCAGTTTTCACTGGAAAAATGTGATGTGTTCACGTTGGGTGTTGGGCTGGTTCCTGTTGCAGGCACTAGGCCTACCCACACAAGTGAGGTAGCATTTTCATTGAGAGACTATGGGGAGCACAGAATAGTAGAACAAGTGTTATTACCAATTGACATTCTTTGCATTTCTGCCTTCCAAATGTAAGATAATTTGTAAAAAAGAAGTCATTTTGAAAAATGACCTCTAGTTCACATGCTTGTATGGGTACCCACAATTTTGGAGATGTGCAAATAACCACTGCTTCTAAACTCTATATTTTGTTCCCATTTCGAAAATATATAGGTTTCCTTGGTACCTATTTTTCACTCTTTATATTTTACCAAATGAATATCTGTATACCCGGTACACAATGAAAAACCATTGCAAGACACAGCTCAGGTATTGGTTCTGGGTTACTCGGGTTCTTGGACATTCTACAAGTCCTATATATTCCCACAACCAGAAGGGCCGAGCATATGTAACATTATATTGATTTTAAAGATCTGTCATACTTAAAAGAAGTCACAGGTGAAAACGTTGGCACAAATGGATGTTTTTTTCAACTAAATTTCAATATTTTTTATTTTCAACTGTTAGTTTCTATTAAAAAAAAACTTGCTGAATTCAAAATTATGTCTAGTTTTCAGAAATGTATGGCTTTCTGGGATCCATTATTGCTTTTATACCCATTTTTACCGCTAACTGGAAGGAGGTTGAAAGCACAAAAAATAGCAAAAATAGGCTATGTCCCAGTAAAATGCCAAAACTGTGCAAAACATTTTGGTTTTCTGACAAAAGTCTTCCTGTTCCTGAAAGCTGAGAAGATGGTAATTTCAGCACCACAAACTCTTTGTTGATACCTTTTGCAGGGAAAAAACCAGACGCTTCCTTCTGCAGCAGTTGTTACCCTTTTAAAAAAAAAAGAAAGAAAATTAGCTGCATTTTGGCTAATTTCTGGGTCCCCTCCAGGGGAATCCACAAAGCCTGGGTACCTTTAGAATACTCAAAATGTTGGAAGAAAAGGACGCAAATTTGGCGTGGATACCTGATGGACAAAAAGCTACAGGGGCCTAAGCACAAACTACCCCAAATAGCCAAAAAAAGGCTTAGCACGGGGGAGGGGAGGAGGCCTAGCAGCGAAGGGGTTAAAAACCCAGTATCTATTACATTTGTTCCCCTTAAAATCCAAAAAGTGCCTCCTGTCATACTAAACTGTGAACTAATGAAGCAAAACAGAAATAGCCATAGAAATAAAGTAGAATGTAAGGGGAGCAATTACTCAAGCTGTGATTAAGATTAAAGCTCCGTGACACATGCGTTCTTAAACATTCACTTCTACCCTTCAACTCCTCATACCTCCAGCGTTCAAACCGACCGGACTGAACCACCTCTTGATTGCTCATCAATGTTTGAAAACGAGTATATCACCTTCCTTTTTAACGTGAACTGACCCTCGATGCAAGCACGTGATTGATCACAGCATGCAAACATAGAAACAAAAAAGTTGAAGTGACCGAATCTAAAGTGCAACACAATATAAATGAATTGATCCTTTTAAAACTCAGACTGAAAAATGCTAAATATATGATAGCGTGCAAAATTTTAATTCACACTTAAATAAAATTACACATGTTAGCAATGAGAACACTGCCCCCTATGGGTTATTTTAACAATTGTATGTTGGATTTTTCAAAGATTTGAAGGCTCGCTCCCATTAGTGTTTAAAAGAGTCCATGAAGTTGAAGGTACATTTAATCCACGGGTGATGGGTCCCGGGTGGGACAGATGGGTAAACAATGACTAACTTCGTGATAAACTTGGAAAACATTGGGTGTGCAGGTTACCGAATCATGTTTACAAAGTCAGATTTTAAGTCACAATTATGAAAATGTCACTTTTAGAAAGTTGGCATTTTCTTGTCCTAACCATTTGGTGTCTGCAGCCTGAATCCTGGATCACTTGACTGAGAAGAGCTTGGCAGCTGGATTTTGTGTATGCCTCCCAGACAGTGAGACAAAGAGGGACTATGTGTTGATAGGAAGGGCCATCTCCCAGGATGGGTGGGATGGAGCTGTTCCCTGCCCCACTTAAATTTCAAAGGTCTGCCTCCAGCACACTCAGAAAGAAACTTGGCCCCAGTCTTTTGTCACCCTAGTCTACTTGGAGCCTGGGCAGGGGAAGGAAGTAACTTTCCAGGGGATAGTCTAGAAGTTTCTCCCACTTCAAAGTCTGCCACCAAGTATAAATATTGGGCCCTCAGACCAACTCGTCAGTGCACTGCTGAACCTATGGAGGACCTCAGAAGTACTGCCCTGGAGCCCCAGAGGACTGCCCTGCTGCTTGATGCCTTCCTTGTACCTCAGAAGGCTGTCCTGCTGCTACCAGAGGACTGCCTTCCTGCTTGAGGCTTGCCTTGTACCCTCAGAGGATTACCCTCCTGCTTAAGGCCTGCCTTGCTGATTGAACCCAGGACTACGAGAGTGAATACAAGGGCTACTTGACTGCCCTGCTCTGTGAGCAACAGGCACATAACAAGCTGCAAACACATTGAGCCTTTCACCTGGCTGCCGCCGTAGTGAGTCCTGCCCCACAAGTGGTGCCCCTACAGTCCTGGGCCCTTGGTGGTGGTGCTGAACATGTTGCTCCAGACTAATCCTAAAATTTGGGAACATTTCTCATCAAAAAGTGACCCGAGAACTGACTGAAGACTGGGACCTACCTGCCAATCCTACCAAGGTGCATCCCTGGTCGGATTGACTACACAGTAGCTCCCCTTGCATTCTTAAGTTCAGCAGTAAATCCTATTAAGCACGACCTCTCACCAAAGCTATCCGCTCTCATTGAGCCCTTGTTGACTACAGCTTGCAGTTTCATCCCGCTGGAGATATTTGACTTCCAAAACAGTGACAAAGTTCAAAGGCAGAAATCTTCACTGTTACTTCATCTGCCTCCTCAGACACCGCTGGGTTACCTTCTCAGGAACATTTTTCAAAACCTCTTCTAAGTCCTAAGGTAAGTTGAGATGGGCCCAGTCCACCTTGTTCTGCCGAACCGCACCCCATTGCGATTAGCCTTAACTTTTGGCTTCACCCCAGTCTCGCACAACCAGATGCCCACAGTTGGCCCTATGATCTTTAGGTGCTATTTTTCACTTAAAACTTTAAAAATTCATAACACTGGTTCTACTAATTAGATTGGTGTCATTTTATTAATTACATTTTTCTCTATGTTGCTACATTGGTGTGGCAGTTTTGTTGTGTTTTCACTTTAATGTAGTTTGGATGCTGCATAAATACTCAACACAGTGCCTCTGAGCTAAGCCTAACTGGTTTTGAATCAAGCTGTCACGGGGTTAAGCACAGGCTAATTTATTGAATTTTGTTGTACACCATGACAAGGATTGTAGTTGTTGCCTGAGTGGGGGTTACACCCCCCTCAACCAATAACCCAATTTCTTCAAGGTCCTTGTGAGGAATGATGGTATATTGTATGGTGTAGTTGTGCAACCTCACTCTGGAATACATACATGAAACCAAGTTGAGTCCAGTCACGCATGTTTGTTAAACCTTAGCTCAACCCCGCATTGCTCTGGCTTTGAGTCGGGCTTAAAAAAAGGAACAAGTGCAAAGCATTCAGAAGTACCTAAACAACAGAATAAGTAAGTCGCGCAATACAAAAGAAACCCAACACTAATTTATAAAAATGTATCTTATTTTCATGAATTTTTAGACACCAACAAAGTCCACAGGAGGGTTCCGGAGATTTATATTTTTAGGTAAGATGTACTTGTCAACTTTTTACTCCAAAACACATAACAGCTTTGGAAACTTTGTAAAACTTTTAAGGAGTAGTGTTTAACTACTCCGGCTTGCAGTGGGTGATCAACTCTGACAGGGGAAAGTTCAGGAGGGCTAATAGGGAGTAGTAGGACAATTACCTTGGCACCAAAGCAGTCTCAACTCCAGTTCCAGGCTCTGAGGGTGAACCGCCATATACTTCAATGGACTGGTCCTAATGCAGGCCTTACAGGATCCTGAAAATGCTGAAAGATGCTGAGAATTCTGTGCAATTGACTGAATTCTTCCACAGTCCAGGTAAGGAGACTTTGTCTCTCGAGGTCTAAGTCCCTCAAAGTCCTCTTTGGTCCAGTAAAAGTCCAGTTGCCACTGGACTACTGGTCTCCGGTCACATTGAAACCAAGGGTTCTCTTTGCTGAAGAATAGAGACTGTCTTGGGTGATCCAGCAAACTCAGGTGCAACTGTGGAGCATCGGAACATTATCATCTGGACTGCATGACGGCAGTCAGGTGCGGTCAAGTGATTTAAGCTAATGACTGGCCATAACAGGCTACTTCAGCTTTTGTGGCCCTGGTGCTATAACCGGAAGTAAGCCAACTGAGGCCACCTCCTTTGTCTGGGGCTCTGGAGTGACTTTCCCATGAGCCAGGCACCACAGGCATAGTGCTCTCTTTGCTAGCCCAAGGATCAGAAGATGCAGTTCTGTGGTTAGGGCAGCCTCTCTTGCCAGTTTGAGGGTCGTATCTGTAGTCCAGATTTGATCTGAGGTCTTGTTGCCCAGGGTTGTGGCGTTCACTATCCAAGGGGCTATTAGGAACTTTCCCACCTGATGATGACTTCCTGTGAAATGTGGCATCTACCTATCCCAGTAAGCACTATTCTGCCCATTCTCATGATGGCAGAACCCCTCTCTCAGTGTGTGGAGCTTGGTAGCCCACTCTAGAGATGTGACTACCAGATGGCTACACACCCATGGAAAAAAGGTTTTCCCGTCTCTGTCCCCTATGCTAACCAGTCTACCTTAACAAAAGAGCAGCCCTTCTCATGTGTGTCCACTATTTGCCGTTCACAGGTGGCTTTCCCTCTGAAGCTCGTCTTTTGGGCTCACACCCTGTGCGGCTTCCTGCCGGGTAGAGTTGACACCTCTTCCAACTTCAGTCCCCTATTGTTCCTACTCCTGAGAGTCATTGACACTTCTCCCCATGAGGGCAGAGGGTGGTCTTGTGGCCAACATCTGTGTGTGGCCACTGGAAAACTTGGGCAACAAAGTGGCAACTTTCAAAAAGTTGCATTTACTAATAAGTTACATTAAATTTGACTTGGGCATCAATTCAGGTTTAATGTGACAATTAATATGATACTTTGAAGTACCAACTTTAGTAGTCCTATTCAGGGGTTAGTACAACTGAATTGTTAGCGTGTAAGTAACCCTGTACTTGCCAATGGGGCTAGTAGCCTTGCCACAGTAAAAACGACAATTTAGGGTTTTTACTGTTAGGAGATATAAAAATACATGTCCTGTTCTTAGTAAGTAGCCCCCATGCCTTACGACTCGAGAAGTCTGCTGTAGGGGTGACATATATATTAAAAAGGGGGGTTTGGGCTTTGCCTTTAGGTTAAATGGCAACATTGAGTTAACAATTTAGAACTGCTCTACCAGTCTGCATTGGTAGTCTGGGAGACATGTATTCACATTGTCACAGAGAGAGTTGCAGAAGTCATGCTGCAGCCCTGGGGGGGGGGGGGCATCTTAACTTACAGGCCCTGAGTACCTCTGGTACCATAAACTAGGGACTTATATGTAAGTAAAGTTATGCCAATCAGGTATAGCCAATCTTACATTACACTTTTAAGGTTCAAAGGACTGGCACAGGGTCTGGTTAGCAGGCCTCAGTGCACTCTCAGGGGGATATTATCAACGCTTCGCGTTAAACATCGCAAATCACGCTTAGCGCGATTTTGAATATCGCCGCCTATCGCTGGTTTACATCGCCGTGTTAGCGGCGTATTTACAACGTCTTGCTCACAGGCGATGTATAAACCTGCGATAGACGGCGATATTCATCATTAGCATGTGAAATCAAGCGATGATTTCACACGCTAATGAAAAGCTTGATAATAGGGGAGTGTGGACGTAACCAAACAATCCACCTCCCATTCAAAACATGCCTAAGTCAAGTTTTGACCAGGCGTTAAGGATCCTGCGAAAACCGCGGTTAGCGCGCCTTTCATCATCCCTTCGTGGTTCCGGGGCCGCGTTGTAAATAACGCGATGTCCTGTTCGCGACCTCTTGTCATGGTGTTACAGGAAGGAACGCCTACTTTGCATCTCACTAGCGATGTATATCGCTAAGATGCGTGGCGTTACAGAAACGGCAGCTAACATGCGCTAATGCATGTCAGCGCCGCCTTGCTAATAGGGCGATGAAATTATCGCCGTTTCAGCAGCAAAAAGTGCCGCTAAAGTGGCGATAATGCCCCACGGAGTCAAAAAACCAGCACCATCAGTCGAAAGCTTTTGGGTTGATCATGCAAAAAGAAGCATTTCCTTAGAGTCCTAGATGCTAAGCAGGAGTTATTGAACTGTCTTTATCTCCCCTCTCTTAAGGATGAAGGACAAGCTTTACTTGAAGTAAACCTCACACTAGATGAGATCAATGATGCCATTGCAGACCTCCCAATCTGCTAATAAGCAGGAATGGCAGCTTCCCCATGGAAATGCTCAAAATATGCACAGATCAATTCACCCGGATGCCTTTAAAGAAGCAAAATCCACAGGGTCCCTCGGCCCTATATCATACAAGGGAATTATTATAACCCAAAGAGGAGAAAGATCCAGGTGAGCAGAGGCCATACTGTTATAGGGATTCTGCACACACACAGAGCTATGCACGGGATAATAGGACCTCGGAATATAGTGGTGAGCCAAACATAAACCTTAGCACCTAAAACCCCAACCCAACTAGCCTTAGCGTCCCATTAGCAACAATATACCAATGATTAGACAACCCAGAACACGGTATCTCTCTCTCTCAGGACTCGTAGTAGCAAGAACACCCTTTCGTCACTCACTCATACCTGTCCACAACCGGCGTAAGAAGAGACACAGTATAGGTTAAAATGTTTATTTCAACATACGTGCTCTAAGATACAGTACACGTGACAGTACTATCAGCATAATGCATAAGAATAATATAATCAGCATAGTTACAACTCCATAGAATACTAACGGGGAAAGTATTTCATAAAGCAGTGGATAGAGGGCTGAATGACCTTACCACCCTCCCCGTGCTAATAGCTATTGTATTATAAAAATAGAAGACCTCTGGGCTTTGACAAGCGAACCCCATACCTCAGTCTCTAGATGCAAAGACTACATCAGCAGACTATCACAGCTCTTCTCTCTGGAAAGGTTTTCTTCAAGTCCCCTCAAGAGGGAGAAACGCAATAATAAATGCCCACCAATTTCCCCATGGCAGCTGTACATAGTGTTATGTCTAGGTGCGAGGGACTGGCCATATCAGCAAGAACCAGGGACGTGTTTTTCGACCTTGTAACTGTTGTTCAGACTGAGCCCAAAAGGAACAGGAGAAAAGGTGAGAAACAGAAAATGCAGACAGTTGTAAAATAACTTGGCAGGAGCAGAGGGTGACAGAACAACGGCTAAGAGTAACGTGCGCAAAAGTCATCATGGCAGCCCGGCCTATGCCAACGTATCCAGGCAGGCCAGGAGGCCACAAACTACAAGACACCCTCCCCTGGACAGTCCATCGGCCAATACTAAGGACGAAGACGAGTTCAAAACACCTGAGCAGAACAGAGGCGTCCACAGCGGAAGGAGTGGAACGTGGCAAGGTAGCAAAAGGACAGTCAGCGAGGCAGTCCACGGACAGTGAACGGCAAATCAATCCAAAAACGTGGAAGTGCAGAAATATGCTATACCGTCCAAGAGGACATCATTGGAATCGTCAAAAAACGTAGACGCCATCCACTAGATGATATGGGCCAAGACAACCAAGGTGACTGAACAAGCGCAGACACACCAAACGAATTGTCCTGAAACAAAACCTGCAAAGTCGAAAGGGACATATCGAAGTGCGAGCCGGGGTCTAGAGTGGAAGACAGGGATGGAACTGACGGTGCATTCACTTGTTCTGTAGTAGCCAGACCCCAACACGCAGTCTGATAGACCGAAGCACCCAAAAACACCACTTGGGCTGGGATTAGGCAGGCACGGTGCAAGGCCTCGGCGCCCCGCACCTGCCAAGGCTCGGAGCCCCAGATTGACTCCAAATCCACAGTCTCCGTCCAGTACTCACTCTAGAGAACAGACGCGTCCACAGCGTAAGGAGTGGAACGCTGCAAAGTAGCAAAAGCACAGTCAACTAGGCAGGCACGCACATTTAACGTCAGATCAATCCAAAAACTTTGAAATGCAGAAATATTCTATACCGTCCAAGAGGACATCATTGGAATCGTCAAAAAACTTAGACGCCATCCACTCCAACAGGTCACAAACATGTTTTCCTGGATTCTAATGTAGGCTGTTTCAACTGCAACCAGGGCCAGCTTTAGCACTGGTGGTGCCCAGTGCGACAATGCTTTTTGGCGCCCCCCCAATGACCAGCTCCTCCACGGATTCCCTCCCCACCACCCTTTAACAGTCTCCATAACCACTCTCTCTCAGATGTATTTAATTAATTTTATAGCGTCACTCATAAAAATGAAGGGTGTCAGGGCACTTTACATAATACACACATTACACAGAGACTATCAATCATAGGTGTGTAAATCAGTGTATAGGAAATGTTACATAAGACAGAGGACAACAAGGGGTGGATTCACATATTATCCATACAGGTAGGCAGTATAGTTGAAGAGTACTTGGTCTGGAGAAGCACAAACTCTGAATTTAAAATGTAACAATGGATTGGGGCTCTCTTTAATAACAAGAACTGATTTGTACCCAAATTAACCCTTTTTGCAACATTAGAATAATGAAAGTCTGGGGAAAAAATCCATACGCTCTAATCTATACCTTGAAGTCTGCACCCAGTTCTTTGACAGTTAATAGCTCACTGTAAACTGTAAACTGCAATTAACAAAAGGAAGTCTCTGACAAAAGTAGTAACCCACTGACCTGTTTACATTACATTCACTTTGTGATCTGCATGGTACATGTTCTTTGCAGCAGGCATATTAACCCTCTGCACTACCTTACCATGAATCAAAACTTCCAAGAGTCAAAACCTCTACTAGACAAAACTCCAATCTCGCCTGGGAGAACATTAATCACCGAAGTTTTCTTGACACATTAATTGTTGCCTGTAAATTGCTGGAGGCCAGGAACGCGGCAGCAGGTGCTTTTAAGCAGAATATAAACTAGCAAACACCAGGCGCCCCCATGCGATGTCAGCACCCGGTGCAGTGGCACCGGTCACACCGCCCTGACTGCAACACATAATATCTACAGACATTATGCAGTAATCGTGTTAAATTCCAAGAAAAACCAGAAAGAAGAGATGCCCCCCTTTGATTACTTGTAAACATGTTTAATGCCTAAATGCACAACTTTGATAGCAGGATAAATTACTTGTACCTGTCAATTTAAAGCAATCAAACATTTGATTCGGGTTTCCATCTTTGTAATTGCTTTCCTGTGTTCTGTAGAGGAGAAATCTGATCGCGCCACTTTAGTCCATCTAAACTGTGATCAAACGTTATTTCTCAGCAAACTCCTTTCACACCTAATGATTACAATTTCGTTTTTTGAACGAATCGTCCTCCTTGCCCTGAGTTAATTTGTTACAATGACAGAACAGCCTGACCTGAAATGAGACTACAGCAGCCCAAACTGTAATGAGTCCCTGCACAATCTAATCCGTGTTTTGGCAAATTTGTATATTATTCATTCTGCTGTGTTCCCCGATCATGCACTGCAGATCAAGGGAATGCAACAAATGTATTGTTCCGCTCTAAAAATGAAGGCTGCAGTGAAAGAAAACGACCCAAAACTTGGGCCGGATTGGCCCTGCCGGGCATCGGGGGTTTCGCCAGGAGGCTGGAAGGGAGCGGTCCGTTTTGCCGCGATGGGGGCTGGTTTTGTTATGGGCAGGGCCGGACTGGGAACGGAAACCGGCCCTGGCAAACTGCTCAGCCGGACCCCCTGGGGTGGGGAGGGGGTGCGGCCGAGCTGTTTGAAACGGCCGATTTCAGCCGATTTTGTTACAGGGGGCCGATATTGTGGGCCCCCGGTAACAAAAACAGCCCCCAGGGCCTAAAACCGGCCCCCACCATGGCGGCCTACCGGGGAAACGCCCGGTGCCCGCTACGGCCAGTCCGGCCCTGGTTATGGGGGCCGGTTTTGCAGTGGTGCTGCAATATCGGCCCCCAGTAACAAAAGCAGCAAGCAGGGTTTTCCAGCCTCCCAGGGCCAGACAGTGCTCCAAGGAGCTGGTCTGAGAAAATTGCCCAGGCTGCTGTGGGTTCGCAGTATGGCCCTGTTCTAAACATTTTAGGAATCAAAAGCCTTTTGTTCAATAATTTACAATTCCTTTTTCTAAGGATATTTACTTTGATCAATCAATTCGGATCAAGGTTAATGGTTGCGTTTGATAGTAAGATAACGCTTGTTTTCTTAGGTGGAACGTTACACTGCTAAAATAATATCGTTTTTTAAAAACTCTGACGCAAAGTTTTCTGTTTTGTACTGGTATAAAAACTCGTTTTCGTTCTGGCTTGCAGAGATGGCTGGTAACTGGAGGGGGTGTACAGGGCTTACATATCCTGGCCCGTTACACAACCAAGTCAGAATCTCCACTATAGATACCAACCAGAGGCGCAACTAGTGGCGGCTTGCCGAGGGAGTGCTGCGGGCAGTGAGGCGGGGCGGGGGAGGGGCAGGGCGGGGGGGGTAGTGGACTCGGACTTACGACAGACAGAACTCCCTCTGAGTCAAATTTCGGGGCGTTGGCTAATAAAAAATTTCCAGGGGGGGGGGGGGGGCTAATTCTTCCAGTAATTGGCAGAGTGAAGATGCAGGGGCTCTAAGAAGGGGTGAAAAAACAACAAAGCCTCTTTAACAAGTAAATGGTCTTTTAAAGACCTGTGAAGTACTCGGGTGCGCTGCAGTAAGACGGACGCCAGACCACAACAGCTCAAAAACTGTCTGTGTGTGTGCCCGGGAAGCTGTCTCTGCCCGGGCTGACACACACGATGGGGTGGGGGGGGGCTGAAGCCCTTTGAGCCCAATGGGCATTGCGCGCCTGATCCCAACCAAGTGGGGAGAACATGCGAGTTCCAACATTTCGAAGCTAGACACCCGCGGGTTGTACAGCACTTTACAAATCTAATGTTCATTTCATTTCATTCCTGCATGTGGCTCCTCAACAACACCCTTTAACGCACACTTATCCACCAGATTTCAGCAACAGGAAATTAATGTGATAAAGCATTGTGCATGACAGGGTGTGTTCCCACACCTGCTAAAACTTGGAATTCTATGGAGTAATAGCTTCTCTCTCTGCAAACTCCTAATTGGGGTTTGTAACAGATTTAGAGCGTCAATAAAGCACAATATAAACCAATTAGTGTGAACTGAAGAGCTCAATGTTTTAAAAGGACAGAGCAGAAAAAAGGGCAAAATGATCCCCACCCTTGGAATTTGTGGCAAGGCAGAATCATGCCTGGATTTAGCTGAAGCTTTTGAAGTCCATGCTTTAACTTACTGTGTAAACCATGGACAAGAGGGGCAGCCTGTCTGTCCTCTAAGAGGCACTCTTATTCCATGGAGAGAACATCCCTGAGCCCTAAGAGCAAATACAACAAACACTCCAAAAGTCACAGACATAAACGTCCCTGCTCTCCTGAAGGCCCCCCTTTGACTTTTCCTCCTGAACCTACTCCAACTCTTCTCCCTGACGTTTCTGCACCAGTCACCCTTCCATTGAGGGTTATCAAACAGATTGAGGACACTAATAATGTCATTTTGTGAAGCAAAGTCCGACCCCTGTCGAAGCACCTCAGCCTCAATGGAAGGATGCTAGTTCTGACCCTGAGCAGAACACTGTGAATGATGATAAATCCATCACTTCATCATTCCATCACTGAAGACAGGCAACACCTATATTTAATGTGAGGTGCTTAAGGGGGTTACTGCTTATCTATGGATAAACATAGGGTTTTCTGATGCATCTCTACACAGGTCTCTGGTCAAACTAGCATGTTCACTAGATAGCTTCTAATAGTGGTCTCTGGTACTCCTTCCCATCTGTGAGTATTTAAGGCTTTAATCCAGGAATGGAAGGATAGTGAGAAGGGTTTAATCTCTCTGAACAGGGCTATAATGCACCCTGTTTAGAGCTTTGATAAGGACGTTCCTCAATCTATGAAGGTAGACTCCTTTTCCCCAGCCTAATATGATGTTCAACTATTCTACTTTGGGGCATTGCTCTTCAGACCCCAACCAAGAAGGCTGAATAACATCTGAAGAAGGAACCTGCTGAAAGTTTCATTTGTTCTTCATTCCTAGACGTGTGTAGTCTTGAAGTCAAATAACTTTCAGTATCTCCACACAGCACTCTAGGAGAGCTTGGATGGAACAGACTAGATTGACCTCACTGAAACACATATCTAGTTTGTGGTGAACATTTCTATGGACACTCTGAGTGCCATATCCTCTGGAGTTAGTGCCATCTGTGGAAGCCAGAAGAAATCTCTGGCTCAGATCATAGAAGAGGGGCTTGTCCCAGAATGGTCTTCTCCTCAAATTCCACACCTTGGGGCATTGGCGTTTTGGCCATTGCTTAAAAAATCTTGTTAAATAAGCAGAAAATTCAGAAACTAGCTATTCAGTCCTTCGCCTTCCATCCAGAAGTGGCAAAGATCTTCCCTAAATATCCAACTCTCCGCCTTTTCCAGATCCTGCTTCAACATGGGTTGTGAAAGAAGTCATAAGCAGAGGTCTTCCTTCAAGGATCACACTCCTCCCTAACTTAACAACCCTTCTATGCTCTCTCTGCTGCGTCAGGTTGAAGTTTCCCATACCTTCTGGGAGACTTACTTTAAGGAATGTTAGGTCTATGACGTTACCTTGCCCCCTCTCCTTATTTAAACTCAATGCACTCTGCAGGGGGTGACAAAGGAGCAAAGGTCGACTCAATCCTGTTTTGGATCTTGTAGCTTTCAGGATATTAGATGATTGAAATCAAACATTTCATCCAGTCATTCAAGCCAAATAGCACTGTGAGAATTTACACTAACTAAAATGATCTGTGAGTACCAATAATAAAAGTTGCGGAGAGCCATAAGTGATGCGCTCCTTTTGGCCCACTAGTATGTCATAAAACGTGCTGGCCTTGTGGAATAAAGCCACTTGATCGCTGGCACTCACTTTTATTCTTAATGTGCATTCCCTTCCCTTTGACATATGGCACCTGTGCATTTAGATCCTGGTGTGGGTATTGCAAGGTTGTGTGTGTATCAGAGAGGTTACAATGAGGAAACTATTAACTGAACGATTCTGTTAAAAATGAGTGTTCTATCCACAACATCATACACCTTCACTGGAGTACTTGAGGTACTCTGCTCTCCAAAGGCTTTTCCTTCTCAATTCATTCTAGTTGTCAGAATCCCTCATTGTGCACCCCCACTTAAGCCTTCAGTAGCTTGCTTCTGGGTTGCATCATGTTAGCATTTGACTGCATCAAAATGCCAATTAAGAGCTGCTCTACCAAGACCATTGTTTTCTTTAACTTTTACAGCCCTGAAGCCTGACTGCTAGTCCAGCATAACTTTAGCGCTCTGCTGTAAGCTTGCCTTTCCTCACAATGGTTACTGGATGTGAAACGAGGAGATATACTAAACATTCTCAAAAATAGGTGGCAGGTCCTAAACTACCAGATATTGTAAATGCCTGATTTGTGGGCTTCCATGTTGGCAAAACAATCCAGGATAATCTGCCCTCCGATTTTTGACATTGCCATTCAGGTTATTCTTTATTCAATAAACATTTTAAATTCATTTTAGAAAGCTTCTGCTAAAAGACGTTCAGTGTCCTCTGATATTGTCAAGATGCTAGGGCAGATTTAATTTTAAGCCTTTCTATTAACATCTTCTCCTCTAATTTTTTTGACTCATGAATGGATTAGTTAGACTTACTGACAGGATAGTCATCTTGGATACTCCATGTTCACAGAAAGTAAGCAAGAAAGTGAACAAACCTGTATCCTATATGATTTTATAATGATGCACATAGTGTTTAAGCAACCCTCCGTTCTTTTGAAAACGTTCATGATCCCATGGCAAGAGTCTCCTAGGCATATTGAATTGGTTATGCACTTTCTGTCACTGCAGGTCAGACTTGCTCTGAAGACTATCTGCAGCGAAGAAGAGAACTTTTCGCTCTCCCTTAGGCACCTTTCCGTCCGTTGAGTTAATCCTCTAGTTTATACACTATTAGTGTCTGCCTCACCAAACAGTTCATAAATCATGGCCTTCACAGACTTACATCAACTCATAGTCGAGATATGTGTCTTTTTATCCAATTCACAGAACCTTGAGCTGTCTGCAATGAAACTTTACAGTTCTCATAACTTTTATTGTGTACACTTGTTTTTTCTAACACTCTGCGCCTAATTACAGGCTGCACGGTACTGGCGGGATGGTAAATCTGAACGCACAATTTATGTTACTATTTAGTAAAACCATACGAATCCTACCAATTATGAGTGGAACCTCATGGAATGGGAAATTAACTCATGGAACTGGATTTACCAGTCGTAAAACGACACACAGTTCCCATTTCCATGTGGTTTAGCATACATTAACCAGGGGCGGCTGGTGTTAAAGAGTGTTTGAGGTGTTGCACTGCCATTCATGCCGGTGGAGGTGGAAGGAGGAGCACACCGAGCAGGTTAACTTTAAGGACTGCAGAGTGTTTGCCGTTAACTACTCGAGATTGCCTTGTTTTTAAGATTCGCCTGCACAGCGCTTGTGCTGTGCTTGTGAAATCTCTTGTATTTAATATATCTTAAAAGGGGACTCTTATCAGTTCCCATAGCCGAATTACTGTGTTCATTCGCTTTTGCGTGTAACCTTTTTTTTTTGGTTCACTTCCCCTGGCTGCACGCATTTACGATACTTCTGCTAAAGCTGTTCACACTGTTTAAGCTCCTAACACTGTCAAGATAAGATCTCACCCTACGGAAAAAGCAGACAGCTTCTAACAGTATGCTGGAATGCTTGATTTTTATTACTTAGTTGTGTAAAGCAGATGCTTTTGCCTTGGAAAGTTGTTGGCACTTCCAATTCATGCCTGAGTACCTTTCTTTGCACTTTGTAGGCATTATTGGATTGATTTTTTCAACTTAATCTAGTTGGGTCATTATGATCAAATTCTAAATGTTGTAATAAATATTGCACGTTAAAAATAAAGTTAATTGCAAGAGCTATGCTACATTTTACTACTAAACAGGCAGCCACACGTGCAGTTACCTTGCAGACAACAGGGTCATGATTTGACTGGTGCAGCAGGTACAGTAGCACCGGGCCTAAAAGTTGTCAGAACTCCTTTAAGCACATAATTTTGCTATATTTGACTACTAAACAGACATTCACAAGTGCAGTTATCTTGCAGGTCACAGGGTCATTATTTGGGGACAGAGCAAGTCTGGCAGTGGGGAGCACTGAATGTTTTCCCTACCAGAGAAAAAAGACAGGGGACAAGGCTTAGCTGTGGCTGCTCCTAAAGCCTCATGCAGTTCTTCTGAGGGAAATCACCACCTGGTCAAATATGGTCTGGTGTTCAAACACCTGGAAAGTCAGCTGTAGGAATACTGATCTACTTATAAACAGGCATGACAAAATTCCATACTGTGATTTTGCTCTTACCGATTCATAAATAGGGGCCTAAGTGGAGGTTGTTTTGTTAAAATACCTTGCACAAAAAGTAAGCATTTGGACCAATTTAACATTTCAATTTAACCATGACGAATGCCGCTGAAGCCCATTTTGTGGCTATTATTATTTGGTAAAGTGTGTTGCATGATACTCTCCCTTAGTCTATTAGACCAAACACGAGTGGAATGTTAAAGAAAGGTTGTAGAATGTTAAGCCTAACCCTCTGAGTTTCAAATTGCCCACCATTTGCCCTATTGCAAATCTCAATGTACAGTTAGTTCAATATACATATCAGAAATGATGAAGACAGGTATCATCAGGTTGGGAACATGGCGGCCCGCTAGGAAGCCGGCCAGGAGCTGCTCTTCACCGACCATCAACCTGTGAAGCCTCACCGATTTCAGCCAGGACAATGGGCTAGTGTGGCATCCGCTTTCCCCGCCTTTTCCACTGCGCTGCGCCGTGCTTGATTATGCTTTCGGGGGGCTATCTCTAACACGGCTGTCTCCCGTGTCAGACTACCGCTCCTTGTCAGGGCTGTGAGGCGTGCACTTCATGCACTCCACCCGCATCGATGAGCGCTCCCCGTGCATCGATAAGCGCCCCTTCCGCTTAGCCTAATTTTACTCACCACGCTGTAGCAATTGCTTCTGTGGCTGTCTGCTGTGTCTGCCGGGGTTAAACCTCCCTCCTTCTCGGATGTGTGTGGGCTTGGGCTTGGTGTTTTTCAGGACTGCTAGCGCGCTCGGTGAGTCTCGAGCAGTACGTCGCGCCCTGCGCCGACCTGGTGACTCAGGCTTTAGTTCCAGGATCAGCCTTGGCAGAGTCAGCACACGCAGCCTCCTGGAGGAGCCCCAGGGAGGCTGTTGGGAGCTTGCTGGCTGCAGTTTACCTGTCCTGGAGGTTCAGAAAGGAGTTACCTCCACAGACTGCCAGTTTAGAGACTCAAAACAGGAAGTCCAGGTAAAAGAAGGCAGGCAGAAGCATTGTGCGGGCTCCATGTATATGGATCAAGCACTCCAACCACCTGTGGGTAAAAAGCATTCTAATAAAGGGAGTGAATCATTAACCCAACACAAGGATTTTTTTTTTCACCTACTAATCCTGACCCTGATAGTGAGGCAACACTTGGCAAAAGGTATAAACTGAGATCCAGTACTTTCCTTGGTAAGGAGCCCATCCCCCAACCAGATCTGCAAGCTAGACAACCTCCAGGTCCTCCATTGGGTAAAAATAAAAATCTTCCAGTTAAGCAAGGAAAAGCCATTTCTTTAAAAGAGAGAAAAAAGAGATCAGCCCCAGTAGCCCCAAGAGTGACTCCCTCACTTAGGTCGTATTTCAAGCTAAATCCGCAGCACAATGTGGAATCTACAGAGCAGGCAGCAGCCCCGCTAGGAAATGCCTCGCTACCACACCCGGCCATACCTGTTCTAAACAGATATCAGCTTTAAGCAACTCTGTCCCAGTATCTGGAACTTCCGAGTTGGAGGGGGGGAAGCCCCGACACCGAGTAAATCTCTAAAGGGGGCTATTAAGGACATACCAGGCCTGGACTCGGTGCAAGGCTTGTTGAGTCAACTGTCGCTAGAGATTAAGGAATGCTTCTCTACCTCAGAAACTAATCAGAAGAGAATTCAAGACACGTGCAGCAGCCTGGAGGAAAATCTCTCAGCACTAACACAGTGTATGGAAGATCTGGAGAATAAGGTACTTGAGTTGAGGTCAGGCTTGAAAGATAACACCCAGGAAGTGGTTAGGCTTAAACTGAGAGAGAAGTACCTATCAGACAGATTGGAAAGGCTGGAAAACAACTCCAGAAGAAACAACATTAGGATTCTTGACATTAAGTAGGGGCTGGAAGGGGACTATGTTAAAGCTTTTGTCATAGATATTCTGACTAAAGCCTTCCCACAAGTTGCCTCCACTTCAGCCTGGGAAGCGGAAATCCAACGGGTGCACCAGGACCCTTTCAAGCTCAATCAGAAGCCCAGGAAAATTTTGGTGTATATACAATCATACTCCCTTAAGGAAAAGCTACTGGGGGCAGCCCTTAAACGAAAGTCTATTCAGGTTCAGGACGTATCATTCAAAATAAAGTCTGACATTTCACGTGTGACAGAAGGTGGGAGATGGGTAAGCGGATTGACCTCTGAAGGAAATGGGCGCCCAAGTGCAGTTAAGGTTTCCTGCTTTCCTCAAAGTAATGTGGGCCAACAAAATGTATAACTTTCGATCCCTAGAGGAGGTAGACAGTTTTTGGGAACATAATAAGCCAGCAGCTAGCTAAAATATTTATTTTCTGTGCGGTGAGAGCTCAGTGTCCTTTTGTATGAGATTAGTCTGCGGGTTGGTGGATAGCAGCTCGAATTGGCATTTGCCAAAGGAGGGTTCCCAGGGGAGGGGGTGGGTTGGCGGGGGGTGCACGAGTGGTGGTGGGGAGCATTGGGGAAAAAAGAAAACAAAATGAAAAATTGTCCTCATTTCATATAACCGTTATTAATAGACGCAGTTTGACCTGGAAAAGCGATGATGGGGGATAGGGCGGATCCCACGGGAGGAGAATGTCTGGAGATATTGTGTTGGAATGTGAACGGCTTAAGGGTCAAAAGGAGTCAGCGATTGGTCCTTCAATATTTGAAGGACAGTCCAGCTAGGATCATCATGCTCCAGGAGACGCACTTGTTACGGACGGAATGTCTAGCACTGTTTAACAGGCAAAGGTGGGTGGACAAGGTTGTAGCCACAGACCCACAATGCTGCTCTAAAGGAGTTGCCATAATAATCAAAGCAAACTCCGGAATAGAGCTAAGCAAATCACAAGTAGACGATAAAGGGCGTTGGTTGGTAGCGGAAATTAGAAGCCGTGCTACTTTCTACACGTTGGCCAGTTATTATGGCCCAAATGAAGATGATACCACGCCCCTGAATAACCTTTGCTCTTCCCTGCTTGATTTTGAAGCCCCATTGATAGTCGGCGGGGACTTTAACATCCTTTTAAATAATAGACTTAATAGATCCTCTCCCCGTACTCAAATTGCCGCACCACAAGTCAAAGCTTATCTTCTCACTATGCTAGACAATTTAAACCTATGCGATGTATGGCGGAAGAAAAAGGGTGATGCCAGGGATTAATCCTTCTTCAGTAAAAACAATGGCCACTATTCAAGGATCGACTACATTTTATGGAGCTTCCAGAAGTGGGAAAAGTTAGGAAGATAGAGTATTTACCCATCCATCTATCTGATCATGGAGCAACAGGATTAAATGTAGAGCTCCCTTCAAGACCTTCACCAAGAAGGTGGACCTTGAATAGAAGGCTACTTCTGCAACCATATATTGCAGATAAGATAAAGAGGGAGACGGCTGTTTTTTTTTTTAACCAAAGCCTAGACTCTGCTCCTCGACACGTAGTGTGGGATTCTTTTAAGGCCTGGCTGAGAGGGGTTTTGAAGGGCGCCGCGGCGGCCTGGGTCAGATCTGAAAAAAGAGAGATTGCTTCGTTAGAGGAGCGGTTAATTGTGGCCGAAGCAGCCTCAAAGGCAGGGCATACTCAGGGGGCGGAAAAAGAAAGATTAGCGGGGAAAGTTGAAGACCTACAGCGAGAATTTAGACTCAAGATGGAAGAGATTATGTTACTGAAATGGGAAGTCAGCAAAATGAGGGATTTCGATCAGAGAGAGAATTGTGGCAAATTACTCGCAATGAAGAGTAGAATGGGTAGGTCCCATAACTACATCAGTAAGATTAAACTGGAAAATGGTGGCAGGTACGCTGAGGATAAAGAAGACATTGAGCTGGCTTTAACTAAATTCCTTCAGGACTTGTACCGGGAGGATTAAGTAGTAGACGAAGGTGCCCTGGATCAGTGGCTTGCTAGGAAACAGCTCCCAAAGCTGAGTATGGACAGCCTAACGTTGCTCAACCAGGACATAACAGGGAGCGAAATCCTAATCGCTCTTAATAAAATTAAGAAAGGGAAAGCTGCAGGTCCGGATTTGAACCCCAACGAGATCTATGTTTTATTGGCAGAAGAAGTTATCCCTATTTGGGTCAGGCTTTTCAATTAAATACTGAGAGGTACCTCCCCTTTACCAGACTCGCGGAGTGAAGCTGTCATTACACCTATTTTAAAGCCTGGGAAGGACCCAACGCAATGCCAGTTTTATCGGCCAATATCACTATTAAACTGAGATTATAAGATCTTCGCTGGGGTATAAAATGTTCGAGTTTGCAAAATCGTGGAGACAATAATTCATGAAGACCAGAAGGGCTTCCTCCCTGGAAAGCAGATGAATTGGTTCAACAGACCTGGCAATGACGCACAGTGCCCCGCTATCGATCATCACCCTAGACGCAGCAAAAGCCTTTGATCGCGTTAACTGGCACTACTTGAGTAGAGCATTGAAGGCTTTTGGTTTTGATGAGACTTTTAGAGAGGTCCTTAAGAAAATCTATAAAAACCCTGGGCCCAAATTGTAGTTAATGGCAACCTTACAACTCCCGTACCAATAGAGCGTGGCAAAAGACAAGGGTGTCCGCTGTCACCTATTCTTTTTGATTTATATATTGAGCCCCTGGCCCAAAGTTTAAGGCAAAATAAAGAGATACCTCCTTTTGTTGTAAACGGTTTTGCAAGGAAGCTAGCCCTGTATGCCGATGATTTGATTATGTTTTCATCTAATGCCAACCAAGCCCTACCAGAACTATTCACTGAAGTGCAGGCTTTTGGGAAAATATCTGGATATGAGGTTAACAATGATAAGACCGAAGTTATGGCCTGGAACTTGGCAGTGCAGGGGGTAAGGTTATCAAAGGAGATAAGATATCTAGGAGTAACTATAATACAGAAGCTAAAAGAAGTGTCTAAAGTAAACTTAGCGAGAGTTTCCAAGGAAGTTAACATATTCTGAAAAGATGGGAGAGTCTTCCTCTTACACACTATGGGCGAACAAACCTGGTCAAAATCTGCGTCCTGCCTATGTTTGCCTATTTATTTAATAATATTAATATCCCGCTGGTGTTTGATGAAAGCCTTCTAGCTAAAATTCAGGGAAGGATCTCTGCTTTTATATGGGTTGGCAAGGGGATCAGGTTTTCCTGGAAAAAATTAAGATGCAAGCTCTCGCATGGTGGCCTGGGCCTACCAGACTTGCAATTGTACTATTGGGCATATCAATTAATGAACTGTAGGATGCTACTTCTCAGGCCAGACAACACTTTGATTGGTAGCATGTTTAAGGCTATGCTGATGGGCAGCCCAGATGAGGGTTTTATGTACAAATTCGGCGCCCCCAAATTTTTTAAAAAGGTCCATCTGAAGGTCTTATATGCCGCTGCTAAATTGTGGTTCGATTGCCGTTCAAGTCTAGGTATACTTTATTATAGCGAATGGGCCCCCGTGTGGGACTCTCCGGGAACACCTTAGTGCCTCTTGGACGCCTTAGCTCAGCCACTAAAGGATGCGGGTGTTACACATTGGAGGGACATAGTGGAAGGAGATAACTGTTTGCCCTGGGATACCTGGAAAAATCTGACTAATGGCGTGCTATCTAGATTTAAATACTATCAAATCTCAACGTGGTACAAGAACCAACAGTGGCATCCCCCGTTGGATAACTCAATGGAGGACGACCTGCAAGACCAAAATCCAAAGAAAAAGGAAGTAGCGCTTTGGTATAATTATCTCCTCTCTGCAGCAGACAGGAAGCTGGACTACCCTCACCTGGTCTGGGAGAAATGCTTGCCTGACGAGGAGCTGAAAAACCTATGGCAAGTATCTTTAGATATGCTTTACCCATTGATTAAATCTGCTGCACTAAGGAGAAACCACTTTTTCACACTCCACAGGATATATTGGTCCCCACTCAAGCTGTCCAAAATAAGGGGTAGTGGAGAAGCCACATGCACAAGATGTGGCTTCCAGGAGGCGGACGACATACACATGTTTGCTACCTGTCCGCTGCTGAAGGAGTTCTGGGACAATGTGGGTAAGACCTTGTCAGATGCACTGGGCAAAGAAGTGGAGGTAAGCCCCTCTGTAATCCTGTTTGGTATTGTGTTGCCGCCTGAGGGGGTTGATGGCCTCTCAGGGTTGCAGAACAAACTTGTGTTTTACTTGAGTCTCTTATGAAGAAGGGAAATTTGTAAGAACTGGCGCCAGGCGGCACCCTCTACATGGAGAGGTTGGTGGAACTCAGTAAGATATTTTAGAGACTTAGACCAAAAGGTCAATTGCTATAGGAAAAGAACCAAGCTTGGGTTATTCTGGAAGTTTTTAGATTCTAAATAGCGGGTTGTTGTTGGAATAATGTGTCCAATGATTACACCTCTTGTTCAGCTTATGATGTACAGCGCGGGCTGGGTCTCGTAAGAACATCAGCTGAAATCGGACCCCAAGATATAAGCAGTTGGGACGGACTAGACCGAGAGGATGCTTATTCCATGGAGGTTATATGAGGACATAAAAAAAAAAAAAGAAATGATGAAGACAAAGAGAAAGCAAGCACTGACAATTTCAATAGATCTGTCTGCTTTATAAGTGAAAGTGCTTCTCCACAGATTGGCAAGTTTGTGGGTGCAATTGGTGGGAGGGGTGAATATAGTAATGAGTTAGCAGTTGGATGACAAGTAAGTGCAAGCATAACTGAAGGAATGAGTTACCATGGTGCAAGGGTGCTTCCGTTGCATTCAGAATTGTTTTTGTGCAGAAAGAGGCACCTTACTGCATAAAAACAATCCATTGAGGCGTTTTCTTCTTTCTATGTGTGCTGCGGAATGCAAGAAGACCCTTGAACCAGCACCATATCTGAACATCACATTCTCGGTCCATCGAAAGCAACAACTTCATTTCGGCAAACTACCTTCCATCGCTGACCAGCCAACCTGGGCCCATAAAGGGCCGACAGAATGCTGACTATGCGGTAGCAATAAAGAGGACTTCATCCACTTAGTCTGTGTATGTCCCAAACTTTTAAAAGCACAAGTCACTTTATTGAGGAATGCAATGATCATCAGAAGAATACGGACCTGCAGACCTGTTATAATAGCAGGTCTAGACCCCAATGACACCCTAATGAACTGCCAACTGATAAAGTTCCTTAACTCACATGAGCGGGCATTAAAAAATTAACATCTAGCTATTGCCCCGTAAAGCTGAAAACTCAAGGTTGGACGGAACTTGAGAAAGATGGTCTGTTAACTTATAATTACGTCAGGAATGTAACCTTTTGATTATACAGTGGAATATGGATTAACCAATGCTTAGAACCCAGTAATTGTATGTTACACACTCTTGTATGTACTTGAACATTATTAGCTGAGAATGTAAAGTTTTTATGGTTTTAAGGACAAAGACAAACTTTTATTGCCGATCTTTTTATATAGGTGACAAATTGTTACGGTTTTAATTAACTAAAACAATAAACATTTATTTACAACTGAAAAAGAAGACAAGGAGTCTGTCAGTTCCCAATCCTTTGTGGGCACCTGCAAACTTCAGAATGAGGACACCTGGTGCTCACTTCCAGGCCACCTGATTAATATGCACCTGATGTTCCTTAGCTCCCCCAGAGCTATCTAAGGCTTGAGCTGGTGGGTGGTGCGTGTCAGGGGCTAAGGGCAGCTAATACTGCCCTCAGCTCCTCCTTAGCCTGGCCTCCAAGTGAGGTGCCAGATATGTTTTTTTCTTAGCCTCAGAAAAAAGCCAAATCATATACAGCTCCTTGCTGGGGTGTGCACACACACGTTTGCACCCCTGCAAGAGAAGGATGCTAGATGCTATTTGATTTTTTTGTCAACTGGCTCCAGAAATCCGTGTACTGGTCAAGTATTGGTTAAAAGGATTTCCTCACATTTCTGTGACAGAAAGTTTGGGAATGTTTGGGAAAAAGCAAAATACCCACCACCCAGAGTTAACACACTTCTGCCAATAAAAGCAGTACCTCACATGTGTACGTGGGTCTATTTAGCTGAAAGGACCAGGATAAATATGTTACTATATCAAGTCAATATAGTGTTGATGTGATTGTCACATTGTCAAAATGTTGGCTCATTCCTGTCGCCTGCAATAGATCCTTCCACACATGTGAGGTACCTTTCATTGGGAGAAATGTGGAAACATCGGATGATAACATTTTTTCCATTTGCCTTAAGTTCTGGAGTTTTCTGTTGTAAAAAATGGAAGAATTGGGATTTTTACCTACACTTGAATGTTTTTGATGGATTCTATGAACAAACTGATGGATTCATGCAAGCCACGCCACCCTTGATTCCTGTATCGCTAGTTTTCAATAATTTCTGTGATTTATAGGTTTCCATGGGTGCCAGCTGACCATACACCCAAATACTGCAGACTTCTCCCACATCAAAAATATTCCCTGCACAAACTCATGGAAAACCCACCACTGATTGATAGCCCCACACTAAGAAGACATACAGGATCACAGGTTTTGGCAAGAATTGAGAGGGATATGTTTGTGTGTGGGTAAGACTGAAAAAAACTAACATTTTGTTGAAAAAATGCTAAAAATCTGACAAATATTATATTCAATGCCATCTCCTAGCTCCAGCTAGTTAATCGGGGTGAGGAAGGTCTGGAACCCAGCAATAGAAACCTTAGGATTTGTAGATGTTACAAATATATGGTTGTGGTTTATTTCTATACAGTCAAGGCATGATATCTGTGACCAAAAGACATCTACTCTGCATCAGCATTTCACTTGCAGCTGATTTTCATATTTACAACATGAACTACAAAAATGTGATTACCTATTGGGACCCTGAGCCCATAGAACAGCCAGCTACACATGTTTGTTATCCCCATGCTCGGGAGACGCTGAAGGAACAAAACTGGGGTCAAGTCATGGCAGGGATAGGTTCCTGTGCGAGAAAGACTGTTGGGAATGTTTTTGGAAAAAAAATGCAAAAAATCTGACAACTGTAATGTTCTCTGCGAACTCCCAGCCAGCCAATTGGGGTAAAAGAGGATGAAACACAAAAATAGAAACCTTTGGATGTGTCGATGTCAAAAATTTATGGTATTTGTAGGTTTCCAAAGAGTCCAGGGGTGATATCTGCATTCAAAAGACATATAGCTTAAACTGGCACTTCGCTTGTAGTACATTTCCAAAATGCACTGCACTTAGTTTATTGCCTGTAGAGACCCTGAACCCACAGAAAACACATAGATGTCTGGTACTCCCAGGATCAGTAGACAGATATGAGTCTAGCATGGCATAGACATGTTCCTATGTGAGGCAAACTACAGAAATTACTATGGTTTGGAAAGAAATTGTGACAATCTGAAAAATGTCATTTTCAAAGCATTCTCCCTGTCTGCCAGTCATGGCAAATGAGGTTTGACTTACCTTCCTTAACCTTCCTTCCTTCTTTACTTTATTTCGACCACAGGGTCATAAAAGTATACACAGCACAGTAAAGAAAACATATATAGAATGCACATATAAAATACATGATTAAATATAATACAATTAAAAGGGAATAAAATTACAAAAATAAAAGCAGCAATCAATGTAATTGAGGGATCGAGGAAATCAAAACAAAGCATCAAGTAAATCAGTTTTAGAATCGTAAATGATGTCCAGACTAAAGTGCATTGAGATTGATCCAGTGCTAGGCAATGGTCATCACTTCAAGCACTTGAACCTTTTAGCCATACCGCGTGCCAGAATCTAGATAGACCAAAGACCACGAGTCTACTAGAGTCCGTGCTTAACAGTCTTAGCACCTCCAAATAATGACCGGGGCCAATGATTTTACAGAGCGGAATGATCCACTTGGCCCTCAGTGATTTATAGAATGGGCAAAAAAATAGGAGGTGGGTAATGGACTCAGGATTCGCATTGCAAGCGGGGCAAAGAACGCTATTTTCAAAGCCTGGCCTCCAGTTTTTGCAAAAAGTTTTAAGCGGAAGCGTTTTATAACGAAACTGAAAAAACTGCTTCCGGGCCAAGGGAGGAGCAATTTCATCAACTGTGTCTTCAAAGCAGGGTACACACTTGAAGTCTAGGAAATTGATAGTCAGACTGCCCTGAGCGTCAAGTGCATTTTGTAAGGATGTGGCTTCCCAGTACTGTTCCTTCAATGCTGTTCTTGAAACAGTAATCATACTCCCTGGGTCAGACCAAAACCTCAACATCCCTAGCTTCTCTAGAATTGCCCTCAGAGCTCTAAACCAAGGAACTGATTTGATGGTAGATGATTTCATGAGCTCGCGAAGAAGCTCCCGGTATGGGGACAATTCCTCCACGGTCCACAATCTATACCAAAACATCAAAACTTTGTAATGGATTTTATGGACCAACTGTCTGTGTGCCAAATCAAAACAGAGTGGAACTAACGGGGTACTTGCTGGGAGATTAGTCAGAGATCTAAGGAATCGATTTTCGACCAATGAAAACGGTGCTATTTTACCAGAGCCCCAGAGTTCTGCTCCATATAGTGCACCCCTAAAATGTTCATGTTGTAAATTTCCAATGCTGGCGCCAACTGCCTAGTGAAGGTATTTCTGTGTATGTTCGCCAGGTTTGCAGTTTGAAAAATAAGTTGCAGCTTTACCTTGTCAATATGTTGGTCCCACCTCAAAGTTGGAGTTAAGCGAATGCCCAAATAATCAAAGAATTCCACACGCTCTAACTTGCTGCTGCCTGCAAGAACCTGTCTTTTGTTTCGATTGGCCCTACCCTTCCTAAAAATCATGTATTTAGTTTTAGTTTCATTTAGCACCAGACCTCGTTCCTCACAAAACAAAATAAAATCATTTAAATGCTGCTGGAGACCTTGGGGAGATTTTGCAATCAGGAGAGTATCATCAGCGAAGAGGAGGGCCGGAACTCTTCGACTACCCACCTTCGGTGCATCGCACCCATCCCTGTCCAGCCATTTTATTACATCGTTTATAAAAAGAATAAAAAGTGTGGGGGCAAGGACACATCCCTGTCTCACACCACAGTCCACAGGGAAATTGTTCGTGACTTGGTTGTTCCCCCCCCACCTAACCTGTGCTGTGTTAGATGCATGCAGTCTGATTAAAATATCTAAAAGGTTGTGTGGCATACCTAAATCTTTGAGGACCCTCCATAATTTAGCCCGTGGAACTAGGTCAAAAGCGGACCGCAAGTCCACGAAGGCCACATAGAGTTCCCCCTTTAATGTGCACTTCTTTCCAATATAGGCATGACAAGCGGAACGTTTGATCAAGGGTACTAATTTTAACACGAAAACCTGCCTGGAGATCGCTTAAGATTTCATCCTCTACAATCCAATCCTGGAGTCGGAATGATATCTGTTTACAGAAAATCTTTTGCAAAGAATCGATGAGGCTTATCGGCCTAAAACTAGAAGGCTTAGTTCTGTCCCCTTTTTTATATATTGGAACGATCTCTGCATTTTTCCAGGAGGTGGGTATGGGGCTACCCCTTAAAATGGAGTTTGTTAAGACATTAATATACCTGCCCCATAAAACCACATCCTCCTTATAGAGATCATTGGGGATACGATCTGGCCCAGGCGCACGTGCTAAAGTGCAAGAGGCAATTGCTGCTAGAGTCTCCTCAAGACTTACACCAATTGATTCCTTAGATAACAAACAGTTAGAAAGCATGCAGTATTTATACTTTCCATACAATTCTGAAGATGCTATCTGTAAGAAATTGTAGTATTAGTTGAGGGGGTGAGGACGCAACTCAAATAATAATCACAATCATTGTCAGGGTGATCCATTAAAGTTACAAAGTAAACCCGTGCTTAACCCCCTGGTAGCCTGGCACAAAGCAGTCAGGCTTAACTTAGTGGCATTGTGTAAAGTATTTATGCAGTACTCAAACATTAATAAAGTGAAAATGGATCACAAGAAAAATCCCTCACCAATTTACAAAAATAGTATATAAGTTAGTAAATAAAATGACACCAAAACAAAAAAAATCCAATCATTACAACTGAAGATATGTATTTTAAAAGTCTGGATTAGAAATAGTGGCAAAAATCTCCAACCGCGGTTATCTGGTCATGCTAGATAGTAGTCCAAGTCAAAAGTTAAGGTTAATTGCAATGGAGCACAGGTCTGATACAGGGACCAGTTTCATCCTGTAGGAAACTTTACTGTCTGACTTAGGAACTTTTAAGGAGACAAAATGGTTTTGTATGAGTCGTCAACAGGGCAAGCTAAATCCTAAGAGTGGCTCGATGATGACAGGTTCCTGAAGAGCAGGGTTCTGCTGTGGTTGTCGATGATGGCGAGAAAGCTCCAAGTGAGTGAAGTCCATGCCCGGTATCGGATGCTGTTGGGCATCAGTCCTGATGAAGTCCTCTGCGCTATGACTTAGAAACTTTTCTGGAAGTCTGATCACCTTCAGTGGGGAAAACCAACAAGCTAAGGCCAACCAGCGATTTGACATAGACGGCTGTGGCTTCGATGGCTATCCCAGTCTAAATCAGTTCTCCAGACAGGAAGTTTGCAAAAGGTTTCCAAGTCCCACTTCCTGCAGTATGGGGACAGAAAGAGTACATTCTAACACCTCTAAAACATGGGGGGGACCTAGGGGGACACCACTGGGGGGTCAGGACTCACTTCAACAGAGGCCAGCAGCAGGGTCCAGGTCAGGTCCTGTTGGAACTGGTCAGCTGGGTAGTTGCAAAGAGTAGAAGCCTCTGGAAGATTAGTGTATCCCAGTATCTCAAACAGGAGGTCAGCCAAATGACCCTTGGAGTCAATTCTGGGGTCCTGGATTAATGGAAAAAAGGTCCAGTCTTCCTTCAGGTTTCACTCAGCAGGGCAGTTCTTCTTCTGATCTTTAAAGGTCCACAAGTGTTCTGAGGAGAGGTTTATGTGAGCCACTTTTATGCCTTGTGGGTGGAGGGCAAGCCTTTGACCACCCTCTAAAGCAGTTCGAGTCAATTCCCCTACCCCATTGGGTTGGTGCCAGCCTGAATAGAAAACAAAAGGTAGGGATGCCTAGGTGTGAGCTTCATCTGCCAATGACAAGGTAGGCATCCTTTGAAGCCCAGGGAGTGGATAGGAATGGCCTCCGGGTCAGCCTGTCAAAGGATAAGTCCCCAACCCCACACCCAGAGCCCTTTGTCCCCTGTCTGGGAGCAATATGCAGCTCACCACAGGGAAGCCATCAGGGTTCAGGTGACAGCTAGAGACTGGACTTTTAATTTTAGGCATAAAGATGACAAGTTTCTAAAAGTGTCATTTTCAAAATAGTAATATAAAATCTGACTTGACCATTTAGGTGGATTTTAAATTTCTTTTAAAATGAGTCCTATTGCCAAACTGAATTTAGTACTTATTAAAGGTAATAGTGCAAGCTAATATTAAACTATCAGAGAGCCAGCCAGTGCAAAATGAGTTTTTGATGGTTTTTACTGCCAGAACATGTAAAATATTAAGTATACATAACCTACTTTTTAAATACCATGCATCCTGCCCTATAACTTTAGGGGCGCCTTATAAGTATTAAAAATTAAGTTTTACTGCTAGCAAAAGGTTTTTTGTCATCTTGAAATGGCATTTTTAAACTTGCACATCCAGGTTGAAAGGACAGGTCTGGAGACATGTTTTACAGTGCTACTTTAGTGGGTGGCACTATGAATGCTGCAGCCCAATAGTAGCATTTAATTTACCTGCCCTGGATACAGTCAATACAATTTATTATGGAATTTTAAGTAAATTAAAGGTGCCAATTCGGTGTATATCAACTTTAAAATGTTTGAAAGGGATGGCACGATCATTTTACCACTGGTTAGCTGGGGTAAGGGGCACAGAGTCCTATGGCCAACAAAAAATTGGTTCAGCAACATAAGGCCTCAAGTTAGCAGCAGATCATAAACAGTAATTCTGCAACAATTTAGTGATTTGTGCTAAAATTACATATTTAAATGTACAGACTACAGTCCATAGGAAAACCCACAAATATGTGTTATTGCTAGCTCTCCTGAATGGGCCCCAAAAAACATATTGTTCCTTGGCACCATGTGGTCTATTAGAAGATCTGTCCTGAAGCTATAACATTAAAATTTTGGATATTGCTAAGATATTCTCTTTTAATGTATCTTTTAACCAGTTCACAAGTTTTTACATATCTATTTCCTGTTTTAATGTGCAAGTCATGTCTTTACGGTCTTTACCATTTTACCTCTATATAAACAACGAATTAACTGTTTTACAATGGGCCTTGCTATCTATTACCCTTTTGTTATGGGCCCCCTCCGTATTTTTGTACTTCACTGCTTTGTACCACTTGCATTTTTAGCACTCATTTTAACTAATTTTCGTTGTATTTCAGCATGTATCTAACAATTCTGTTTTAATGAAATGTTTGTATTCTTACTTTTATGGTCATAAGACCAAAATAAAGTTTATGACTGATATAGTTTGTGTTGATGCACACTGAGACGAAAGAGGTACAGGTAATGGTATTTGAGGCCCTCTACAAGTGACCAGTGATCAAACCAGTATCCTTCCCCAGGAACGAATGTTAACACAGATATCAGAGTTTGTGGTTGGGTCAGAGGGACAGTTACTGGAATTGCAGGTCAATGGGGAATAACATACATGAATCAGGGTTTCTGAACTGTTGCCCACCTTTTCCCATTTACACCGATGCTTCACCCGAACATTTTGCCTACTTTGAGCAGATGAACTGCCTGTATTAAAAAAATGTGGAGTTCCAGAGTGTTGAGAGCTTGCACTCCCCATGGGACCAGGAACTACTTTCACCGGCACCCTCAGTATTACTGGCCCACTTGAAATGAACCCCTTTGTACCCAATCTGTTTGCCCCCAATGCAAATATTGCACGTTTTGCAGTAATACTTAACTCCTTATATTTTCCCCAGTGCAAATTTTAATGTCTGGAAAAATCTGTGAGGGGGAAAAAAGAGGCCAGAAATATGAAAATCTGCATACGTCAGGTGCACAAACTCTAATTCTCACGTTCCTTCATTCCCATTTCAAACTGGGAATGGGGTGTCTGGCAGAGTACTATCGCAAGATACTCACTGCTTAATTTGAGCCCGTGGTTTCCAGTGGGGGCCACTGGCACTCATTTCTGGAGACCGGCATATATTTTTCCTTACCAGACATTTGCCGAGAATATGACAGAGGAAAAACATATAAAGAGGAAAGAAGAAGAAAGAGAAAGATGGAAAATGGTACAAAGGGAGAAAGCAGGAACCTGCGCGAGCGAGATAAAGGTGCAGGAAGTGTCTGGCAGTGGATTAAAGCGGCTGAAGTGGATTGAAGACTACGCAGCCTCGGTATTTGGCTCACTGACATTTAAAAGCTCTGGCTGCGGGCTTCTGAGCACAGCTTTGGGCACCAGCATTCATTCTTTTACAACAAAAAAACACTGAAGCTTCGGCATTGCATTTATCCTGGGTCTCAAGTACCAGCCGGTATTTCCAGCCACCATTTGAGAGCTTCCCAACGACCTACTAATAGTATTTATGGGATTGTCAGTTCTATAGCCATGTTTCCTGCTCCTCGAAATCTAATTACTTTATGTTAAAGAATTCTTTCCCCCCAGATGATCATCAGTGATAAGGTTTCTAGGGTTATGTTTTGTGACCGTATAAAATGACTTCTAATATGAATTTTTCCTGTGTTCCAGCATGCTGCAGAGATCCCCTATGGATGCAAATGCTCCGCATCTAGAATGCTTGGGAACCATCGCCTGGTGTTGACCTGTTACAGTTACGTCAGCATTGTCACCTCCTGTTTCATCAGCCTCTCTGTAATGCTAACTCAGTGCTGTAGAGAATTGGCTGCAACTTTCATGCCTCTCAGTCGCCATTTCTACTGCACCAGATGGCACTCAGGAGGTAAACTCCAAAAGGAGTACATTTACTCTTGCCAGCCCTGTCCCAATCTAGGAAGCCTTAAAGAGGAGGTATCTCTCTTCTCCTTAACGAACAATGGATGGAGAAGCCTGTTTTGCTGTGCCGCTTTGTTCCTGCTGCCGCTGCAGCTTAATCCGGTGGCCAGGGGGCCAGGAGGACCACAGGTACCAGCCTGCTAAGTGGCTGGTCACCCACCGCCGTCACTTTCCATGCCAGGAGCTGCTTCAAAACCGACGCAGGGCTCCCGCTGTGCGGGAAACCTGTTTTGCTGTGCTGCTTTGTTCTTGCTGCCGCTGCAGCTTAATCCGGTGGCCAGGAGGACCACAGGTACCAGTCTGCTCAGTGGCTGGTCACCCAATGCCGTCACTTTCCTGCGCCAGGAGGCGCTTCAAAACCGACAGAGGGCTCCCGCTGCGTGGGTCGTGCACGGGCGCGCCCGGGCCAAGGGCGGGCCCGTCTGCGCCCGTCAGAGACCAGAGGAGGCCGGGCCGGGGGCGACTCCCCTAACCTCTGCACCTCCGGAATTTATCATTGAAAGGACCTTTTCTGCGAGTTGATGGGTTAAGTCTCCTACTACAGGCCAGTGAAAAAAAACAATGGGCACGAGAAAGCAAATAATGCCCGGGCCAGGGGGAGGGGCGGCTGTAACAACTCTTGACTCATTCCTGGCCAGGGCAGCAAATGTCCTGTCAAATGAAATTGCCCTGACGGAAAGAAGACTTTCTTTGGAACTAACAAATTTAACACAGAGTTCACCACCCCCAAATGGTCCTGCTCCAATCGATGGGCACAGCGACATTGTGCCTACTTCAACAGTTGTTAGCACTTCATTAGTAGAAACAGAGGGCATCCAAGGGGAAGGTGTTTCTATGCTGGAACCTGCAGTTAAAAAGAAAAGAGGCGGTGGTAAAAAACCTACACAGGCTTTAAAAAATCAAGGGGAATTAGATGTTGTCGATATAGATACTCTGGCCTCGAGCCCGATGTCGACCTAACTTTTTCTAAAAATGGAAGGCATTTTTAAGACACACCTAGCACCTGTTATTGCTCAGTTAGAAAGGATGGAAGCATTACTTTGTAAGTGGAAAGAGTCCCATCACAGCCTTGCACCAAGTGGCACGGTGACAGAATCGGTGGGTTTTAGGGGAGGGTTGGGATCTACACAGCGGGGTTATCGTGATCCCACAGTCCCCACAATCAGTAAGGGTCTGCAAGTAAGTAGTGGCACGCACTTAGCACATAGAGAGAGCCCTCAGTCAGTCCCACGGTGTAAAAAGTAACCTTAGGCTATATGGGCCCACAAGGAAGTGTAAGAGCCGTAAAAGATAACAGGGAGGAACGTGAAGCCCCAGGGGCAGCCCCGTATAGAGCTTTAGCGACTGATCCTACTGACCGTCTAGTAACCCAGGGGGCTGAATCACAGGATCCTAGATCCACTAATACCCCTGGTCAAGCAGAAGAGGGAACTGACATCTTAAATCCACCTTCTGAGTAAGTTCCTCTAGTGGCCGTTTTAGTGTGCGTGACTCCAATTAAGCGGGGTGCTAAGGAGGCAACAATAGATTTGATACACAAGGTGACCCATTGGCTGGACAGATCATTGGTAAATGGTCGTCCCATAGCACCCCATGTCATTATGGCTAGAAGAGTGGGTTGGGTGGGGGAAGCCACAAACAAAGATAGGAGAGGTGATTGCATTGTGGTTAATCTGACACACCTGTCATATGTTAGAGCTTTGACCTGTAGCCAGCACAAACGACATTCCCATACAGGAATTCAGTCCCGTCCGCTTTCTTTTTTTTATCCTGAAGGGGTTCAATATTGGAGCACACAGTGGAAAGCCCACAGCATGTTGCAGGGAAAATCAATGCTAGGCCCAAATATGTCCTGGCCTATTACCCTTGCAAATAGATATTCCCCATTGAGGGACTTAGATAGTGTTGACTGACCATTAGCCCCAAATGATGGTATGACAGGTATCAGTCACCCTTTACCAGTTAGAATGGTTAATGAGATAAAGCCAAACTTAATTCCTGTAGTGAATGGTTCATCCTTCAGCAAATTCTTGTCTTGGAATATTGCTGGGCTGAGGGCGAAAAAAGATGATGAGCACTGGTAAGCCATAATAAAATCTGGCCATATTGTTGCATTGCAAGAAACATGGGACACGTCTGACCCTTTTGTTTTGGATGGTTTTGCTTCTTTTTCAAAGGCAGCTTCCCCCTCTGCTACAGGATGAGCAAAAGGAGGCCTGCTTATTTTAATCTTGCTGAAACTGTCATGCACTATTAAGAGTATGCGAAAATTAGCAACAGTGTCTCAACTGGTATTAATGAAAAAAAGGCAAATATACATGTATGTACAAAACGTTACACGAAGGACGAAGGGAGACTCATATTGTTTGGTTTGAAAGTACTCATGGCATCATGTATTTGGTATGGCAATTTATACAATACAGTTATATCAGCACTGTGGGCATAAATTGCAAAGGCAACCCAAAAACAATAGGTGCACGTTGTGCTCGTGACATGAAAAGTGACGGCGCAAGTGACACGTGGAGAAGAACAGCGTAAGGCGCAAGGTGACAATGTGAAGCAAGATATATACAGAGTTATGGTTCAGCTTCAAAAGTTTGAGGCATTAATTCGTTTTGTTCAAGATGTTTCAGTGAACCATAGAGATATGTGCGCCGCGAATTGCGCTGAAAGTTTTGGTCGACGGCGTTTCGATCCTATTGAGTCAGGATCATCATTAATACCAGTTGAGACACTGTTGCTAATTTTCGCTTATGTACCCAGATCTCAACGTGGTTTATGGGTTTTTGCTCCTGTCGCTATCTACTACTATTAAGAGTATGGCCAGCTCTTCCCCACACCTGTTAGCAGTTGACTTAACTTTCCTCAGGAGCCTAATCTTGGTAGTCATTAATTTTTATAACTCCTTTAGCAGGAACCATGATTGTGAGAACTTCTCTTGAGAGTTTTATAGAGCACGCTGCACAGGATAGTCGTACACCCCGTGAATTTATTATAATGGGGGGCTTTAATGTACATCGTTGCTCTTCAAACTGTATTTTGGATAGGGGAACATCGGATAGTTTGGCTCCTGTGGCTCATTTTGAACACTCAAAACAGAGTGTGTCATTCCTGCCGACAGATGGGTCAGCCATTTTGAGCAGACTTATACTGAGGTGGCCATAGAACATACGGATACTCCTTGGGAACCCAATATGGAATCGCTTTCACTATGATTAAGGTGGAAGAAGTAGAGAAAGCTATAGCGCTGCCTCAGCGTGAAAAGCCCCAGGGCCCGATGGGATACCGGTGGATCTTTATAAATCAGACCCAGGCACTTGGGCAAAGATTTTAACAAGGGTTTTTAATGCTGCCACAGTGGCTGGTCCGCTCCACTCATGGTCTACGGTGGTGATTTTACCTATCTATAAAAAGGGCGCTAGAGACGACCCAGCATGCTACCGCCCGATTTCGTTATTAGATTCAGCTGCAAAAATAATGGGTAAGGTAATTTTAGATCGTTTAAGCAATTGGTTAGTAGAAAAGAACATGCTATCGGATTTGCAATTTAGTTTTAGGAAAGGCATGGGAACGGTGGATCAATGCATGAATCTACTTATGTTGACTAGTAAATATACTCTTGCCAAAAAAGGTCGTATGTTCATGGCATTTATGGACCTAACGTCCGCCTTCGATAGAGTGAACAGATCAAAACTATGGCCTCTACTGCTTGAGATAGGCGTGGATGCAGATTTGGTGTCTTTTTTGCACTGGTCTCATTTAAATTTAACCGCCTCAGCTAGATATAATGAAAATGGCTCCCTAACCAAATCATGGAAGGTCAAGAGGGGAGTGAGGCAGGGTTGTACCTTGGCTCCGGTCTTATTTACACTTTATATTAATAACCTAGGGGCCAGATTATCCGATGCAAGTAAGGACACTCCGCGAGTAAGTTTAAAGCCTATCCCTGCCCTTTTATATGCTGACGATGCAGTGCTATCGCCAGGACACCAACTGGGCTAAAACGACTTGTAAATACTTTTATTGATTTTACGATCTCACTGGACCTCTCCACTATTTTTACTAAATCGCATATAATGTCATCGGAAAATACTAGGCGTGAGAAGCGAGCACTTTTATGCAAAGGTGGGGAGCTGTCCAATGTTGCAACATATCCATATTTAGGTGTACTATTTGATGAAAATAGATCCTGGGTGGCTCAGCAAGCATTGAAAAAAAACACTCTAGTGAGAGCCGCAGGGGCAACACTGTACTTTGCCAGAAGATTAGGGAGTAAACCCTTATTGCCATTACTGAAAGTCTACAATGAGAAATGCATCCCCATGACATCATATGGCAGTGAGGTTTGGGGCTATAAGGAGGTAAATGATCTGCAAGGGGGGCGAAAATACATTTTTAAGGAAACTTTTAGCTGCTCCTCCGAGTATCCCTGCATTTATGGTGCACGACGACTTAAGGCAGGGTTACATCGCAGATAGTATTGCAGTGGTCCCGTTAATATGGTGGTTAAAAATCTGGTCTAGACCCAAGCCCTGCATAAATCAAATTATTTTAGAGGACTGCATGAAGTTAGACAGGTTCGCCGATATTCCCTGGCTAAGTTATGTCTTCCAACAGCTCACGGCACTAGGGAGCCCGGAGCTTTTTAACCAACCAAGACAGCTGCAACTCAAGGAGGTGAAAGCCATTAAAAGTCAATTTTTAACCAGGAGAAGACTGGAAAGGGAAACAATTGAACTCAGCAAACCTACAGTTAGACATTACATGATAATAAGTCCTGGGATTTTAGATAAACCTTTTTGGTCTTTTATCAATAATTTGCACCATCGTTACCTTTTATCTAGATTTAGGTTTAACTGTGTTCATTGGCTCCTTACAGTACCAAAGGGTTTTGCTAAGGTAGGATCCTTAAGACCTTGTTCTTGTGATGATTGTTGAGTCCAAGATTTGATGCACTTTATATTTTTCTGTGGTTTTTATAATGATTTACGGTCCAAGCATATCTTACCTCTTTTAAAAAACTGCCAATTTGCACAAGTAAGACCTTCCCTGATATACTTGCAAATGCTTTCATCCCTTCTGATATGTTATGCGGTTGCAAGCTTTTTAGCTGGGGCTGTACGTAGAAGGAAAAATATGGACTGTCAGTAGAAACGACCGGCTCTCTGTGGAGCAGAACGATGAATTCTTCTCTAACCTAACTGATGACCTTTTTAATTAGGATATTGATATTGTCATGTTTTTATTTTTGATTAGATTGGTTGTATAGGTTTTATTACGTTATGTCATATGTACTTAAGGGCTAACTAATGGCTTTTTATATTTCCTGTTTTTTATTATGTATTTGTATTGGCCATTCCTTGTGTACACCTACTTTTATGGTCATATTGTGGCCGAATAAAGTTTTATTGACTTGACTTGACTTGACTTGGATGGAGAACAGGTTAATGCTAAGGACCTGGATTCTTTCCTCTGCACTAACATCAGTGAACCACATAGTTCATGGTAGTCTCCAGGGGGCTTATTTACAAGCCCCTTGCGCCACCCGTACGTCACTTTTTCCCCGTATTAAAAGTGACGCACCGGCGGCGCAAGGGGCGTAAATAAGCCCCACAGAGTCCATCTGATCCCCAGAAAGTGGCTAATTACGTTTTGTCTCTTAAAGGAAATGAAACCCTCTAAAAGTAATCACAACTTACAAAGAATTGGGCACTATCCTGTTTCTTCTTAAAGTGTTGGAAACTTCGCTTTAGCCCAGAGCCTCAAACTTTTTGGGGCCCCTGGTGAGTGTGCACATCAACAGCACGTTGCACGGGCCTGTGCTGATGCACAGACATGCGGTGGTACATCAAAGCCTGTGACAGGATAGACAGAAATTGTTACTGTGAATTTTCTCACTCGCTCTGATTGCATGTTACGAGAACTTCCTTTTCCCTTGGTGTCTCACAACCAGCTGTCTACACATTTAATTATCTTTTGTGAGTTTCTCAGTTAATTATCTGCTGTGTTATCGAGTGACTTTTAATTAATATGCGTTGGCTGTGATGAATAATGTAAATGAAGAGTGCAAAACGCAGCTCCCCTATTGATAAGGTTCATTTAATTCTGCAGAATGTGATTCCCCTTTGGCCCGCAATTTTAGGCTGCTAACAGTTGCATCTAAGATCAATAACATTGACCGGATACTTGAGTTGGGTTTGGGGCCTTTTGTCATTTACTCAGTATATTATTGGGGAAATGACCACACCCTTCTAGGAAGAGTGTTAGGCAGAGACACATTAAGAAGGGCTCAGGCATGCAATTTGAATGCAGGTCTGAGGAGGGTTGCCTGTCAGAATATCATGGGCAAAATATTAATTGGCAAAAATATTGAAGCTGAAATAGAGTTAAGTTAAAGAGTACTAAAATATTGTGAAGGAAATTATTCATAGATAAGTATAGATTTAATATTCTAAGCTCTGAATCATATCATCGAGGAACATATATGGAGAGTCAAGTATAGTGAACATATACTTACCTATATACACTTACCTTCATAATATGTTGGTACTCAATATGGTACTCAATATTTAGCTATGATATTTCATAATATCAAAATATTGCTAAGGAAAATATACAGAGTCAAGAGTAGGTAAATATAGACGTACTATTCTAAACTCCACATTCACATACCTTAAAAATGTATATATAATCTGGGGTACAACTATGTGGAGTTAAGTATAGTAAAAATGTACGCACCTAGATATAATTACCTCCACAGTATTTTGGTTCTCAATATTTAGATTATAATATTTTTGCATATTGCTATTTTTCCCCATTATATTCAGGGATTATACCCTCAGGGGGTAGTGTGTAGAGACATTTGGAATGATTGGCTTCTGCCAAGAAGAACGTGAATAACAGAACTACAAGACAAAAATTGGTGCAATCGACACCAGGGATAGGTAGATTTGACATTGTAGTGATACACTTCTAAAAACCACTTTAAGAATATAAAGGATGCTTTCTTTAAGCACAGACATGGTACCCAAGGCAAATACATCAAGCATGGGGGTAAGAACCTAGCCAAGATAAGGAAACTGATCACACATCTCTGAATACATCTTGTACTGGATGATGTCAAACCCTATATGGGGTCAGAAATAAATAGTTGCAGTGGGCCATGTCCGGAATTGAGTTTAGGATACATCATTGGCTGTGAAAAAAGACACCACATGTGAGTGAGATCTAATGAATCCAGATGATGAAGATATGTTTTGATGCAGCACTTTATCAATCTTAGCTTTTCCGAATGGACCCCTTCAGAATGAGTGGTGAGATAATTTAAGAGGTTATGCAAACTGCTGGAGAGGGGTATGGAAAATGAATTTAAAGCAGACTGTCCTCAACTGGACGATGAAGACAAAGTGGCAGCAACAAAGATTCCAACATTAATGTCTAACTATTATAAAAGCCCAAAAGAAGGGCACATACCATGTAGCTCACCTGTCAGGATCGTCTGTTAGACATCTGTGACCTCTCACTAAAAATACTCTATCTAGCGTATTAGGTAAAGGACATTGGTAACATGATGGACCCTGATGTTTTGATAGGTTGGCACCAGCAAGTTTCTTAGTGAATGTAAATTCACACTTTTGAGAGACCACTGGGTTTCCGCTGAACACTAACACAGAGCTTGAGGAACTGTATGTAGTGGAGGTTGGAGCAGTGACTCAAGGGGAACTCTATGACAATTCCATTTATGAAGAGGTGACAAAGTTTGTCAGCATGTGCACTGTTTCAGGCAAGACACATTCGACCCTCAAAATTGTTTTTTACTACAAGGTTTCCTCTAAGACAGGTTGAGGCTACATAGTCGACTGACAGTTACTAGCCAAAAGGTTTCACCAGAGAAGAGCATTACAGCAGTAGCAAGAGAGATGGAAGCTCACCCCATTCTTTCCTTCGCTTCCAGTCATAAAGCAGGTGGGGACTGGCTGTGGCGAGGCCTTCCATTGAGGGCTTCCATACAAGCGCCACAATTAGTAGTGAGATGTCAGTTTGTTTGTAAGCACCTAGACAGGGGTAGTGCAAGATGCCAGGGTACTACAAACAGTGCAGGGATTTCATTCTGAGATCACCTGATTGAGGCAATCACTCCTTTTCTGATATACTTTTCACTTGAAGGGTCAACAAAGGTGGCTAAAGAGATGTAGAAACTGATAAGAAATGGAACAATAGTTCTGGTGGGGACAGTCATACAGCTTAAAGAATGGAGCCAGCATCTGATATATCCGCCTTTCAAAGTGGAATCGATAAGCGTGGTAAAAGACATGTTGAGGAGAAATGATTGCCTAGCTTGACCAAAGTGGAGAACAGCAAATTGACTGCTCCTATTTTGAGACCCATCTATTGCTTCTTTGTTTCCCGTGGAATAGATCAACGTGGGAATTTTCCAGTCCATTGGTGCTTCACAAAACCACTGAAGCTGGTCACAGCTTTCCTAGTTCTCAGGTAGAGTGAATGATAACATGTCTTAACAATGAGATGCTCATGGCACAAACAAACATCTGGTGTGGCATATCAACATGGTGGTGAAGTTGGTGAGGTGACTAGGATTAGTTATCAGTTTGCATGAATACATGATCTCCACAATACAAGTCATAGATGCCTTGGGCTCAAATTGGACTTAGTTGCAGTGGGGTTGAACCTACCTTCCAAGAAGGTGCACACAATCAAGTTTTGCAAGTTAAGATGGTATTATTGAGGGAGTTAGCCCAGCTGGAGGTTCTCTTATTTTTTGTGATTCAAGACATTTTTCCTGGCCTTTTACATTAGGACGTCCTTCTAATGATTAAATTTGTCACTTAAAGGGAAATTTAACATCCTCAGACATGTTTCATGATTGTCAGAAGCCGAGATGAAGCTAATAGGCAAACAAACAGATTTTTGTAGTTGAAGACTTGACCCAGAAGTGACGGGCATGAAAGTGTCAGTGCAGGTGTTGAGGTATTCCTTTCCAGGCAGGTGATAACTGATTTATTTATTTTTATTTGAAAAAGCTCATTGCTACCAAAAATTGGTGCTTGGTGCTGAGTGGAACAGAAAAGGTTAAACATAATAGACAACTAACACAGGAAGTGCATGGTTAACAGAAAATAATGGTTTTGATAGACTCACAGAGAAAAGGTGGTTTTATCTTCCTTATGTGTTCAAGTAGCCAGTTATAAAGTTTTGGGGTTAATTATCTCAATGAACACCCTCCAAAGCATTCATTTGTATTTGTGGAAAAAATATTGGGACAAGAAGCATAAAATAAATTGCATACAATGACATGCTAGTTTAGTAGCATACAGAGATCAGATTTTTCAGTGTCATAGAAGACCTTTATACTGAATATGTTATGTGATTGGCAACCAGTGAATGTGTCAGCGAACATTTCGGACATGATCACACTTACACAGGGTTTGAGTGACTGTCACTGTAAAGTTCTGTGTCTTATTGTTAGAGCTGTCATCCTCAGTGTGGTCTTCCCCAAACCTTTTGCCTGCTTACCTCTTCTTTTGGCTGTATCTTAGTGTTTGCCTTAGGACGCTGAGCACTTTACCACTGTTTAGCAGTGTTAAAGTGCATGTACTTCTCCCCTCACCATGGCAACATTTGTGTATACACAATTGACATATTAAGTTTACTTGTAAGTCCCTTGTAAAGTGGAATACCATATACCCAGGGCCTTTAATCTAAATGCTAGTGGGCCTGCATCACTGGATATGCCACCCACACAAGTAGCCTTTCAAACCTGTCTCAAGCCTGCCATTGCAAGTCATGTGTGTGCTGTTTACTGCCAATTCAGCGTAACATTTAAAACCCCTTACCAAGCCTAAAACTCCCCTTTTATTACACATACGTCACCACTAAGGTAGGCCCTAGGTAGCCCCCAGGGCAGGGTGCAGTGTAACTGAAAGGCAAGACAAGTACCTTTAAGTTTTACATGTTCTGGTAGTGACAAAATAGCTAAATTCGTTTTTCACTACTGTGAGGCCTACTCCTCTCATAGGCTAGCATTGTGAATTCCTTAAAATACTTTTGAGCTATAATTCTTGATCAGAAAGGTGTAACTACATCATGTTTTATATCTTTGCAATGCCAATGATAAATGCTCTTTAATGGTAAAGTTGGATTTAACATTACTATTTTAGAAATGCCACTTTTAGAAAGTGGGCATTTCTCTGCTCTTACTGATCTGTGTGTCTTGCAGCCTGACTCCAACACATGTCTAGGGTGGGTGACAGCTACACTTTCTGCATTCTCTCCAGACAGCGACAAACATAGGAATGGTGGGAACTCATCTGCATTCTGATAGCTCTTTCTGGGCAGGAAGAGAGAGGGGGAACTGACACTTTCTGGGCAGCAGGAGAGAGGGAGAACTGACTCACCTGAATAGGCAGTGTCCTGTTTCCCACACTAAGGGCTGATTACCCCCTACTGATATTCTGGAGCCACGGCTGGGAGGAAAGGGGGACCTGTGCACTTCAAGCATAGGCTCTGAAGTCACCCCCCTACTTCAAAGGCACAACTGCATATTAGTACTGGAGCTCTGACCCTACCAAGTCAGTGCACTACTGCACCTGTGAAGAACTCTGCCAGGAGTAAAGACTGCTGTACTACAAGGATTGCCACTCTGCTTTACTGCTCCTCTGGAAGAAGTGATTTTCTGCTTTGCTATGCTGCCCTGCTGCATGCTGAGGGCAAGGACTCGACCTATCCCACTTGAACCCAGAGTGACTCCAAGGGCTTGCTGGCTTGCCTCCCGTTCTGAAGTCTCAGGGGCATCAAAGACTCCCTTCAACTCTGCAACAGCACTTGTACTCTGCCATCTGTGAGTCCTGCTCTGCCAAGTGGGGCCAATCCAGTCCTGGGGCCTTTTAAGGTTATTTCTGCTGTCTAGAACCATCAAAAGTGACGCAGTGACGACTTTGCGCTGATCGGAACTGACGCATTTCTATTCGAATGCCGACGCAGGCGAGACATCCCCTTGTCAGACTGTGCAGCTCAACAAGGACAGACAGCGTAGCTCAATGATGATGCAGTGCCTGCCTCGTAAAGGGGTTTATCAACAAAGCTTTCATCGCCTGCGTGGAATGGGACCGACGCCTCGAGTCTTCGAAGTCGAAGCTTGCTCCATCAAAGGTACCTTTTCAGCGGAACCTGCAGGAGTCCTTTAGCCAGCCTGAACTTTGGATCTACCCCAGTCCAGCGTGACCTCAAATAACCATTAAGTCCTATTTGACTCTAAGCACTAGATTTTGATGTAATCCCTAAAAATTCATAACCCTGGTTCTACTTATTGGATTTTAGTTGTTTTGGTCTTGTTTCACTCATAACAATATAATCTATTTTCCTAAAACTGTGTGGAATATTTTTGTGTCATTGCCATTGTATTACTGTGTGTGTGTGTTGCACAAATACTTTACACATTGGCACTTTAGATATGCCTGACAGCTCTGTGCCAAGCTACCAGATAGTGAGCACAGGTTATTCTTTAGTGTGTATCCAGCTTCCCCTGACTAGAGAGGTGGTTCCCACTTGGACAGGGTGCGTACTCCTGCCAACCAGAAACCCCAATTCTAACACCTATGAAACACTGTCTTTAATTAGGCTGGAAGGTCAAGCTATGAGCTAATGCATAAGTCACACATGATGCCACTCCCAGCGCATGCTTATCATTGGGTAGTTAAGCATAATCTTCCTTAGCAGATGTAGCATGGCAAAGCAGCTTGGGCTTACTGCATTCACTTGTGCTGTAAGGGAAAGCTTCTAATCAATTATCACCACCAGGAATGTGACCATTTCCATGGTGGTAGGTGGAGGTCCCTTATTCTTGGCCCAGAGGGAGGCATCCTAATGGGTGACATTGTTGAGCTATGTTGTCCTGCACAGGTCAAAAGACAGATCTGATTACACAACAAAACTCCCAACCACCCTCTGACAGTCAGATCTTACCTCTGGTTAGACCTCAAAGAAAATGTGCAGACAGACATGCAGATATCAGGACTTTAGTGAGTAGGGGTGTTAGAAATGGGGGGGACCTTTGTCTAAGTAGGGACCCTTCTTCCTAGTCAAGGTAAGGGAGCGGGATACACTTCTAAAATAACCCCTGCTCACCCCCCTTGGTAGCTTGGCACGAGCAGACAGGCTTATCTCAGAGGCAGTGTGTAAAGCATTTGTGCATGCAAACAGTAACACAGTGAAAACACTACAAATGTACACCACACCAGTTTATAAAAATAAGCAAAACTTCATCTAAACCAACAAGACAAAAAACGACAAAAATCCAACATATAAAATGGTAAAAAATAGTTACTTTGCAAGATGACCTTCAATTTGCAAGGATAGCTGAAAAACACAGTTCTTTTGAGTCAGTAGCTCCGTCCGAGGCTACCGCAATGCTGAAAACAAAAATGTCTAACAGTTCCAGCCGACCGCGTCGGTACGGGTCAGCTAAAGCGTCAACAGACTCGTAGACAGTACCTTTCTTGTTGCGGTCGACACGTTAGTGCGGGCCGGTCGGGGCAACAGTCGCAGTTGAAGTGGAAACAGTGCAGCATGCAGTGTCCTCACGGCGCGGTGCAGGCAGCGGTTTGGTGACGGACGTCCAGTGGCGTCGGTGAGGCCAAGGCTTACGATGCAGAGTGAGGCGGTGCTCGATGCGGGGCTGCCAGGTCAAGATGCAGGCGACAGACCTGGTCAATGTTCGGGTCGGGCAGCAACGGTGTCGGTGATGTCCGGGTAGAGTGAAGCGAGGCGGTGTGGAGTGCGGTGTCCACAGGACACAGTGCAAGCAATTGATAGGTGACGGTCGTCCAGCGACGTCGGTGAGACCAAAGATGCGGTGCGAAGTGCCGGGTGCCTTCTGTGGTGCCTTCAGGACACAGAACCAGCAACGGACTCGGTGACAGAGTCGGCTGCTCTTTTCTTCAGCTGTTCCAGAGACGGTGCCCAGAAGGATGGTGAAGTACTTGCTGTCCATGAGACTTCTCAAACAGGGGGCAAGCTCTACCTCAAGCCCTTGGAGATACTTTTTCAAGTAGGATACACACACAGTTCCTCTTCTTGGCAGAAACAGCTACTGCAGGCCAACCCCAGACAGCACACAGCAAAGGGGCAGTACTCCTCCTCCAGCTTTTCCCAGTTCTTCTCCTTGGCAAAGGTTCCCAAGTCCAAAGTGATCTAAAGTTCAGGGGTCTGGGCCCTACTTTTTATAGTACAAAATCCTTTGTTCTCTGGAGGCAGAGAGTGTCTGTGCTTAGTCAAAACCAGTTCTGTTCTCTCTGTGGAGACAGCAATGTCCAAAGCAGACCAGGCCCATTCAGGTGTAAAGGAAATCTCCTGCCCCTACTTTAAATACAGCACAGGTCTATTCAGCCCAGCCCTGACTCATCCAGGAATGGCATTTCACACAACAACAGTACCCATGGCTGTCTAAGAGAATGCACATCCCCAGCCCCTGTCACTCCAAAGCCAGACAGTCAATACACAAACCAGCAGAGGCACACAGGATGGCTAAGCAAGAAAAGACCTACTTTCTAAAAGTGGTATTTTCAAACACAGAATGTAAAAATCATCCTTACTAAAAGATGCGTCTTCATATTCTGAATTCAGGCATACTAAACTTTATCTCCCTATCTTGTCCCAATGGGAAGTTATATTTATAAGATGTTATAAATAAACTCCCATTCTATCCTATGGGACAGATAGCCTTTCAATAGTGAAAAACGAAATACACTGTATTTCACTATCAGGACATGTTACACACCTCAGTACATGTCCTACCTTTCACATACACTCCACCCTGTCCATGGGGCTAACTTGGACCTACCTTAGGGGTGTCTTACATGTAAGAAAAGGGAAGGTTAGCGCCTGGCAAGTGGGTGCACTTGCCAGGTCGACATGGCAGTACCAAACTGCGCACAGACACTGCAGTGGAAGGTCTGAGTTACATTTACAGGCACAATCAGTGCTGCAGGCCCACTAGCAGCATTTGATTTACAGGCCCTGGGCACACACAGTGTACTGTACTGGGACGTACAAGTAAACCAAATATGCCAATCATGGAATCACCAATCCATAAACACAATTTACAGGTAGAGCATATGCACTTTAGCACTGATCAGCAGTGGTAAAGTGCCTAGAGTCATAAAATCAACAAAAACAGGGTCCAAAGCAGGCGGCCAAAAAGCAAAAAGTCTGGGGATAAACCTGCTAGACAAGCCAGCTCTAAAAATGGGTATGGCCTATACACAAAGGGCGAGTTAAAGTACGAGTGGTAGAAATACAACGGATGGGACACTTTCTGCGCAAAGTCGATTAGGCCTGGATTAAAATTGCAGTGGAAATTCTAACAGTTAAGAGTTTGCTGATACTATGCTTTTTGTTAAAAATCCACACTAATGACAAGTTTGCCGCTCTGCTTCTTAAAGCCCCTAACTTTTGTTTTCTTCACCCTTCTGTTTCTCTCAAGTGAACTCTCCTGCTCTTTTGCTCCTAGTGAATATGTGACACATTTACCTTTTCATTGGCATTTCATCACTTTTTCAGCACTTGCTGGGTTTTGTGGTTGCTTGCTCGAGACATGGAGAAGGTGTTGTGGTATTCCTACACATTCTTCGGTGCACTGATGGGAGGTAGTCTGGTAAGTATTAAGCATAATACCTGATGATATATTCTCATATTGTCTTGTGCAGTGACTTATGTTATGCCTCTATATATGCTACTCTGTCATCTTGACTCCTGCGCTGCTTCTGGACCTAAAGAGTTGTGCGGCTGTGACAGACCAGAGTGTTTTTTTCACTTTGCTCATTTCCCTGATCCGGTTACTTGGCTGTTTCTATAGGGATACTAATTGAGGATGTTGGCAGATTGGAAGAAGAGGATAGGGGTTCACTTCAGGTCATTGCATTCTGACATTCCTGACAACAGAGGACCCAGCTTTTTCTGATTACACTAATGTCGACAATACACTCCTGATTTCTGATCTTTTGGAACGTTTGATGGTTTTTCCAACTGTCTATTTCCCCAGCTGTCATCTTGATGCCTGAGATTCTTCTGATCCTAGAAGGTTGTGCATCAGTAGCATGCTAGAATGCTGTTAACTCTTTGCCCCTTCCTCAGATGTATCTAGGCTGTTTCTTTTGTGACACTCTTTGCTGACAGATACAGGTTGAAAGGAGAGGACTGTGGTTCACTTCAGGACATTGAATTCTGAAATTCCTGAAAACAGACAGCACAGCTGATTCTGACTATACTATTCTCATTGACTCACACCATATTTCCAGCTCTTTTGGAAATTTTCATAGTTTTTCCATTGCTGTTTCTTTTCTTTCCTCACCGTCTGACACAGCTGGAGAAGATAATTCCCCTTTTGGAAGAGAAAGTCAGCCCAGGGAGTGGTGGTCAAGAATTCAGGCTGAAATCCTCATTATTGGGTCCTGCATTCCACTTACTCTTCAGAGTTCCAGGGCAACATGAGCAAGATGTTCTTGCTCATGGAATGCGGGTGCACCCCACTTTAGCAGCTGTTGTGGACATATTGAATTTTCTTTCAGGATGGTCTAGGAAACAAAACCAATAATAGGAAAGTGACATTTTTTTCGATCCGCCTTTCAGGATTTAGGGCCAGATGTACAAACATTTTGCTAGTCTAAAAGCGGTCACAAATCAATTTGCACATGCAAAATTGTTCATACGTGATGTACGACAGTCACTTGCAAATCAAAATGTTGTGATGTGATTGAATACCGACTCTCAAAAACAGCACGCGTAATTTGCGAGTCCTAAATGGCGAGTTGCAAATTGTGAGTCGCTAATCAGAATGTACAAACTAGGCGCAAATTGTGAAAATGGGCAAATTGGCTCATTTGCACATGCAATTTACCATGAATCAAAAACAGGTGGTAACAGGGCCCAGCCTATAAAAACAACCCCAGAATGCATCAGAAATCTTTCCACAATGGCTGCCTTGTGTGTGATAGCAAGGAGGATGTGGATACTGGCTGCTCAGCAGAGGAGGCAGAGAAAGGAGAGGATATTCAGAGTCAGACTAACCTTGTTTGAGAAGACAGAGGAAGAGATATATGAGCAGTACAGGCTGAGTAGCAATGTGATTCTAGACCTAATAGAAACCTTGATGCCACAACTAGAAAGCAGAAACCAGTGCAGCAATGCAATCCCCACACGTTTAGGTGTTGTGCTCCCTCCACCTATTGGCCACTGGTAGTAACCAAGATGTCATTGCAGTGGCTGGAGGAGTGTTACAGAGTGCACTTTCGCGTTTCTTTCTCAATTTCTTAGATGCCATGCTCCACCACATACACCAACACATCTACCTGCCCAGGGATGATGTGGAACAGGAAAATACCAAAATGCAATTTTACAGAATAGCAAGGTTTCCACAGGTCATTGGGTGCATAGATGGGACCCATGTGCCCATATGTCCCCCATCTCGCCTCAAATACATAGTCCGGAATCCAAAAAGCACACATTCCCTCAACATTCAAGTTGTCTGCAATGCATACAACATCATCATAGACATTGTGGCCAAATATCCAGGGAACACCCATGACTCATACATCTTTAGGCACAGTGGCATATACCGGAAATTAGAAAGAGGTGACTTTGATGAAGGATACCTACTAGGTACTGAAATTTCATGTCCACAGTGAGATGTATTGGCACTTTAATTTCTCTCTGCATGTTGTCTCACCATCATATATCTCTTACCAGGTGACAGTGCATATGCCCTGCGGCCCTGGATACTCACGCCGTACCTGTCTCCCAACAACCCACATGAAAGACAGGTACAACATGGCACATAGGCACACCAGGTGCGTGATTGAGTGCACATTTGGCCTCCTAAAATTGCCTTTCCGGTGCCTTCACAAGAGTGGCGGAGCTTTGCAGTATGCACCTAAGTCTGCCTGCAGAATAGCAGCAACCTGTGCCATACTCCACAACATTGCCTGCAGGGGTGGCTTGCCTATGGAGGTGTCTGAATCTGATTTGGAGAATGATGACCCTGGCCCAATAGCCAAGCAAGGGAAGCACAGCAGCACAGGAGAGAAGGCACAGGGACCACATAGCCTGTCATTATTTTGCAAGGTTCATCCTACCCATTGACACACTACCCTCTACAAATGACAATACGAAATGTAATTTTCACAATGAAACTTTTCCTTTATTTTGAGGGCATGCCCAAAAACTTGTTAGACAACATGTCCACATTCATCCACATTACAAAAAAAAGTGTATAACTATAATGTGGTTACTGCACCACCAAAAAAAATAATTATTGGGCCCACTGTATGGCACATTTGTGGTAACAAGTCATTTCTTGCCTTTACGTCTGGCATGGGGGGGGGTCTGGCAGGTGGAATTACAGGCTGGTGGCTGCTGCTTCTACACTGCATTGGTGTGTCTGCTGCAGAGATGCTACTGCCGCTGGACACCTCACTGTCTGCTGCCTCTGTTGCTACTCCACTGGCAAACATGTTGGTTTGTATTGCCTCAACTGCAGCTGCTATCTGTTGCAGCCCTCGCACAACGCCACCACTGTAGGGGCCCATCTCTATCTGCTGACCCAGGGTGTGCTTGGTGTGTCGTGCGGTTGCCTGTGCCAGCCTCCCGATTGCCCTGGTCATTGCATCCATCCTGTGTGCCCAGCTGCGCTCCATGTACCTTTGCTGCCCTCTCTCTCCTCAGACAATTCGGTACAGAGCTGCCCAATAGCCCCTGTAAGGGCATCAAATTCCCTTAATGAGTGCCTGGTTCTTAGCCATCTGTTGGGTGATATTAACAAAGCTCTGGCTCAGCTTGGTGTTAATGAGCCTAATCTGTTTTTCCAGTAGGCACTGAACCTTCAGCATGGTCTGTTCCAGTCCACCAAACACCGCCTGATTTGCTGCTCCAGCCTGGGAGAGAGTGTGCAGCCCTGCTTGCAGCCGCCTTCCTGGCTGCTTTGTTGGACGCAGCAGCAGGACCCTGGTGACCGGAGTTCGTTGGATTGGTGCTGGCTGCTAGGATGCTGGGACATCTATCGCTGGAGCCTGTGGTGACCTGGATGCAGCAGTACCCTGGACATTTGAACAACTTGGCTGACTTGCTGTTCCCTCATCATGCCCTTCCTCCATCTGGCCCTGCTCCTGGACTTGGTCTGCATCACCCGCCCTTTGCTCTCCTCCCAGAAGTGTATCTATGTGGCAAATAGGCACACAAGGAAAATTAATATGTGAGACAATATCTCAATGGTGGTACTATGTTTTTCAGCTCATGTCAGACCTTAACTGCACTGTTTATGTCACTGACTACGTTTCCCATAATGCACCAACTGTGACTTGGTTTATGTAGATGGAGCATCTAGATGTATTTGGGTGTGGGTGTGTGGCATGCATGTGGAGAGCAGGCTTTTGGCTAAAATGCTGATAAGGCACACATTTCACACTTACCAGGGGGTGGTGGAGGTTGAGATGTGTTTGAGGGTCCCGAATCCAACCACTGCCTCTCTCTCCAGGGTACTCTCCACCATTGCCTTCTGCTATTGATGGTTCCTAGACATTGGATGGACCTCCTGTTCCTTTGACTTCATGCAGCCGTGCTGCCACCTTCTCCTTGGCCCAGAGTGCAGATCATACCACCTTTTCTTTAGATCATCCAGGGACTTGTCGGCCACACCCAGGGCATTTATGTGCAGCGGCATCTCCCTCCAGATTTTTCATTTGTCCGACTCTGGGACAGTGTGAGATGCCCTCCCAAGCAGCAGCTTGTGGTTGTTGCAGCATTCTTCTATTAGTATGTCCAGTTTCTTTTCTGAGAATTTAAGTTTGCGCAGACTCTCCCTTCCTGCCTTCTCACTGTGCTTGCTGGACATTTTGGGTTTTCTTTTGGAGCCTGCCTGCATGTTAGTCTGTGCTGCTGCACCTTACCATGTTCTATGAATTCTGATCAGGATCCTCCAGGGACACCACTACCTGTTTTGGGGTCCTTCTGCTGTCCCAGGAAGTGTTTCTGCTTTTTTTAACTGAGGTCGCTATTTGGGTGTGCAAAATGGACTTTTATGCCGCGTACGCTATTTACGAACACAACACCAGCTTTTCTGCCGCAGACGCTATTTTTGAGCGCTTATTGACTCGCAATTAGTCTCCTCTCTAAATTGCGATGCGAGTCATTTGCGACTCTCAATTTGGGGCCCAGTTTGCTACGTACATTGAAATTGCGAGTCGCACATTCAAGCTGTTGTACATCTGCCCCTTAATCCCTTTCAAAACAGTTGCAATAGGGAAGTTTCTGGCGGTATGAAGACTGTTGAAAGGGATCACTCAACAGGTCTTATAGCAAGCTTAATACTCCTCACTTTTGAATGTTAGCTGTGTGTTTTTCTGTGTGCTTACCCGCAATGTCTCTGCACTGAAATATGAAATGCTAGACAAGAGAAATAGACGTAGGTGATATTTACTTAATGAGGCAGCCTTTTCTGCCAAACCCAGGAAGATAACAAACAACAATCTACTGACATGAAAATAAATAACTAGGGTATATTTCCGAAGAATACATCTATTACTCATTTCGTAAAGCAATTTTTAGTCTTCCAGTAATCAATCAGTCACTACAAAAGCTTTTTAAAATAAATAAATGTTTTTATTAATACAAAAGATGAATCAATTTAAAAGTATGGATGCAGCATTTTATGAGACATTTCAGAGACAAACATCCCATTCATTGACCTCAACAGCAGGCTTTCTGAAGGCCAACTTAGCACTACCCTGTACAGAAAACCAACTGACAGTAATAGTCTCCTCCTGTTTAGCAGCCATCACCCTAGAGCACTCAAAGAAAACCTGCCTTTTGGTCAATTTCTCCATATCAGGAGAAACTGTAGTGCTCTGGAGGATTACAAAATCGAGGCAGCTAGCCTAGCAAGCAATCTCAGTAAAAGAGAATACCCACCACGCAACATTGCACTTTCTATGAAAAGGGCTAGGAACAATAACCGCGAAGCCCTACTAGAAACCCAACACAAAGATCCCACTGAGGCCCTCACCTGTGTCACCACGTCTACCACTGACTCCAACAGGATCAGAAACATTATCAAAAAACATCGGGGTATCCTTACAACTGGCACACTTAACTTGCCTACACCAAGGTTTGCATTCAAACGCACGAGCAACCTCAAAGACATGCTTATACATACAAGACCCAAAACTCAGAATGTAAACCCACAGAGACTTCTCTGGGATCTTCCACCTCTGATGGGACATTACCCATGTGGATCCTGTACTGTCTGTCCTTTGACTAAGATGAGTAAGGAAATAGTTTTTTCCAACACGTTCAAATGGCAGCTAAGAAAACACACCAACTGCAATACTGCCAATTGTATATCACCTGCCCTTGTAACCTCCGTTACATTGACATAGGAGCAACACCAGGTGCCACCGTGGTAACACCAGGATGTGCACACACTTTGAACAAGCAAAACACTCACCAGACACTTTACGCAGGGTCATCCTCGAGGCCCACCCAAAAATGACTAAAGGAGCACTGTTCAGGACTGAACAGAGGTGGGTGCACCGTCTAGCAACGGACAAACAGGTAATCAATGAGGACATTCCGTGGAGTGCACTGAACAGATAGCATCCCATTGGAGATGGCACCTCATTGACTATAGACAACTGGGTCCAAGTCCCTTATACTTAGGAACATACACTTTTAATACCTTGGCTGTTTGCAGCAATTTTAACTCCACTTGGGAGGTGCCATGCGCCTTTACCAGCTGCCAACCAAAGAGCCCTTGGTTAGCAACAAACCATAACATTCATGTTCCTTTATCAACACACAGGAACAGCACGTAGTCCTTCCAGCAGTGTTAACGTGGATACATTGGCACCCCCATGTTAGGTTTTTCATCATGAGCATAGCCAACTCTAACCAGTGGTGCACTAGCACCATCTGACCCCCGGCAGTAGATTGATATTAGCGCACCAGTAGCTTTGGGTTAACCACTATCCACTCTCCCATATGGCAGTCATCACGCTAGACAGTCCGTTAGCATGATATTATTACAACCATGCCCACGTGGGGATCATTGGTCTAACCTTCACTGTCGAGCCACCTGGTCCATGGGGAAATTCTACCCCAGTACAGCATTTCTACCTATCCACCTCTTGCAGGAATAGGTACTGTTACTCCTGGGGCTTGCGCGATTTATGGACTCTGGTATGGCCGCCACGTTTTGTATTTAACACGGGGGCTTGGCGCTCCAGTGCACCAACCCTTGCTGATTGATCACCCCGCCCACGATACTCTTTGGGCTCGTGTGAATTATACATTCCCCCATTATGGCCGCCATGTTTGTATTCAACACGGGGGTTGGCGCTCCAGTGCACCAACCCTTGTTGATTGGTCGCCCCGCCCACTCACTGCCGGCAACCGGGGCTACATCTGAGCCACGAGGGAGATGGCCAGTACCTTCCGGCCCCGGCAGCGTATGGGTAGGTCCACTGACGACCTCGCGGTTGGCGCCACGTAAGTACCAGCTCCCTGTGATACACGGAGCTTCCACAATTGATTCTCTAAACTCTCTTACGAGAGGTGAGTTTGCGCCTGTTATTTAACGAGGCAGCGGACGCACCTTGGACCGCCAGGGGCTTCTTTGCACTATTAGGACCAAGGGCATATTGAGGATACAGTTATCTCAGTCCCACCTTCCACAGATACCGGGTGCTTGTATTTCGGAGCACGGTACCCCGTGACCTTGGGAGTGAGCTACTTGTTCTTGATATGGGTCTGTAGGCTGGAGCCCTTGTTGGAACATGGCGTCCTCCGTTCTTGACCCATTTTTAACTTGCTTACTACCTTTTAAAGAGTGTTGGTTTGTGAATCTTTGACTAGCTATGCAGGTCCATACACCGCACCACCAGGTGTAATTGACCTTTCCTTTCGTATAATACTCTGCACCTTATTGACCCCTCTTTTAGGACACCAGAATTTCCAGGTGACTAAACCTGCAGGAAGTCGATGGTGTGAGTCACCAATCTAACTTGGGTGAGCCCGCCGGTTTCAGCTACCATGAATTTACGGGTTAATGTACCCGTTTGTTTTATTCACCGTTTGATTCTTCTTTTCCTCACTAGCATGTCACGATTGCGTGACGCATGTTTTGGTCACTATGATTATACCACCCATGTTGTACCTCCTCCATGTGCACTGTGCATGGTGAATCATGTAGGGGACGCATATGTTATAGATTGAACTGCATTTAACTATTGCTGTCGTCTAATCATCTTGATTTTATCTCACTAGGTTGGCCATCATACTTACAGGTACCACATTTGAGGTGCTTCCTGTGGTCTATCACAGTTAATTGACTAGAGAACCACAATAGTGCAGATAGACTGTTTTTTAGGTCCTGATGAATTGCCGCCAGATCTTATGACACTAAGGCAAGAAACATGTTGACCATATAGTAGAACGCGGTATCCTGACGCATCATATCAGGAGTGTGCCACTTCTATTTTTCAACCAGGTGGGAGGCCATATTCATTAAAATTGTTCTGTCTGGACTTCCATCTCCTGTTTTAATCCTTGCACGGTCCATTGACCCTCACTCCACATATCTACACCTTTAGGCCCCTCAAACCCACGGCACCAAACGGCATGGAATAAAAGATCTCCGCCAAAGAGCCCCTCATAGGGAGCCCGTCAAGTATTGCAGCGCCGACCTGACGAGGAGCAAGCCCTATGATGAAGCATGACACCCAGCTGGCTGGGTGTGTGAGGGCCCTAATTCCAAAAGGAGGAATCCCCCTTTCCTCCCACCATTAAGTGAGGACATTCCCTCACTTAGCTGACATTGCTCCCCTTGCCCTGTTAGGAACTGCATACCTATTTTGTTTGACTTCATTTGGGCATGTATGCTGGACCTCGATAAAGCCCACAGTCCCCCCTTTTTTGGTTAATTGCAGCATTTTATGGACATTAAATAAGTGCATCATATATATCTTGCTTACATGCATGCAAGACAGATGTATGAAAAAAACCTATGCCGTTGCAAAAGGAAAAAACAAGTTGACTGTCAAAGTCGAGTAATTATCACATTGTGCACAGTTTATTGCACAATACAAATGTGCACTACACATGGTTAGTCATAGAAGACATGATGTGAACGAGACAAAAAGTCAACATGTTACAGCTTTTTAGCAGAGCTTTATCACTCTGTCATCAGTATCACAAATGTTTTAAGTACCACATATGGAGAGAAGACACTGCAGTTAAATCATTAAAGTGACACCTAAAGCAATTTATGATACATACTGTCAAAACACCTATATAATAGAGCTGAAGCATATATCAATTAACCCAGACTGGTTATGTTAATGAAAACACTTTTATATCTAAGAAGAGTCCACGATCTTATTTGCATAATATATGAAACACTATTTATATGAGAAGGGTTTTTGAATCTAATATCATTCATGAATTAACATATGAAGAAGGATGTTCCCAGTGAAATTTCCAAATAAACTGCTGGCTTCACTTCATGAACTGTTTGCAGTACTTTACTTACAGCTCAAAGCAGATGCGTAGTAAAAAATACTGGTCAAATGGTAAAAAGAATACAATAGAAATACACAATGAACGTAATGAAATGGAAATAAAACGTGATCAGATAAACATCTCGATCAGCAGGTATAACAAAAAGATATACAATGTAGCACTATGCAGTCCTTGTTTCCAAAACACTTATTCAGCTATACATCAAAACACAGGTTTCTGAAAGTGATTATATTTGCTTATTTTCCCTATTTTTCCTTCCTATCCCTTTTTTTACTCTCCTTATAGCTATAAAATAATGTTCATTACATGTATTCATTTTCATTGCATCTTATGTCTTTCCTTAACAGACTCATAGTGTGTGGACCTTATATCTTTACAATTGTTTGTATACCTTTTATCTTTTTTTTTGCTGAATTAAACCATTATTAAACTTAAAAAAAGAAAGTTCAACACAATACTTTTACTAGTCAGCATTGTTTATAATTCATGAAAGTGAACACTGCAGGATAAAAATGGATCGTGGCTTCCCACCAAACACCGTTTACTCTATATCAGGGTTTATCAATCTGCATAGCAAGTGACAGTAATTTATTGCTTTGTCACAATTGCCAATGTAATTCTTACTTCTTGATTTCTATTGCTTGGGAGGACGGAGTACGTTTCTGTTTCTAGCATGAACAGGATCTGTGAGGGTTGAAATGGATTGATGGGTTGTCACTCAAACAAAACTAAACACTGTGTCACTGCAATGTTGGAGTGCATATCCCCTCTGCCTCAGTGGGTGACGGGTGCTAGCACCCTTAATGTGTGCCATCCCCACTATTGTTTCAAGACTTTTAGACTTGTATGCAAGCGGACCGTGATGATGTGCGATTATCCCACAATAAGCATGTGTTGCTTAGTTGCAGTAATTCTGCACTATTTTCTGTCCTTTGCGCAATGCAACACTCACTTTTTAATCTGTGGCATGGCCCGTATGAGGATGAGGTAGCAAACATGTTCCATTTCTCAGGCAATTGTGTCCTCATGCAGAACCTCTGAGGCTCAATGTTTTCCATCTATCTACCTGGCTATACAATAATCGCACCGCAAACATATGACACCTAGTTTGGCGTGGTTATTATACACACACACACACACATACACCCACACACACACACATATATATGCACATCTATATATATGCTACAGCATTAAACTCAGGGACTGACACTTTCACTGGGGATCAGTTCTTTAATATAACTTTTTTCGCTCTCAATATGGCATAACACGTTTCGGCAGACAAAGATGCCTTGTTCACATTGCTAAGATGTTCCATTTCATAGTTTACATACATGTCACTTAGCTGTTTACTCCTACTGCACAGAAATGGAAGATATACTTCCAACCTTTTATTATACAGTTTTGGAGCAATTTTAACATCGTATTAAAACTATCTCAATGTTTTGAATTCTTAAGAACTTTTTCAAAATGTTCTGCTTATCTATTTTGTGTTAAGTGCAAGTACTGTAAACATTAAATTAAGACATTTAACTTACATCAGTTCATATTTTTTAATTAAAGTGCAAGTGCTGTAAACAATCAGTGAGATTCTCAAACTTACTTCAGTTCTCTTACTTCTTATTTAAATTTTCTAAAACTTCATTTTCTATCTTCCTCAGAGTACTAGTGCTATAATCGTGCAAATCATATACAGTCTTGATGCTAATGCATTTTCCTTTCTCCCCCTTCTATTTCTTCTTATCTTTCACAGTCTGTTTGACATTTTAAATCACAGTACCGATCTTTCTCCATGAGTCATGCCATAAAACACAATATAAAACTTCCATTATTGTTAACTTCACACAAATTCATGGACTTTCTCCAATCACAAAACCTTAATTCTGCGAAGACTCCCATTGTCTTTTTTCCTTTTTCTTCTTTGTAGAAAGGCAGAAATAGTAAACTCTCTATTGCATAATCATAGCTATATCTTTGTCTCCATTTTCTAAATCAATAAAGTGCTCAAAAGTGCTTAATATCAGTGCCTACTAAGTGCCTTATGTTACGTGCCATATATTCTCACATCTTATCCTGAAACTGGAGTTCTTCTCTTATGGCAGAACCAAGATTGTATCTTATCCAGACTTATTTGTAAATGTGAATGTACAGTTCTTCGTCAGAATTCAAACCAGCTGGGATCTTCATATTCAAGATAACAATATATCTTGATTCAAGCTGTCTTAATTTCAATTCTCTATGACCCCCCTTCTGTTTTTCGGTACTGAATCTATGACAAAATACTGGATAACTCCTGTCATTTTTTTTAATTGCCCTCAAATGCTGCAATACTCTTACATGGACCATATGTATGGTGCTCCCCACATAAAATTTCGGGCAGGGACATTGCAGTACATACACCACATATTCACGTCTGCAAATGTAGGAATTTCGTATTTTTACTGGATTTCTCAATAGTGGCGACTTAATTTCCTTTATGTTGATGCCGTGTTTACAGGCTTTGCACCTCTACATTTCCAAAACCCAGGACTCCATCTATGTACAGTATATATGTATTCATACATACATTAATTTAAGCTTCAATCAGCTTCACTGGCTAAAGAGACTGGCCTGTCCATAGGGGGTTACATACAGAGCAAAGGCCAAGCGCAGCAGGGGCTTCCCACTCATTTCTGGTTGATTGGCCACAAGAGATTGGCTACTCACAAAGGGTTTAGTACAGCACAGTGCCTGGGCATAATAGTGGCTTGGGTGTCTGGAGGGAGTGGGCCCCTATGAAGACTTCTGTGCAAGGCAAAGGATCTGCATAGTAGAGGCTAGCAAACCTAATGAGATGTTGGTGTTGGTGTTGGTGTCTAGAGGGAAAGGACTCTCTGTGAAGATTTCTGTACAAAGAGAAGTGTGTGTGTGTGTGCATAGTAGGGGCTTAACCATCTAATTGGGCTTGGGTGTCTGGAAAGAATGGGCTCTCTCTGAAGATTTTTGTATAAGGCAATGGCTGTGCGAAATAGGACAAGGCAACCTGAGCGGGCTTTGGTGTCTGGCGGGAAGAGGCTTTCAATAAAGACTGCTGTACAAGGCGAAGGCTGTACATAGTATGGGCTTGGCCATCTAGTGAGGCTTCATTGTTGTGAGGAACAGTACATTACATAGTATTTGAAGCTTCAGGAGATGGGGACTGAGCCCCAGTGTATTATAATGGCAGTCGCAATAGCTCTGTTTCTGTTGCAGCTTGTCAATCAGAGCCCTCAATCCTGTAGGACCCATAGCGGTCTAACAGGACCAAGACGATAATATGAAAAATGTTGGCCAATAAGACTGGTCTATTTTTTTAAACCGTCCCGATTTCACTAACTCTTGAACCGTAATTTTTCAAAAACTTCTGAACTCATTTACACCAAATCACAAAAAACAGGCTTTATGGGTAAAGATTTAGTTTTCTGCTAAATTCAGGAGAATTCTGTTCAAACATTCAGGCATCTCGGTTTAAAATTCCTATGGGAAGATGCATGGAGGAAACTTATTTCAGGGACCCCCCATGCACCATTTTTTCTCTACCCCACAACAATCCAGGAAGGACCTGAGGTGGATAAACTTTTTTTAGGAAAGTTTTGTGAAGAATCGTCAAACGCAGCAGCAAAACTAAAAACTGTTCCTACTATGAAGACTCTGTCCTAACTATAGCTATATGCTGCATAATCTGTCTGTCTGTCTGTCTGTCTGTCTATCTATCTATCTATCTATCTATCTATCTATCTATCTATCTACCTATCCAGTAGCGGCTCGTGGAAGGAGTGCTGTGGGGTGGTGTGTCGGGCGGGGAGGAGCAAGGTGGGGGTAGTAAACTACGGCATACGGCCGAACAGAGGTAAGTAAACAAATAAATAGATAAAACGAATTTCGTTGCGCGTGCTGCATCGCATTTGGCAATGCAGCGCGCGCAATGAAATTTGTTTTATTTATTTATTTGTTTACTTACCTCTGTTCGGCCGTATGCCGTAGTTTACTACCCCCCACCCTGCTCCGCCACCGCCCCGCAGCACTCCCTCCACGAGCCGCTACTGTATCTATCTATCTATCTATCTATCTATCTATCTATCTATCTATCTAACTATCTATCTGTCTATCTATCCATCTATTTATCTATTTTAGTACGCTTCAGTATTCTGGTTACAGAAGATGCAAAGCAAAGAAGCATGCATTGTGAAAGCGGCTTTGTACTGCCAAATATGTATTGGCTCTTCACAAATTTAGGCTGTACAAAAAGTTAGGGGCTCATTTACTATTTCACACAATGAGGTGCAGCATGGGAACTTGATGCACTGCATTGCATGAAAGGGAGAGACCAGAAATGCTCAATATTTACAAATACATCTGTTCTCTTGCAATGTGTGCTGTGAGGCGCCAATGCAGACACTCTTGCAACATACAGCAAGGGTGCCTGGGTTACGGACAGAGTTTTCTTGTGCAGGAAGGTATGACTTCCTGCACAAAAACAATCCTTAGAGGCATTTTCCTATTTCTATTTGTGCTGCAGATTGCAGCATACATGGAAAGAGGAAGTAAAAAGGCGAAATAAACATATTTTTCCTCTTTATTCCTCTGTCAGTCATTAAGCCAGGTTCACAAGTCTTTGTAAATCTGGGTGTGCGTCAAAATCCATGGATGGATGTATAGGAATGCCCATGTTCACCCATGTAACCCTTACCCAATGTAAAGTAATGCAAGGCTGCGTTATGTGCTGCGATTTATTACTTTGTACACAACAGTGATGCAGTCCCAATGCAAAATAGTAGTAAATCTGAACCTTAGTATTTTATGCAAAACAGAACGATGCCCTCATTTTTATGTGATGAAGTGTACTTAAAGCAGTGAAATCAAAGTTTTGCTATAAACATTGGACTAATATAAAAGTATTTACAAACGATATTGTGCCTCCAAAAAGTTGTATTGCAAATCCAACATTCATGTTAATGCCTCATTTTAAGGCCTGATGCAAACCTCTACTAAATGGACCGATGCGAAGGCGGGCTAGGCATTCCCCACCTTATGGAATACTTCAAGGCGGCCCAACTGCGCTACCTTGTAGAATGGAGCAGGCCGGAGTCTGAAAAGCGGTGGCTCTTCCAGGATCGCGCCTTAGCAAACACATCCTTGTGGAAGGTCCCCTTTCTGAAACGCCCAGACCGGCCACCTAACTTGACGGGGTCCCCGATCACACACACATTGCTAAAAGTGTGGGATTCGGTTGCGGTTAAGCGAGGACTTACCTCCTTCCCGTCCCCATCACGCCCCTCTTCGACAATCCGGAGTTCTTACCAGGGACGGAAGCAAAAGCGTTCCCACAATGGAGAGCTACCGATTGTAGGTCGGCTGGGCATTTATTTGACTTGGACGGATTCCTCCCCCTGTCGACTGCAATGCAATCCTACAATATAAAGGCACCCCAGCGATACCAGTACTTTCAACTACGACATTGGCTTCTCCATCCGGAGGTGCGACCCGAAGTGGGCAGAAAACTCACTTCGTACGAACGGTGGCTCCTGACTAAATCATCAGACAAGCAAATGATCTCGGAGATCCATAAAATGCTTCGTCCCCAGACCCCGTTCGCGCCTTCGGCCGGACAGAAGAGGTGGGCGAGGGAGTTGGGGAGAGATCTGACGGAGAAGGAATGGAAAGATATTTATTACAGAGCTAACCACACAGCCCGTAATACAGCTAGTAGAGAGGCGGCAGTCAAGATCACCACGTATTGGTATTTGACGCCGGCTAGACTGCATAGGGGAAATCCTGACCGCAGCCCCACATGCTGGCGCGGCTGCGATGCTGAGGGCACCCTCACGCACCTCCTATGGGATTGTAGGGAACTAACGGACTACTGGCACACTGTATTAGACGATATCGACAGACACTTTGACACAGAGATCCCTCGATTCCCTGCCTATACACTCCTAGGGTTACCCAATCCACTAACGTTCCCCTTAAAATCGGTCAGGGGGAGGCAGATGGGCTTAGCGATGGGGGCGGCGGTTCAGCACATTCTCTCCCTATGGGGGAAACCAACCAAACCCACACATACGGGCTGGCTTCACCGTCTATGGTATACGGTGGGCATGGAACGGATACAGGCCACCCTCACTAGCTCCATAGCAACCTTCCACACTGTCTGGAAACCCCTGTTGTCCTTGCTATCGACAGAAATGAATGAACTGACTTGCCCAAGATACCTCCGCCTTCTCCGCCTCACGGACACACCGCCCGAAACCACCACACCAGGCACAACTTAATCGATAACCCTGACGGAGGGAGAAAGCTGGGGACGGGTCTGGGCCACACACGGAGGAAGGGACAGGGGGGCTAAGCGGGAAACACGGAGTGGCGAGACGGCACATAACCACGGCTCTCCGCAGTGGATTGCGGCCTCACCGGAGACAACATATAGCACATTGGTTCGGGGAGGGGGGAGGTGGGGAAGTTAGTTTTGTTTCAAGTTATATTGATCATATTTAGAAAACTGGAAGGAATGCACCTTCAGGCGTACCTCATGATTTCTGACGCGGCCGGCCCCCGGGTTGTGGCACACACGCTGTGTATAACTATGATTGTCCCGCTCTGCCGGCCTATGGATGTAGGCAGTGAGCCGTGTAAGATTATGATGCCTTCCTTAATAAATATGTTCTAACCATAAATGGACCGATACACACTATGTTAATGTATGTTAGGCCTTTAATATATTTTAACAACATCAAAACACACACAGAAGACTGCTGAACATCAAAACACACACAAAGGACTGCTGAACACTAAACCATTTTTTCAGCTAATCTATAAATTCTAAGGATGGTGGGAATAATATTTATTCTGGCAAGGTGCTGGAAAAATTACTACCAGTATTCATACTCAACTAACTACATGATGGTTCTCATCAGATAAGTAAGAAAGAGTGACTCCCATTTTAAATAAAGGGAACACCCATGGACAAGTTGTACATAGTATGGATTAATATACAATATCTGGTTCCAAGGGCACTCTGAAGTTTATCGTTTAATCGCTTTGTTATTAATGTTCAATTATTCAGCCTGGTAGGCCTTGCATCCACAAGCATAAATCAAATTCCAGGTAGAGCTATAAGTGATAAAGATGTATAGTCCCAGGCCGCACTGGGCAATATAGGCAAAGCCTATCTCCAATGATACACAATTAGTTGAATAAATGTTGAATGTATTCTTTCTTCATGCTCAATTCACACTGCTTTTGAAGATGCCATTATGAGGAAATTAAAAGAAATACTATTGTAGTAAAAACAAAGAATCACAAAAATCTTCATGTGTGATTATAGAAACACCAAATGCATTTCATACAAACAGTCCTTTATCAGGGGAATTCATCAACAACTTTACAATTATTTTGAAACCCAAAACATGACTCTAACCAATATGAGGAAGCACACTTCGAATTTAATTTAATTCTCTATGTGAACGTCCTGTACAAGTGTGCCGAGAAAGGTAAAGTAAAGTCTTTTTTTTTTTTTTTTGGTCATAGAATAGACAATTAATAGCAATTCCTACAGGATACAATTATCATAGAAAAAAGCAGTGCAAATAGTCACAATTAATCATTAGTAAATTAATACATAGATTCCCTGAAATTACAAAAATAATTAAAAGACTAAGACCAAGATTAGATTATATTGCATGATATTACAGGGATATAAACATATATAAAACCATTTCACCTTCCAGTCAATCATTATCGACTTAAAAAAGATCCAGTCTAAAATGTTTCCAGATCTTATTACATTTTTGGAGCGAGGAAAAACCCCTTGCCTTAGCCAAAGCAAGCTCCAGTTCATATATTTGATAAATAAGGATTTGCCACTCAAAGTAATTAGGAGCACTCCCTGAGAACCATGCCCTCGCAATACAGAGTCGGGCAGATGCCAGCATGATTGTCATAAATTTCTGAGAGCCCCCCACATACTCATACTTAATACGCATCATTTTTTCCATAACAGATAAGCTGTCGTTCTTGCTTCCTCCCTGGAGTGGGAGTGGCGTGGGGTGTACGGAGCAGAGCGCTGAACGCTGAGGAGGTTGCACGAGCCGTGGCCGCCTGACCACCCGCAGCCCGTAGCCGAGGATCAGAAGTGCGTGTGGCAGCGGAGTTGCTTTGCTGATCAGCCAGGGGCAGCCCGAGGTTTGGGATGGTGGCGGCCCTGGGAACGTGAGGGAGCGGGGGCGCCAGGCTGTGAGGCTGAAGACTGAAAGGACACGAGGCTGTGGCTGCGGCGAGGCTGTGGAAGAGCTTTGTGACAATAAGGATTTGGGAAGGATTTGAAGGCTGCCAAATTACCCACACCCGTACCCCCCGCAGAAGCACCAACAGCAGCAGCAGCACCAGGGTACAGTGCAGCAGCAAAAACAAGTAAGGTGTGGCAAAGTGCGAGCGCAGCCACTGCTAGCTTGTGGCTGTAGAAAGTGTGCCCTTGGTGTCCCAGTGGAGGCGGCCCACCTAGGTGTGGGCGCAGCCTGCGGAATCATCAGGAGGCCCCGCTCGCCAGGGGGCAGGGTCCGGGGGGTGGGGGGGCAACTTGTTATCAACTCGCTATCAACAGGTGCAGCGTCAGGAGCACCAGGAAACAAGCAATAAGCCATCAAAGCAGGCAAAGCAGGCAAGTAGGGACTACAGTGCCTTGAGGGGGATAGGTTAAGGACTGCTCTCTCTTCCCCTCCCAGCGTGGCTCGTGCCACAGTGAAACAGGGGCAGGGAGCTTCTGGTGCTTTAGACTTCAGCCTCAAAACTGCAACTATTAATCTAATAGAGTTTGTTCAACTATAACAACTATAACAAAACCCATCAAAACATTGAGACTCTGGCTGTATACCCTCTTCAGGCCTCCGCAGGCTATTATTGGAAACTACAAGGGAGCCAACTCAGGAGCCAAACTAACCTCTGTTATCTTTTAAACATACCTAACACCCCGGTGCGTCACTATACCCTTGCTGGTCCCAGGACAAATGATCAAAACGCTTAATTAAATCAACAAGCAACACAAATTGGCCCAGGGAAAACATATTGACGCTCCAGCCTCCAGCAGCTACTAGTGCATTATAGCTTGCACATCGATTATTAGGAAGGGCTTGATCAACAAGGGGCAAGGGGTTAGGGACAAGAAAGCAGACTAATTCTCGGAAATCTCAGACATCTAAGACATTTATGACAAAGACTAGGACTAAGACCACGACTCTCCAAGGACTCTCTAATGACTTCCAAGCTTCTACCTACAAAAAAGATATAAAAGGATAGCTACATCGAAGTATACCATGAGATCAGGTTGTGTACGAGGAGGCCCAATGCTTAAATGCAACACAAATAAGCGTAAAAGGAAACCAAAGACATCAGAGGGCTCCATGGAGGAACCACAAGCAAAGACCAAGCCAGACCTACAGCATGATTGCTCTTTAATTAAAATAATCTCTGATCTAAATAACTCATGTGACGCTCCCTCAAAAATGGAAAAAATCAAAACCCTAAAAAGCTGTCATACTCCTTTTCAGCCAAAGATTCACGCGAAATTTTGCTTTTCAAAAAATGCGGGCGACACTCTCCTCTCAAACTCCACAGTATTGCCGGGCCTTCAGTCACCCCTGCAGCCGCTACAACCTACTTGATCACAGGGGAGTGATAACAAAAGGGAAAGCCCAACCACGGGGCTGACATCTTCAGGCCAGCCTATTCAATATCAACCCCACAATGCCAAACGACACTTGGGCCCCAAAACCCCAAGATTCCGGTCAAGCTGGTTGTGGCTGACATAGAGTCATCCTGTGAACATGGGCCCAAAGAAGAGTGTAAATCCTCCGCAGAAGGGCCAGGAGGTGGACAACTAAAGGTACAAGATCTATTGATGGCGGGACCTGCACTGAATAGAAAAAACAAAAGTAGAATAGGCAACTGTACTACAACTGAGGCATTAACTATCTGCGAGCTGGATAGCCCGAAGGAAACCACGCGGACGGATAATATAATGCATGAAACCACAAAGAAGAGGAAAGATATGAAACCCACAATTGCATTATCCGTATCACCAATGAACGATCCGGTCACAGAACACAAAATGTTACCACCATCATCATCAATACAAACCAAATTGGATATGTCATTAAATTGCGACCCGGAAGACCCCGAACAATTCTCATATTTGGGAAAGGAAGAATGGGAGGGCCTCCTGGCTACCTACTCACAGGACAAGTGCAGGAATGATCCTTCTGTAAACACGACAACCGCGGAGCATCAGGAACATCAGGTAGTCCGGGAGACTAAGGATGAGCAAAACTTAACTAGAGATTTAGGAGGTCCATCAGGGGACTCGCAATGATCAGACCATGGAAGCGCCTGGACAAGCTTGTTAAAGACAGTGCAACTTTTGGTATAGGCCCTCCAATACCAATCCGATAAAATGGATACACAAATAACGCTATTGAATACTCTGGCAGTCTTTGTGGTTGCAATTGACAGAAAGTTAGGCACGTTAAACACTTTCCTACAAAATATACAGGATCACTCACAAGGTAACAACCAAATCTGTGGATGTGGCCCAATCATCGATAAATTAGCCTCCCTCCCATTAATGCTGAGTGACTTGTGCACACAACTTAAAAGGACTTCACAAAGCTGAAATAAACGGCCTCTAGATGGCAAACCTATAAATGGAACCCAAGAACCCATGGAAATACACAAGAAAGGAGGGCAGTAAAATCGCTACAACACCAGGCCAATTTTCAGACCCTCTTCCGGAAGACAATTTGGACAACCAAACGAATGCAAGGCAAAGACGCGCAAAAAGACGGAAGGGCCATAACCATAAACAAGTTCTAATCAAGATGGATTCCTGCGCCTCTTTGGGACAACATCAGCACAAAATGAGATAAATCATGAAAGCTATACAAAACTAGTAGGGATATCCAAACAGAACACAGAAGTTGAAACAGGACCGAGTCAAATCTCCTTCAGCGGAATGCAAGGAATAAATACGATTCAAGCATCAGGGAAAGGTGAGAACGAAGAGACAAAACTCTCACATCAAAAAGGAAACAACTTTAACCCCCTAAGAAATAAAAAGGAAGAGGCAGTAGGGACAACAACGAGAGCCGAATCACTTGAATTTAATCAGACGTCTTTGCAAAATAGCAATCCCTGAACATCACTCACCACTCATCGCGCAGCCAAGGGCGACCAAGCATTCACGACAAGTCTGGAAAATTCAAACGTCCAACACTCACACAATAGGGAGCCAGATGGAACATTGAAAAGTCAAACTTATCATAGAAATACAAATAATATACAAACAGCTTCTGCTACACAACCAGGGGTCCAAAGGAGACAGGAAATCCAGACATCGCCAAAGCAAGCCCAAATTATCTCGGAATCTCTCTGGCAGGGAAGTTTAGGACAACCGCTTTGACTAGTACAATACTCAAAGCTTCAAAATGAGGATGAAAAAATGGAGTCCACCAGGCACCTGGCGTATCAAGAGCATTAAGAAACGAGCCCATCCTTCAGTCCCCAAACAAGTATGAGACTGCCCACCTTGAGACAACAGGGAGGGAAACAAGTGCCATATGGTTCACACCAGAATATAGATCCAAAGGGAGACATGACATCATGAATGGAGGCAATATACTACGGCTGCTATCTCACATACCATCCCTGACAGAGGTGACGACATTGGACTTGATTTCAATAGAATTTATTAAATGTAAGGACACCGTGGAAGGAGAAAAAACAGAAACAACATGGACAACGTCATCGATTGCACAAAAAATACTTCTAGAGAGCCATACTTTTACAAACTGAGGGATAACCATCACTCCATACATTAAACCAGGATACCCTGACTTGTTAAATCCGGAAAACACAATGGCGGTTCAAGCAACCATAAAAAGGTCTGGAACATCAGTGCTGAGAGGAGCAGTGGGGCACTGCCGAACGAATGAGGAGCTCCTTCGAGAGAACTCCAGAAGGGCCCTGGTTTCACCCCCTCGGCCGTCACCTACCCAGCCGGTCATCTGAAATTGTTCTCCTCGTTTCCCAGTTGTGTTTCCTTCCCTCCCCCTCCCTCATTGAGTCTTTGATTTAATTGATGTAACTATGTAACCTGTAACTCGCTGATCCTCATGTAAAGCGCTCTGATACCTCCAGGTCTAGCCAGCGCTATATAAAACTTTTCAAATAAAATAAAATAAATAAATAAATAAATAAGAAGCGGCCAGAACTCTACAATGTCACCAAACTGTCAAACAGATCTAAGATGGATTTCAAGGACAATAAATAACCCAAAAAATTGACAGTATGCCAGTCCATCACAAAGAACCAGCAAATATGGGCTCCTACGAATGTGCTCATGGAACGTAAACAGTCTAGCAAATAAAATGACCGACCTAGATTTTGTCACCTATACAAGGTCATTTGCACTCGTAGCATTACAAGAAACTGGGCAAACAGAACCCCCGCACCTTCAGGGATTCTTGCGCTTCTTTACTAGAGCGCTTAGGGGGGCAAAATACGGTCACCTCCAAGGTGGTCTAGTAACGTATGTTTCAAACATCAGCATAACTACTGCCCGTGAAACTGGGCCAACGTTCTCAGCAACAATGGCAGTGAACCTGCTCACTCCGTCTTCAACATCAGAAAAAAGAGGTACAGACATTACGATAATTAATGCTTACGTCCATCTGAAACGGAAAATTAAGGAAGCAAAGGAATTGTGTGATTTTTTGAAAGCATGCATAGGCGAAGGGCCTACAACAGACCTAATGCTCACCGGGGATCTAAACCTCAATCTAATGGGCACCTCATCAGATGGAGAAGTGTTGCTTCAAAATTCAATCTGGGACATCCCACTGCAAGGGAAACCGCAATCAGATAAACAAACCAAAACAGGAAAGCGGATACTGGAGGAATTTGAACATCTTAACCTCAGGGCAATTAATGGAAGATCTGCTGGGGATAATCCCCCTGCAACAACATACTGCTCGACAAAAGCTAATACAATACTAGATTACACCTTCATCTCCTTAGCCCTATTTCATCATATATTTTCGTTCCAGTTGGGCGACAAATCTGATAGTGACCACCGGCCACAAGAAAACACGCTTAATACAAACATGCCTAAATTTGAGTGGTCTTTGTCCCCTCAGGTATCAGTTTTTACTATCAACTTTAAAAGAATTAAGTTCACGGAAACAGCTGAAAGTAGCATGCTGGAAAATGCAAGACAGCATTTCGAGTCAAGGGTCGGATCAAGTGAAGTCAAGAAATAGGAGAACTTTACAACAACTATGGCAGCATATGCTACTAGGATTAAACCAACAGTTCAACAGAGTCACAGCAGTATGAAGTAGGTCTCACAAGATGCCAAAGAGAAAATTAAGCTCATAAAAAATTCAATCTACTGTACGTTGAGATATCTTCGGTACAATCCATCTGACAAAACGCAACTAGAACTGCTAAGGAAGCAAAAGGTGCTGTTAAAAAAACACAAATGGGAAGCTAACAGATCTGCGGAGGATGATCTCTGGGCAAAATTACACGCCAACACCAAACAGAGCAATCGCGCTAGATTTTGGAAAACTGTAAACCAATTTATCCATCCCTCACATGAGGAAATTTCTTCCAGCATCTCAGAAGAAGTATGGGCAAACTACCTCAGGAATCATTTTAATCAGACATTGAACTCATGACTTTGGAGTTAAGAACCAAAAATGCTTCAGGAGGCTCAACAACTAATACAGCCTGGGCAGTAAGTGACCACAAAGCCCCTGGTAAACCAGAGGGTCAATTACAACAGATGACACTCTAAAGAATAAAATCAACACTATCAAGCTGCAAATAGGAAAAGGAAGGAGAGAGGGGGCTCCAGGTCTAGACGGTATTCCACCTGTCCTTTATAAACCAAACGCAAATGGATGGGATGTAGCGCTGGAACCACTCTTCACGGAAATAAGGATATTAAACACACTGCCTTGCTCCTGGAGAGGTTCAATTATTTCTCCAATTTTCAAGTCAGGGGAAAAGCCTTTACCACAGAATTTTTTTGCGGGAACACTTTTAGAGGAGCTCCAGGCTTGGACCAAAGAGAAATCAGTAATTCCACCTCATCAGATGGGCTTTGCTAAAACAGTTGGAACAACTACAAATATTCTAACCATGGCAATGCCAATAGACAAGGCGGAATCAACAGAAATGCCACTATGTTTTATAGATTACAAGGCTGCCTTCGACCATGTAAATCGTAACACCTTATGGTCCAAACTGAGTAGCTGGGGGATCCCACAGCCTCTGCTAAACCTGCTGAACAATCTGCATACAGACACATGGGTTCAGATAAAGCTGGGTGACGGGTCACTCCTGTCAAGACGTATACCAACCAAAAAAGGGCTCAAACAGGGATGCGTTTTAGCACCCACACTGTTCAACTTGTTTCTAGCAGACCTCGTCCCAATATTAAATAGCTGTAATTCACACGCCCCAAGATTAGGGGGGCTAACACTACCATGCCTCCTGTATGCGGACGATATAGTCCTGATCAGCCACACACAAGTAGGCTTGCAACATCTTCTGAACGTCACGCAGGACTATTCCAAAGTAAACAAAATGGAGAGGTGTGGTGCAGCGGCCAGGGCAGCTGACTTCGGAGCACAGGGTTCACGGTTCGATCCCCGGCTCTGGCGGCAGCTCAGCTCAGCACCATGTGACTCTGGGCAATAGCTCACTTAATTTCCACGACGGCCCCCAGCGCCTTGAGACCCGTAAGGGTGAGTAGCTGCGCTATATAAAAACGGACTTACATTTTTTTTTTTACTATAAACCTTGAGAAAACAACGACCATGACGGTCAGCAGAAACAGAAAAAAACCTGAAGCTTGGTTCTGGGACAGGACCCATATTGAGCACACGTTGGAATATAAATATCTTGGCGTGAAGATAGATAAAGGCGGCCACTTCATTGCACAGAAGAACAGCATAAGAGGTAAAGGCCTTGCCAATCTCTTTAAAAGCACTAAACAGCAAACTAAATGGCCCATCGCTTCTGCCTTTGGCACAAATAATACTTGCCAAACTTTTGCCAACAATTGCCTATGGTAGCGAAGCACAGAGAGGAAGAGATGCAAAAACACTTGACAACACAGTTATAGGTTCATTCAGGGTTATTCTGGGTCTGCCCAAACATACCTCACCAGCACAAATTAGGTTTGGCTTTCAGAAACAGTTTTTGGCAAGACAGGGGGCGTATATTATCACCTGGGACAAAGTGCAGAAATCCGACCAAGGAACTCTAAATGAATATTTGTGGAAGGAGCTACTACAACAAGCCGCCTCACCCTTTGCCAAATACCTCAAAAGTAGCCTGTCCAATATTAGGCTAAACCAGCTCTGGGACACTCCTACAAACAACATTACATTAAAAAAATTGGTTTGGAAGACGGTCAAATATCTCTTGTGGAACACCTATTCAGCCCCAGCAGTCAGAATTATTTTGGCTTGGGTATGCCAAAACCACTAAAATAAAGTTCTTGAAGTACAGACTTGGCCTGCTACCCTGCATACAGCATTTCCTGCACTGGTTAAAGGAGAAACCGGGCTCTTCCTGCCGCTTATGCGGCTCAGCAACAGAAGATGTGCTACACCTGTTATGTACATGTACAGAACTGTCGGAAGAACAAAAACAACTACTAAAACGCCACTTCAATCATTGAGGGGTACGCTCTAGAAGACAAGCAGTGCTGGCCTGCTTTGCGCCTAATGACACAGAGTTGAATTGTTGCCTGGTGAAATTCCTGAGGTTGGTGGAAAAGAAAATGCCAGCACCATAGCCAAAACCCAATCTAAGGATAGTTTCCGGGGACAACTGCAACTCTATCATGGGGGCTCAAAGAGGGCAATTTTCCATTCATTTACACTTGGCCTTAGACTAATGCACTTTATCAAAAAACTCAAGCACTTTTTTGCACCTTTCTAGAACTCTGGCATAAGAAGTGAAAGGAAATAGTGGGCTCTTAATTAAGTACCCTTGACCTCTAACAGCATGCACTAAACTAAAAACAGCTTGGACAGGAGAATCTCTTTTCAGTTGCAACACTGGTTTTAAAAACATGTAAATTATTATACTTTTAATATTATATGGAGAATTGTTTTAACTTGATGTTTTTTTTATTGCAACGGTTTTTATTAACTATGCAAATAAAAATAAACTTGAAACTTGAAACCTTAACAGATAAATTTATGGGCGAGCCCAAAATTAATGACATATAAGTCATCACCCCTTCCCAGAATTTTTGCAAACAGGGGCAGAGTGCAGACATATGTAGGACATCAGACGCAAAGAGGTTGCACTTAGGACATCTTGTTCTATCTGTTTTGCCTGGTGGAGCAGTTACTCCCCACTTTACAATTACATCTAGGGTATAGTATAAAAGACACAGCATGCGCCATTGTTGTAGCTTAAGATTGACAACGTGTGCCGAACGATCTAGCAGGTCTAAGGCCCTCTGAATTTCTTCAGCCGATAGTTCAGATGATAACAGTCTGCTCCATTTTGATGCTAAAAATGGAGTATCTTCCACATCAAATTGCAGAAATGCTTGATACATTATGTTTGCAGTGGGTTTAATACCAAGCTTAAAATAATATGAAGAGAGATCGGACCTATCGATGTCCTGTGCTTCCTTGGCGTTCGTCCGCAATAAATCCCTTAATTGAATATATTTGAAAAAAGAATGGCAGGGTAACCCAAAAGCATCTTGTAAATCAGAAAAGGCTCTAAAACCATCTGGATCAAATAATTGACCCATTGTTATAATTCTGCAATCTACCCACACTCTACAAGTTGAGTCCCGAGAGAAGAGGGGGAGAGCAGGGTTGTCCCAAATGGTAGTGTCTTTATTGATAAAGCCAACAGAGTATTTCTTACATATCACCTTCCAAATAAAAATAATATCTTTGAGTATCTTTAAGCGCATCCTTTTATAGTACTTGGGATCATTCAATCGATAAAAAAATAGACTAGCAGCGGCACCGAGAGCAAGCCGGTAACAGAATGGTACCGAATTCGGCTCCCCATAAATCAATAAACTACGAAATCGTCCAGTAAAATATGCCCAAAAATAAAGCTTAAAATCTGGAAGTGAGAGCCTCCTCTTGTATAAGAAGTTTTCAAAAGTCAGATAGCATGTCTTGCCCGCCTGTAACCCCAAATAAAGCTGTCAATCGCACCTTCCAGTCTTCTAAAAAAGAAATCCAAAACCCTTAGCGGAATTGCCTTAAAAAAATAAAAAAATTTGGGAAGAATTTTCATTTTAATAATATTTATTCTTCCTAATATAGTAAGCGGTAGCTTACTCCATGATTTAAATTTAGCAATAGTAGCAGCTAAAAGAGTTTTGTAGTTTAATTTAACTATATTAGAAACCACAGAGCAAAGCCTGGTGCCTAAATAAACCACTGAGGTAGTGGTCCCTGGGATAGTAACATCAGCAATGAAATTCAGAAGAACCTGAGTTTTAGATAAATTCAGTTTATAGCCCGAAAAGTGGCCAAATATGCTTGCTTCAAGAGCAATCTGAGTAATTGCTGCTGCTGGATTAGAAGAGAAAATTGCCACATCGTCAGCATATGAATTTAGTTTCAATTGTTGGCCCTCAAGAGCCGATGGTTGGATATCTATATTCCTAGAGAGGAATTGTAGATAGGGCTCCATATACAGAGCAAAAAGGAGGGGGGAGATTGGGCACCCCTGCCTTGTCCCGCGAGAGATCCGAAAAAATTCAGAATAACTCCCAGCGTGTGCCACCCGAGCACGTGGAGGCTTATAAAGTGGCTGAATCATTTTGATAAAATCTTCCCCTATACCAAAAGCAAACAGCCCGACCCATAAGCAGTGCCATGCAACACGGTCAAATGCCTTCTTGACATCGAGTAATATCATGCCCATATTCATATTGCACTTCTCGGCGATGTCAAAGGCAGCAATTGCTGTATTGATGTGAGCAATAGTATCCCTCCCTGATACAAATCCATGTTGCTGTGGGGATGCTAAGGCTGGATTTACTGAATTGAGGCGGAAAGCCACATTTTTAGCGAACCCTTTGGCATCAGTGTTGATGAGTGAAATGGGCCGGTATGAGCCCAAATCCTCAGCCGGTTTCGCTTTTTTTTAAAAAGACCACAATATTAGTTATTTGCCAGCTTGTTGGGACTGGCCCTCCTGCCTGAATAAATTGAATGACAAAAGTAAATTCAAAACTAGGTATATCTCTAAATTTCTTATAAAACTCCATGGGTAACGAGTCTTCCCCTGCAGCCTTACCTGAGCGCAGGACCATTAACGCAGCCTCAATTTCCAGCCTTGAAATATCTAACTGCAGATCCTTTGACTGATCCTCCGCAAGAGACGGGAGATTGCAGCGTTGAATATATTCTACACATCTACCTTGATCGAACTCTAGTGACTGGCTGTATAGTCTTTCATAAAGCAGAGAGAATTGCTCTAGAATAAGTGTAGTGTTTGAATAAAGTTTCCCATCTAGTCCCTTAATGGCCTGAATTTTACACTTATTTTGTTTTTCTGTGATTTGGTATGCTAATACTCTACCGACCCTTTCCCCATATTCATGCTGAAGACTCTTATATTTAACAAATCTAGCAGCTATTTGTTCCCTCAGTCGCCGTCCAGCACGGGACCGCATCTCTAGGAGTTGAGTAAATACTTGACATGCGTCAATAGCACCCTGTGTAGTTTTAAGTGCATGAAGCAGTTCGCGGTGGTGGACCATTTAATGTAAAGAATTAGCTTCATTGGTAGTGGCTCTATTTTGTTTGACTACATATTGAAGTGCAATACCGCGGACATATGCCTTCATAGTGTCCCATATTATTGATGGTGAAGCCGACCCTCTATTAGTGGTAAAAAATTCCCTAAGAGATCCCGAGATAAGATTAATATATTCGCTATTAGTCGATAGATGACGAGGGGAAGTGAAACTATGAGTATTGGGCCCGTCACAATTTGAATCCAGGGAAAATTCAAAGTAGATCGGATTAGGATCTGAGACGATCCTTGGACATACTGACATTTCAATAGTTTCAAGCCACATCCGCTTAATGAGGACCATGTCTATTCTTGAGTATTGTTTGTGAGGATGGGAATAATATGTGTAACCAGGATCTGTTGGATACAAAGTCCGCCAGGCATTGCAAATGCCATATAATTTAATTAGGTCACTCAGGGAAATCCTATTTCTAGGTTTATGCACAGTGGCCCCACGATTAGTGGAATCTATGCCTTAATTCATTACATAGTTGAAGTCCCCCATTAGAACCAATTCCCCCACCTAACTCAATAATTGCAAAGAAAGTTTTGGGGACATCAGTATTTGGTCCATAAACAACACATAATACACATTTAAGAGAATATAAAAGCAACTGTACCAAAACCCATCTCCCCCTGGAGTCAGCCGTGGTCTTTAATACCTGGCCCTAAACATTTTAGAGGAGAGCACCGCCACCCCTCGAACTGCTGTAGTCTGTGTTGTACAGGCAACCATATTGTACCCTAGATCCTTAAGTAGGGCCCTATCTTTGTATGCCAAGTGAGTTTCTGTTAAGGCCACCAAATGGGGTTTATAATGTACGATTTCTTACCGTACCAATTGCCGCTTAGATCCCTGACACATTCCAATTTTTAATCTTAGCCATCTAAACAAAATGAAAAAATCTGAATTTCCATGTTTGGATATTCCAATGTGATCTTCATATATCCATTAGAAAGCAAAGTATAAATCTTGTTTGAATTCACCCTATTATGACCTATTTCTCCCACCCCCCACCCTGTGAATGTGGGCCGATTATCCTGAGTAACCTGGATGAGACCATCCGTAACGTTGATTTTAAGGCTAATGCCCACTGCAACCACCACCCCACAAATAACTACCCATCCCCCCAGTGCCCTAGGGAAGGAATCACCCTGTTCTAGAGCCGTTGATGGAGAACAGCCCAAGAGAGCCCCCCCCAGCCCATCCAACCCGGAACCCCCACCCACCCATAATGAGAATATCAAAATGTGAAAATTTGAAAATAACAAAGCGACAGAAACCAGGATAAAAATAGGTAAAAACAGAAAATGAGAAAAAGAAAAGATGAAGGAGTAGAGAGAAGAACAGTGAAAAGGGAGAAGAGAAAGAAAAAGCAGAGCTGTAGTGCCATTATAACATATTAACATTTCATATATTATTGACAGTAAGTTATGATTGTTCGCCCCTCTAACCCAAGCCAAGGCCTGGGCCGCATCTTCTTCCGAAAAGAACATCCGTGAGCGACCATCCTTCATAATTTTGAGGCGGGCAGGTTCCTGCAAGAAAGCTTGAGCACCTGCTGCTTTAAATGAATCGATAAGCTGCCGAAGCTTCCATCTCCGGTCCATTGTGGATCTACATAAGTCTGAGCGTGCCACAATCGACAAATTATCAATTAAGACTGGTGATGTCGGTCGAGCTGTAAGAGAGATAGCTGTCTGAGGAGGAAGTTCCCGATATATATTAATATAGGTTGGGTTGTGTTGATTTGGTACCAGAGACATTACGATTGAAAGGAAGGCGATACTCATGTTGTATTTGTGAGTCCCAGTCACTTAAATCTGGGAAGGCCTTCATGCACAATTGAACCATATATTGCCGGGGGTCAGAGCCTTCTTTGCCTTCCGGTATCCCAAAAATCCTCAGATTGTTCCGCCTGTGTCGATTTTCCATGTCCTCTATCTTAGCTTGGAAAGATTTCAGTAGACCCTCATGATTCTCGATAGACTTAGCTGTTGTCGTTGCTTGTTCCTCATTATGGGCAACCCTCTCCTGCAGGTCTGCCACATCAGTTGCAAGGTTACTAATCTGCCCGGAGACCTCATCAAGTGATTTGTGCATCTGTAAGTTATCTGCTCTTGCCTGGGTATAATAAACTTGTGCCTCAGCCCATTGAGTTTGTAGGGCCGACATAATTGATCTCAAGGATGGCTCTTGTAAACCCTCCTCCATATGCCCCCCCTTAAGTAGAAGAGATTGATCAGATAGATTCTCCAAGGATATATCTGAGGGAGAGCCAGGATTTGGCGTGGAGCATATATGCAGGGAGTGTGGAGCCAGTTGTGCTTGTTGCTGAGGGCACTGTTTTTCCACTTCTGCCCTTGGGAGTGTAGCGGACAGCCGAGATATAATCGATTTGACTTCTCCCTTGGAAGTTACCCACTTCTTCAACGGGCTGCTCCTGGCGACCCAATCGCCTGGCTTGCCATGCTGACACTGTCTCAGAGGTTTAAGTAATTGGTGCACAGTGGCAGCGACCTGATCTGTAGGCTTTTTCTTTATCCTGGACAGCCTTAATTTATCCTGGTCAATAGATGATGGCCCCCCTTGAGCCAAGGTCACCGCTCCTTGTACGACAGGTGGAGCCCTATCAACAGGCTGAGCAGGTTGCACAGTGGCGACCTCAGAGCACCCATAAGCTGGTGAGTAGTCTCTTGCAGCCACATCCTTTAAGATCACCCCTGGCTTAGAATTGACACTTGGCATTCCAAAATTACATTCACCTGATGAATCCTCCTCTAACACCTCTCTAGGAGCATAGCATGGCAAATCGACATCATTGTTACTGTTCCAAGACAAATGTGACATATCAAGAGCAGTACTTACAATTATAGGCTCTGGGGTGTCCTGCACGCCCTCTGATAAAGCGTCTTGAATAGTTGGTGCTTTGCTACCCCCAGATAAATCATCAACCGGGGTCAGGGTCGGGGTTGGAATCGGTGAAGCCGGGTCATAGAGTGGTATAACTTCCAGCGTCTGCTCAGTATTGCCATGTGCTTGATCGTGGCCCTGACACTGATCCTGTAGCCGAGGCAGTGAGGGAGGAGATGTAGTAAGCACTGGAGTTGTAGCTGCTGCCGCCATCAAAGCTTCTGCCAACTGGGATTCTTCCCCTGGTACCAGTTCCTTAGAGACAGCTTCCACAAGATCTCGAGCTGCGCCAGTCCTTAACAGCTTCAAGATAGGATGACCCACTTGTGAGGCTGTCGAACCCAAAAGTTCAGATGCCCCAGTTGTTGCAATATCCACCTCTGGTCCATGTTGCGCAAGGGTCTTTGCTGTCCCTCGGGCCCCGTGTGTTCCTCGTGAGGCATTCGTTTTTGGGAGAGCCATTGTAAAGTCCTGGCACATAAGATTTGGCCAAAATACCTGACTGCAAAGAACCAGGTATGTATGGCTGAAAGTATGCCTCCCACACAGGTGCAGCATCCAAAAGATGAGTGCCAAAATGTTAGCTTCCGCTAACTACAAACTTGCTGAAAAAAAGCCCCAGAAAGCAGCAGTAGAACAACTCGCTGAAAAGAGCACCAGAAATCAGCAGGAAACAGCGGTACAAAAGCTCGGCGTTTCCGGCATTCTGCTGCTCAGCTTGCTGCTGAGAAACAACAACCGCGAGGCATTGGTGGGTGAGGAAACATGGGATGGGTGGAGCCCTTGGCGGAATCAACCCGCCGTCTTCCTCATCTGGCAAAGTAAAGTCAAAAAGAACCAGACGATATCAGAGTTACCCTGGTTACAAACAAAAACAAACCTCAACGCCTTAAACAAAAAGCAAACTTCAATGCATTAAACAAAGAATGTCAAAAGTGAATTCACGAAAATTACCTTGTTTAAGTATTCTAAGTGATCAATATGAACCGAGTGAAAATATGACTCGGAGTATGTACAATAACTCATAAAGGTAAACAATTGGAACATGCATTCCTTTTTCTGTAACTTCCACTGGTCCAGCTCTGGAGGTCCAATAATATGTATACCTGGTCCCAGCCTTTGTGTGGTGGAATTCCCCGTCCAACCCCCACGTCTGGTTCTGGAAAGTTCTTCACATTTCCCTGTCAAGATTCCAAACTGTCTTGTGGTAACAAAAGACAGGGGAGGCCTGGTGACAGATTTCTTTGTAGGTCCCGGACACAAAACCCTTTAAAGTGTAAGTGGGGCTTGGTTCATCCCCACCCCAATCATCTTGCCAGAATGGACCATCTTGTCAACACCTAAGTCACCTTTGCGTTTCTAACAGCAGAGTCATTTACAGTCATGTGACCCATGACACTGGAAGGAGGCACAAATGTGTGGAATTTTCAAAATTCTAACTTTTAATCTGACTTTACCATGATAGAGGGTTTAAAATGACAATTAATTTGAGTATAAACGGTATTTTACTATTTGTACCTAATCTAAAGTTAGGACTTATTATAATGTAATAAAGTACCCTAGTGTTAGTCAATGGGAAAGATAGACCTTAAAACAGTGAAAAATTACTTTAGGAGTTTTTTCCACTGCCGGGACATGTAATATCTAAACACACATGCCCTACTTTTTAAATACAATAAACCCTACCCTATAAGCCTTTAGGGCTTATCTTGACTCTATGACTTGACTTGCTCTATGACTTGAGGATAAAAGGAACAGCAATAGATCTTCTAAAATCATTCCTAACAAATCAACAACAAAGCGTGGCAATGGCGAAGTCTGGCTCCAGGCAGTTTTCCCTGCCATGCGGAGTCCCACAGGGCTCGGCATTGAGCCCCACACTTTTTAATCTTTATGTTACACCACCGGCATCAATCATTAAAGACGCTGGTTTTACTCTAGCCTCGTATGCAGATGACACCCAAATTGTGGTGTCTCTGGCTAACGGTGAAAATAGCCCAGGTGAGGCATTCAGTTCATGTATGAGGAAGGTGAGCGACTGGATGGACTGCAATTGCCTGAAGCTGAATGCCTCAAAGACTGAGGTTATCGTCTTTGGTAATAAACCCTTCCTCTGGACGCCGGACTGGTGGCCGCCAGAGCTGGACGCACTGCCCATCCCGCAACTAAGGTAAAGAACCTGGGAATCCTGATAGACAGTGAATTGAAATTTAAATAGCAAGTCAATAAAATCACATCTGTATCCTTCTGCTCCATAAGGTTGATAAATAAAATCAAAAAATATCTACCTCCGGAACTGCTAAAAACAGTGACCCTTGCAATGGTCCTTACACGGATAGACTACTGTAATAGTCTCTATCTCACTCTAACATCAGGCCTTTCTAACACACTTCAGATCCTGCAAAATGCGGCGGCTCGTCTCACTTTCAAAATTCCAAAATACGAATCAGCTACAGAAGCCATTAGAAAACTACATTGGTTGCCAGTCAGACAACGATGTAAGTTCAAAGCCCTCTGCCTGGCATTCAAATTTTTGCATGGATTAGGGCCTGACCAGTTTAAGATTAAACTTAAATGGTACCTGCCGGCAAGAGCACTACGTTCAGGTTCTGCCAGGAACTTGATGGTTTCCCCATTTAAAAAGGTAACATGGGGAGGTAGGAGCTTTTACAGGACCACGGCAATGCTCTGGAATAAATTGCCATTTATTTTAAAAACAGCTCCGTCTTTACTTAGTTTCAGAAAAGGCTTAAAAACTTGGCTTTTTCCACAGGATGAATCATCTTAGCTCTCCGCCTATCGCAGCGACTCCTTCTGTTGCCCTTGTTCAGAGTCCTACAGCACCAAGACGCCCTCGGGCAGAAGTTGCGCTCCATAAGTTTATTTACATTACATTACATCTTAGGGGTGACTTATAAGTATTAAAATGGAAGGTTTAGGTCTCAAAAACAGTCTATTTTGCCAAGTTGAAATCATAGTTTGAGACTGCACACAGGGTACAGTGGCAGGCCTGAGACATGTTTTAAAAGTCTTCTTTAGTGGGTGGCACAAAGAGTGCTGCAGGCCAACTAGTAGCATTTAATGGACAGGCCCTGGGTACATACAGCACCATCTATTAGGGGCTGAGAAGTAAATTAAATGTGCAAACTAGATATAGGCCAATTTTACCAGGTTTGAAAGCGAGAGCACAAGCACTTGAGCACTGGTTAGCAGTAGTAAAGTCCTAATGCCAACAAAACAATTTCAGAAAAACAGGAAGGGTGAAAGCACAATGTTTAGGGGAGTACAACAACAAGGATGTCAGGTCTAACAAATGGTATTTGTTGAAATTACAATATAATAAAAATAAATAGTAACACATGAATCTAATTCACTACCCATCACTATAATATCACAAAATACATTCCTTGGTGAGTATGCAATTGTGTCAGCGTTTCCAAAAAGGAGATATTTAAAAAACAGCATTAATGATTGTGTAGTTCTCACCTTTTGTGCACACAAAGTTAAAATAAATATCTATTAGTTTTTTTTTATTGTCTTTCAACACTTTCTTCCTATTTCATTTCCTAAATAAGTGGCATAACTGATCACATTATTAAAATGTTTGATATTTTAGAAAGGTAGCTACAAATTTACATTTATGGCTATTGGACATCCTTTTCACCTTCGATTTAACAGCTCGAAGAGATTAAATACATTTTAATTTAGAAAATGCCAGCACTTTAATGGCTTAAGCATAACCATATATCTAAATAAGTGAGTATGCAGTAGTTTGTAAGGAGCTGCTCTTTGGGACTGATTTAATTTCTATTGACCTTTCACAGTATTTGAACACACATCTGATGCATGAAATATAAACGCATTGAAAGGTCTCTTCTTTGCCTATTATCGTTTTAGGTTTTCTCCATGTATTTGGGTTGCTGGAGTACCCACCGCACCCCTAGTTCCAGCAGCGCCGAGGGTATGGGCACACATACAATGCATTCTGGAGGTTTTGGAAATGCTGCTGGCATGCACTCTCAAAGAATCAAGTTTGAGAAATAGTATTGATGGAATTTGGGCAAAACTGGTATAATACATTTCAGTCTAAAGTGGAATCTGCAAGAATATCCAACTAGCAACTTGGAGAAGCTGCGGCCTCTAAGTAGTGAGCAAACCAAACTTAACTATCCAAGAATCTTTAGGGACCCACTGCCATCATTAATGATGTACACTCGGGTTATTGCAGTTTTGGGAAGAGAACAATACTCCAACAGCCTGTAATTATGAAAGCCATTTTTTCTGCACAAAGGCAAGACAGAAAATCATTGTTAGGGAGGAGCGTGCGCAGCGGCGCCTAAGATGGCCGCCTCGTATCGGAGCTCCATGTCACATCGGGAATGCCGTTATTGGAATGCGGCTTCCGCAACCTTGAAAACGTTGGACACGGGCAGGTAACTGCATTAGAGCATCTCCTGCACGGAAGGACATTTTTTTTATTCTTCTTTCTTTTCTTCACGCTATTGGACATTCCCTGTTTCACTTGCTCTGAGCCTCTTGGTCTACCCTTTTTCTACTGTGCCCTCCATGGATTGTTCGCATTCTGCAGACGTTATGGCTCAGTCTTCTGCTTCTCGGTCAGGACCTCTGCCTTTGTCAACTTCCAAGATGCAAGCAACATCTTCCGCTAATAAGCGCCTCAAACAAGACCCTCCTTCTCCTCCTAAGTCTCTCTCTCCTGTATCTTTAGATACTGTTTTGGAGTAGATATGTGCTCTGCGTCCATTTGTTGAGGAGACTAACACTCGCTTACAAGTGCTGGACAATAGGTGTTCATCTATGGATTCTCGTCTCCTTGGTGGAACAGCCTGTTAGTGATGTTCAGGATGCAGCTGAAAAAATTGAGACACTGGAGAAAGATATCTCTTTGCTTAAAGAATCAGCTGAGGATCTTGAAAACAGGAACAGTTGTAATAACCTTCATCTATATGGTCTTCCATTGGGTCTTGAAGGGAATGATCCAGTGACTTTCTTTACTTCCTTTTCTCCAAAGCTTCTAGATATTCCTGCATCGACTAAATTGAATATCCAGCGAGCTCACAGACTGGGTCCCCGCCTATCTTCTTCATCGGCTCCATCAAAACCTCATGGAGTGATTCTCCTCTTCTTGCAGTTCACTGACCGTCTCCAAGTTTTAAATGCAGCCAAGAGAAAAACATCTTGTTTGGTCTGGTGCTAAGTTGTTTATTTCCCAAGATGTCTCTACAGTAATGGCTAAGCGGCGGGAAGACTTCCTTGAGCTAAGACCTGCGCTTCAGGCCCTAGGTGCATAATATGCTCTTTTTCATCCATATCTCTTTAAAGTGACCTTTCAGAATAATACTTCTACGTTTGAGGATCCTGCAGACCAAAGTAAATGTATTCACTCTCAATCAACATCATCGATGGAGATTCCTGGTCCTTCCTCTTTCATTTGAATTTTATGCAGCTGTTTGTTGTGTCTGTTTTACTAATGTATGCTTCCCTTTCAGGTTGCATTTTGATGCTCGTTCTCTCACTTGTTTGATGTCATTTTGCAGGGTATTTAGAGTCCTAATGCCCGTTTCCCTATTTGTCATGTTGGCGTCCTGATGTGATACCCCCTCCCTTGTTGGTTGTGCCAACTTCATCTGTTTGTCGCCACTCCTTATTGTTGTCCATATTTCTCCCTTAAACGCTACGTGTACAGTCGTCAGTTTGATATGTACTGTCCCTTCTTGCTGTGTCTTTTGTCCCTTCTTTCCTTTCCTTTCCTTTTTCAATTTTTCCTCTTTTTTTCCTTTCTTGTATGCTCTAGTATATATTCTCTTTCATAACTACCCTTTTTCTTCATTCCTTTCCTCTCTTCTCATTACTGATGGTCATATAGTTTTCTATGTCTTGTTAATGTTTTACATTCAGAGTCGTATCTTGGAATGTGAAAGGTTTTGTTAATCCTATTAAGAGACAGAGAATTTTGTCTCATTTGGCTCCTGATTTGTTTTTTTTACAAGAAACACATCTTACGGAGGCGGAAGCCATCAAACTTAAACGTAATTGGGTTGGCGCCGGGAAACCTCCGGGTAGCTGTGCGCCATATAAATTTTAAAATAATAATAATAATAATTGGCTTAGTCTTAGTCTCTCCTACGTCCACCAATAAAAATTGAGTTATTATTCTTTGCCACAAAAAGTTGAATTGTTCTGTTTTATCTAAAGAAAGAGATACGGAGGGAAGGTAGCTGTTGGTCACATTGCTTATTGATGGTATTTCTCTAACTGTTATTAATGTTTATGGCCCAACTTAGCCTGATTATTCATTCTGGCCTAATGTTACAAAAATATGCATTCAATATAAAGATGATTTTTTTCATGTTAGGTGGGGACTGTAGCCAGATTATTGATCCTTTTCTAGATCTGAAATCTAATGTCTGTTTTGTCTCTCATAAACCTCACAAAAATTCCTTACTACAATCTCACAAACTAACCTTGTGGATGCCTGGCGCTTGTGTAATCCAGATGCAATAGAATTTTCTTTTTTTCACCCCCTCATGGGTCCTTTGCTTGATTGGATTATATTTTTCTTTCTAGGTCTTTGTCTCAAAACCTTATTTCTTCTTCACTTAAACCTGTTGTTATTTCTGATCATGCCCAGGTTGTTACTGATTTTGAGTTGCTCCCTCCACACCCCAAGTCCAATAGATGGAGATTTAATAATTCTCTTTTGAAGGATCCTGCTTTTTCTTCCTCATTCATTTCCTTTGCTAATTAATTTTTTTTATTGAGCATATCACCTGATACTTCTTCCCAACTACTGTGGGATACTTTTAAAGCTGCTGCCTGTGGCTTTATTATTGATTATGTTTTCAGAAAAAAGAAACAACTTCTTACCCAGCATAATGTTCTCTTAGCAAACATTAAACGCTTAGAGCACCAATTTTATACTACCTCTTCTGACATCTCCTTACAGGAACGTATTCATGCTAAGCTTGAATTTAATAAGTCCTCTACTGAGAAGGGCACTTCTATATTATTACGTAGTAGTGCTTGCTATTATGGTGGCCATAATAAGGTAGGGTCCCTTTTGCCCAACTATCTTAAATCATGGAGGGAGCGTACTCTCATTGAATCCATTTATTTGATGGATGGGACCCTCCTCTTTAAAAATCGGGATATTTTGGAAGAGTTTACAAAATTTTATAAACAATTATATACCCCGGTGTCCCCTGCCACCTCCTCTCTTATTGATACTTATTTTAGTGATGTTCCTTCTCCTTTTCAAAACACCTTTAATTTCACGTCTCTTGATTCCAATTTATTGCTGGAGGAACTAAAGCTTTAAACTTCCTTAGAAATGCCAAAACTCCAGGACCGGATGGCTTTACTATGGAATTTTATTTGCATTTTTCACATTTATTATTCCCTAAGCTTTTACAACTTTTTCTTTACTTTCATGAGACGGGTAGAGCGGGTGGTACGTTTCAGGAAGCCACTATATGTCTAATTCCTAAGGAGGGTAGAGATCCAGTTATTGTAAGAATTATCGGCCCATTTCTTTAGTAAATGTAGATTATAAAATCTTTGCCAAAGCACTTGACCATGCCCTATCTCACCTCATTGGTAAAGAATGATGTGGATTTGTTAAAGGTAGATTAACTTTGTATAATTCTTGATTATTCTTCAATGTCTTAAATAAGGCTCCTTATCTTCCTTATTCTTTGGCGGCAGTTTCCATTGATGCAGAAAAAGTTTTTGACAGAGTTGACTGGTCTTTTTTGCTTAAAGCTCTTACTTGGCATGGATTTGGTCATCCTTTTATTTCTCTTATTTCTTTACTTTATACAGCCCCTAGTGCTTTGGTTTTAGTCAATGGACAGACCTCCCAGTTTTTTACATCACAGCGGGGTGTCCGTCAAGGTTGCCCCTTATCACCTCTTTTGTTTATTTCTCTTACCCGTAATAACACATCTATTTCTGGCTTTCAGTATGGTGATCAACACCGTAAACTGTTTGCTTATGCTGAAGATATTTTGCTTTTTATTTCCAATCCAGATATCTCTATCTCCCACTTTATCATAAAGCTTTTTGTCTTCGGCAGGTCTCTAAATGGTTCCTTTCTGATTCCTCTCCCTTTTTACACTTATGGTGTATTATTGAACACTCTTTATTGACACCTTTTCCTGTGAAAGAAGAACTTGCTTTTTCCTCAAAGACTTCTGTTACCTCTTCCCCATTATTTAAGCATACCTGCTCCTTGCTGAGACCTCTTTATCAGCCCAGGATTCTTTCTATAGATGACTTTCTCCAGTGCCCACTATGGTATGATCGTCTTATCATTCTCAATAATAGACCTATCTATTGGAAGGCTTGGAGACTCAAAGGCATAATTTGGGTTCAGGATTTGTTTGATGGTATGATCCACTGTTCTTTTCCTCAATTTCAGGCTACTTTTCGTTGTCCTTGTCTTCACTTCCGGCACTTGTTGACACCCCTCCGAATGATAATCTTCTCAAGATACTTTTTCTTTTCCCAAAAGCTGCTTTGATTTATAATTATCTATCAGCTCCAAATTCTGAGCGCAGTAAAACCAAACTGGAACTTGCTTGGGAGACTGACTTGGGGTGTGTTTGGAGCATTGATCTGTGGGACAAGATTTGGATTAGAACATTGAGGATATCTAGATCTGCGTTCACTGCTCAAACCATGTTTTTTTTATATCACAGATTATACCACACACCGGTATCTATTGCTACTTTTTCTCGTTCAAATAATTCAGTGTGTTGTCCTGTGGCAACCCTTTTGCAGATTTACTACATCTTCTTTTCATTTGCCCTCATACTGCCTCATTCTGGGAAATTGTTTGGTCCTGTCTTTTGCTCATTTTCAACTTACAATTTCCCTTGTCCAATGTATTACTTTTTCTCGGAAGTCTATCTGACACTTTGGGATTAACTTCCTGTAAACAAGGTTTATTTGATCTCATGTTAGCTTTAGCTTTCCAATAAGTTATAATAAATTGGAAATCCGCCTTAAAAATTTCAATTACAGCTTGGTGGAATAATGTTTGTCTTTATCACAGATTGGATGTTGCATTTGCTTCTTCATGTATACCGCACATAAATAGAGACTTAGGGGCTGATTACGATGGTGGACGGACTTCAGTCCATCCGCCATCATATCGGGGATTGGGACTGCCCGACATGCTGTCGGCGGTCCCACAGTAGGCATTACAATGTGACCGCCACCATGACGGTCACAATGCCTATAATTTACATTGCGGCGGGTGCAGTTGGCTGCAGCACCCGCGGCAATGTAAAAACGGGACATGTTACATATCCCTGCACTACGTGGCAGGCACCATGCGGTGCCTGACACATGGTACAGGGATATGTAGGGGGGCCCCTCTACGGGCCCCCAATGTCCCTTTCTGCCAGCCTTTTCATGGTGGGTAACCCGCCATGAAACGACTGGCGGAAAGGGACAACGTAATCCCTATGGCAGTGTCTGGTAGGCACCGCCAGCATTGTAGGGACTACGAGCCCCTCCGCCGCACCAGCAGGCTCAAGGAGCCCGTCGGATGCATGGCGTTCGGTCTTTACGGCCGCCACACGTCTGCATGCCATCATAATATAGCGGGCGGTAAAGTTGGTTACAATGGCGGGGAGACCGCCACCGACAGCCCCTTATTTTGGTTACCATTAACTTCTTATTTGAATAGGGTTGCAAAGCGACAAGTACTTTGCAATTGTACTGAAAACGTTAAGCCTCCATGAATTGTTTCTCAGCTCTTTTTTCTTTTTGAGTAATTTTTGCCACTATACTCACCCATTAGTTGTCTCAATCGTTTAAGTTGTTCCATATTACTGTACAATGTTACTCGACCCTCAGTTGTATGATGTACATTTTATTTCATTCCTTTTTCCTTCCCTTCCCCCCTTTCCTTCCCATAGCTCTTGTTAAAACTTGTAAACAGCTTTCCTTTCTGCTGTATTGTTATTAGCCTCACCAATTGGTATTTCACATGTAATGATTGTATTTTATTCTTTGCAATCTTGTTGCTAATAAAGCTTATAAAACATAAGAAAATCAGTGTTGGGGGAGCATGCAGTCTCGTGGCACAAATGAAGGTTAATTATAGAGAATGTGTAAAAAATGCCAAAAAAAACCCAACTATTCCACAGCATTATGACTGCCAATGTATCATTCCCTGGGTTTTGAAACAAAGCCCTATCAACTAGGATTTGTAGAAGGGGCGTTGCGCTGAAAAAATAGGCCTCCATGAGAAAAATGTCTACAAACTTTTAAAACTGCATGTGTGCTGTACTGTAAACACACGTACAAAGTGGCAAAAGTTTTCAATTATATCAAAGCATTGCAACTGTTATACTGGAAGGATACCCTTCCAGTAAAAAACCTTGTCTAAACAACAAGCACACACCTTTCCACTATGGTGAGAGATGTGTGTGTGGCACTAGGCATCTTATTTGTGCACCAGCGCTGGTTAAGAGAACAACAGCGCCATATGTTTGGGGATATGGCACTGTCCTGCTTTCCCCTTCTACTTCAATGCAGCACAGCAACTAGCCACATGTTGTGTTTTCAAACCTTTCAATTGGGTTTAGGTCTCCCGTGTCAGCTTCAATGATAATGCAGACTGACCTCTTTTGTACTGGGAGTGATGATTAAACCGAATTGTAGAAGTCCGGCCAGTCTGCAGACTGATTACCGACGGGACCGCACATACATCTACAAGGCCGGACTTCTCCAATTTGGTTTAATCATCACTCCCAGTACAAAAGAGGTCACGTTGGCTTAAAGGATTGAGCATATGGCTTACATCGTTCATCTGACTTAAACCAGATTGGCCCCTGAGGAAGGGACATTGACGTCCCGAAATGCATCGGGCACCACTTTGAATGTTTATGAAAAAAGTTGCATATGGAGCATTTGTTGAAATGTTTATATGCTGGCAAAAAAATGATGTGATGTAACACTTTTGAGCAAAAAACATGTAATTGGTTACAATGGTGTATTAATAGTTTATATGTTGGAATTGTTCACTTGGAACATTTTCTTGTTTGAATAAAAAGTGTAGAGTGATAAATCAAGATGAAATAAGTGAGTGAACAGTGCGCAGCGCACCCAAGTCAGTGTACTTGTAATAAACCAACATCCCACAAGTGACCATTCCGAGGAAACATGCAGCTACACTGCCCCGTAGTATGTTAGGAAATCTAAAAGTGCCAATTCTCCAGCAAGTTTGGGTTGGCACAAAACCATGTATGCCAATCTGGTACAACCAAATGAATTTTAGCATTATCTTCTTAAGTTGTACAATATGCTCCTTACACACCCAGACAGGGATGACTTGAAAATGATAAAGAACTGTGGCTCCTGCATTCATTTTAATAGTATTTAGTCTACCCTTCCATGACAGAAAAAGAGGCAACCATCTTCGATAGTCATTGCACAGAAATGCCAGAAATTGGGGGTATTTTGGACTATATAGGTCCAACTGATTCAGAAAATACAAATTCCCAGGTATTTAATAGAGTGAGAAGCCAGCCAGAAAGGTGCCTTGGATGTTAATGTTTGCACCACCCTGGGAGGTAATGTTAGATTCAAGATTTCTGGTTTTGAAAGATTTATCTAAAAGCTGGCAATTCTTTCACAGTCTGCAAGCTGAAAATGGAGTTGTCAGCTGGACGTATTCGGCGATGTCACTGTTAATAGGACATCAGCCACAAAAAAGGTAATTTTGAGAACGTCCTGACTGAATGGAATGTCTTTTATGTTCCCATCAGCCTTACCATGGTGCAAAGATCTCAATTCTGAAAGCACAGAATAGTGGTGAGAGGGACCACTCCTGATGCATGCCTCTAATTATGGCATTGATAATGTAGCACTTAAAGAAACCCTTGAGGTGGGAGTGTAATATCCTGCCATACCATGGATATGAATGGGGTCCCAAACCCAAATGGATGGACTAGGTGGTGAACAATATTATGATTTGCCAGCCCTTAATGCACCCCAATTGTTCAGGATGTATTGGGTTAGGAAGGAGTGTCTCCATTCTAATACCAAGTATATTTGTATGTAGCTTAGCATCCACATGTTATGTTACGCTATATTGATTTGTATAGCGCATTAATCACCTGAGAGGGCATCCAGGCTCTTGGGCAGGTGTGTAGGTTTGTGGTCCCCAAGGTGCTTATTCAAAGAGCCAGATCTTCAGCTTCTTGCTCAAATCAAGAAGTGAGGAGAAGGCTATGATGTGTTGAGGGAGGTTAAACCATGTCCTGGGGGCAATGTGGGAGAATGAGTGGCCTCCAGTTTTGCTTTTGTGGATGTGGGGAATGTGTGTGAGTGAGAGTGAGGCAGAGAGTAGGTGTCTGGTGAGTTGGTGAACGTGTATGCGGTTGTTCAGGTATTCTGGTCCTTTGTTGCTTTGGGTTGGGGTGTGTGTGTGCATGAGAAGTTTGAATTGGCTGCACTTATCAATGGGAAGCCAGTGAAGCTTCCTGAGGTGTAGTGTGATGTCGGTGCAGCATGGCAGGATGAGTATGAGTCTTGCAGTGAGGTTCTGAATGGTCAGGAGTTTGTGTAAGAGTTGTTTGGCGATTCTGGCATAGAGATTGTTGTTGTAGTCCAACCTGCTGGTAATGAGTGCTTGCATGATGGTCCAGCTGGTGTTCTGAGGCAACCATTTGAAGATTTTTCGTAGCATGTCGAAGCAGGAGGTACACACTGCATTGACTTGAGCCATCATGTTGAGTTTGTCATCTAAGATCATCCCTAGATTTCTTGCGTGGTCTGTGGTTGTTAGTCCTAGCTCCGACGGTCACAAGGTACAGTCCCATGCTGAAGAGCAACACTTTTGTCTTGTCGGAGTTGGGCTGCAGGCAGTTGATCAGCATCCAGTTTTCTACCATAATCATGCAGTTGGTGAAGTTAGCTTATGGGGTGGTTGTTTTGTCTATCTGGGAGAGGATGAGTAGGGTGTCATCGGCGCAGGAGATTACAGTGATGTCCTGTGATCTGATGATGTTGGCGAGCGGTGTCATGTATATGTTGAAAAAGGTGGGGCTGAGGGACGATCCCTGTGGGACTAAGCATATCAATTTCTCGGTCTCTGATGTGAAGGGTGGCAGCCTAGCCCTTTGGATTCTTTCCATGAGGATGGAACAGATTCCATTTGGCATTCTAACTCATGGCCCATTAATGTCGGTCATCATGTGATTTTCTCATTTTGAGAGGACTAAATGCAGCCTACAATAAGGTTTCAAATGATTCATTGAACCATATCTCTAAGAACCATTGTTGTTTATACTGTTCCATGTACCCAAGTTCTGAAAGAATCCAGGGTAACCTCATTAAGAACACTTCTAGCATCAATATGAGGTAATGCTGTTGACCTGTATTTTAGGAAATTGGGTTAGTGGTAGAAGGGGATGAAACCCTTCTCAATCAGCAACCACAATTTCTGATAGAGTGAAGTCACAAACAAACACCAAAATAACCTGTGCTTAACCCTTTGGGCGCTTGGCACAAAAGAAGTCAAGCGACACAGAGGTAATGTGTAAAACATTTCTGCAGCATTTCAAACAGTAGTAAAGTGAAAACACAACACAAGAAAAACTCCACACCAATTTAGAAGAATAGAGTTAAATGTAATACATTATTTGAGACCAAAACAACAAAAATCCAATCATTAGGATCAGAGATTTGCAATTGTAAAGATTTTAAGTAAGTATAGCACCTAAAATCACAAAGCTCCAATCGTGGCTATCTGTTCGTGAGAGACCAGGTGAAAGTCACACGTCCTGGCAGACCACGATGGAGCTTGGGTCAAATACAGGGACTAGGTTAGTCTGGATGAAAGAGCTACCTCCAAGAAGTCAGGGAGGAGAGTGCCTATGCGGTGAAGTGGGCCACTAGGACCAGGGAGAGCATCGTGGATGGTCGTGACTGTAACGCGAAAGGCAGACCAGGCATTGTGGACAGTCATTGCTGTAGATTGAAGATGCCGTCGGAGCTTTGCATTGACGGTCACTGCGGGCTGTTGATGGTGTGGTGTGAAGTGTAGATCTCCTGTTGCCGGTTGGCACTGACTGTGTGGTCAGGCACACCTTCACAGGAAACCCAACATCTCCAGGTGGGACCGAAGTTCCACCTTTTTCCAGATTGTGTGCTCCAGATCATTACAGAAGAGACAATCCTCAGGCATAGATGGACTCACAGCTACCCTGAAGGAACCTGAGCTCCCTCCCACCTCCATTCAAATGGAACCAGAGCCACTGGGTAGTGACTCTCATGGTTGTCAGTTACTAAAACCTGGTGGACTAAAATAGGGATTACCTTCTCTGAGGACACCAGGTGACACTTGATAGTGGTCATACTGTCTCCTGTGTCTCTCAGAGCCTACACCCGTTGCCCATTGATGGTGACCCAGTGCCTGTACTCTTTAGTGTTGCTAGGCATGTGAGCCCTTGCTGCCATCTCTCTATCACCCAAGGACACCAGGGTAACCTCTGTACTTCCGTCCCCATGTTAAATGGGGCAACATCCTCCCCGAGTGCAATACTAGCCAGCACCGGTGTCTGCCCACCAGTGGGGGCTGTGCCCACTTGGGACACTTGACCTCACCTTTGAAGTGCCCAACCTGATGGCACTCATAGCACTTGGGGGGAACTTCCCTGAGGACTTATGGTCAGGGAACCAATTCTTATTTTTCTCAGGTAGGTATTGGGAACCCTGCACCGTAGAACTATTTTGGGGACCATTAGAGAACTCCTTGTTTTACTTTTAGCTCTCCCTACTTCTTCTGATGGAGACTTTGCCCACCCTTCTTGTGATCCCCCTCAATTATCTTCTTGCGGACCCTGGTGCTGAGCCAGCAGTCTGCCTTCATACTATCAATAAGGTGTTGGTGCAGCTCTGCAAAAAAAAGACTGAACATGTGCTCTCTTTACATCAAATATTACAGCCCTTGGTAATCTTTCACTTCACTGCCTTTCACCCAAACATCCAGTGCCTTGCAAAAGGACTCTGCAAACTTCTCCCAGGACTGATGGGGGAGCTTCTGGTTGTCCCTAAACTTCTGCCTATACTTTTCTAGGGTGAGTTCGCACTTCCTGACAAAGATGTCCTTCATGGGGGGTACCTCATCCTGTTCCCCTTCTCAAGGGCCAGAGGGCATCTCTCCCTTCACTAGGTATGTGCCTCTCGAAACTGGCCCCCAATCCTCCTCAGGGACCCTATGTATCTCCAGAGCAACCTCATAGGATCAAACAACTTGTCAATGTCATACCACCACAACAAAGTTAGGCACCTGATCCTTTGGAATGAGGACCCTCTTGTCTCCAGAGGACACTGCGGGTATACTGCCACCATTATTGCTTGACTCTGCTTGCCTAGCTCTTATGTCCAGCTCTCTTTCATGAGCAACTGTTCTCTCCTCTGCGTCCATGGCAAGCTTCTTTCCCTGCAAGGCTCTTTCTGCCTTCCTCTCCTCTGCTTCCAACTTGAGCTTGGACAGTTGCAACTGAAAACTCCCTCTCTGCCTTCCTGCCCTCCAGCTCTTCTGGGGACAGGCCTTGTGAAGACATGCTGATCTCCACTCTGGCAGGAAGTTCTAATTCAGGAGAGACATTATCCCCCGCCCCTTGTGTGCTGCATCTTAGGATCTGCATCCAGGTCCTCTCATTGTCTTCCCATATCATCATCCCCTTCCTCTGCTGTAGCCAGTGACTGGTGGACTTCTATCCAGGTCCTCAGCACCTTTTGGAGCTCACGCTTCCTGGTGTTACTCTTGACTAGAATCCCCTCTCCTTTCAGAACTCCTTGAGGTTAACTAGTGCAGACATCCATGTTGGCCAGCTCAAACCCCATCCTTGCAGTTATGATTTCAGGCACAACACTCAGGTAGAATTAGAGTGAATTTGAAAAATCAAAAAAGGCCAATCATGGAGAATTTAAAAAAACCTCTAAATGGTATCAACATATTTATCTGGGATTTTAGTGCCACACAAAATCACTGCATGGCACTGCACAAACTCAAGTCCTAATCTCACTGCTGAATACCAATTTAGGAAATTGGGTTACTGGTTGAGGGGGGGTGATGAAACCATAGTCAAACAGCAACCACAATTTCTGTGAGGGTGAAGTCACAAGCAAACCCCAAATAAACCTGTGCTTACCCCTGTGGTAGCTTGGAACAAAAAGAGTCAGGCTTAACTTAGAGGCAATGTGTAAAGTATTTATGCAGCACTTCAAACAGTAGTAAAGTCGAGACACAACACAAGAAAAATCCCACACCAATTTAGAAAAATGGAGTACAATTTGCTAAATTATTTGAGACCAAAAGAACAAAAATACACTTTGTTGGATATGGAGATATGCAATTTAGAAGATCTTAGGCACTGTACGAGACCGGGTGAAAGTCACAAGTTGAGGCCGACCATGACTGAGCGTGGGCCAGATTAGTCTTGCTGAAAGAGCTACCTTCAAAAAGTCCAGCGCGAAGAGTTCCGTTCACGGTGGAGGGAGCCATGAGTAGCAGATAGAGAATCGAGGAAGAGCAGGATGGGTGTCACGGACGGTCATCGCTGTAGTGCTAAGATACTGTTGGAATCATGTACGGTCGTTGATGGAGATTTGCGTTGACGGTCACTAGTGGCTGTTTATGTTTTAGTACGAAGTACAGATCTCACATTGCAGTTCGTCACTTGTGGTTGATGTAGAGTTAAGAGTCTTTATATTGGTGGTTGGTGTGGGCAGCAAGATCCTGGCATGAACAGGCCGGTTCGTGGTCACAAAGAGCCCAAAACCTCAAGATATTTCCTTTTTTTCTTGGAGAGAGAGAGCTTATTGGATGCCACACCAATGATCCAAGAATTGAGGGGTACCTCTTGGGGATCAGGAACTCACTCCAGCAGAGGCCAGCCAGCAGGGCTCACACAGTTCCAGTTGCACTTCGAGTTGCAGGTCCAGGCAGCAGACCAGCTAGTGAGTTGAAGAGAGGCCTCAGGAGCTTGTTATGACCCAGGATATAGACTGCAGGCATCAAATGGTTAGAACAAGAAAATACCAGTTTTCTAAAAGTGGCATTTTCAAAATTGTGACTTAAAATCCGACTTTACCATTACAGAAGGTCTTAAATTAAAACGCCTCAGACAACAACCATTACTTTCCTACATGTTACCAATCAAAGACTATCCCTTATTAAATGTAATAAGATAACCCAATGTTATCCTATTGGAGAGGTAGGCCTTGCAGTAGTGAAAAAACGAAATTACGAGTTTTTCACTTTCAAGACATGTAAAAGTACATGTCCAACTTTTTAAATACACTGCACCATGCCCCATGGGCTGTTTAGGGCCTGTTCTAGGGGTGACTTATATGTATTAAAAAGGAAGATTAAGGCTTGGAAAAAGGTTTATGTAGCCAGGTAAAAATGGCTGTTAAACACTGTGCACACAGGCTGCAATTGCAGGCCTAAGACATGTTTCAAAGACTATCTAAGAGGGTGTCACAATTAATGCTGCTGGCCCACTAGCAGCATTTAATTTACAGGCCCTAGGTACACGCAGTAACATTTTACTAGGAACTTACAAGTAAATTAAATGTGCCAACTGGGTGTAAGCCAATTTTACCATGTTCAAAGGCTATTCAGTGCTATGCTATGCAGATTTATACAGTGCGCAGTTACTTGAAGGCTTCCCAGCACTTAGTGAGAACCAGCGAGCATAAAACTGAAAGAACAGTGGAAAGCTTGCCTTAGTGGGGGTATTGCCAGGTTTTTTGCATTTTCCTAAACCTTAGCTCATTCATTTAGTTTCTCAGCTCCTGAGGCATTGAATTTCACAGCTTTGGTATCAAGTACGAGAAGGATCTGACTCCCCATCTGTCCCTTTGTATTTGTGGCACTTTTAGAAGCTGTGTCTTGGAGGACCTTAAGGTTTGGCTGGGAGCGTAGGGGCAGGGAAGCTCCTGATCAAAGGGGGCCCTTTGAGGTTCATTCCCCAGTGTGCTAGATAAAGACGAGAGCACAAGCACGAGAGCACAAGCACTTTAGCACTACTTAGCAATGGTAAAGTGTGCAGAGTCCCAAGGCCAACAAAAACAAATTCAGCAAAACAGGAGGAGTAAGGCAAACAGTTTGGGGGAAGATCACCCTAAAGCTGACAGGTTCAACTCTATCTATCTATCTATCTATCTATCTATCTATCTATCTATCTATCTATCTATCTTTGCAAGTCTATGTATCTACCTTTGCAAGTCTATCTATCAACTACCTATACAAACCTCTCTGCCTGTCTTTCTGAGCCTCTCTATCTGTTTTTGCAAGCCTCTCTATTTATTTATCTTCCCAACCCTTGCTATCTATTTATAGATTGGCTTTTTTAGGTCGGCTGTTAGTTTGACCTTTTGATTTTACTAAAATTATGTGTGTAAATAGTTACTTATAGGGCTTTTCAGCCAGACTTTATCCATAAGTTCTTTGATGTGTCATTCACATTTTTCTTCCACCCACAGCCAACTTCAGCCATTGTCTGAATTCACTGTGAGTTATAACTTGCTTCTCTTTCACAAGGAGCATATCCACACACAAAGTAGTTCCCCTTAGTGTCAAGGACTACTAGGGTAGTGTGTGACTTCTTGGGCCAAACAATAATTTTTTGTTTACTGACTTTTTTTAGATTAATGACGGCCTGGCAGCTTCCACATCCATAACATTTTGTAATAACCATTGACAAAAGGCTGGAGGCCAACGCCAGACCACCTGGCTTTGTCAATGATTGTTTAATAGATGCAGTACCTCTGCCAAACACTGGTGGATATCCCACCGGCTGCATCAAGAGTGTGCTGACTTGTCTTGCTTTACACTCCCAAATAAAAGAAATTCAGCCCTCCCAAGGAGAGACACTCGGTAAAACAAGAAAAAAGCACCTGGAAAGGAGGCTCCGCACTCACCCAATGAGGCAAATCAAAAGGTAGTTTATATATGATGTATGGGGTTTTATTAATGTAACACTCTCTAACAGAAAGACATTCCCAGATGTCAAATGAAACAGGTAAAACAACATGGAAATGTATAGATATATGTGCACAAGCAAGTAATAACAATACACTCACCAGTGCAAATGCAGGAGACAAAACACAAGCAGATAAAAATAGTAAAACACACGTAAATAATAATAATGAAACACTCACAAGTCAAATATTAATGGAACATTCACAAGTAAAATGCAAGGGTGCAAGACTTAAGCAGATAATAATGATGGAACATTCACAAGTCAAATAATAATTGTGCAAAACATAAGCAGATAATAATAATGGAATACTCATAAATCCAATGCAAGAGAGCAAATCAAATAATAGAGGACATCCAATGCAAGAAACAGGCACTGTCAAATATCAGAGATAAACAGTATCAAATGAGAGAATCAATTATAAAGAGCACAACATGAAAATGTCACAGAGCAATGAAACTCATAACTCATACATCACCTTTGAGTCCATCATTCTGGTCAGCTCAACTGGGTCACCCTTTCAGTCAGTCACGCAGAAGTCTCAATGGAACAACAACACTTTCTCGTGATGATGCGCCCATCTCACGAGTAAGCTTCAGTGTGAGTGCCAAAACTTCCTGTCTTTAATACTCTTTACTAACTGAGAGAGAGACTTCTAGAAGTTCCCCCTCCCTTCATCTATTGGAAAACCAAAGCTGACCGTACTGGTCTGATCCAAGGTCGAGATGGAAGCCGGCCGAACCTCTGTATTTTGACTCCAAGACAGAGAAGTACATTCCACACATTTCTCTCTCATGCTTTCAAATGCACATCCCACATGTTCTGTTCCAGCAAGGCTGTTTTGCTCTGTGCTGAGAAGTAAGTAAAACATCCTACTCTGAAGCTGCAAGGAGATACGAAAAGAAATCACAAGTCAAAATGCAAGAGCACAAAAAGGATGCCATACATTCAAGATGGAGTAAGTTAAAACACATGGAGTCAATTAAAACACCTGTAGTCAAAGGTCATCACATGATCCCACAATGCACACAAAAGCATATACGACTACATGACTGCAGTGGCACTATAAATGCAAAGGACGGGACTTTAGCCAATTTTTGTCAAAAGTCCTGAACTGCCAAACAGTTGTCTGATAGAATATTGATACTGAAAATGTTGTGTGGGCAGAATGTAGTTTAAAAAATATCAGGCCCAAAATATCAAGTAGGTAAGTTCAAATAGTTAAGTATAGATTTACTATTCTTAATTCCACATTTCGTCAAGGTACATAGATGTTGAGCTAAGTACAGTAAACCTCTGCTTACTCATATAAACTTACCTTCATGATATTTTTGTCCTCGATATTCTTGACGCAAAATCTTTTCCACGCGATATTTTGGAAACAATATTCTGTACAAACACACTACCAAACTCTAAATCAGCCCCTAATGTTTAGTTAAGACTGACAAGAGGCCAACTGTGTGTAAACCACATAACCGAAATAGAGATGAAACGCACAGTTATGTTAGTGACAAAACCTTAACATAATCACCCCACTACAGCAATGAAATGTGAAATATTGAATACACATTTCAAATAGAGATTGAGAGAGTATGTGAATGAGAAAGACAGATTAACTAAATGAGTGACTACGCACATTGAGTGAGAGATGAAGTGAACTAGTAATTGTTCAATGTTTGTCTGTGCAAGTTTTGTTATTTACTAAGGGGGTGTGAGATTGAGGATATGATATATGCATATTATGTGTTAAATTACAACATTAAATGGTCCCTACATTGCACATTATGATTTTAGTTCTGGTAATTTAGCTTGGAGGATCTTCATATCTTTAACCTATTTCACTTCTTTAGCCACTTAAATTAATCAGCATCAGGTGCTCCAAGCAGTAGCAAGTCAGAATGTTCTCAGACATTAATAGCCATTAATTGCACCAGGCAGTAATGAGCTTTAATGGCCCCTGTTGGGAATGAACATCAGTGTCCCACCTAGTAATGAGAGCCAGTAGTCCTAGACCAGTGATACTCAAAGTACGGCCCTGCTGACCTTCAGAGGCGGCCCCCAGCAGAACGACTGCACTGGACTGTTGTTTACTTGGCTGAGCAGTAACATTCAGCAAGTTGTTAAAAAAACAGCAAGCGTTTGTTTACACTAGCTGACGTAAAAGACAAGAAGGAAAAGTAGGTGTCCTGCACTACTAAACTTCAGGAAAGTATTCTTCTTTTTAAGACATTTTGCGACAAACGTGTACAAATATTATAAAGTGTCTTCAAAATTCAAAAAAGTGTATTTTATTAACATGCAGATGCATTTCACTTTAGTACATCAGATTTTATCAGTGCATTCATAAGTATTTTTAAAACGAATTGGTTTAAAAAATGAACATAGAAACATTCTAAGCCAATAGTGAACTAAAAGGCAAGTCAGCTGTCACATAGAACCTTCTGGGTAGTCTGGGCTGTTATACATGAACATTATAGTTCATTGAATCAAACACAAGAGAGAAGGTTTTGTACACCGCATATCCTGAACTCTTGTATTTCAAGGTGCTCTTATATGCCATAATGAAGAAAAAGGAGGCATAGTGAAATTAGACAATTGTCTAGGATCACACAATTTGGTCAAGTAGGGAAACCAGGAATGATCCAAAGTTTTCTGGTTGCACATTGTTCAATTCTATTTCATTCCAATTTATTAATCAAGTTAAGTCTTTTTTATACTTAAATCCCCCAAGTGAGCGATAGTGCCCACCTTAACCCCTCTCCTCACAAAGCCCCAATCCCACCATGCTGGCATCAATGCACCCGCAGGCACACCACAGACCACACTTTGCGGCCCCTGGGAAAATGTTTGTGAATACCGATGCCCCAGACAGTATTAAACCTAAATGTTATTTAATGAGCCTCTATGGACTCAATCAGTAATGACCCGGGCAAATAATGATCAATAATGCAGTAATGATCATCAATGGTCCAGGTAGTAATGAACAGAAAGTACCTTGCATCAATATGTCCCTGTGCAGTACTTTGAGAAGGAGTTTAAACAAACCTCAAAGAATAATTTCCTTCACATCAACAAACTACTTGGAGAGGGCCCAGCCCCACTAAGTTTTGCTTGACCACTGCTGTTTTCTAGATCTGAATGTCCACATAAGATCTTTGTATGCCCTCACAACGCAGTCTCTCTGAATGTGAGTAGGGGCCTTGGCAAATTGCAACTATCTTCACCACTAGTGCTCCCGAGTAACTATAGTCAATAGATGGCAATGAATTAAAAAAATCAACCGATATAAAAAATGAATAACAATGTGCCCAGTCCCTAATTGGATTCAAAGGTTCAGATCTTATATCTTAAGAATGGCATGGGAGTGGGCCGTGGAAAGTGGCCCATCCTTACTATATGAGAGCACAGTACGTGGAGGAGGAAGAGTTAGAGGCTGATACAAACTTTCCTGGGCACTGGGGAAGCCAGCGAGGCCTTCAGGCTCCATGTTCCTGTTGCCATCCTGGGTGTGGGAATAGAAAAATGATCTGCCTTTGGGAAAGGTTGGCCTTTGAACTGCAAAACCACACACCCTAGCAGTCAAAACAAGTCCTGCGGAGTGAATACTGTGAAACAGTGTGAGGGCTACTAAATCCCTCTACATCTTTCAGACAAACTGATGAGAAATGTGGCCATGTGGTAAGGGTGGAACAAAAATTAGTATTACACCCCAGTCACTGAGATGGGTTTGATTCTTTTTTTAAACAAAAATAACAACTATGCCCTTTTTCCAAATGCGGTACCAGTGTCCTCCATGTTCAGCCCCCCCCCCCCCCTTTATGGTTTAAGGTCTTCAAAGTAGATTTCTTGCTAGCCTCCACCATAAGATTTTCCCCACTTGGTGGTTACCTTGTCCTGCCCTTCAGTCAAAGTTCATTTAACTTCATCAATGGGAACCTGAGCAACCATCATAGCAGTGGCTGAGGTTTTAAAGCAGTATCTTGGGTTCTGCCCTCAATCAATGATTTTGATTTGATTGGGGATGAAGAGAAGTTAATTAACTTTCATCTGTAGCTAGTTAATACCATAATTATAAGAAGACCTGACAATGCAACCCTCCATGAAATTTCGGTGTTTGATGCTGATTTTCCCGGAATATTTATGAAGAGTTTGGAGTGTCTGACAGCTGTTAGGACACTGACTTGTCCTGGATGGGTATTAAAAGATTTTGAGTATTGAGGCAGTGGTCTTTCTTCAGACTGAAGGTGCCATTACAGTGAGTGATATTGAAACATCATTCACTTTCTGGAGGAAGTATTAAATCCAAAGGAGAATCCATCATCATGTAGTATAGTCAATCAAATTCCAGTGGTAGATTTTCCTCTAGAAATCTGAGGATTTTATATTACTACCCGACTGTAAATCAGACCCTATGTGGGAAGCTAACATTTGGCATGCATATACGTCTGAAAGTCTTCCCAATTTTCAATCTGATCTTTCTTTCCCCATCTGCTGGAGTTATTTTCTTCTACGGGGCTAATGAATGACAGGGGCCAGGACACCAATTCACTCTCGTAGGCCATCTGCTAAAAGAAGATATTTAGGGATACTTTGAGAACAACCATGAAGCAAGTGTTAATAAGGATCTTCTCACAATCTCATTTGGATTTATCAGTAGATAAAGTTGTAGGCTTTGAGTTAATTTCAACAGCATAGGATCAATATGGTCTTAGTTGGTGGTTCGCCCCTCCTACCATAGCAAATTAATAGATTGGTGGTAGTGCTGCCTGACAAATAGACACTGTAAAGAAATCCATTTTTTGCCATGTTTATATTGTATTTTGTACTCTAATTACCCAGTGTTTTGACCACTGAGCAGCAGCACTGAACCTCTCAAACAGGCCTTAACTGACTGTAATGTTCCCTAGAAACGTGCTATTTATTTGCCCTGTTTAAAATTTTTCATGAGTATGCTGTGAAGTGCGCACAAAATTGCCAATATAACAAAATCCAAATTTAATTGCACACATTGGAAGATAGCAGACCTGTAGCACTGCAGACTTGCCTGCAGGCTTAGAGTAAAAGTAGTACATGTTTTTACTAAGTAAACACTGTGTAATTAAGCTGTAGCTGGGCTTTGAAAATGTTAGGCCCAGTTGCATAGAGCTTCAATCTAAAATTTAAACTGTGACCCGACATTTTAAAAAAGAGTAGCCTAAGTGAAATAAGTGAGGCTGCAACCAGGCTTTACACTGCAAAACTTGTGCAGTTCCCAAGGCCTATTTTTAGCAACTCTACTTAGAAGATAGGTAGAAAAGGCATTCTTTCACCATGTAGCTAATTAAAAAAATGTACTACCTTCGCCATCATGTACCTTTATTTTATGTGCTGCAAATGTGACTTTTTCTTCTGGGACTCACAATGATCAAGTACACTCACACCTTTTTTAATTCTTTTTAATGATTTTTAACACATATGCCACAACAGTCAATTGACATGTACACACTACATTTGGCATCAACTTACTCATGTGAGACTAGCAAGGTTCAGCTTGTGTCATACAAGGTTACTTTGCACACCCGCATTAAAATCCATTACCTTAAGTAACAACTGCCAAGACATTACACCAAGGTGTTAAAACTCCTTTCTCCCCACACATGCTCAATGGTGAAAAAGGGTTTACTGAGCAATGTTCAGTGACTTCTTGGTAGGCCAGTCACTACTCAATAACAGAGAACTACAATTCTGTTTGTGGATTTGGGGGAGCCTATTTGCAATGTAAGTATCTTATGTAGGTGTCTGCCCTGGGGAGCCGGGATTTCATTGGCACAGCCAGGAGGTGAATGGGCCCATATATCCTTTGGCCGGGGTCCAAATGGCATTAGTTTCCAGAAGATGGGTAACTGTTCTTGGCAGTATGCGACTTCTCTCAGCCAAGCTTTAATGCCTGGGGCAGGCCGCCTGCCCCAGTGTATAGTCACTTGGCGCTTGGATAGTAGGAGCAGCATGGCAGTTAGCCACCGATTAGCAGGTGGGACATCCTTTACACAGCCCAATTGGGCCAATAGTGGAGAGCTAACTAGTTTTTGGTCTGTTATGTCTGCAATGTGCTCGAACACCTCCTCCCAGAATCCAGCAACTCGCGGGCAGGTCCAGTCCACGTGCATGAACATGGCCAGAGATGCCCTGCAATGCCAGCAAGCGTCATCAGGGCATTTACCCATCCAGTGTAGCTGCACCGGAGTGCGATATACGCGATGTAGAAATTTAAAATGTATTAGTCACAGGCGATAGTTCTTGGAGAGCTGTTCAACTTGGCCGCAGCAAAACAATCATTGTGCCGCTGTAATTGGGGAGTTCAATTCAGTGGCCCAGGACTCTAGAGAACTGGGGGTGATGTAAATACGTGTTATAAACTTATGGGCAGAAGAGTCTATGAGTATATGCTCTAGAGCAGGGAGGGACAGGGGCACAGACAGAAATATGTCATGAAGCGTGCAGCAGGTAGCTGACAGTATAGAAGGGTGTCCAGGGGCTTTATTTGGGTGGACTCCGCAATCCCCACTACCACTGATCAAACATTTCCCTGAAAAAGGCATTCCTCCTTTTGGTTGTTGATATGTCAGAGGTAGTGTCCGACGCTTGCTTGCACTAAAGGGCAGGGTAAAGCTGAAGAAGCCTCTCTTCCCATTTGGGAGAGGCAGATGTGCCTAGAAGAGCTGGGACTCTGGTTGACCCCAGAACAGCAACAGAACACTGGCTTTGAGAGGAGCTAGGAGAAAGAAGTAGTTGTTTACATCATGCTCAACCCTGCCATTTTGTAAAATTGGAGGACAATGAATTGGGGGAATACTTTTGCCTTAAGGTTAAAAGTAAAGAAAACAAGAAATACATAATTTTGCTGAAATACATAAGAGGAGAATGTGTCATTACTTTAACTTAAGTTGCTTAGGAAGAACTGCTTAGTAGAGAGGTTCAGCTTCTAATAACTACAGCTTGGAACTGAAACAAAAGAAGATGACCTGCTTGAAAAAATTCACATTTCTTTGGTGAAGCATTGAGAAGTGGGAACTACAGTTTCATCCTAAATCATTAGACCTTAAAGGCTTCTTTGAGGGCCAGGAATCCTGGCCCACTGCTGATGCCCAAGGATAGGAGGGCCCAGATCTGCCAGAATGGAACAAACTGGCTGTGTAGTTTATTTCTTTGTGGCTGGTAAACTGTGGAAGGTCCAAGAAGCAGAAGGATCTGCGTGTGCCTGTAAAATCTATGGTGGCTAGGCATTTGGTTGTGACCTGATGGACAAGATATTTTCAAATTTGAATCCGTACCCTGATATTCCAGAAGCATTCTTAAAGAAATGTGAGCATGTTTGGAGGACCATGAAGAAAGACACAGAATTTTGGGAAAACGTCTGACTTACAAAATATGTAATTTCTGGAGGACAAGGACAACTACATGACAAAGATGCAACCTCAGCAGATACAACTTCCTGGTTTGACATGCTTAAATCCTTTTCCAGCTACGGTCAAAGCTCCATTGTGTCCAGAAAAGCTTCTAGTCCTAAAACAAACTGGGGAAAAGCACCATAGTAGCCCTAATGAGGTTGTGACTTCAGCGGCTACAAATTCATGGGTAGTCCAAGTATGAGATTTCTGGCGCAAAGTTTGAGGTCCCAACAGAACTGCAAGATCAACATATCATGTACCATGTTTGTCACACCCGTTCAGCAAATATTTTCGTTTTTCAAGAATAAAGTCCAAATCAGGAGATGGTTAATACAAAAACAAATGTCATATCATGGTTATTGAGCAGTTCTCTTCCCCTGACTGACCATGTCTTATATGGCACTCTTAGGCAGAAACTATTCGCTTCTTGGTAAGGTTAGGGGGTGTTATGGTGACACTGTGAGCTAGTTGGTCTACAGGCTAACATATCCTTTGGGGGTGTCTGGAATCAGTCTGGACACCAATCCCTTAGTTTATGTTGTCTAAACGTGCAGCTCCTATATAGGTTTATAGGAACTACATGACAGAATGAAGTCCAAATCAGTAGATGGTTAATGCAAACACAAATGTCATGTCATGGTCATTGAGCAAATCTCTTCCCCTGACTGACCATGTCCTATAGGCACTCTTGAGCAGGAAAATCTAGAAATGTTCTCCCTGAAATCAGTGTGTCATGATGACGATCACTATGAATTGACAGCCCTTTGGTGGATGGGTTGTCAGGTCAAAGTGTTACGATAGAAAAGAAAGCTGAGACCCATGGTAGAAAGCCCTGCTGTTCCCCATCTTTAAATGGGACTAGAGAACCACAAGTTTACAATTGTGCTCCCAGTCCACCTAGCTCTTAATTACCCTCAAGTTCATAATGATAAATTACCTACCCTAACCTGTCTTTGATCCATTGCCCTTTGGCTTTGAAGGGAAGCGATGTTTCAGTCTTCCAACTTGGCTGGGAGAATCAACTACTTTGCTCCATCACAAGTTGGCCTCAGAGGTTACCAGGATACTGGGAACTGCAAATCCATTCATTATTGTAAGAAATTGGGTTATAGGTTGATGGGGCGAAACCCTTCTCAAGTAGCAACTACAACCATTGTCAGAGTGAACTACAAAAAGTCACTAAGTTAACTTGTGCTTAACCCTCTGGTAACTTGGCACAGGCTTCAGTTAGAGGCAATGTATAAAGTATTTATACAACACACAAACAATGATAAAGTGAAAACACAACACAAGAAAAATCCCAAACCAATTTAGAAAATTAGAGTACATTTTAATAAATAAAATGAGACCAGAACAACAAAAATCCAATCAGTAGAACTGGAGACAAGCAATTTCAAAGTCTTAGGTAAAAGTAACGTCAATATGCACAAAGCGCCAACTGCAGTTATCTGGGTGCACAGGTCCTGGACAAAGTCACAAGTTCAGGTCCACCGCGATGGTGGGGGAGGGTGATCCATATCAGGGTCTTCTGCTTCCAGGAGAGCCCAATCCATCCCCAGTGGATGACATGTATGCCCCTGATGCTCAGGATGGAGTAGGGAGCAGTATATCTGCCAGAGGCCTGTCCCCACAGGAGCTGGAGGACAGGAGGGAGGAGAGAAAGCTCAAGAGGAAGCTGGAGATAGCCAAATTAAAATTGGAGGAGAAAAGGATGGCACATGAACTTAATCGGAAGGAGCTGGACATCCAAGCCAAGCAAGTGGAGTCTGGCAGCAATAGTGGCAGCATACCTGCAGTGTCCCATGGAGAGGGAAGGGCCCGCATACCAAAAGACTTGGTGACAAATTATGTGGCTGAAGATGACATTGACAAATGGTTCCCCGCTTATTAGGTAGCTCTAAGAGTGCACAGGATGCCTAAGGAGTTCTGGGGGATAGCTTATGGAGGTATATGCCCACATTGGGGAGGGACACACTCCTTACTCTTGAGATAGAGGACCAGAAACGTACATCTCTATGAAGGCCATTTTATTCAAGAAATTTGGGCTGGCTCCTGAAAGGTATAGGCAGAATTTCAGGGGTAGCTACAAACTCACAGACTTGGGTGCATTGCCTGGACTAATCCAGCAAGGCACTGAATTGCTGGGTGAGGAGCAGCAAAGGAGAAGATTTTACTGGGCTTTACAATCTCCTTTTGAGGGAGTACATGTTGATATCTGGTTTCCAGGGCTGAACCAGCACCCAGTGGATAGCAAGATGTCTGACCCAAGGAAGCTTGCTGAAGAGGCGGACCTCGGGGTCAGCATCAGAGTGTCCAAAAAAGGACCTGGGGATGACTCCAAGAAGGGTGGTTAAGGTTCCCCCCAGCAGAGTGAGGGGGAGGTCAAGGGAGATCCAGACAAGTATCAGGTTAAGGGGGAAGAAAGGGTTCCCATGTCCCTTCTGAGAAGAAGGAGGGAGGTTCTGGTGGGTGGTGGCCAGGGCTCCCCATTTCCAACCCATCTGCTTTGATTGTTACCAGCTAGTACACAAAGAGGGAGACTCTGTCTCTCCAAAGAAACCACCCACTTGCAGGAACTCTAAAGGAGTGGCCCATGTGACTTTAGGGGGAAGTAGTCCCCAGGGGCAGGAGATAGACCATGCCATGATCTCCCTCAGCTGGGAGATAGACTCAGAGGGTGAGCTGGCAATCCCTGAGAGCAGGAGTCATCACATCCACCAGGTGAAGGTGAATGTGGTCCCTGTCACTGCTCTGAGGGACACCAGGGCCAGCCAGAGCATGGTAGTGGAAAGGGTGGTTTCCCCAGAGTAGTACACCAGTCAGGTGTGTAGGGTATCATAGGCCCGGGGGCAGGACTTTGTTCGTCCCATGGCCCTGGTATCCCTGAAGTGGGGTGGAGAGGTGACCCGGAGGAGGGTCATAGTTAGTCCCCAGATGCCCATTGACTGTATTCTGGGGAATGGGTTGTCACCTGTGATAGATGAGCTGAGAGGGGCAGCCGCCCAGGGCACCCTGGAAGCTCGGCCATCTGGAAAAACCACTACCAAGAGGAGGGTACACAAGGCCAGATGCAGGGGGAGAACATACTCACCCCTGACTCCTGTTCAGCCTAAGAGTACAGACCCTGGGTTGAAAAACCAGTTTCAGGATACCACCCCTGGATTGGTGGTAGATAGAGTTTAGAAAGGGCGCAAGACACCTGGGGCTACTGTCCCCCACTCTGAGAAACCTCAGAGGCCAGAGAACTCTGGATGGCCTGGAGCCTGGCTCTGGATAGTGACAGCTGTCAGTGGCCTCTGTTGGCTGATGTCCTTGGGTACAGAGTTTTCCTTGGCGTGGGGTCAGAAGTCAGACTCAAGGGGTGGAATGGGCCACATCACTCTGTTGGCCATGGTGGTAGTGTCTGCCTACTGGGATGCATCTGTGAGCAAATTTAGGTTTGGTGCTGCACAGATGGGGTCTACAGATGAGGAGAAGGGTTCCCCATGGGCCAGTTCAGTGGCTCAGGACAGAGACATAGGGATGCAACTGAGCTTAGCGAGGTGTAGAACTGACAAATGCCCATACAGTAGTGGACCATTGTCCACGTTCTATCACTTAAGCAGGGAAGTCCCTCAAGGTATTAATTAGTCTACCCTGGCTTTAGGCTGGAGGAGGGTCGTGTTGGAAATGGCCCTTTCAGCATGGTCACCCGCAGACATTTTGTCTTCCTCCCCTCCTTTATATGACCTAATTTCTGTTGGCTTTAGGACTCTGGGCACTTTACTACAGCTAACCATTCCTAAAGTGCATGTGCTCAGTCCCCTAAACATTGTAACATTAGTTTTTCCACAGCTGGCACATTTAATTTACACATTATAAGTCCCTGGTAAAGTGCACTATATGTGCCCAGGTACTGTAAGTTAAATGCTACTAGTGGACCTGCAGCACTGAATTTGCCAACCATTTAAGTAGCCCTTCAAACATGTCTCAGGCCTGCCAATGCAGAGCCTGTATGTGCAGTTTTACTGCCATGTCGACTTGGCATTTAAAACTCTTTGTAACCCATAGTGCAGGGTGCTGTGTAAGTAAAAGACAGGACATAATCAGTTTATGTTTTACATGTTCTGATAGTGAAAAAGTCCCAAATCAGTTTTCTAACTACAGTGAGGCCTACCCCTCTAATAGGTTCACATTGGTAATACCTTATTTCATTTAATAAGTGTAATTCCTAGTTGAGAAGGAATAGATTTCTCGTGTTTGGTACCTTTGGACTTGGATTAATATACCCTCTTTAATGGTAAAGCTGGATTTATGATTAGAACCTTAAAAATGCCACTTTTAGAAAGTTGGCATTTTTCTGCTCTTTAGCCCCGTGTGCCTGCTGCCTGTCTCCAATACACTTCTGGGGTGGGTGACAGCTGGGCCTTGTGCATTCCCTCTAGACAGTCACACAAGAAGGGAACTTAGGTGTTCCTGATGGGTCATTCACATCCTGATGGGTCATCCTGGGCAGGATGGGCGGGAGGAGCTGACACTTACACCTGAATTGGCTGTGCCCTGCTCACACACAAAGGGCTGCTTAACCCCCTGGATGGTGTCTGGAGCCAGGACAGGAAGGGCGGACCTCTGTCTACTTCAAAGCCCCTCTTTGAAGTATCCCCCACTTCAAAGGTGCCACTGGGTATAGGAACAAGACTTCTGACCCCACCAACTCAGCACACTTCCGGACCCAAGGAAATTCTGCCAGGAAGAAGGACTGCTGTGCTACTGAAAGGACTGTCACTCTGCTGGATTCTACTGTACTTTCCTGGACTCATGCTTTGCTGTGCATGCCCTGCTGCCTTCCTTCCTTGGGAGTGAGAAGGACTGGACCTGCATCTCTACTTACCCAGAACCAAAGCGACTCCAAGGGCTTGCTGGCTTGCCTCCTGTTCTGAAGTCTCGGGGACATCAAAGACTTCCACTAACCCTGCTACAGCCTCTGGACCCTGCCAACTGTGAGTCCTGCCAAGGGGTGCCAGTCCTGACCTGGGCCTGTGGAAATGAGTTTTCTGGTATCGCTGTCATTGCACCATTCGGAACCTACGCATCTCCCCTCGATACCGACGCATCGCAGCTGCCACTGAGGACAAAGACATTGCATCCTCGACTGTGTGACTTGACAATGCTGCATTGCTTTCATCGTAAAGGGTTCACCGATGACACATCTCCTACGCGCAGATAGGAACCGACACATCGCCTACATCCAGCTGGGTTGACGACTACGCATCACCTCCTCGCATCAGGTGTTTGATGACGACGCATCCTCTATCCAAAGGTACTTTTTCAGTGGGACAAGGTTGGTCCCTCTATCCGACCCGTGCTCCATCATGGTCGGCCTGAACTTTTGGATTTACCCTGGTCAAGTGCGACCAGATGGCCCCGGTTGGCACTTTATGCTTTTTACCACTATATTTGCAGAGATTCTTTAAAAATTCATAACTCTGGTTCTACTTATTGGATTTTTGGTCTTGTTTTGAAGAAAAAAAATTAAGCTTAAGCTCTTTATTTCTAACTAGGTGTGGATTATTTTTGAGTGGTGTTGTCACTGTTTTACTGTTTTAAGTGTTGCACAAATACTTTACACACTTCCTCTTAAGTTAAGCCTGCCTGCTCTGTGCCAAGCTACCAGGGGGTGAGCACAGGTTAATTTAGGGTGAGTATCTGACTTAACCTGACTAGGATTGTGGTCCCTTCTTGGACAGGGTGTATACCTCTGCCAACTAGGGACCCATTTTCTAACAATAACAAAACTTGATACCCACTGTTGCTATGTCGTAAAGGCCAGGCTGACAGGGCAGCTCTGCTTGTCTGCTTTGAATGAAAGCAGAAAGCGCAGCTGCAGCATAGGGAAGGAAACAAGGAAGGTGGTGGGGGCTGGTCAAGGATGGCAGATACATTTTTTTCGTTTTTTACCTTTTTTACCCTGTTATATATGGCTCACCTATTAATCCTCTGCCCCTGCATAGCAGTTGAAAGCAGGGACAGATGGTTTTGGGGGCCATACATAACATAAAATTATAGGTGGGTGAAAAGTGAATTATGGGGGTGTTTTTCACCTCGGGGTTCTGAGTGACAACATAGACAATTCGAGCTTCTCTCTTGTTGTCTATTTGATGTCACCAGTGGTTAATTTGTAAAAATATAAGTCCTGGGGCTCTCGTCAGGAAGGAGCTTCAACCAGCCCATTCTTCTTGTTGGCGCTAGATAGAAACAACTACTAACAATGAATCCCTACTAGGGATAAGGGGATGTGGTGTAATAATCAGAGCTGCCGACTTCAGAGCTGGGGAACCACGTTGGAGTCTCGGTGTCGGCTCAACATCCTGTGATTCTGGGCAAATCACTTAATCTCCCTGTGCCTACCAAAATGAATGTGTCCTCAACTGGTGTTCAAGCGCCGGTGTTGATGATTAAGTGACGGTGCTGAGCCACGGAAACCACCATCTCAAATTAAGCACTGGATGTTTCAGAACCCCTCAGTGAAAAACATCCACGCAATTCACTGTTACCCATCTATAATTCTATATTTTGAATATTTTTGTAACTCCTTATCCCTGGCTCTTCTATTCGTCATTTTGGTGCATTTTTAATCAAAGAAAATGTATGATATTTATTTGGGAAATTACCTTACTTTTCAGGTTTAATGTTGTTTCGGTCTTGGGTAATGGGTAATGCACCAGAAGCAATTTTTTCTGAGGGAGGTCGTGTTGCTTGTGTTAAAGTAATGAAATGTAATCTTGGGATTCCTTGCAGAAACCTGTTTCCTTGTAGGAGCTGGATTGTTGTTAACTTGCTGGGAGCTCAGTCACAGCTCTTATGAAGACTGAGGTCTGTCTCTCCCACAGTTTAACGAACCAGTTTTCCACCGACCCGTAATGAGGCTCCTGATGCAGGCAGGTCACTTCATTTTAGAAATGATACTGACAAAAACGGTTGGTGACAGTAGTTGTCCTGGCAAGCTGATGGCATGGATTGAGCAACAGGTATAGTTGTTGAATGTGGGAGCCATTATGTAACAGTTGATATCAGGGGTTCCATCTGGATATTTTTTAGATAAATATGCCATATCCCAGGCGCACACTTTTAAAAAGAGGTCGTGATATCACTTTATCACAAATCAGTTACTAAGGTTTCGCACGTTTTTTGTCTCAATTGTACAGTTATTGCTGTTCATTTAGTGTACTCAAGTAGCACGCTCTCCCCATAACTAAGGTGGCTTGGAGCAGTCCTATAGGGTAATGCAGTGGTAAGAGAAAGTGGGGCATTAACAAGGCAGCAACAGGGGAAGTTGACACTGCTCCTGTAATAGCTACTAAACGTGACATGCAAGTGTAATTCCTGTAACTCAAGCTCCCCTATCGAAAATGTCAGATTACAAGAGACAGATTTTCCACACTGAAAAAGAGTTACCATTCACTCCACCACTCTTTAGAGCAGAGGTCATCAAACTAGGGGGGGGGGTGCACCCCTGGAAGGCTTGATTTGCTCTAAGGTGGAGTATCTTGATGAAAATAGTGCTTTGTATTTAGTGAAAAAAAAGGCAGGCAGTGAGACACTCTGCAATGAACCATCGGTAATATCTTTTGTCCACATGTCCTGGCTGGAGGTAGGCGTCAAATGGTGATGGACTACATATAATAGCAAAAGTGTCCCCAGCCCTATTTCTAGTAAACATTCACACCGTAGATACTTTTACACTTAAGGAAGTCCAGGTTGCCCATACCATCTTGGCAATTGATTGTATATTTAAAAGAGATAACTGAACATAACTGCACTTTTTGAATTTTAAATATGTTTAGATCTCCCGGTAGGCGCGCTCATAGATGCTGCTTTTTGGGAAGAGATACGCAAGGATATATTAGAATTGTTCACGCATAACCTGAACTCCGGTCAGTCAGCATCCACACTTTGGGAGGCATTTAAGGTGGTGATACGTGGAGCTTGGATTTCCAAGCAGTCGGGTGTTCTGGAATCAATTAGAGTAACATTATCGAAACTCGTGGGAGATATTTGGATGTTAAAACAACAATACTATCAAACCTGTGACACTGCCATACTAGCTGGCATCTGAGATAAATGATCTGACTTTCAGGATGAGGCTAATCGAGAAACCCGCTTCTAAAGCGATACAGTCAGGATAGACATTATTGGGCGGGAAACTGCCTTAGCAAGACACTTGCAAACCTACTCCGAGCTCCGCGCACTACCAACTATATAACTGAACTTCCAGATTCTGCAGGCCAGCAAATCACCTCACCATCTAAAATGATAGCAGTAATGGCCCCTTTTTATAAGCAATTTTATTCCGTGACCATATCGCCGGACCCAGTAAAGCTCTCTGAGAATTTAAACACCATCCAGTTGGTCTGGCTTGATAACACACATCAAACCTACTTAGATTCGCCCTTCACCGTTGAAAAAATTATCAAAGTGATCCATAGCCTGACAGGAGACAAGGCACCAGGACTGGATGATCATACAACCACTTTTTATAAAGAGTGTGCTCCCCTGCTGGCCCCACATTTGCTTGCCAGGTTTCAAGATTCCCTGGACAGTGGCACTTTACACCCTTCGTTGAGAGAAACAGCCATAATTACATTATCCAAACCAGGGAAACCTGCCTACTTATGGGAATCATACCACCCTCTCTCGCTAATAAATGTGGATAAAAAAAATTCTTGCTAAATTGCTTGCTAACTGACTACAAACCTTGCTGCCTATGTTAGTTCATCCGGATCAATCGGGGATCATCCCGGCCGTTCTACCACTCACAATCTATACATAATATTTGCAGTCATGCATCACCTTGACCCTCAAATACCAAGGTGCCCACCATGTTGGATGCCACTATGTCCTTTGATTCATTAGTATGTAGCTATCTTTTCCCCCTTCTACGTCAGCTGGGTCTTAGTCCTACTTTTATCAAGTTTGTGAAACTCCTTTATTCCTCTCCAACTGCAATAGTGTGCATGAATGGGCTGTTATCGAACCCCATGCAAATTGGCCATGGTAGCAGGCAGGGATGCCCACTATCCCCACTCCTTTACGCTATAGTGATGGAACCCTTGGCGGCGTGGCTGCTAACATGGGCATTGTATTTACTACTAGGGGACTAGTGATTTCCATGTATGCAGGCGATCTCACCCCAATGAAAATCTCACTTCTTTGACTCGTGAGGTGGTCAGATTTGGAGGCTACTCTGGAATACATATAAATTGATCAAAATTTCCATCTTTCCTCTAATTGATAATACACAACAATATCCCCTCAAATGGGCTACCGATCCTGTTCATTATCTTGGAATATGGCTAAGTCGTGATGTGGAGGAACTTTGACGGGCAAACTACGGCCGAGCCATGTCATGATTGGAAGGCAGGATAGCCATCTGGTCCAATCTCCCTTTATTCCTTACTGGCCACATTGTAAGTGCAAAGATGATTATCCTCCCTAAATTTTTATATCTATTCGCTAACATTGCGCTCCCCCTTACAACCAAATTCCTCAGTCAGTTGAAGTCAAACATTGTCCCATTAATTTGGGTGGGTAGGCAGCCTAGGGTTTCCTGGGATCTTCTCACCCTTCCACTTTCCCAAAGGGGGTTTGGGTGCACCTGCTTTAACATTATATGCTTACTGGGCTCAAGTCCAATTCCTCCACTTCTGGTTGCACCCAAACTCTTCCCAACCACATGTGGCTGTAGAATTGGATCGTGATGTCCCGGATACATTATCGGTAGCACAATACCATTCTTACAAACATCCTAGGAAAGAGATCAACACTGTTGAGTGTGTTCGTTGGGCATGAGAGTGCCTGAGGAAAAGAGCTAAATCGCCACACATTTATGCCTCTTCTATACCTCTGTCCAGCATCCCTCAGATACTGCTACTATTAGAAAAGGGGATCTCTTTGCAGGCACACAACCGCAAGCTCAGGGTATTTTCCGACCTTTTCCCACAGGGACAATTTCTCCCACCCTTCCAGCCAACCAACACGCCACCGCCCACATTTTTAGATACCCTTCTATATTATGAATTGCAGGCCACATGTTGTGCAGCACACACTACTTTTCCTGCCTTGCCCCCACCCCTCCAGGCACTAGAAAACATCCTTACCGCATCAACCTCAGAAAAGTTAGTTACATGCTTATACAACATTATGCATCAATCTTCTCCGATCAAGGTGCTAAGGGCACGAGAATTGTGGGAGCCAGATACTGATCCACCTACAACAGACGCCCAATGGTCATATTGCTGTGGACAATTGAACTCTTTATCCCCAAACTATCATTTGAGATTAATTCACTTAAAATTTCGACATCATGTCTATCGCACTCCTCAACTACTGTATCGGATTGGATTAGTGGCTGATCTGTCAGATTTGCGCTGTAGGACACACAGGATAGGCCTCCATTCTGCATTTGGCTTGGTTGTGCCCAAGGGTGGCATCCTTTTTGGGAGAGGTATTCACGCACATACAAATGATTACTGGTTACATGATCCCACTATCTCAATTGGTTGGCTTATTGGGCTATGTTAAAGATTCCCCTAAATCGCACCGCCACCTTATTGCTATGATGCTATTATTAGCGAAAAGAAGAGTGGCCATACACTGGGGCAGAGAAATCACCCACTCGCTCAAAGCTTGGCTACATGATATCACATATAGACAAGACCAATTCTGCACTTTTTGGGAACTCATGCCTCCTCCTTCTAAACCTGTAGATATTGGGAACCATTTAAATCCTGGATCCGACAAAGAAACTCGGATACACCTGGCCAGATTCTGACATCACCACAGTCCATATAAGTAAAGATCGTACCCTGTCATCCATGCAATCCATGAAAATAGCCAACACTGGGTGCTCCCTCCCTTTCCCACCTCTCAGTTATATATAATGAAACTATCAATAATGTTATTCTTATGTCTGACGATAAAATCTGGTAAAGGCTATATTATGTATTAAGCATGATTTAAAAAACATTTTTTATGACTATGTCCTGAAGTGTTCTTTGCGATGATGCCTACTGCATTGTTGACCATATTGTCCCTATCCCACCTTTCTCCTCCCACACCTCCCCTTCTGTGCTCCTGGTCCTCCTTATACTAGGGAACAAATTATTGCCATAGGTGAACAGGGTATGGACAAGAGTAATAATAGGGGGCAGCGGGATATTAAGGCCACTCTTTTAAACACCACGGCAGAAAACCTTAACTGTGGGTTAGTTAATGCCAGATCCCTAGTAAAGCATTTCCAAGAAATCCACTCTCTATTAGAGGATCAGAATTTAGATATCCTATTTCTTACAGAAACATGGATACGCCCTGAGGTTGAAGTTGAGCTAGGGATGGCATGTCCATTAGGATTTAAGACATTCCATAGACCCAGGCCAGTAGGGAGGGGGGTGGAGTAGGAGTGATATATAATGAAAAGTGGTCGCTTACTCCTATGAATATAGATGCAGTAGAGGGATTTGAATTATTGGGATTCTCGCTTGAGGATGACAATAGACAAGTAATTTCTGGCATACTTTGTTACAGACCCCCAGGGGAGGAGCTCCTCTACATCAAGATTTGATTGATGTGATTTATAATTTTTCACTTACTCATTCTAGATTAATTATCCTGGGAGATTTTAATCTTTGGCAGAATGGTAATTATGAATTGGCCTTAAATGAACTATTACAGGCCTGTGAGAATCTTAACCTCCAACAGTTGGTGTTACACCCTACTCATCAGGGGGACATATTCTGGACTTAATTTTTGCCAATCAACTGGAGGTAGAGGTGGGAGAAATTCTGCCTCTCTGTTGGTCGGACCATTCTTTGGTCCTTTTTTTGTTAAAACCTCCCAATCTAAGTAAAACAGCTCATGGACAGGCCAGTACCCGGAAAGGAAGGGAATGGACGAGACTGCTGAAGAATGAGAGGCTCCCACAACTTACCGGAAAAATTACTTTTGATATTAATAAACCGGTAGATGAGAATTACTTGAACCTATGTAACCAAATTACCCACACACTAGATCAAGTGGTCCCGATGAAAAATATTAAAAATAGAAACAAACTGTCAGCCCCATGGTATAATGAGGAGTTAAGGTTGCTTAAGAATAAATGTAAATAGGCCGAGAGAAAATGGAGGAGGCGATATATAGAGGAAGATAAAGCTGCTCTGAAAACTGTACGGTACAGCTATAAAGGGACAATTGCTAAGGCCAAAGCTAAATATTATGAAGAAACTATTATGCAGGCATCTAACAAAACCGGAACTCTATTTAGTATAGTAAGAGATATGACGAACCCGGAATGTATGAAAACTAAGACTATAGCCTCACAAGAGCTATGCGATGGCCTGTCAGTATTCTTCGAAGATAAAATTAATAAAATTATTAGTGGCCTAAATTCCAATATGGAAATAGAGATAGATAGAGAAAATGATAAGTTGGAACAAGCAATAGAAAATATTCAGAAGGAGGAAGTGATAAAGAGATCAGAGTAACCCTTGAATCCTTCCCAATTCCTACAGAGGAGGAGTTTAATATACTAGCAGGTACTATCTCATCTGGTTCTCCGTTGGATCCTCTCCCACATAAACTATGGAAAGCTTTCCGAGTAGAGCTTTTCCCTCAGCTCTATCAAATTTGTTGCCAGTCCCTAATTAGTGGTTCAGTCCCAGAATGCTGGAAAAAGGCAGTGGTGACTCCTCTGCTGAAAAAGCTAACACTTGACCCCGACTGCCCATCAAATTACAGACCTATATCTTTGTTGCCATATCCGGTAAAGATCGTGGAAAGAGTGGTTAGCAAAACTCTCTCGAAACATGTAGAAGAAAACAATCTACTGGATGAAATACAATTTGGGTTTCGTCCCGGCCATGGCACAGAAACAGCCTTGGTGACAGTTTTGGATGCCCTTAGAATGCGTGCCGACACTGGCCAAGCAGCTATATTGGTATTATTGGACATGTCGGCCGCTTTTGATACGGTCAATCATAGGACCTTGATTAAAAGATTAATGGAGGCTGGAGTTGTGGGAAGGGCACTGAACTGGTTTCGGTCGTACCTAACAGGGAGACAGCAGGCAGTGGCCATGTCACCTTTTATTTCTCACAGTAGCGATATAAAACATGGGGTCCCGCAGGGCTCAGCCATAAGTCCCATTCTCTTTAATCTTTACCTGCGTCCACTCATGTACATTGTTAAGTCTTTTGGTATTGAAGTGGTTAACTACGCAGATGATACTCAACTTGTTTTCTCTTTTGAAGGGAATCAAGCAGTATCACTGGATAAATTTCACAGCTGTATGCGTGAAACTGCAGGTTGGCTTAGGGAGAACTCGCTGCAATTCAATGGAGACAAGACTGAGGTCATATATTGTACAGCAAAGAAAATACCCCGTCCATTGCCAGTGAACTTCTGGCCGGTTTCTGCGAACAATCCACCACGGCCAGCCAAGACAGTGCGTAACTTGGGGGTGTTTCTGGATAGTAATCTACAGTTAGAATCCCAAGTGAATAAAACAGTGAATACATGTATTTCTCTACTCCGAGCTCTACGGAAAATACTCCCTCTTTTACCAATTTCGGCTAGACCCCAGGTGGTAAGGAGTATTATTATGAGTAGACTGGATTATTGTAATGCACTGCTTCTTGGAGCACCGGTGACTCTAACAAAAAGGCTGCAAAGAATACAAACAATTGCGGCTAAAATGGCACTAAAAAGACAACGCAGATCTTCTGCGTCGTTAGCACTAAGGGATCTCCATTGGCTGCCTATTCTGCAAAGAATTCAATTTAAGGCACTTTGCATTGTTCATAAGGCGGCACACAAAATGGGGCCTAAACCATTACAGAGAATGTTTACTTGGTACTCCCCAGCTAGAAGTCTTCGTTCCTCGGCAGCCCACCTAGTATGTACCCCACGAGTTAAGAAAACCCGACTAGGAGGTAGATCATTTGGCTATGCAGCCGCAAGGCTATGGAATGAACTACCAAGTGAACTCAGACAGACTGACGACTTACTGCAGTTTAGAAAAAAGCTAAAAACCAGGCTCTTTCCAAGAGAATAGCCTTGAGAGATCGGCGCATGATGATTCATAGTTTTATAGCTGCATAGTGATTTAGGTAATCCCAGCGCCAGGATGCCCGTTGGGTGACAGCTGCGCTATATAAATGCTACTTACATTACATTACATGATGTTTTCGTTGTACGTTTCTTCTGACAAATGCTAATGAGCAGTAAAAAAAAAAAAAATGTTTAGATCTGCTAATTTTATAGAATAATTGTGAAAAGAATGCATTTTCGTTCTCTGGGGCCCTGATGATTTTTTTTAAAGGGCAGAGGAGGCATGGAGGCAACGTTTGAAGACCACTGCTTTAGAGTGAGCCGTAACAATCATAACCTGTTTTAAACCACTTGGTACCATAGTTTATACAAAGCATAAGTCTGAAAATAACAAAGAGCTATTGTCCAGTTCAATGGTACTCATTTTATGTCCATCAGAAGGATGACAAATTTAATGTAACCTATCTGTATCCAAACATTTTACCTACAGGTTTAGCTTAGATCTTGCCAGCTAGCGCTTAACCAACTGAGGAGGATATGTACTAGGAAGTGGCGGAGCGTGTCGTTAGCCTCCTTGGCTTAACGACACGCTTCGCCACTTCTGAAACTCAAGGCTGCACCATATTTACAAGAATGTGGTGCAGCCTTGCGTTCCCCCCTGCGATGATGCTAAGTTTAACAACTTAGCGCCAACGCAGGCAGCCTTGCACCAGAGTGCAAGGGTGTCTGTGTGCAGGGGAGGATTGGTTATGTGTAGGAAGGTGTCCCTTCCTGCACATAAACAATCCTAAAATGCCATTTTGTAACTTTCATGTGTGCTGCTTCATGGCATTTTGCTTTTTCTATGTGTGCTGCACAAGGCAGCACACATGGAAAAAGCAAAAACGAGGAGAAATAATGCATTTCTCCTCATTTCGCCAACTTAAGACCAGGATTTTCCTGGTCTTAATTTTGGCGCTGCCTCCTATGTACGCCACCCTTGTACATAGGGGGCAGCGTCGAATACAATGGGTGTTGCGGTGGAACGCCCACCACAACACCCACTGCATGCCCCTTTCACACTAACCGTAGCATGAAAGGGGGCCTTATGTACAAGGCAGCGTTAAGCCACGTTAAGTGGCTTAACGCTGGCTTGTACATAAGGCGCAGCCCCTATCGCCACCACAACGTCTGTAAAAGTGACGTTGTGATGGCGATAGGGGCTTGTACATATGCCCCTGCGTTTCCTAACACCCTGAAAAACTAATTTGCAAAAGCACTCCTCGCATCGACTCTTTTCGGTCAAAAAGGGTAGAACACAAGAGCTCACACTGAACAAATAACCGAATTTCTGCCACCATGAATCAGTAAAAACCAGCACAGGATTTTTTTTCTCTCCAACAAAAAAAGCAAGCTTATATAATCAAACTCCTCTACGGTCCAAGAAACCTGTGTAAAATAAAATTAGATTCTACAGTGAAAGGGCATCTATTCTTTTCCCTCTCCTCCCTAGGTACCAAACTTTAAAAACGGAATCAACCCTGAGTCTGAGAAAGGCAACACGTGATCAAAACATGTTCTGTCATCTTTAAAACAAAGGGAAAGTGACAACAGAATGTTGCTTCTAAGAAAATTTCACTTGGGTAATGCTAATGCCAATTCAGACGTATTCTGCATAGTGCCTTGTCCTACTCCCTACAGCCTTTTGCCTTTAATTACTGTACAACTTCATGCCAGCGTTTGTTACATGTCATTTCCGACCTTCACAGATACTGTGACTCACATTTACCTCTCTAGGCCACGCTTTTACCGCCTAAATCCTGGCCTACCGAAAGACCTTTTGTTTTTTTAATGTTACAGGACAGTATAGCTTAAGCAGCCATTCATTATAATGAGTGCCGCTTCTCTCATCCTCCTTTTTTACTGTGAAATCTAGAATTAAATTGGAAAAAAATATTACTTTGGTTATTCACCTAATAAAAGCTATGCCTGAGCTTCTTTGTAATCCTGTCCCAGTGCTTAGCCTGGTGGCTGGGGATGGTGTAATCATCATGCTCTGCTGAATGCTCATTAAAGTCAGGAACATGCTGAAGAAGCCTATTAGGGCCCCCCGAGGACAGCTTTAGTAAGTTTACATTTCATATTTGAGGACTGCGCTCAAATAGGCTGGCAGCATTACATGATCCTTCTATTCTTGGGAAAAGGTGGCTGTGGTGTTTAAAGTCACTGTACCACCAAATGTGAACTGCATGATATTCTATCCGGAATTAGATTAAAAAAATATTTGGGCCATTTCACAAAAGCATTTTGGAGTACAGGAAGTAGCACTACAGGAGTACTCTTCCAAGCCTTTGTGGATCTGACCTGAAACTTTCAACTCCCCATTATTGAAAGTGCTATTTGGTCGATTTGCATATGAATATCTCCATCTTATTCCCATTTTAGATGTTTTATGACCAATTCACAGAGGCATTTAAAACGATGCAAAAGGGTACAGTAGTCCTACTTTTCTTGCTTCAAGATGTAATTGTGAGAAAGCCCCTTAGAAAGTTTATTTTCTGCTTGTGTGTGTTGTGGTAAACTATTGAATGTCTGAAAAGTGAAGAAGATTTGGTGGGCTCACTTTACCCCAACATATTCACACTTGCTTCCAGAAGGTGCAGGGTCGGGTCCTGGGGGCGAGAGAAACAATTTGCTAAAAAGTGATCCATTGCCTGCTCTTTAAAAATATTTTTGCTGCCAAACAGAGAGGTGAAGGGGTCTCCTGGGGGCTGGCTTACCACCAATTTGAAATTGGTGGTAACTGCGATTGTTTTGCGACCGCATTTGAGGTCGCAAAACAATTGCACATTCCCCTGCGACTCACTATTAGGAAGTGATGCCCTTGGCATGCCCCTTCCTAATTGCGACTTTCGAACCATATTTGGCGAGCCGGTAATAGGTTATGACTCACAAAATAGGGTTTGTACATGCTACAATCCTTTTAAGCAGTCACAAACGGCCCAATGTTCCGTTTGCAACCGCTAAAAACTGTCGTACATCTGGCCCTAAATTCAGTATTGCTGGTTGGTCCTGTTTCCTGGTGTTAATTTGCTGGGCTTCTTACCTTTAAGATGGTGGCTTAGGGACGGGACACTACAGTTAGTAAAATCTCTGGCTGGCTAGAATGGATGGCTCAGGAGATGGGAAGTACATGGAGTGACTGATGGTGTTGTGACTTGGTGAGAGAAAGAAGGCGGGGGAAGCACAACAGATACCTTGGCAGCACATCACAGGATGCGAGTGACCAGTCTGTTCAGGTGAGTTGGCTTTTCGGTGAGGTTAGCTTTAGTGTGGGGGAGTGTGGGTGGTATGTGCTAATATGTATTGTTTCTAACAACTATAAATTAACATACGTGAAATATTTTTTCAATTTACATATCTTACAAATTTATGTTTTTTGTTTAGTTTATTTGCATTCCAAATACTGCATTTCTTGTACTGGAGATATAGCTATGGTTGTTAAAGGCTATGGGCATACCTGTGTATACTGTGTTTTGGGGTGGCAGATTTTGTGTCACTCTATATTTATGTGATGGTTATGAATTTCTTGCTTGATAAATTTGTTGTGGGAATGCACACTGAATGCATTACATTTTGGGGTAGTGCAGGGTGAAGATTGTTCCTTAATCAGGACAGGACTGACCTTTTATTCAGATGGCCATTTTCCCAGTAGGTTGGAGTCATTGGAGGCCAGTTTTGAAAGCTCAAGGCTGCTGCTAAGGATTTCCACAGCTCCTGAACTTTAATTGCATCAGGCACAGCACCTGAAAGAGGGTAGAGAGAGAAGAGGAGAGAAGGAGTGAGAGAGAGAGAGAGAGAGAGGAAGAGGCGGAGAGTGAGAGAATGGATGAAAGAGAGATGTAAAGAAAGGAGAGGAAGGGAGCTGGGTTTGTTTGAGCATTTTTGCCAGGACTGCTTTTGGTTGCCCAGCCTGGCCCTGGCCATCACGACCATGCAACGTTTTAATTTCCTTGGTTCTGGAGTTTGTGACCTACTAAACTGCTCTGTGCTTGTTTTACCTGAAATCTTGGATTTTGACCATGAGAAACATTGGCAATATGAAGTAATGCCATATGGAACTATGGGCCAGATGTACGACCCGCCAATTTGCGAGTCGCAAATTGCGTCGCATTTGCGACTCGCAAACTGGTATGCACAACAGTGTCTGAGACACTGTTTGCGATTCCCAATGGGGTCGCAAATTGCGAGACTCATGAATATTCATGAGCCACACGCAATTTGCGACCCCATTGGGAATGGCGGGCACTCCCAGGGATAGTGGCCTGCTGGGCTCATCAGACCTCCATGTCTGGGACTGCTTTTAAATAAAGCAGTTTTTTTTTAAATGCAGCCCATTTTCCTTAAAGGAAAACGGGATGCATTTAAAAAAAAAAAAAAAAATGAAACGTTTTCGTTTCATTTTTTAAGGGCAGGTAGTGGTCCCTGGGACCACTGCCTGCCCTTAAAAAATATTTTTGGGGCCAGTCACAAAGGGGAAGGGGTCCTCTGGGGACCCCTTCCCATTTGCACTCCATTACCACCCTCTTAAAGAGGACGTACATCTGGCCCTATGTCTCTACCATTCAAGGCAAAATGGAAGGCAGCACAGGCATAGACCCAGAGGTTATTGGTGGAAGAACTGGCAACAGCGAACAAGGAAGGCATTTTCATGATCTTCCGAGTGGGAATGTGTGTGAGCAGAAAGTCAGACTGACAATGGCAGCATAAAACCTGGGTAAGAAGATTCTGTTCACAAAGATGAGCAACACTGCCTCCAAGACATTGGTGCCAGCTTTTTTTCCAGTGCCTTTTTAACATCAGAACTGGTTGGAAACACCATTGATTTAGAGACTGGTAAGCTCTGTTTGATTGTTAGAGCCATGCACATGATCCTAAAACCCATCAACCCCTTGCCCAGTCATCTATAGGCCACACCACTCTCACCACAAGCCTATACCAACATCTTCACATATCTGCTGGATAACAGTATTAATAAATGCTTATATGGTGCTTATTCGCTAACTGGTTGCTATATACTCTAGCACTGTAATTAGCAGGTGAAATTAGACGGGGTGGGCCATAAACTCCGCTCCACCAGAGGAGTACGTGAAGGTTTGCCCACTTCGTGCTCTACCTGGAGATTGGAGTGACAGAAAAACTCCACGAACCTCCACGTGGCAGAGTTTTCTTTCGTGTGTGGCTCGCCAACTTTCAGTTGGTGAGCATGAGCGAGAAAAACTGAGCATATGGACGAGTGCTTGTGTGATTTCTCAATGCGGGTGGTTAGGGCAGGTCGCTATCATTCGCATTGAGAATGCTGCCACTTGAGTAGAAAACCTACTTGAGCTGCAGAAAGAAGCAACGACCTCTGGCACAATGCGTGGTGCTGTTCGTGCTTGTTTTTCAGCATGGAACAAGCTCCCAGCACTAAAAATCAGTGCGAGCAGTTCGACATGCCAAAATTCCTCCACTTGTGGAATCTCACAGAGTTTTCATGTAACTCTGAGGGATTCCGGGGAGTAAAACTTTGCGAGTTCCGCCCACCTCTAGAAGTTAGTAGGAAATGTGTTTATACTGGATTTAGCAATCCTGGATAGAAAAACTGCAAAGGCCCAAATGGCACGCAAGCTTGTGGCCTACACACGTCCATCAGATATGAAAGTTTAAATTCCTGAGCCATCTCACCAGCAAAGGAGCCTTATGCCTCAATGATTTACTTTGCTTTAACTCTCAAACTTACAACCCAGACTTATTCTTCATAATAACCTGGCTATGCTTCTCCACCTTTCTCAACCCTCACCCTGTAATTCGCCCTCCAACTTGATCCCTGCTTTTTCCCATTCATGCCCTGACCAACCATCTCAGATGTGCTCTTGCCAGTGCTAGATATGATGCCTCCCATCACCACTTCACAATTTACCCACAAATATCATCAACAGCATCTCAATCATTAAAATACAGCACACTCTCTACTTCAGCTCCAACTTACCACATCTGTTCCCTCTGATAAAGTGCATCAACATTTTAAATGGAGCCATCACTAAAGTAAACAGATGCACCATCTTTCATAGGAGATCTAGCACTAACACCACTCTCCTCTAGCAAACCAAATTTCCCAAGCACACATTCACTCTTCACCAATACCAATGCTATACTGTGCTGTTGCCCTGTAGCCACAAAGATATCCTCATCTCTCTTTCTAAAATCCTCACCACCTGTGTGCAAACAAAAAACAAACTTCCCATATAGCATGACTTCCGTTTTAGATGGACCCTATGACTTCCATTAGAAGCCTGGTGTAAGTAGACAGCTGCAAAAATAAATATGGTTAGTAGTTTGCTACAAGGTATTGTCATTTTTCACTTCCTCCAGCAGGGCAAAGACTGTAGATACCATTTTTGTTTTACAGATACAAAAGCATTTAAGCTCTTTCCATATGAGACATGAGAAATAAGCAGCATTAGTAACAACCTCAAATTAATTTCTTGTTGATGATGATGTAGTGAATACATGCTGCTTCTATTGAATACTTTCACTGCCTTTAAAACCATACTACCCAATTGTGTTGAAATAGTAACTGATGGTTGTTTAAATCCCTGAGCCAGCATCAAAGACATTTTGGCGTATTTAAGTGTGGCCTTCGAGACAGCTTTATTGGCCCAAAAAGCCAGCTGGTTTTATCCATTGGTCAGTTAAACTGCCATTTAAATTTTGTTTCCACCCACAACAGCATAAAGCGTTTGGCAATGGGTCAGCCAATGAGTCAGCCAATGAGTCAGCCCACTTTACTCATTGGCTCCCTTCACATGAATGACTGTACAAAGCCTGAGCAAATTGTTCACTTACAACTTAAATAGTTGTTTGCTCTTCAGTGACAAATCAGGGTCAAAGTGTGCTTTTTTAGAATATTTTTTTATATCGTAAGAAATTGGGTTGTTGGGTGACTGGGGTGTGAGCCTTGGTAAAGAAACAGCCACAATCTCTAGCAGAATGAACCACAAAAAGTCACTAAATTAACCTGTGCTTAACCATGAGTAGCTTGGCTGGCACGAAAAGCAGTTAGTCTTAACTTAGAGGCAATGTGTAAAGTATTTATGCACCACACAAACAGTAACAAAGGGAAAACACAAACAGGAAAAATCCCCCATCAATTTAGAAAAATAGAGTAAATATTTATCAATTATTTGACATCAAAACAACAAAAATCTAATCAGTTGAACCGGAGTTATGGATTTTTAAAGATTCCAATGAAAATAGCACCAAAAAGCACAAAGTGCCACCTATGGATATCTAGCCGCACTGAACCAGGTGAATGTCACAAGGTCAGGCCGACTACGATGGACTGCAGGTCGGCTACAGTCACCATATTAGTCCCAGTGAAAATGTACCTTCTCAAATCAGTGCCAAGAGTCACGTTCGCATTGGAGGCAGCCATTAGGAGCAGGGAGAGCGTTGCGGGAGGCTGCCGAAGTAGTGTGAAGATTCTGTATTTGGCGGGGCGGGCGTTGCTGGAACTTCGCATTGGTGGTCTTGGCAAGCGGTCAGTGCTGTAGCATGAAGAGGTAGCTGCCAGAGCTTTGCATTGAATGGTTGCATGGGTGGCGAGATCTTGGCACAAACGGGCCTGTTCACGGTCGCAAAGAGCCCAAAAACTTCAATACAGCTCTATGAGGCCACACCAAGGGTCCAGGATCTGAATCTGAGGGGCAACACTTGGGAGTCAGGAACTCCTTCATCTGTGTCCAGGTGCTGGTGCAGGATGTTGGGGAGCCTTTTATGTCCCTTAGACTCAAATCAGGAGGCCAGGAGACCAACCCCTGGAGTCACTCTGGTAGCCCTGGGTACAAGATGAAGTTGCAGGTCCAGTTCTCCTCTCTAAGGCAAGAGGACAGCAGGGCAGCCGGGCAGCAGTTCGGCAAAGCAGCAGTCCAGCAGGGCAGAAATCCAGCAGAGTAGCAGTCCTTTCAGTAGCACAGCATTCCTTCTTTCTAGCAGAGTCCACAGCTCCAGAAGTGTACTGAAGAGTTGGTGTCTGAGGCCCTCCTTCTAGTTGGTGGAAGAAGCTTCTAGAAAGTGGCTTTGAAGTGCATGGAATTTCCGGACTCTCTGCCCTGGCTCCAAGCTGGCTGCAGTATAGAGGTGTGTAGAGGTGATAGGTCCTTTGAGTAAAGGCAGAGTACTCCCTATTCAGTTGCAAGTGAGGCTCTGCTCAGCTCAGCCAACTCATCCTGCAAGTAGACGGCACATTAAGGCACACCTAATCCCTCGATTGTGTGACTGACTGGAAAGAATTCACAAAGTCTAACTGTTAGTTACACTCAGTCATGTGACCCAAGATAGGGTACAGGCAGAAAAGGGCAAAGGGCATAAAAATGGCAACTTTCTAAATGTGACATTTTCTAAATCAAAAAACAGACTTTACCTTTAAATAGAGGTTTTCATCACAATTCCAAAAACACAAGACATGACATAGCTACCTGCTCCTGTTGGTACTGGAATTCCTGGTTGGCTGAGGTATGCACCCAGGCCAGGCAGGAATCACCACTCTAGTCAGGGTAAGCTAGGTATACACTAAAAGATAGCCTGTGCTCACCCTCTGGTAGCTTGGCACAGAGCAGTCAGGCTTATCTAAAGAGGCAATGTGTAAAGTACTTGTGAAACACACACACACATAGTAACTCAATGAATACACCACAAAAATATTTTGGAAAAAACAAGCCAAAATGACAAAAATCCAATGTATAGAAGTTGAGATACTGAATTTCAAATTGAAAATAGCACTTAGAAGCAAATAGTGCTTTAGGAGTTACATGAGGTCGTGCTGGACTGGCACAAAGTCAAAGTTCGGGCTGAACGCAATAGATCACCTGCTAGCTACAGTTCCCACGCAGGCCCTGGTGAACAAAATACCTTTCCTGGTCGCAACAGCGAGATGCGCCGATGCGGGTCCAGCAAGTTGAGGATGCATCAATTTTCTCCACGCGCTGATGGCAATGCATTGGTTCTGTAGACGGGTGCCAGAGTCAAGACACGTCGAGCAATGTGCCGGGTTTCTCCATGCAGTTAAGAAAATGTCTTGGTCTCTCCAAGCTACAGTGGCAGCGATGCACTGTCCGATGCATTGATCTTGGGAGGCAAAGCGCTGGTTCCGAAGTGATACACCGAATTTACTCCTGCAGCCAGGTAAATGTGCAGGTTCTACTACACGCAGACAGGAGATACGTCTAAGTCTGTGTTGCAAGTATGTGGGCCACTTCCAATGAGCCAGGCACAGGAGCAGGGTAGAGACTTTGATATCCCTGAGTCTCAAGCAACAGGAGGCAAGCCAACAAGCCCTTGGGGCACACTTGGAGTGAAGACAGAGTCTAGCTCTCCTTCAGCAAAGTCAGAGAGCAGAAGGGCAACAAGCAGAAAAGCAGGCCTTCCAGATCAGCAGCTCAATTGAGTCCTTTAAGCAGCACAGTAGTTCTTCTGACAGAGCTGCAGTTACAAGTCCAGTTTTGTCTAATTTTAGGTGGTCAGAGACCCAGTACTTCTACTCAAAAGTGCCTTTGATGTGGGGGTGACTTCAAATCAGCTCCTTGAAGTGCACAGGCCCTCCTATCAATCCAGCCCTGTCTGCCAGGCTATCTATGGGGGGTAAATCAGCCTGTTATGTGGGGACAGGACACCACCTATTCAGTGAAGTGTTCGACCCTCCCTTCCATCCTGCTCAGGCAGGGAGTTGGCCTAACGGCTAGGGCGGTCGACCTCGATTATGGGGAACCAGGCTCGAGTCTCGGCAGTGACGCTGAACATCCTGTGATTCTGGGCAAATCATTTAATCATTTAATCTCCCCGTGCCTAACAAAAATGAATATGTCCTCATGTAACACAACTGGTGCTATGTAAAGCGCTCTGATACCCGATACCTTCGGGTCAAGTTCGCGCTATATAAGACTCCGTAAAAAAAAAAAAATGCAGATGTATGAAGATGGGTACTCAGACACACCTTTTCTTCCTGTGTTTGTGCCTGTCTAGAGGGAATGCACAAACTGTATCTGTCACCCATCCCAGACGTGTATTGGAGAAAGACTGCAAGGCACACAGAAAGTGCAGAGAAATGTCCACTTTCTAATATTGCCATTTCTAAAACAGTAATGTTAAATTCATCTTCGCCAGTAAGGAAGATATATCATTACCATTCCAAAGATGCAAGAAATGATGTAGCTAGTCTTTTCTGACCAGGTATTGCCACTCAAAGTGTATAAGGGAATTCCCAATGCTAACCTACAAGAGGAGCAGGCCTCACAGTAGTGAAAAACAAATGTAGCTGTTTGTCACTACCAGGACATGCAAAACATGAAAGTACATGAACTACCTTTTACTTGCATAGCAACCTGCCCTTAGGCCTACCTAAGGCATACCTTATAGTGATTTATATGTAGTAAAAGGGAAGTTTAGGGCTTGGCAAGGAGTTTTAAATGCCAGGTTGAAGCTGCAGTATACTGCACACACAGACACTGCAATGGGAGGCCTGAGACAGGTTTGAAAGGCTACTTCTGCGGGTGTCACAATTAGTGCTGCAAGCCCAAAAGTAGCATTTAACTTACAGGCCGTGAGTATATTGTATACCACTTTTGAAGGGACTTATAGGTACATTAAATATGCCAATCATGCATACACCTTCACCAATTACACACATGTTTAAGGAAGAAGCACATGCACTTTAGCATGAGTCAGCAGTGGTAAAGTGCTCAGAGTCCCAAGGCCAACAAAAAGATTCAGCAAAATGTGGAGGTCAAAAGCAAAATGTTTGCGGGGAAGACCACCCTAAGGAGAACAGGTCTAACAGCTCCCAATTGGAAATTACAGCTTTTTAAATATAATAAGGAATCCCCAATATTAACCTTTGAGAGGGGTAGGCCTCACAGTAGTGAAAAAACAAATTTAGGTGTTTTTCACCACCATGAGATGTAAAACTTGAAAGTGCATCTCCAACCTTTTAATTGCACAGCACCCTCCCCTATAGGCTATGTAGGGTCTACCTTAGGGACGTCTTATATGTAATAAAATGGGAGTGGTGGGCTTGGCCCTTTCTGCAGGGTCATCCCCAAATATCTTGTCTTTGCCCTCCACTTTTTGCTAAATTAGTTTTTGTTGGCTTTAGAATTCTGTGCACTTTACCACTGCTAACCAGTGCTAAAGTGCTTGTGCTCTCTCCCCTAAACATGATTAAAGTGGCTTATACCCAATTGCCATATTTAATTTACTTCTAAGTCTCTAGAACTACACGTGCCCAGGGACTATACATTAAATGTTACTAGTGGGTCTGTAGCACTTGTTGTGGTACCCACTTAAGTAGCACGTTAAGCATGCCTCTGGCCTGCCATTGCTGCCTCTGGCCTGCCATTGCTGAGTCTGTGTGTGCAATTTTAAACTGCCGTTTCGACCTTGCAAAATAATCCTTTTCCAGGCCCAAACCTTCTATTTTAAAATAAATACATATATATATACATATGATCAAGGCTCTTACGAGCCGAAACGCGTCAGACCGAGCAACAGCAATAAAATATTGCAGCACAACATCGTGGTCCGTCTCCGTTCATGGTGTGAATGCCGAGGAGTGACGGAGAGTTTGGATATATATATATATATATATATATATATATATATATATATAAAAGTCCCAGACGCTGCACTTCGTGGTTCCCAGCCTCCGGCGTCGGTGCCTGCAAACGGCGGCAACAGCCGTATAAAATGAAAAGGATTTCCGTATTTTGTTCAATTTGTCCAAAATGACGAGATGCGGCACACCAGAAGAAGCACAATTTTATTGTGCACAAACCAAAGGCTTGACAAAGGCTTAACGCCGAAACGCGTCGCCCTTTGGTTTGTGCACAATAAAATTGTGCTTCTTCTGGTGTGCCGCATCTCGTCATTTTGGACAAATTGAACAAAATACGGAAATCCTTTCATATATATATATATATATATATATATATATCGAAATCACCACTTCTTGACTCAGCCGAGTCGTCAAAAATGATGTGTGCTCATGATGGGTTATGAACTCATTGTAGATTTATTGCAAATTCATTGAATGCTTCTTAGGCAGCATCCACCATGGAAAGCCCTAAGCGTTTCGGCGTAACACACACGTCTTGCTCACACCATTTACTGGTTCTCTCACCGTTCCTTTATTGTCAGTTACAATCCACTACTAATGACTTACTGACTTCATATGGTCAACTAAAGTGGACGGAGATAAAAGTCTCTCATGCAAACATTGCTCATACATTATTTTAAAAGGTTCCAAAATTCACTTTCTACATTAAGACCATGTTTCGGAGCCTCTAATTTGTCTATCCACCAAACTTCACATATATGTAAAAATTGTGGCAGCTATTGGTAGAAGGGACACACAATCTTAGTAAACAGTGACAGAGGAATCACAATTCCTTGTCCATAAAAAGACGCTGCATAAAAAGTCCCCAAATGGTTTAAAAGATTTCTCACTGACTAAAGAGGAAATTCTTGCAATCTGGGGCTGGTGGCAATGGCAGCAAGTCTCCCAGAGGTGCGGGGACATCACATGAAAGTCTGATTGCTGGAAGAAAGCTGTGTACCTGCCATTGGAATGAGTCTATCTCATCTGTCCTGACAAGGGAGAAAAGGGTATCCCTGAAGGAGGAAGTCTACCCAGAGGAGAAGCCCAGCAAGAGTAACCTGGAAGAAAGACCAGCCAAGGAGAGTTGACTGGCTGGAAGAGCATTGGAGAGGCTGACCCGAGTGCTGTAATGGGTCTCCATGCATCCCTACCTTTGAGCATAGTGAGCTGTTCTAACGCATCCTAGAATGATGTCTCCTGTGGTTATCACTGATCTGGAAAGATGATTCAGGAGCCAATGACCCGAGTGCTGAGGTGGGTCTTTCTGCATCCCATGGTTTGAGCCTGACACACTGTGTCGAAGAGCTCAAGTGTGACTGGTACCCGTGATCCCCACGACTAGGATAGATGTCGCAGGAGCTGTCCTAAGTGCTGCAGTGTGTATCCATACCTTCCCCTGTGAACCTGGTACGCAACGCCAGCAAAGGGACGCTTAAACACCTCCTGTAGTCTTCTGCAAGCTGTTTCGCAGAGAAGTGTGAAGCACACTAATGCAGGCTGTGACCTACCTGCCAGGGCCCCCAACTGACACACCAGAAAGTTGTTAGTGAGCTCTCATCAATGTTTGGGTGAGGAACTATGTGTTTGAACCTGTATTGTCCAACTGAAGAATGCAGCGATCACCTCTTAACACCCAGGGTATATGCAGCACCATGGCCAGTATACGAAAAGAAGACTTGAAAATGAAACTCAGGCCTAACTTCTGACCTTTAAGAAACTGGGTTCCATTAAAGGGCTGGCCTGAGGGTCTTAGACCCAGTAACCTACTCCTATCATCTGCCTTCACAGATCACTATTGCCTTACTATTACCACCTAATTAAAATCTGGTGTTCTCTTGCAGAATCTATAATGTGCTATATTAAATAGTTGGTTTAGTGGGGGGGTGTGGCTAGCCAGCCAAGATGGTGGACGCACTCTGAGAGGCTCCGTCCATCGGCCCAGGAATCCTGCAATTATCCTGCACCGCCAACGCCCATCGTGTCGACCCCCGCATCTCATCGGATGCCCCACATCGCCGTGATCATGCTGAGGGGCCTTTGACGATTTTTGGTGCCTGATTAACGGTGGGGCGGCTGTTCATAACATTATGGCATGAAGGGTGTGGCCTGAAGACGAGAATCGACTAATTCACGACGGTGCAGTGGTATGGTTATAGGTAAAATGGCGCTCCAAGAATGAGTAGCACTTACACTCTATTTAGATTTCTGAGAAATTTATATGGACGGTGCTGAAAGGTGAGAAGAACCACCAGTCTCCCCAAACACGTGGTCGAAACCAACATAAACATAAACACAATCCTCAGCACACGTCTTTTAAGTAATATGCAATTATCCAATTTGTTTTAGTCAAGCATAAATGATATAGAGAAATTTTCGAGCTTGGTTTCTTTTCTTTATTCTCTTTGTTCTTGCATCAGCCAACACGTGTTTCGTCGCACAAAGGAATTTTGTCCCGCGACTTTCTCAAGGCTGTATATACAAAACAAACACAAGCCCTTTGTAAAATTACACAAAACAGGTGTATTTAATACACCCATCAAACCTCACCCGTGTGCATAGCGGTATTCTATACGAATTTCTGCGGCAAGCACAGGGATCTTTGCCCAAGAGACCGTGCTCATTCCAAAGCATGAGAAATAATAGGTTGTTAAACGTAGGCCATCAGAATCTCGCCCCGTATATTAAGTGGTGATGGAGAAAACCAATAAAAATGTCCTGATTGTCGGTATCTATCTGCGTGCACCCGGTGTGTGTGCACTGATCAATACGTGTCACGATTAAAAAGCACGATCACCTCCTGTGTCACACACACTTGAGGACCTAGTGCCAATTACTAGGTGACGGTGAGACGAGCAAAATCAGTGCAATAAGTGTGGTGGCTTTAAAATAAATCCCAAATCACTCCTCACAAGTAAAAGATTAGAAATACCTTACAAGAGTCCAAAATGTTCCCTGAAAAAACCCAAAACCTATTTTAGTATGCACTATTAAGAGTAGACCGGTTCACTAGATATCCAGTACATTGAAGTATTAAGGCTACCTACTTTATCAGTGGTGATAATTCCATCCCACTGGAAAATTAAAATCTATGTTCCGATGTCCACGTCGCATTTAACCGTGGATCTTCGTCATGAGCCAAACCTAGAGCACTAAAGAAAGATAGGGATGTCTTAAACCTCATATGTGATCACGTATCGGCTAAGTATAAGCAAACTTCCTGTATCTTAGTGCCGTGTACAGCAGTATATAAAAGCACACAGCATAAATCAGCAGTATTCAGCATGCTATTTAAAGCTATCTGTGTTCGCGCTGGGTATTATTAAAAAATTACATTTCAACGCTTATGATATTACGCTATGTAAACCTGTATCTAATAACATATAGCATGTCTCTACAGTAATCAACACGCTATTCTAAAATATCTATGTTCCCGCCGGGTATTCCCCCAAACGCCTCACTTCAGCTTAAAACTCTTAGTAAACTTAACCCGGTGCTCCAGATTCTTCTAAATCTGCTGTGTCACACATTCAAATCAAAACTTCCACCATTACCTCGTGTCACTATTTGAACGCTAGGCTACAACAATCCAGTGCCTCTGCTTACCGTAAGAGGGACGTGTAGGTCCCCACATCAGCGCTGTGTTCTCGAGTGCGAGAATGCCGGTCTCTATGATTCACCATTTTTAAAACCTTCCAGCTCACACGTGACATAAACAGAGAAAAGGGACCAGATCCCCTTCTCAGCTTTGGGAGCCATCTTGTAACGTGCTCCTAATGTGCTAAAAACAGCCGGATTGCTATTTATAATCAACACTGGAATGACCATAAGTTGGATATCAAACATATTCTAAAACGCCGATTATATTTCCTAAAATTGCATGAAAGAAAAAACGTCCGCGTCCTTTCGTACTCCTCCCTTCTTGTATATCGTTCCTGCCTCTCAAAACGGGCGCCATCTTTAAGCCATCTATTCCATATACACGTGTTTTCCTATTAGTTCAGTGAACACCCAAGTGTATCAAAATAGATATATCTAACAGATCCCACATCTGTTAGGTAAAAAATATTCTGTAGTCAGTTCATTTGCGTTAATTTTGTGTCTGTTTGATAGTGAACTATCTTACTCAATTACATCCTTTATGTAGATGTATCCAATTGTATCCACAGTCATTCTCGTGTGAGTTTGAGATATTGGAGGTCTCCATTCCCATGCATGTTATAATTAGTAAAGTGGTGCATACTAAATTGATAAACAAATACATATTCACTCAAAGAACAGTTATTAACAGAATTTTTGCATAAAGTAAATATTAAAAAGGCAAAAGAAAGGAAAAACCGTGGTTAATGAAAGGTCATACAGTTTCTACATTAATCAACATTGAGTACATCAAGTTGTTCATTTACACAGAAAGTAATGTAACTCTGGATTAATGTTCAGTTTCTATATCAGTTTCTAAATTAATCAACATTATGTACATCAAGTTGTTCATTTACCCAGAAAGTAATGTAACTCTGGATCAATGTTAATTCCTATATCAGTGCACCGTAATCTCATGATCCAGAGTGCTTCCCTCTTCCGTAAGGCTAGCTCTCTGTTTCCTCCCCTGGGGTGTCTCTGAGTATGTTCTATACCATAAAATGAAAACTGTTTGTTGGTATTCTGTGAGGGGCAATGCATGATGTGTGCAGAGATGGGATATCTTTCATCACTCTGTTTCACTGCCCTCATATGTTCTGCAATCCTTTCACGTAATGTTCTTATTGTGCTCCCTACATACTTTGTATTGCATTTGCATTCAATGACATAAACCACAAATTTGGTCATACAGTTTATGTTAGTCAATATCTTGTATGTCTTGTTCCCTGGGCCTCTGAAATCTGTCTTGTTATTCCACGCCCATTTACAAACAGTACAGTGTCCACATCCATAGAACCCTTTCATTCGTTGGGTTAACCAATTTTCTGTTGTTAGCGCTCTGGGGTAACTAGGGCTGAGTAGATTTCTCAAGGAAATCCCTCGTCAGTATGTGATGTTGGGTCTCTCTGACACGGAAACCCCCAGGGATCTGTCTGCTTTTAGAATGTGCCAGTGCCTGTGTAGACTCCGCATCATAACCGCTGATAGTGTATTATACCCTGTTATCATCTGCACTTTGTCATCTCTCTGTGTATCTTTGGTACGTTCTCTAAGAGTGTCTTGTCTCTTAATTTTTTTGATTCTCTTCTCCGCTCTGGCCAAAGTCTCATTATTGTAACCTCTTTTTCGGAAGCGGGCCAACACTCCTTTTTGCACTCCTCATATTCTTTTTCTTCACTACAATTGCGTCTCACCCGAACAAGTTCACCAAATGGGATGGACCTAATCTGGTGAGCTGGATGAGCACTAGAAGCATGAAGTAATGCATTACATGCTGTTTTCTTGTGGAATAGTTTGCTTTGAATCTTATTGCCACTTGTGTATAGTTCCACATCTAAGAACGCAATTTTACTTGTGCTGTGCTCAAAAGTAAACCTGATGTTGCAATCATTACCATTTAGGTATTCGACAAATGCTAAGAGTTTGCTGGTGGTGCCTGTCCATATCATTAAGCAATCATCAATATAACGACCCCAATATAAAATAGAGTCATTCCACTCGGATCCCATTGGGCCCCAGATCCTCATCTCCTCGAACCAACCCATAAACAGATTGGCATACGAAGGAGAGAATCTACAACCCATGGCAACCCCCTGCTTCTGCCTGTACCATTCGTCTTTAAACAAAAAGATGTTATTATCCAGAATCAGCTCAATCATTTCGATTAACATCTCTGTATGGTCCCATGCGCTTGCTGATCTTGTGTTTAGAATTTTTCTAATAGCGCGCAGGCCTGTTTCTCTCTTAATGCTCGTGTATAGGGCTGTCACGTCTAGGGTGACCACGGTCATGCTATCCTCCCAAATAAGATCAGAGAGTATTGCCAGAACATGTTTCGTCTCCCGGATGTAAGATGCTAGATTGCCCACCATAGGTTTCAGAAATGTGTCAACATACTCTGATAATCTTTCGGTTGGTCCATCATTTCCTGAAATGATGGGTCTGCCTGGCGGAAAGGGAAGGTCTTTGTGTAATTTAGGAAGCGTGTAGATGCATGGGTATCTAGGACGGTCAACTCTAAGGTAAGTAACTTCATCATCATCCAGTAACCCACATTCATGCCATCGTCTTAGATGTTTGTTTATGTGATCTATTAGAGTCCAGATGGGGTTGTTAGGAAGAGGTTCATAGCATTCCTGATCATTCAATTGTGATAAAATATCACGTACATAATCTGTGTTCTGCATTATGACTATGTTCCCCCCTTATCTGCTTCACGGATCATGATGTCTTGATCCTGCATAAGACATTTAAGTGCATCACGTTCTCTATATGTCAAATTGTCTTTCATTTTGATGGTCTGCTTCTTTCTATCCATGTGTTTGTCTAAATCAGATAATACCAATTTATGAAAGATGTCTATATTGTTGCCTGCCAAAAGAGTTGGTGTCCACTTGGATTTCTCCCTTAGGCTACTGGAAATGCTAGGGTCGCTGACCACATTCAAGTCCCGCATAATCATATCTGTAGTTATTATCTCATCCTCACAATCAGTAAGTGACACAAGTAATCTCGTGTCCAAAATTTCTTGAATTGAAATTTCACTAGAGGCGAAAACCCCACGTTTTGGTTGCATATTTTTATTGCCACAATCCATTGTCAGAAAATGTTTCTTGATTTTCAGCCTCCTAACAAATTTAAACAAGTCTATTTTAAGTTCACACATATCGCCAATACTGCTTGGACAGAAGCTCATGCCCTTCGATAATAGAGATATGGTATCATCAGAGAAACATTTATTGGTCAGGTTCACTACATTAACATCATTCATTTTTTCAGGTTCCACGACCTGGTTCTCATTCCGGGTCTCTCTTCTCCCTGCACCCCCTCTCTTTCCCCTTCTTGTCTTGCTGCCTGTGCGGGGCGTCTGCTTTGCTCCCTGTTTCCTTTTTTTATCCTTTGAACTTCTTGTAAAAAACGATTTTCACTGTTCGTAGCATTATTAGAGCCCTCTCCTCTTTCTGTTTCACTTTCACTAGTGTGGACGGTGTCCAGAGATGTAGAACTAGAACTAACTGACTGTCCTTCCTTTGTTCTAAGTAGGCTATCTTTTGGCATTAAGTAATCATATTTTTTCGCAAAAGTGAAAATCCTGCCATTTTCATAGTCGTGCTCATCTCGCTTTAGCTTTCTCGTCTTCCTTTGTTTAATGTCTGCTAGATGGCGTTGTAATACGTCATTCAAAATGGTGAAGTTCTTTTCAGTTGCCTCTGCTAAATTCATTTGTTTAATCTCAAGCTCCAACAAGTCTATTTCTTTCTGTAACTGTCTGACCTTTCTTTCACAATTTTCAATTAAAATCCCCATTAATCTATTGGAATTGTCTGTCAATTCTCTTTACCATGCTAGTAACAGATCTGTTTCAAGGTCATCGTACGTAGGTATTATCTGAGACCTAAGACCCCTGGGGATTCTTTTTACTTTAATGTACTGTTTCAAGGTTGCTGCGTCCCACCATTTAGACATCTCGCTCTTTCTGAGCCTTTCTAACTTAATACATTTCTCTTTCAAACCTTCTTGTCTCAATTTTTGTCCTTTCTGTGCAAGCGAGGTCGTAGCATTGTTACTGGAAATATTATTGAAGAGGTCATCCGCCTCCTTATCTCTGTTCAGCCTCTCGTTCATGAAAGTAGTCATAGTGCCTCCTGGGCTGCCACCTATCTGATAGCTAATTCACAACGGTGCAGTGGTATGGTTATAGGTAAAATGGCGCTCCAAGAATGAGTAGCACTTACACTCTATTTAGATTTCTGAGAAATTTATATGGACGGTGCTGAAAGGTGAGAAGAACCACCAGTCTCCCCAAACACGTGGTCGAAACCAACATAAACATAAACACAATCCTCAGCACACGTCTTTTAAGTAATATGCAATTATCCAATTTGTTTTAGTCAAGCATAAATGATACAGAGAAATTTTCGAGCTTGATTTCTTTTCTTTATTCTCTTTGTTCTTGCATCAGCCAACACGTGTTTCGTCGCACAAAGGAATTTTGTCCCGCGACTTTCTCAAGGCTGTATATACAAAACAAACACAAGCCCTTTGTAAAATTACACAAAACAGGTGTATTTAATACACCCATCAAACCTCACCCGTGTACATAGCGGTATTCTATACGAATTTCTGCGGCAAGCACAGGGATCTTTGCCCAAGAGACCGTGCTCATTCCAAAGCATGAGAAATAATAGGTTGTTAAACGTAGGCCATCAGAATCTCGCCCGTATATTAAGTGGTGATGGAGAAAACCAATAAAAAGGTCCTGATTGTCGGTATCTATCTGCGTGCACCCGGTGTGTGTGCACTGATCAATACATGTCACGATTAAAAAGCACGATCACCTCCTGTGTCACACACACTTGAGGACCTAGTGCCAATTACTAGGTGACGGTGAGACAAGCAAAATCAGTGCAATAAGTGTGGTGGCTTTAAAATAAATCCCAAATCACTCCTCACAAGTAAAAGATCAGAAATACCTTACAAGAGTCCAAAATGTTCCCTGAAAAAACCCCAAACCTATTTTAGTATGCACTATTAAGAGTAGACCGGTTCACTAGATATCCAGTACATTCAAGTATTAAGGCTACCTACTTTATCAGTGGTGATAATTCCATCCTACTGGAAAATTAAAATCTATGTTCCGATGTCCACGTCGCATTTAACCGTGGATCTTCGTCATGAGCCAAACCTAGAGCACTAAAGAAAGATAGGGATGTCTTAAACCTCATATGTGATCACGTATCGGCTAAGTATAAGCAAACTTCCTGTATCTTAGTGCCGTGTACAGCAGTATATAAAAGCACACAGCATAAATCAGCAGTATTCAGCACACTATTTAAAGCTATCTGTGCTCGCGCTGGGTATTATTAAAAAATTACATTTCAACGCTTATGATATTACGCTATGTAAACCTGTATCTAATAACATATAGCATGTCTCTACAGTAATCCCCACGCTATTCCAAAATATCTAATTTCCCGCCGGGTATTCCCCCAAACGCCTCACTTAAGCTTAAAACTCTTAGTAAACTTAACCAGGTGCTCCAGATTCTTCTAAATCTGCTGTGTCACACATTCAAATCAAAACTTCCACCATTACCTCGTGTCACTATTTGAACGCTAGGCTACTACAATCCAGTGCCTCTGCTTACCGTAAGAGGGACGTGTAGGTCCCCACATCAGCGCTGTGTTCTCGAGTGCGAGAATGCCGGTCTCTATGATCCACCATTTTTAAAACCTTCCAGCTCACACGTGACATAAACAGAGAAAAGGGACCAGATCCCCTTCTCAGCTTTGGGAGCCATCTTGTAACGTGCTCCTAATGTGCTAAAAACAGCCGGATTGCTATTTATAATCAACACTGGACTGACCATAAGTTGGATATCAAACATATTCTAAAACGCTGATTATATTTCCTAAAATTGCATGAAAGAAAAACGTCTCCTCCCCTTCTTGTATATCATTCCTGCCTCTCAAAACGGGCGCCATCTTTAAGCCATCTATTCCATATACACGTGTTTTCCTATTAGTTCAGTGAACACCCAAGTGTATCAAAATAGATATATCTAACAGATCCCACATCTGTTAGGTAAAAATATTCTGTAGTCAGTTCATTTGCGTTAATTTTGTGTCTGTTTGACAGTGAACTATCTTACTCAATTACATCCTTTATGTAGATGTATCCAATTGTATCCACAGTCATTCTCGTGTGAGTTTGAGATATTGGAGGTCTCCATGAGGTTTGATGGGTGTATTAAATACACCTGTTTTGTGTAATTTTACAAAGGGCTTGTGTTTGTTTTGTATATACAGCCTTGAGAAAGTCGCGGGACAAAATTCCTTTGTGCGACGAAACACGTGTTGGCTGATGCAAGAACAAAGAGAATAAAGAAAAGAAACCAAGCTCGAAAATTTCTCTGTATCATTTATGCTTGACTAAAACAAATTGGATAATTGCATATTACTTAAAAGACGTGTGCTGAGGATTGTGTTTATGAAGACGAGAATCGACCCCGGGCCTAAGAGCTGCAGCGGCGGCACAAACGCTGAAGGGACTGGCGCGGAGCGTGAACGCGCGCTAACCGAGGCGGCTGTGGGCCTGAAACCCCTGGAGAACAGAGGGGCGAGCCGGGAGTCTCTGACACCACGCAACCACAGGAGAGACGGAAAGACCTCGTGGAGGCCATTGTGTGCTGTGGAGAGACCAGTGGGCGAGCGGCCCCCACCCAATTTCCTATGTGAGCCCCGAGGGTGCCGCCGAGGCAGAATACAGGTGCCATCGACCGTCGCAGAAGGTGGAAATAAAGCAAAGGAACCGAAGACATGAGAGACGCAACTTGGGTGAGCGATGCGGTGTGACCGGCTAAGGACTGCGACTCTCTGAGGCGTGAGCGGAGTCGTGCAGCGCAGGAGGCGGACTACCAGGGAGACTGTGGGTGAGCGGCTGCGGAGTGCGGACTGACAGGGGCGGCCGCTGCAAGCAAACTCTGCCACGGCCCCGTTAATGGACGGCACGGGGGCTCGGGCCTGCTATCACATTCAGTGGTGCACTGAACTGCGCCTAGCCTGTACTGCATGTCGATTGTGCCTGGCCCCTGGCAGCGGCGACTTGATTTCGGTCCCCGGCCTGTGAGCCCCTAGGAGGCTTTACACCTCTGTCACCACCAGGAACAATGGCGTAAAATACAAAGCCGTGACACAAGAACTGTACCAATAATCCACCGCACATAAATTACGGCACAGGATACCGCGGACCATACCTAGTGATCCCAGGGGGAATATCAGGAGAAAGTAGATCACTCCCTAATTGCCTTCCACACATACCATACTGGACAGAGGTGAATGTTAACTGAGCATAATAAAATTGGTCGTCATATCCGTAACGTACCCGCAGTACCCCATTGCCAGCAACACACTGAGCATCAGGCAATGGCGCACAACACGGAATGCCCTGGCCTTGAGGCCCAGAACTTTAACTCCCGCTAGACTCTGTGCTGGGGCCAGATAGTGTTGAAGAAAAGTGTCTGGCGTGTGACGAAGAGGGGGCCTCGCCACAAACTCACAGACCTCCCAGGGCCCGCTACTGCACCAGTCATCTTGCGGGCCTCACACGGCAGACAGGCCGCAATGGGTAAACCCAGAGCGGGGTCAAGTGTCACCCGCACACAGCCAGCACCAGACCCCATAAAGCCAGCCCAACCAACTGAGTACCAGGGGGCAGCCGTGCCCTCAACGCTGGAGTGGAAAATTGATTCAGTACTCCAAGCAGTGACAAGCATAAGTGAAACACTTGCACAGACTAGAGCATCACTGGAAACCAACATAAACATAAACACAATCCTCAGCACACGTCTTTTAAGTAATATGCAATTATCCAATTTGCATATAGACGTATAGACAAAGTCACGTCTGATTTTACACTACTGCATGCGGGTCACAAGAAATTGGCCAGAAAAGTGACCGAACTGGCGGCGGAAACTGCAGCAGTCGCTCCGATTGCCAGGGAGTTGTCCGCGGAAGTCGGTGAACTTAAGGCGCGCCTACACTCCCTGGAACGTAGGGTGGATGATGCTGAAGGCCGGCCCCGCAGAAACAATGTCAGATTGGTGGGACAGCCGGAGGGCGTGGAAGGCAGAGACGCTCCTGCATATACAGAGGCCTGGTTGAAATCTCTGATGCCAACAGACTCCCTCTCCTTGTATTTCACAGTGGAACGGGCGCATAGAGTGCTATCTGGCTGGCCGATACCGGGAGCTCGACCCCGCCCTTTCCTTTTTCGACCCCTTAACTACAAGGATAGAGATGCAGTCCTCCACGAAACCAGAAAAATGGAAACGATTAAAGTAGACAACTCCCAGGTCCTGTTCTTTCCAGACTATGCCTCGGGGGTACAGAAGCAGCGCAGTACATTTCTCTCAGTTAAGAGGCGCATGCGGGACTGAATATAAAGTACTCCCTCATATTCCTGGCTCGCCTACAAGTGTTTGCCGATGGATCTACTTATTTTTTCAATTATGCCAACGAAGCATGGGACTGGCTTAGTCTGCAGGCCATCACACATAACCAAGCCAGAGAGGCAACAACATAGAACTGCATCCAAGAAATCGCAGACGACGTCGTAGGAGGCGTGGTATGCATACAGGAGAAACATCAAACCAGCTGGTGACTGCTCCCAACCCTGAACAGTCATTACAGGAAAGACAGGGCGTTCTGAGAGCAGTAGCAGGAATGAGAGATCAACATCCTAGCAAAGACACTGATGCCTCTTCGGAGCACTCATCCAGCAAGAGCAGTGTGGCGGTGTGGCCAGTAGGCAAGGACTCGCAGTCGCTTCCTGTGGTGGCGCCGCAGACCGCTGACGACATGGTGTGATGAACTGTCTGGACATGTAACATCCCATACGTATGTAGTTGGGTCCGCATGCGCGGCAGCAGCATGGTGGCATGCGCACATGGCATGGGTCACCCTGGTTGGCATAAAAGCGAACAGCGCCAACTTGTGATCACCCATCCATGCCTCGCGCCAAACACTAATTTATTCATCTCTTTATGAGCGCCAAGTCATAGCATGTGCTTACACTTCTGCACAATGGGTCCATAACATTATCGCACCCACTACACACCAAACTCTGACCCACAACCTTCCCTCCTAACATGTTTAACTCGGCGCATGTTACCGTTTGTTGCCACATGGCATTGTTTTTCATTTGGGCAGATACCTGTTGTCCCTCTGCTCTATTTCAGTTCAGCCGTACATGGCTTTCCTTTTTCACAACTCCTTGACACGAAATGCACACGAACATCAAAGCACTAGAGATACAACATTCGCTCTCTGTGGACACGCTGTTTGGCTGTCCACGGTTAAGCACACTACACTACACACACGCAGCACCATTTTATCTATATACCACATGCCACACATCAACATAATCACTTGGAATGTCAGGGGGCTACACACACCGGCCCGTAGATATGATGTCTACGCTTACCTCAAGCGGCACTAGGCCCAAATAGCATTCTTGCAGGAGACACACATCGTCAAACCAGAAATAAGTAAACTGCAGCAGTGCTGGAGGGGGCGGGTATTAGACACGGGCTATTCATCCTTTGGGGGTCTCTGATCTGGGTCAGGCCGGGGACACAGTTTACACAGGAGGAAACCGAAATTGACCCACATGGTAGATATGTTCTCTCTAAAGGGCATTTAAATGGGAAACTATTGGTGCTGGGTTCCATCTATGCCCCAAACACTAACCAAAATGAGTTCTGGCAGATACTGACAGGCCAGCTCTCGCACTGGTGCGATGTTCCCTGGTTGCTGGGTGGGGACTTTAACGCTGTACTAGACACTACACTGGACAGATCGTTCCTGCCGCTCTCGCAGACAGCAGCAACATCCAACATGCGGGGCTAGGAGAGTGAATGTTTCGTTGGGATTTGTTAGATGTATGGGGATCCCTTAACCCGCTGGCATGCTTATACTCTCACTATTCCCATCCGCACTGCCTAAACATCCAGATTGACCGCTTTGTTGCAAGTCAATTGATGCTGACCCAGTGCGTAAGTGCAGACTACCTGGGCAAATTTCACTCAGACCATAACCCTCACATAATGCGGCTGCGAGGGGATGAGGCGGGGCTCACTACGCGCGTATGGAAGTTGCAACCTCTGTCACTGGAAGATCCCCCCTTTAGAGAGGCAGTTGGCACAGCGATCAACATGTATTTCGCAGATAACACAGGCTCAGTGACTGACACGGGACTACTGTGGGTTGCGGGAAAAGCAACAATTCGGGGTCAATGTCTGGGTCTGAGCTGGTGTGTCCGAAAACAACTAGACAGTGAAATAACACATATTGAGAATAAACTGACGGGCTTGGAGGCTGACCTAGCGCGAGGCAGAGGCACGCAGTGCGCAATAGAAATGCAAAACCAGAAGCATGCGGAGGTTTTGGAGAGACTGCAGTGTTTAAATTACGCGTCACATGCAGCGCATACGCATGCAGCAGCAGGCAGGCTACTGGCGCGAATGATTAAGCAAGAACAGGCGCAATCACCCATACTACGCTTACAATCAGCAAGTGGGCACATCCTCACTAAACAGCATGATATACATGTAGAGTTTACGACGCACTACACTAGGGTGTACCGCTCAGTACATAGGGTGCGGCCCCCAGACCTGAACTCCTTCCTTTCCCCGCTGGCACTGCCACAAATCACTCCCGAACAACGGGATGAACTGAATGAACCGCTTTCTCTGCTAGAAGTCCACGAGGCGATACGCTCACTGGCCACAGGCAAATCACCGGGGCCTGACGGTTTCCCGACCGAATATTATAAAGCTTATCAACAAGCCCTGGCACCGCAGCTTCTAAATATGTTTCAGGAGGCGTGGGAGGCGGGGACCTTGCCTGGCACACTACGGGAATCTCTTCTGATATCGCTACCGAAGCCAAATAGAACGGAGCTGCTTGGCTCCTACCACCCACTGGCACTTTTAAATACTGATTACAAAGTGCTGGCAAAAATATTGGCATGCAGACTGGCCCCACTAGTTCGGTCCTTGGTCCATCCAGATCAAAACGATTTTGTGCCCACTCGCAGTATGTCACTAAATCTACGGTGCTTCTTTAGGGTAGCACATAATTCCAGAACTACTTGGGAACACTCAGGGTGCCTAGTGTTAGATGTAGAAAAGGCGTTCGACACTCTGGAGTGGGGCTTTTTATTTTCTGTGCTACGTAAATATGATTTAGGAGATGAATTCCTGAGCCTTGTTCGGTTACTTTATACGCAACCGGTAGCCAGAGTCAAAACAGGCCCATACTTATCTGACCAGATTCCTATCGAGCGAGGCACCAGGCAGGGCTGCCCACTGTCACCACTTCTTTTTGCACTAGCCATCGAACCCCTAGCCGCGTTGCTGCGCGGGTCACAGGATGAGTGGGGAATCCCTCTAGGTGATGGGCTGCACAGAGTGTCGTTATATGCAGATGACCTGCTAATATACATCAAAGTCATCAGACTGCCTTGTGTAGTCGTGGAACGAGCGCTGCTGGAGTTTGCTGCCGTTTCGGGCTCCATGTGAATTGGGACAAATCATGCATGTATCCCTTCACAGAAACCATTCCGAACCCACGCCTAACCATTGCTGGTAGACCAGTGCACTGGCAGCTATCTCCATTCCGATATTTGGGTATACACATATACAGGAACCCGGCAGACCTAGATGAGGGCAATTTATTGCGCGCCATCTCTGCGGTGCAGGCGCAGATGTCCTTTTGGGGCACACTGCCACTGGCAGTCATGGGTCAAATCACATTAATAAAGATGGTGGTGCTCCCGCGCCTATTGTACTATTTCGTAAATTTGCCGTCCTGCCTTAAGTCGGCGCTGTTCAAGAACCTTGAAGTAGATATGAGAAGGTTCATCTGGGGCGCATCGCGCAGCAGAGTGGCCATGTTCAAAATGTACCCCTCGACAACTAACGGAGGCCTTTCACTGCCACATATGGAGCAATACTACCTTGCTGCCCAGCTCCAATGGGTGGCGAGATGGTTAAGCGCACAACTGGAAGATTTAGCGACCCACACACCGGCTCTCACCCATTCGCAAGTGATCGAGCTGTTCCACCCCAGCAGGAGGGGCAGGCCACCGGCCCAGCTGATGCTGGAAGTAGCCTATTACTGCTACCGCCAAGCCTGCAAATCACGAGTGGTGTGGTCCCATACGCACCGTCCCTTCCTATAGTGGGCGCACCCAGGAGACACCGTGCTCTAACTGGAGTGGAGTTAACGCAATGGGAGGAGGCAGGCATCTTGACAGTTGGGGACCTATACAGCGAGGGGCAGCTGTTACCTTTTGAGACATTGGCAGAGGACTTGGGTCTGCCGCGGGGTCAATTCTTGCCTCATGCAGCGGTGGTCCGCACGTTGCAGATTACATGGGGCAACATAGCACATGAACGGCCCACGCACTTAGTTGTGCAATATTTGCATGAATTGGGCACAGGTCGCCACCTTGTCAAATGGTTTGCTGGGTCGCTGGGGCGCCACAGTTGAGCTCCCTACATGTTCACTGGGAGGCTGATTTGCAGCGTCCCTGCACCGAACGTGAATGGTTGGCCATTCTTGATGGTCCCACCCAAATCCCGCGCAACGCAAGATTCTGGCTTATCCAATGCTACATAGTGCACAGAGCCTACTTAACATCGGCCAAAATAAATAAATATTTTAATTGTATTGACGCTGGCTGTCCGCGATGTCGGGAGGCCGGAGTCGACTTACTTCACATGATTTGGTCCTGCCCGGTCATACACTCATATTGGAGAGCCGTTACCACGGCCCTAGCACAGTGCACGGAACGAGCGCTGGGTTGATCTTGGGAGGTGTGCATACTGGGATTATATCACAGATCCGGTAAACACAAAGTGACATCTCGTTATATAGATTTGTGACTCATAGTGGACAAGCATCTGATCACGCGGCGCTGGTAATCGCCCGACCCCCCTGTTGTATTCCGCTTTAGGTGTCCGTATATAGGTTTTCCTGAAACATGTCCTTATATAGGCACAATTCGCATTGCCCTTATATAGGCATAAGATCCCAGTCCTTATTTAGGCATTAGCCATGCTATCCAAATACAGGCATGGTCACTTACATCCATCCACCCTAACATCACAACGAGTTCTTAGAAACCAGACCCTTAAGCTTTTGGGAGTTCCCCTAGCACAGGATTATTGATTTCTCCAAGAACTCATTTATTATGTATGAACCGCTATACCTTAAGGGTTCATTCATGACGTCTTCCTCTGCCCGACTTTACGTCAATGCTAACATTCCAAGGCACCTACCGGGTATAAATATACCTTCCCTTGCCCAAGCAAGTAGGAGGAGACCTCGACTTTAGAGGAGCCCATGTCCCGGCCTGACGCACTGACAAGCGACGCTGTCATCCCTGCTTGCAGAGAATCCAGCTCCCAGTGTTCTGACTCCCTTCGCGGGGTGTTAGAGTTCGAGATCCGGAAGGAGATTCCCACCTCTCTCATTCTCAAGGTATGGAGCTGACTAGAACCTAGAGGGACTCTTGGCATACTAGACTATAGCCTACTTCTTACCTTGCCCTACACCTAGGTTAGGTTAGGTACACTGGGGTAGAACTAGTTTAGAGAAGCATCGTATGAGTACTCGCATTTTTAGCTTATGTTTTTTATGTATATGAATATATGTGTCATAGCTAAAAGAGAATGCTAGCGCAGTATTATTTCTTTCTACAGCTTACGCTGTACATTATATATCTCGCATACTGTCTTGTGATCATAACAGCTCATATCTCTTACACGAGAAACAAGACTGTTCAATAAATCCTTTTATTGAAACGCCCGTCTATTCTTTCTGTATAACTCTGAAGAAACTAAGCATGCACAATTAGCTGAGTGAAACTGTTATCTATTGTTTCCACGATTCTGAGAGTGTTCCGATTCTAAAGGGAAACAAAGTTGTCATGTTTATGCGGTTGCCAGAAACTACTCCCTTCTTGTTTACAAGGAGTTTCTAGTAGCCTCTGAGTTAGCTGGCACAAAGTAATTAAGTTTAATATACTCGATAGGGACATACTGACCTCAGTCCTATGTCGAATCTATAGGGTATATTATTCCAATGCGCAGAGCCTAATAGGGAAATAGGAACTACACTACACCACCACAGAGAGAGTCTGGTTTCAATTGCTTCTCTGCTGGGCACAGGCGGAGAGTGTAGCGCTGCGTCGTGAGGATGCGATAGATATCCGTAAACAGCCACTCGTGAGGAACTGGAATGTAATCCTGACGGATTTCCGCACAATCTGGCGGAGTCAGATTGAGGAGCCTAACCATTCGCCTGAACAGAATGTGAGCTAGACCCGGGAAGCACGATTAGATCATAAGACCTATAATAGCACCTACCCCAGAAACATGTTTAGGGTAACAGGCGCAAACCTTCCACTGACTATTGTCCAAATCAGTTAACACAGTATATAATAGACAATCGTTGTGTAGTTGGCACCCTGTGGGTTAGGGAACAGAGCAATTAATACATATCCAGGCGCTGTGTGCAGACAAGCGAACAGACCTTGTAGTCAGCAGATATCAGAAGTGCATCGTGTTGTTATGATTCAATGTTATAATTTCAAATGTAGGAGTCAGTGTGATATTTTATTTGTTATATCAATGTTGTGCTGCAAATAGCCTAATCCTATGTTCATCAGGTTAGCGAATCCACCCTAAAAATACCAGGCCTGATTATTATGCATTGATGTTTATTTCAGATATGTTTCACTAGTAACTTGGTCTAGGTGAAATAATTGTATTGAAATGCAAATATATTGTAATTGTATTACCTGAAGTGTATTGGAATACTACAAATTTGAAAATCAATAAAACCACATTTTCAACAAAAAAATTAAATAGTTGGTTTAATAAAAACTTCTGGGCTGAGCCGTTATTAATGAGTTCTATTGTGTGACCACTGAGTTCCGTATGTCTACCCTCACATTACCTCCATTAGAAGCCTTTGACTGCTCACCTCACTACATTGAGAGCCAAGTGCTGAGAGGGTGTACTTGGAAGTCGGTTTCAGTACACTGGACAAGTCAGGCTCAGAGATAGCAGAGAAACAGCCTCAACCGCATTGGTTGCGTCCCAGTAACCCCTGTGTGACCTGAGGAACACAACACTGTTCTTACACACTCTCACGCCATTGACAGACGAGCAGTATATTAGTACTGACGGCACTTTCACACCCCTCACAGAGTAACAGTCACACTCTACCGACAGCACTCTCACACCTCAAAGGTTAACAGTCATATTTTCAGAAGCAGTCTTGCACACATCACAGACTAGCAATTACAGTCCCTTGACAGCATTTTCAAGTTTCTCATCGAATTGCAGTCACATTGCTGGAAGTATTCCTAAACCTCTCACAAACTAGCAACAAAGCCAGTAGATCTGAGTGATAACTGAAAGTGCCTCTACATTGATCGGTGGGTTTGTGTGTGCATTATAAAGTGGATGGGTGAGTCAGTGCCAGAATAAGTGAGCGATGGGTGAGTGAATGCAAGAAAAAGGCATGGATCACTGAATGGATAAATAGATGCATGAGTGCAAAGATGAGTAACTAAGTGCATGGATGATGAGTGATTGATCCATGGAGGGAAGGATGAGTGACTGCATGGATGAATGCATCCGGGAACATTCAAGTCTAATCCAGACCTATTGGCTTCTTGTTTCAAGAAATAAATATCCATCTGATTCACCCATGTTTTGCTGCCTTCCTTAGTAATCTGCGCTGCCTTAGGAATGTCAGCTACAAAATGAAACTTCAAAACAACTTGTTTGAAGTAGAGAAAGAGTGCAAAAAGTAGTTTTAGCAATTATCAGGATTCTCATTTATAGTCTGATGAAGATAGGAAGGTAGTTTGAACAGAAGGGACAGACGTTCACGCTAACTGCTTTCTTTTTTGTTCTAATAGGTGTTTTTCTTCTGTTTTTAACATGTTCATCGTGTGCTTTTTTTAACCTCCCCAGAATGGATCCTATTTATCTTTTAGAGTGCTTTTAACTAACCACTTATCCCACATTGTCTGCTGTGTTTCTCAGTCACCTGCCAAGAGCTTCACCAGCAAGGTGAAATCCCATAGGTATATAGCTGAAAAGAATGATTTTCTTGTTATGTTCAAAGCACTGCTCCACAACACTAAGAAACACAGACTGTTAGTCTTTAGTAGGCCAATAAATTAGTCCTGGTGAATTATGCATTGTGAACTATTACAAAGTGTGATAGTGTTGTCCGAAGTGTATTAAACCACATGTCTAAGCGCTATCCAGTCAGGAGGCCCTAAAAGAGACAGTGTTTGCTCTATAATCGTACCCTAATGCTTACCCAGTAAATTAGTAATATTATGTTTGTCTTTTTTTATAAATCTCCACATTCCCATCACAAATATTAATGTCTCGACTTCTGAGTGTTTATCTGTCAAATGTTAACTTTTCAAATTGTACTGTATTTTTTCTCATATTTTACCACTAGACTTATATAAGGACAACATTGTTATCTCTTAGTAATATAGAGCTACAGCAATTTGTGGAATTATTGTTATGAATAGACAGAATAACAAGGAGGGGCGTGGCTACATGAGCTAAGATGGCGGATGTGCTTTGTTAGAGCTCCGCCATCCATCCCCCATAATCCTTAATTTATCCTGCCCAAAGCGGAACCAGAGACACCGAAGCGGCCATACAGCAGTAGGGAGCAACCTGCGGGCCGACAAGGGTCAATAACTCCCCTTTCGGCTGAAGAAAAAGATCCAGATCGGACCGAGTCAAGATGCTAGATCGGGAGGCGGGGTCTGGATGGAGTATGCAAGTCCGAGGCCTCGCACGAGGCACAGTAGGCTACACTGGGAGCCGAATCACATTCATGCCGGCAACCCTCTGGTAGGCCCGCCACGATCGGCAGGCAGGCGCGAAGAACTGTGGAGGTGAGGAGCACCCAGAACTGGGGCAGTGGTGGGGTGCCGACGTGTGCTGCGTGGTGGTGTCCCGCTGGTCTTGGAGGACCGCGCCCGGCCTGGACGGCACAAGATTGCGGAGCACTGGAGCGGGTGAGCTGGGGACCTCGAGTGGGCAGCGAGGACGTGGCCTGCAGGGGGGGCTAGGCCTTGGAGCTGCACCGCGCACTGATCGCAGGCTTGCTGCGTGGACCAAGCGACAAGCGGCAGACCGCTGGGGGGTCGGGAGGGAGAAGAGAAATACCCCCACCAGCAATAAGTGGCGCTCCACGCAATCTACAAAAAAAGGCGAAGGATAATGTTCTACAGCTCACTGCCAGGACCAAGGCAAATCTAGTGGACCATGAGATCTGTAACCTCAGGACATGGACATACACATCACTTAGCGGCGGGAAAATCCAAAGTCTCTGTGCAGTGGGACTTTTCCAAGGGGAACGGATGGTTCTCGCTTAGATGCAGTAAAAGAACTGCAGTTCATCACCCGGCAGGAGCATCCACGCTGCAGGACCGGCGCATGCCCAGCCACTCCAGCCACATACGTGCTGCAGTGGGAGTGAAGAGCGCATATTACAGACGGGTGCGGGGCAGCCGTTCATCCCGCCAGCAACTAGAGGTCCAAACAGACACTACGCCATGAAGTAAGGCACTCCCAGACACGTTCATGGACCCATAAAGCAGAGGGGTGCATTAGGAAGGGCCTCTGATTAGGAACCAAAGATCGGATAGGCCCTGGAACCAGCTGACGCTAAACACGCCTCTATGGTCTAAGAACAATAAGAGTGGACGACCCCACTGATCTGACAACACAAGACCGTACACCACAGGACTGCAGGATCACCCGTCATCATAATGAACCTTACATTCACACACACACACTTTCAAGTATATCCAACTACGAGTGAAAAATAATATTTTCCCCCAAAAATTCGATATAAAAAATAGACAATTATGCCAACAAAAAAGTGTAGTAAACACAAAACACAAACAATGAAATACAATATATAATATTGTGCACTAAAGCCCCCAAAATATGCTAATTGTCCACAGGATGTCCAAAATGGCATGCTAATCACTGTCAGCACATGCATCCAATTATCACAAAAGCGTGCTGATCTCTGATGTAATGTTGTACAGTCTTCTGAGAAAGTGCGTAACAGAGTCTCCAAGAGAGCATGCTGAACATTTAACTTTATGCCTTATGGTATTTACACGGTGCATTTACGACTAGTAAATGCCCTTTGCGAATACCGAAAGTCGTAAAGTTAGACTTTTGTCTCATTTTAACTTTGTGAATCGGGCCCGATGAGACTGCCTATAATAGCCGACCCTCATAGAGTGAACAGCAAACCAAAATGATTCCAGCAGCCACAAGCAGTTCAGGTAAGCGGGATGAATAGTAAATATACACTACACCTGCTGACAGTGAGCGAGATGGAGCAACGAAACCTCGCAAGGCTCTCGGTGTGGTGCGCGATGGATCATCAGCTGTCAGAGTGGCGCACAATGGATAATCTGCATGCGGGAACTCGATGCCAAGATGTGCGCTCGAGCGTTTGGCACACGGACCGTACGGGGAATGAAGCACTGAAGCCAGTTAAGGTCAGCGGACATAAACACTACACAGTAGCATAATCAGTCACTGTGTACCATAAAGTTGCTTTCAAACACCTCACACATTACCGTGAATTACAACATGACTCTAGGGGCAAGGAGAACGTCTTCAATAAATCATCTCCTTGGCTCAAACTTCTTGACGAAAGATTTTTCACAATCCTGTTATCCGGCAGGATTCTTCACAGTCAATCGTCGCCAATTATAAAGTCTATTAGACACGAGTACCATATAGTTAAACCAATTTGTGTGTATTTGAATAAACCAGAATGAATAAGTAATAATAGTACAGAAGACAGATCCAGTCCCCAACCGCTTCTCTCTCTGTCTAAACCAGTGTTTTCTTTCGGAACCTATTTATGTAGTAAGAGAACCTTCAGAATGTCACCTGCCTCAGATATGTAAAGACATACACACATACCTAAATACCACAATTTCCTCATTAACACAACTATAACTATACCGCAATGGGGGCACATGAAAGGCTTCATGTACCTTGAAATCTGGTGAATGCCAACAAACATGTCAGTCTGTGAGCTTTCACAATCTTCGTTCTACCGCTTTATCATCAGTGGCGGCTCCTCCGCTATGGCGGAGGAGCGTCGCCCCACTGCTTTCAAGCAGTGCGAAGCAGAAACATAAAATGATAATAACTTTGCGTTATTATGTTATGCTGCTTCCTGCTGCTTTGCGGGCAGGTGGGTGGGCGGGGCTGCTCTGCTCTTGGAGCAGGGCAGGGGACGAGTGGTTTGCCCACTCCAAAGTGCGCAATGACTGTTTGGTCGGCCCTCTCGGGCGGCCCAAAACAGTCATGCGCACTTTCCCCTTCTCCATGCAGGCTGCATTACAGCCTGCATGGGGAACATGACCAGGCCCCCATTCCCTGGTTGAGCGTCGAACCAGGATGCTCAAAACCAATCACAACACTGAGTTGTGATTGGTCGGGGAGCCTGGGTGCTTACCAATCACAGTGCTGCATTACAGCGTTGTGATTGGTCAGTGGGGCCTGCTTGCTGTTCCTCGATGTGCAGGAGGAGAGCAGGAGCAGAGAAGCGGGAACCAGACGGCGGCAAGGTAAGTTCCTTTTTTTTTTTTCCATGCGTGACCTCCCCGCATGACCCCCCACTTGTAAAAAACCCCAATGCCCGCCCCACCACCCGCGTGCCATGCCGGTCGCCCCTGTTTCTCATCCTGAAATTGATAAACGATTAGCTCGTGCTAAAGGCTGGAGTAAATCCTCATACAGGTAGGAAAGTCAAAGGTAGTACATTTGTAACCATGCATGGGAGTATTTCTCCTGGTGCAGATTTACAACCATCTTTAGGAATCCAGCCCTTAGAGGCACCAGAGGATACATTTTTACATTTTTAAATTTCAAGGTGTTTTCATATTTGATTTTTCACACAACGTTAACTTGTGTTGGATACCAGTTTTCTACTGTAACACAGCTTTCTCCTTGTCCTCCGACTACAAACCCGGCCATCTGCTGTGTGGCCATTAGTACATTCTCTGAGCTAGTCTGATGGGACTAGCAGTCCCTCCCAGTCTTGTAGTGCTTGGTAGATGTAGAAAGATCCACACAGTTATTGTAATTATTATGCTGATTATTCCAGTTCCCTTAACTAAACCAGAACTCTTGACACCTAAATGCAAGCTGTTGTCAAAACCTGTTTTCAGAATGCTTAAGATGCTGCAAATTGCTTCCCCCGCAAAAAGAAATCCATTTAAAAATCAACTTGCAACGCTGCAGATCAACAGAGATGAAAATTAAGTAGATTTATCAAAGTGAAACACTACAGCAGCTCTTCGGAGTTTATTACTAAAGGCAGTGGTAAACCGCCCCACATTCACCCAGACACTGGCTGCATGTTAAGAAGTTGTTTTTCCTCAAGTGATGTACTTTCATTTGGCGTAATTGCTACACAGAGATCATTTTCTGAAGTGAACTCAGATAAATAATTGAAATGTTTTTACACGTACATAAGATCACAAAATCAAGACTCAATGTAACCAAATGTTTTCATCATGACTTTTAAACTACAGTCATACTGTACATATTTATAAATGTGTTACCAATGTTCATCTCCTCTATAAATCATATGTATATGTCACCATCAAAGGCGATTTTAGAGGAGCAGATTTACTTGCTGTGTCTATTTATTAAAACTACTATTTCAAGCTAGAAGCACTAAATAGGATGCTACAATTCAAATGTGATTTAAAAAACAAAAATTTCAGCCCGCTTTACTTTTTGGACTCAAATGTGTGTCTGCTTTGGGTCTGCCTCCTTCAGCCATTGGTTTCGTTCTGTTAGACTCTTTCAACCAGTGATTGAATTTGTATTTTGGATTAGCCCAAAGGAATATTTCTTTCTCACTGTCCTGTATCAAATGGCGTTACCCTAATGACTTTCAGAGGAGTCTGTGACCAGAATCACTGCTGACGAGAGAGCTACCAGTTCAGTAATGCAGCAGAAGGACTGTGAATACAGGGCCAGTGACAGATTCCCACACTTAGGAGCTGAATGACGACGACAGTGTTCAAATCCTTGAGCGAAGCACTGCAAGAATACAAAATGGTTGATCATTGTAACTGCCCAGGGAGGGAACCCCATTGCATTATGAAGGGTATGCCCTCAAGTAAGATGGCTGCCACCTCATACAAGAAGATTCCCCTCACAATTCAAAAGTGTACCTTTAATTTGCACTGGAAGTTAAATGAAAAAGCACTTTTTATTACTTTTGCACACTGTCTCTACTTCCCAGCCTGCTGGCTATTCAAGCTGTGACCGTGCAGTGCTCCAGGATGCGCTTATTTTTTATTTATTTATTTTTATTTAAGAGGTTTTATATAGCGCTGGCCAGACCCGAGGGTATCGGAGCGCTTTACAGCAGATATAGGGGAGAAATCACATAAAAGAGACAAAGGTAAGCGTAAATGTTCGAAAGGTCCAGTGTGCTGTGCTTCATTGAGGTAGAGAGGTCCTGAGATAGCCTCGAAGCGTGCACAAAGTCTTAGGCTAAACCTCCCTCCGGGAGGAGGTAACGAGGAGGGTGTAGGGGAGCGGGGATGAGGTAGGTAGTGGTGGAACATTGACAAGGGTCTGTAAAGTGCAAGAAGAGGTAGGTTGTGGTGGAACATTGTCAGGTGGCTGCAGAGTGCAGGCTTGTGCGTTTCGGCGGCGGTTCTCAGTTCGGGAAGGCACGGTTGAGGTAGAGGTCTTTTAGAAGTCTTTTGAATTTTATAAAGGAAGGGATAGTCCTGATATCGACCGGGATGGAGTTCCAGATTTTGGGTGCGTTTCCAGCGAAGGATCGTGCAGTGGTTTTTTGTTTGCGTGTGTTCAGAGGGATGAGTAAGAGGGTGTTGGAGCTCCTGAGGTTTCTTGTCTGGCCGGCTTTCTTGAGTTTGGAAGCCAGGTATTCCGGTTTCCCTGTGTGCAGGGCTTTGTGCGTGAGGCAGGCAGTTCTAAAGCTGGCACGCATTTCGACTGGGAGCCATTTTAGTTCTCTTAGTGCGGGAGATAAGTGGTCATATTTCTTAACTCCGGTGACCATTCTGGCAGCAGCATTGAGAGTTGTTTTGAGTGGCGCTAGGTGGGAACGAGCTGTACCGGAGAGGACTGCGTTCCCATAGTCAAGTCTAGATAACACCAGTGATTGGGTGGCTTGTTTGAGGTCCTTTGGCGGGATGAAGGGCTTAATTTTGTTGAGAAGCTTCAGATTGAGGAAGGCACTCTTTGCGGAGATCTTAATGTGTTTGGTCATGTTCAGTTTTGGGTCGAGGGTGATTCCTAGAAATTTTACCGAGTTGGCCAGGGTGAGATTACCGTTGAGAGCATCGATTGCTTTCAGCCACTCTACGATTTGAGGGTTTTCTTCTTTGTTGGAGATGAGGAGTATTTCGGTTTTGTCTTGATTGAGTTTAAGGTGGTTTGTTGATAGCCATTGTTGAACTTCTCTAAGAGTGTTGTTGAGTCTTAGAATGTCGTTAATGGAGGAGGTTTCCAAGTAGATCTGGGTGTCATCTGCATAAAGGTGGAAGGGGATGTTGGCTTTTTTGAGAATGGTGGTGAGGGGTTCCATGTATATGTTGAACAGTTGAGCTTATGTCTTCATGAATTGCACCAAAGTCCTTCCAAGCGTATTTAAGCCCTGGAGACTGTTTTTATGGGGCACTGGCTCCAGTCACATATCCCGACCTTGGCACGTGTCCCTTCTGTTTTCCACTCATAAGTGACTAGACTTCCAGCTCAGGGTCATGCTGGAGCTCAACAATGTTGCGCAACTTTTTCCTGGGCAGACGTGGGTCGCCTCATTTCTTTTCTGCTTCTAGGATGTGACTGGCAGTCTCTCATGTTGTTTTAGATGCCACTGCCCGTTGTTGTCCATGTCAGTGCAATCTCACCATTTCATGTGGGTGGGGGGCTTATACCAGGCGTGACGGCATGTACGGAAGGAAGTGTGTCAACTCAATGGTAGGAGTACCCATTTTTTCTCGCATTAATCTCCACACTGCCTTAGCTATAACTTGGCACTCTACCATGCACAGTGTTCTGAGAAATTATGTAATTTCAGATGTCATAAGTCTTATTATGGCTGCCGTGATTTCACGTTCTATAAGTCATACAACATGCAAGGGTATAACCAGTGCAAGGATAAAGGGTGTGTTATAGTTAATGTAGTGTGGCGACTGATGCGAGAAGAATGTGTACAGAGGTGCTCAACATTTGATAAATTGAAGGTGATGTGTAAATTAAAATTGTAAGTTCTAACTAGTGGTGCGTAAATTAGAAAGTTAAGTTAAAACTATGCCTTTATAATTTCTCCAGTTTGTATAGTTTAAGTTTTCCTAACAATAACTTAGCTTTAACCTTTGGTTTTCTCATTAAATTTAAATGTTTTTTATTTTTTCAATAAAAATGTGTTTCAAATCATATGTTTGAGTGCCATTTATTTAAGTGTTGTTAGGTGCAATTTCATAGAGTATAGTAAAGGACAGTTTTGTACAGTATAGTGCCATAGAGTCTAGAGTTGTGAAGTGGATTGCAGTGGAGTGGAGTTGTGTTAAGTGGAGAAAAATGTTAGATAGTTGAGTGGTGTGGCGTGGTGTGTCATGCAGTGAAGTATTGTAGAGTGTAGTGGTGCATTGTACAGTGGAGTGGTGTCATACTGTACAGTTAAGTTTCGTACAGTGAAGTATCATCGACTGTAGTGTTATGGGGTCAAGTGGAGTGTCGTTCAGTATCATAGAGTTGAGTACAGTGTCGTAGAATGGCATGGAGTGGAGTAGAGTGTTGTACAGTGCAGTGTAGAGGCACACAGTGTAGTACGATGTTATACAGTGCCACACAGCGTCGTAGAGTGTTGTAGAGTGCAGTTTTATAAAATACAGTGAAGTGATGTGGAGTGGAGTGGCATATATTGGACTATCGTACAGTGGGCTGAACTGCCGTACAATGTAGTCAAGTGGAGTGGCATACCGTATATTGGACCAAAGTGTCATATAGTGGAGTGGCATCTGCTATAGTACAGTGTAGTGGAGTGTAGTACAATGTAGTGGCATAGCATACAGTGGAGTAAAATATTATAGAGTGGAGTATCGTGTCATACAGGAGAGTGGAATGCCCTGTTGTAGAGTGTGTGAAACTGTCGTAGAGTAGAAAACAGTGTTGCGGGGATTCTGCACCTACACAGAACTATGCGCAGGAAAACAGGACCTCGGTGTATAGGGGTGTACCAACCTACCACCTTAGTGCCCAAAATCCCAAAACCGACTAGCTATAGTGTCTCATTCGTTCTCATCCAAAGATCACAGAGTTACAAATGATTAGACAACCCAGAACACAACACTTCCGACTCTCTCAGGAATCGCGGTAGCAAGACATACTCTTTCGCTCGCTCACTCGTACTTGTCCACAACAAGATTAGGCAGGGTCACTCTAATAGTTCAAAATGTTTATTTTAACTATCGTGCTCTACAATACAGTATACAAGCCACTACCAGCAGCAAAATGCATAAACTCAAAACAATTAGCATTGTTACAATTCCATATAGCACAAAGGGGGAAGTCATTTTATAAAGACAGTGGAAAAAGGGCTATAAGACTTAACCACCCTCCCCTTGACTGGAAGATGTTTATTAGAAAAAGGAAGCTCTCTGGGCTTTGACAGCAGACCCCATACCTTAAAGCCTAGATGTAAGATTTACATCATAGGAACAGCGTAGCTCTTCTCCATGGAAAGGGCTCTCTCCAAGTGTGTGTTAAGACAACATGCATCCCCGTAATATCAAAGCACGAGTCTCCAGCATTGCAGCTGTGTTTAGCATGTTATGTCTAGGTGCTAGGGACTGACCAGAACAGAATAACAAGGGGCGTTGTTTATCGACCTTGCACATCGTGTTCAGACTAAACTCCAGGAACTTCAGCAAAGAACGCGAAAAGCAGACAGTTCTCATGTGAAAGGCACAAACAGCATCTTGCAAAAATAAGGTCATGTAGTAACGTGTGCAAAAGCAGCATCATGGCAGCAAAGCTCATGCTAACTTAGCAATGTCGACAGTGACCCTAAGGGCCATATAACACCCTCCCCCTGGTAAGGTCATAGGACATAGAGAAAGGATGGAAACAGAGTTCAAAAAGCCAAGCAGACCAAAAACGTATGGAGAAAAAAAAAGGAAAAAATTGAGAAAAAAAATTTTTTCATCATTTTTCACGGCTTAAAACTAAGTGTGGCGTCTCTGTGAAAATGTTATGATGAAGAAGGTGGTAAGTACATCAACTTACGTGAACTTAAGAATGCAATCCCCTCCAGAAGAGCATCTCTATCGTTAGTACAAAAAAGGGATGCCATCCAATCAAGTAGATCGAAGGAACAAACGTGCTCCTCGTAATCCGATGCTTCCAAAAACATCATCGGACAACTTGCGTGATATTCGATGAAACTCTGATGTAAGAGGTTCCGCGCAGCCGCACATACATCCCATTCAGCCAACACTCCAAGTGCTGCTGCACGCGCCATACAGCCATCCCCAGAACAAGCCTGGTCATGAGCCTCTAAGGGACCCATCAACTGGACAAAATCCAGGACTGGACATGACGTATTGGCGTGACATAAATCCATAGCACCAATAGAAGGGGCATCGTCGGCAGTAGAAGACTGATTGCACGCAAGTAAAGTAGGCAAAGCGGAAAGTTAATCCATAACTCACGCTAAGTGTCCCTAATGGCAGGCATCCAAAAACTTGTCTCATCTGATCACGGTACTGTTGCAATTGGCCTGGTGTGTGCAGGACCACAAGAGGAGCAGCCACTGCGCAGCAGGAGCAGAAGAAGCAGGATTCCACCAGCTAACGCTAGTAATATAGGGAATCCACCAAAGACGCTGGAAAACATAGAATGAATAAAAGCCGGTATTACTCCAAAATCGTCTGAAAAGAAGTCACAAGGCCCGCTCCCACTTGTTTAAAAAAATGTGCAAGGCCTTCAGTGTCAGACGCATTAAATATCTGATGTACAAGCTCCCCAAAGTGGAGTGGGAGGTTAGTATTCAGAAGTGACTGTATCTCATTAGATGTTCTAGCCACCTGTAATTCGAAGGTCTCTCGGGCCGAAGTGAGAGCCACTTCTTGTTGGAAAAAAAGGGCCTTTAGCCTGATTAATTTGTTGAAATCTGTTTTCAAAGTAGGAATGGAAGGCCAAATAGAACTATCTACACTCTCATGCGGGGCGGAAAAAGCACATTGCTACAACAAGTAACGCGTTGTGAAACAGTTACGAAATATGGGACACCAGTCCGTAACCCACAGCAATCCTGGTTGTTCAAAATAAGATAGCTACCGTTAGTAAGCAGGGTAAAAGCGGGAATTATTGATGGCACAGGAGTCCCTTTAAAAAAACAAGCTAGATTAGGCGCTGACACATTACACGCGCCGTGCAATTTAACGTGTTTACAAACTAGGGAATGTCCTACCGTTGAATCGCAGTCCTCCCCTGATAGGAAGACCTCCTTATCATCCCGTTGACATCTGTAAGTAAAAGGCAGGGACCATAATTCATGCAAAAAGGCACTACCCAGGGGTTCAAAGCGGCCAATTGGAAAATATTGCATGGAAGATTTAAATTGAAACAGTGAGAATGGGAGGGAGATAACTCCATGAATTAACCAAACAGCAGAATCCATTTCTGCCACAGAGAATGGCAAGGGTTCCAATTGTTCAATGTGTAATTGCGTGTATGTAGCATCTTTCATTGACATAAAACACTGTTTATCAGTCAGATTAAATGGTAAAAATAGAGCAGAAGCATTCAAATAATCCCAAGGGACTTTTCCCATTTTAAGGGTCTGTAACGTCCAAGCAAACTGCATAACTGTTAGTAATTGATTTTGACCATGATATAATACAGACACATCATTCTGAACAATATCAGTAACTGAAGAAACAATGTTATCCAATGTATAAATGCGTGATGAAAGCGTATTGATGCTATTGTCAACCACGGCTAGAACCTTTTCTAAATTTGCTTGATCAATCTGACGCAGACAAAAGGCTGCTTCCATCTGTGAAAGTTTCCAAATTTCATTGTAAGCTGCATATATAAATCTCTTAGCTCTGGGAACCCTGGGTCCCAAGAGAAATTCAGCCAAACTAATGTCACTCGACAAGAGCGACAGGTGTTGCATTACTGACGATAGGGTTGAATGTTCCAACCATTGTTGGCATAATTTACCAGCCTAGTAAGTGGTAACTGAATGTGACCGTGCATAACGTGGGTCCGGTCTAGTCTGGGTGAAACCAGGTGTTACATTATAAAAACGCAATTGACATGCATTTGAATTGGTTTGTCACACCAGCCAACCGGATGAATCAATTCCTGAGATGTTAAAGGTGTCATTCTGGAACAAAGCGTGCAATGCATCAATGGTATAATTCGTGCAAGCACGCCAATTGTCATATTCCGCTAAAGACGGAATGGAAGGAATATTTAAATTTTTTACCATAGCCATACCAAAGCACGTGGTTTGATAAACAGTATCATTTAAAAATAATATTTGAACCGGGATTAGACAGGCAGGATGTAGTGCCTCAGTTCCCTGAACCTGCCAGTCTTTTGTACCCCAGATTGATTTTAAATCAATGGTCTCTTTCCAGTGATCATAACCCTGTGTGGCTAATTTAGTCCTGAATGAGTTGGAATAAATCAATTTAGTGTGGGTTAGTATAAACTTGGATTGAGAAGACAATTGCAATTTAAAGAAATATGCTTCCGAATTGGACGTTTTATAATCTGTAAAATAGGTAAACTTATTCCGAAGAATTTTTTAACTCCCTTTGATGGGTGTAGACAGTGTTCCCATTGAGTGTAATTATAAACCAGACTCAAAGTATTTGTTTTATGTTAAAAATGATGCCCATAGTGTTGATTACAAAAGAGAGCAGCATAATTGGCAGAATTTAAATACAAATCTTCAGCATCAAAAGCAGCATAATACTTCAAATCAGAAAATAATGAATGTACTGCTTGCACATCCCAATCATCAGAATGTATGTCCCGTGTTACCACATCTCCTAATGAGATGCGAAACACGTATGGCACCCTGAGCACCTCTGTCGGGCTGTGGACTTCGAAGGCTACTTTATCCCAAACGATGCCATCTGTAACCGGGAATGCTGAAATATTCACATGAGTCTGATCACGTTTCATGATATGGGACGATGTGTGTGGGGCCAGAGTACCATCAACCATGTTCACAGCAGAGCGTTCTGGCAAATAATGACCATTGATGAGTAAAAAGAACACTGTTACAAATTCAATCGACATGAAGAGGAAAATTAGGATAAGCACCAACCAGATGTAGGTCCATGGAGGGACCAAGTATGTCTTCTTGAACCAAGAAATGAAAACACTTAATTTTGATGGTGGTATTGCCAAAGTAGAAGACGAGGAGGATGAGTCATAGGAGAAGCTGGCATAGTCTCCAAAATACCCGTTGTCACCTCTCGGTATCAAAGGCGGGTGAGAGGTACCAGCATGATGTTGTCGATGATCGCTCGGCACTTCCCTGTTAGACTCATCAGAGGGATACGTATCCACGACATCTGTGTTGGAAGAGGTAGGAGGCAAAACAGGAGAAAGGTCAACAGCAGTTTCCATCTCAGCCTCACTGACACTGTTTGTATTCATGGCGGTTGAGGGAACTGAATTCAAAGAAACAGCATTGCACGAAACTGCAGGTGTGACACTATTCAGAATCAGCCAGACGGTGTAGCTTGACATTGTCCACTGAGATGTATCTGTTGTCCTTGCGACCAGGTAAAGGTGGTAAAACGACTGTACGAGTACCATTCAATCCAAGTACCGAAACCGGTGCACGATAAGAGGGACCAAATTCTTTCTTGTTCTCCAACTTTTCTCGTACCAGATCTCCAATTTTAGGAAGCCAGCCGGCAACCGGAATCAGCAGTGCTGGATCGTCGGATGAGGGTAAATGTTCAGTTGCATAGCTGTCACTGGTCTTTTATAGATCCTGCAACACAGTAGAATGATTATCTACGTCAAATGTTGCGGCAGCTGCCACAACGCCTAGACCATCAAGGTCTGGCACACACATTTTGATGCCAAAGAGCATTTCGTATGTGGTCCGCCCACCCTGAGATCTTCTAGGGAGATTATTGAGTGCACGTTGAACACCATACAAATGAGCCAGCCAGTTCCTGCCAGTACCTAAGACACTAGCTGTCAAGGATTGCTTTAAGTCACAGTTCATTCGCACCACAATTGAATTGCCCTCAGGCCTGTATGGAGACGAAAACAGCACCCCCATTGACTTCATCGCGTCCTTGTACGCCTTAGAGGCGAACGCTGGACCTTGGTCTGAATGAAAGGTGCCAGAGGCAAACATCCCGACAAGGACACCCAAATCCCTGATGACATTTCGAGCGTCAGCACTGCATTGTGGCCAAACCCAAAGGAATCGTGTGCACAAATCAACTGCAACTAAAATGTATTTATATGCAGTATCAGAAGAGAACGGACCGCAGTGATCCAGATATACACAGCCAAATGGTTGGTTAGAAATATATAGCTGTGCTTGTGGTGGGCGTGACACCATGGACGGTTTAATTTGTTGACAAATGTCACAAGAAAGCACATAAGTACGGGTCTGTTTATATAAACCACACCACCAATAACGTTGCTGTAAAATCGAGACTGTCGCAGACACCCCGGCATGTGCAGAAGCCATGCCCTCCTGTGCGGCTCTGATCAAAGCAGGTCTGTGGTCCATGTTGGGAATCAGCCGATCCCCAACAGAAGGAATAGAAGCGTAAGGAACCTGTTTGGGAGATACATGATAAGAGTATTTCCAAGGCAAACTCTGAGGATAAGCGGTTCCCTCCCTCGTAGCAGCCACCGCTGCCAGAATATCATTATCTATTTTAGTCATGGACCTTGTAACTGCTGCTACAGAACACGTGGCTACTGCAGATTTGGCCACTTCATCAGCCAAAGAATTACCAAGAGCATGTGCTCCCACACGCTGATGGCCAAGAGTATGGATAACATGTGTGAGGGGCAGATGCTGTTTAAGCTCTGCCACTCGAACCCAAAGCGTTTTATGCTTAATTGCGCTGCCTTTAGAGTCGCAATAATCATTTTGAGTCCAAAAGAATAAATTGTCATTAAAATATTGAACACAGTAGTAAGAATCGCACACAATAAGAGTATTCACATTAGGATCAGCAAACTCAAGAGCAAGAATAAGAGCGCGCAGCTCCGCCAATTGCGCCGTACAGTCCCCAAGCGCTTGAGTATGCACGATGGAAGACTTAAATTCTCCATTGACAATGGAGCCAGCCACAATTGCGCAAGCCGCTGAATAAGCATGCTTGGAACCGGTGGTCGGTTGAGCCGAGCCATCGGTGTAAATAATACATTTGTACTCCTGTAAAGGAAGCAATGACAACGGAGGAGGATGAACATGTTCATACGGTAAAAACTCCTGTGTCTGAAGTGCAGGGTCAAAGATAAATGTGACATCAGATGATGTCAAAGATGTAGCCCATTGTATCCAACGGGGATGTAATGCCTTAGAGTTAGGTACACTTGCCTTAGTCACGGCCTCCAAAGCAGGGAACGGCGTGACCATAAGAATGCGTTTACCTTGCGCCAATGAGCGTTCCTTCAGAATCGCCATCTGGACCGCTGTTAAAACTTTCTCAACATTGGAAAAAAGCATTTCAGCTGCAGTGTACAATTGTGATTTGTATACAGTAGGTACTGTGCCCCCCTCATTGAACGTCAAGTATGTGAAACCCACCTTCCCAGGTACGATACGGATCACCAGGTTCGTGGTGTTATCATGCATCAACAAGTAGTTAGTTGCAAGCATGTCAGATTGCAGAGATTGTAGAATAGAGGTATGTTCCGGAAGCCAGCTGGCAGAAGAATATGTTGGTTGTATCAACGCATAAAGCGGTTTGATACGCTGGGCATAATCGGGAATGTAATTCCTCCCGAAATTCAAAAATCCCAACAAGGACTGAAGTTTTTTCAGAGTAGAAGGGGGTTGCAAATGTGCACATTTCTCCAGGAAGCTCATAGCCCAAAAAGAGCACCGCCAAATGACCGATGTGTGACTTTGCAAAGTTAAATTTATATCCATAGTCGGCGAACGCAGAAATTATGCGGTCGACTCGGACAAGATGCGGCATAAGCTTATCATCCGTGAGATAGATATCATCCACGTACGAGAACGCATCTGGATCTATGTCGTGTAACAAAGACACAACACGCACAGCAAATGCCCCGGGGCTATTCTTATACCCCATGGGCAATCGGGTAAATTGTTTCTGATTTCCGACGGCAGTGAATGCTGTCAAGTCACGGCTTTCATGAGCCAGATTGTGACGGTAGAAACCATTGGATATGTCTAGTGTAGTTTTGTATTTTTTACAAACAAGATTGTTCACCAGCGCAGAGCTGTGTGTGTTTTGCACTGCAAAAGTGTGACAATGACTATTCAAATTTCGGTAATCCAATACAATCCGATATGAACCGTCAGGTTTTGTTCCCGTAAAGAGAGGATTATTCATCGGTGATGTACAGGATTCAATCACACACTGATACTCTAACTGCGTCAGAATATCACACACGTGAGCCTTAGCTTCGCGTTTGATTGGATATTGCGGTTGTGGCTGTGGCGTAGACCGTAAAGGTATCTCATGTGCCGGTGAATCTATATCCCAGCCCCCCTGGTTACAATACACAGCGGGGGCAAGGGCCAAAGCCCACTCAGCTGCTAAAGCCTTGGCATGCTCCACAGGGACGTAACGCGAAAAACTCGGAAGTATCACGTCCTCCCCTCGAGAAGCGGCTAGCACAAACGATGGAGGCAAATCCGCCCCGCCAACAAAATGTCGTATGATGAGGTTAGATTTTCCCAGAAAACCGCCTTGATTTGACGTTGTACATCACCTTCAATTTGAAAAATAATGTCATACAGTCTATCCGGGGGGGCAAACCGGGTATCTGCCGTTTCCACAGTTATGAAGGTATCAGTTGCTGTCGCCTCCAGACAGGGATGCAGTGCCTCTTGCACTATGGTAACTTCCGCTGCGCTGTCGAGCAGAGTCACCGCCCATGTCGAGTCCAGGAGTTGCGTTCTCACCGTCTGAGGCATAACGTGCTGTTAAAGCTGCAACTTTTTTCTTCTGATACGGGGGTCTAAAACGAGGCAGATCCTCTTGTTTGGCTTTAGTGTCAAACTGTCGCGGTTGATCTTGTCCCTGTTGACCAGCGGGACCTTTGCCACGTTCCTGGCGCTCCCCTCCACCGACTTGAGAGTCCGTTGAGTCCTGTAAAGAACGAGGAGAGTGCTGATCAGGGACCTTAAATCTATCAGGAGTCTTAAGTTTCGCGCGGTCGCACAAATCATAAGTGCGTTCAGAAGACTCAGGTGTCGGTGAACCAGCACGCGAATCTTGCTTCTGATGTTGCTGCCCCTGTTTTTTATTTTTCCAGTTCTTTTTAGGAAAGGACTGGCTCCCCTCCTTTTCAGGTTGGGCCTTTTGTGTTTGCGATTGCGTTTGCGCTTGAGTAAAAGGCTTAACTCCCAGACTATTGCGGCCAATGGTTTTATAAGCCTTTGCAATAATCTTTGGCAATTCGTGTGGCTTGTCTGCATCTATAAACGGTTTGCCGCTTGGAAGCTCACCGCATCACCCTTGACATTAGCAAGGATCATGTCAGCAAGGACGTCGAACACCCCCATCAGTCTCATTCCCAACTCTACAGCCGCTTCGGCTCCGTGTTCATCTTGAACGCGTTTTATCATGGAAGGGAGTACGGTCATGGAGGGAGTGCCGAAACACTTCGAATAGACCGCCGCAAACATCTTGCCCCAGGTGTTACAATCAGCTAATTCGGGAATTAAGTCTTTAGGCAAACTTATAGTTAAGATCCTGTGTTTCTCCACAGGAGTGGTATTTGGAAAAACAGCCTCTAGTTGTCCAAATTTTTCAGCAAGCCAATAAGGGAATTCATCCTTATTCTGTGGACGCTTGCCCATTACTGAATTAACCATAAGGGGACTGATGGTCACACCACCAGGACCCGCAGGTTGCGCAGCAACGCCAGGTGGTCCCACCTGGTAGTTGTGCGACATGAACTGTATAACAGCTCTATGCACACGTATCAAGGAAGTATGTAACACGCAAAGGTCTGCAATTGCAGCAGTCAAATAACGTGGCTGTGGGGTATACCCAGCCAAAACGGGCCATGTGGCCCCGTCTATCGACAAAGGGCATAGATGGACCAGCGTTATTGGGTGAGGAAGGGCGCCATTAAACCAAATCTGATGTTGCCAAGCTGTGAGCGGAACCTCAAGAGTACTATACGGTCTGTATTCCCGCGGAGTCGCGGTGGCAGTATACTCGTGAAACACATTGTCTGTCCCATCCACTGCCGGAAAGGTGACCCAAGAATAAAACACTTCGAATCGGAAAGCTGGATCCGCTTCCACTACAAATATAAGCGCGGCTCCTGCATCAGGAACGCCATATTGAGCTAAATATGCCCTGAGCGGTGCGCAGCTAGGAGGAGTTATGTCAACCGCCATAATTAAGAAAAGAAGAACAACCTAAGCGTGGCAGGGCAACAAAGGGTTAAGAGAAAAGAAAGACCTTTTAAAATTCAAGCTTGAAAAACCTATAATATATCACCATATAGGAGGCTACACCGTCACAACTGTCTCCGGAAACAGATGTGAGGGGTTTTGTGGACAAGCACAAGCACTACTCAAGAGTCTCGCAGATGAGAACCAGACCAAACGTTGGCGGCGCCATGTTGCGGGGATTCTGCACCTACACAGAGCTATGCGCAGGAAAACGGGACCTCGGTGTATAGGGGTGTACCAACCTACCACCTTAGTGCCCAAAATCCCAAAACCGACTAGCTATAGTGTCTCATTCATTCTCCTCCAAAAATTATAGAGCTACAAATGATTAGACAACCCAGAACACAACACTCCCGACTCTCTCAGGAATCGTGGTAGCCAGACATACTCTTTCGCTCGCTCACTCGTACTTGTCCACAACAAGATTAGGCAGAGTCACTGTAATAGTTCAAAATGTTTATTTTAACTATCGTGCTCTACAATACAGTATACAAGCCACTATCAGCAGCAAAATGTATAAACTCAAAACAATTAGCATTGTTACAATTCCATATAGCACAAAGGGGGAAGTCATTTTATAAAGACAGTGGAAAAAGGGCTATAAGACCTAACCACCCTCCCTCTGACTGGAAGATGTTTATTAGAAAAAGGGAGATCTCTGGGCTTTGACAGCAGACTCCATACCTTAAAGCCTAGATGTAAGATTTACATCATAGGAACAGCGTAGCTCTTCTCCATGGAAAGGGCTCTCTCCAAGTGTGTGTTAAGACAACATGCATCCCCGTAATATCAAAGCACGAGTCTCCAGCATTGCAGCTGTGTTTAGCATGTTATGTCTAGGTGCTAGGAACTGGCCAGAACAGAATAACAAGGGGCATTGTTTATCGACCTTGCACATCGTTTTCAGACTAAATTCCAGGAACTTCAGCAAAGAACGCAAAAAGCAGACAGTTCTCATGTGAAAGGCAAAAACAGCGTCTTGCAAGAATAAAGTCATGTAGTAACGTGCGCAAAAGCAGCATCATGGCAGCAAAGCTCATGCTAACTTAGCAATGTCGACAAGTACCTTAAGGGCCATATAACAACAGTATAGTGGCATTGAGTGTATACAGTGTTGTACAGTTGAGTGAGGTAGAGTAGACTAGAATGTGGTACAGTGTGCTAGAGTGGAGTAGCATACAGTCTTGAACAGTGTAGAGGCATACAGTGCCATTGAGTGGAGTAGCATACATGGCCGGACTGGCCATAGGGGGCACCGGGCGTTTCTCCGGTGGGCCGCCAGGGTGGAGGCTGGTTTTGGGCCCCTGGGGGGCCTTTTTTGTTACCAGGGTCGGCAATATCGGCCCCTGTAACAAAATCGGCTGAAACCGGCCCTAGCAAACAGATCAGCCGCACCCCCCAGCCTCCCCTCCCCCCACCCGGGCCGGCTGAGCTGTTTGCTAGGGCCGGTTTCGGGTCCCAGTCCGGCCCTAGTGGCATACACTGAAGTGGCATACAGTGGAGTAGTGTAGAGTGGAGTTTTGTAGAGTGGAGTGGTGCCCAATGAAATAGCATACAGTGGAGGTGCTTACAGTGGAGTGGCATATACTGGAGTAGAGTAGAGTTGCATAGAGTGGAGTGGCATACACTGAAATAGCATAAATTGGAGGGGCACAGTGCACTGATGTAGAGTGGAATAACGTACAATGGAGTAGTGTACAGTTGAGTGGCCTGCACTGTAGTGGCTTATACTGGAGTGGGGTACAGTAGGGTATGGTGGAGTGAAATAGTATGGAGTGGAGTGGCATACAGTGGAATCGCATAGAGTGGTATGACATAAAGTGTAGTGTAGTAGGTTGGCTTAGAATGGAGTAGTGTATAGTGGAGTGTCGTACAGTATAGTGGTGTGGCGTGGTTTACAGCAGAATAGCATACAGTGGAGTAGCGAACAGTGTAGTGACGTAGAATGGAGTGTGGTAGAGTGTAATAGCGTACAGTGGAGTAGTGTAGAGTGCAGTGGCGATGAGTGGAGCGGCGTACAGGGGAGTGAGATACAGTGGAGTGGCAAACAGTAGAATAGGGTAGAGTGGAATAGCGTATAGTGTAGTGCAGTACAGTAGAGTGGTATAGAGTGGAGTGGCATACAGTGGAATAGCGTACAGTAGAGTAGCATACACTGAAATAGCGCACAGTAGCATACAGCACAGTGTTGTACACTGTAGTGATACACTCCACAGAGGCATAGATGGATTAGCGTCCTGTGTAGTGGTGTAGAGGACAGTGCCATACAGTGGAGCAGTGTACGTGGAGTGAGGAACATTATAGTGGCATACAGTAGAATAGTGGAGAGTGGAGTATCGAAGTGTGGAGTGGCATAGAGTGGAATAGCATAGAGTGGAATACCATATATAGAGTTTCATACAGTGGAGTGGAATAGAGTGAAGTAGTGTAGAGTGGAGTGGTGTAGAGAGTAATAGTGTATAGTGGAGTGACCTACATTGTAGTAGCATAGAGTGGATTGCGAGAGTGGAGTTCCGTACTGAGGAATAGCATAGAGAGAAGTAGCATAGAATGGAGTAGCATACAGTGGAGTGGAGTGGCGTAGAGTGGATTGGCATAGAGTGGAGTGGGGTAGAGTGGAGTGAGGTAGAGTGGAGTAGCATACAGTGGAGTGGCGTAGAGCAGATTGGGGTGGAGTAGCATGGGGTAGAGTAGAGTTTGGTACAAAGGAATAACATATAGTAGATTGGCGTACTGTATAGTGGCGTAGAGTGTAGTGGCATAGAGTGGGATATCATAGAGTGGAGTGGAGTGTCATACAGTGGATTTTTATACAGTGGAATAGTGTTGAGTGGATTGGTGTTCAGTGAAGTGATGTATAATGAAGCGACCTTCAGTGGAATAGTGTACAGAGGGTTGGTGTACAGTGCAGTGCCATGAAGTGGAGTGTGGTAGAATTAAATGGCATAGAGTGGAATCACATAGAGTGGTGTGGCATAAAGTAGAATGGCATAAAGTGTAGTGGTGTAGAGTGGACTGACGTAGAGTGGAGGGAGGTAGAGTGTAGTGGCGTCCAGTCGAATAGAGTAGAGTGAAGTGGCATAGAGCTGAGTAGCATACAGTGGAGTGGTGAAGAGTATAATAGCCCACGCTGGAGAGGGGAAGACTGGAGTGGCATAGAGTTGATTAGCGGAGAATGGAGTGGCAAACACTGGAGTATGGTAGAGTGGAGTGGCATTCAGTGGAATAACCTAGAGTGGAGTGGCGTATAGTGGAGTAGCAAAGATTGAAGTGTTGTAGAGTGGAATACTGTGGAGTGTTGTGGAGTGGAGAGTGGTAGATTGAAGTGACATAGAGCTGAGTAGCATAGAGTGGACTGGTCAAGAGTATAATAGCCCACACTGGAGTGGGGAAGAGTGGAGTGTCATAGAGTCGACTAGCGTAGAATGGAGTGGCAAACACTGGAGTAGGGTAGAGTGCAGTGGCATAGAGTGGTGTTCAGTGGAATGACATAGAGTGGTGTGGCATATAGTGGAGTAGCATAGATTGAAGTGTTGTAGAGTGGAATACCATGGAGTGTTGTGAAGTATTGAGGAGTAGAGTGTAGTGGAGTAGACTGTAGTGGCGTACAGTGCACTAGCATACTGTAGAGTGGTGTAGACTGGTGTGTTGTAGAGTGTAGTAGCATACAGTGGAATAGCGTGTAGTGGTGTAGAGAGGAGTGGCATAGAGTGGAGTGGCATACATTGGATTACTGTACAGTGGAGTGGTGTACAGAGGAATAACATTGGGCTTACTGGCGTACAGTATAGTGAGGTAGAGTGGAGGGACACAAAGTGGAGTATTGTAGCGTAGAGTGGAGTGGCATACAGTGGAATAGCATACAATGTAGTAGCGTAGAGTGGAGTGGCAATGAATGGAGTGGTGGACATTGTAATAGCGTAAAGTGGATTGTCTTAGAATAAAGTGGCGAATAGTGGAGTGGTGTAGAGTGGAGTGGCATAGAATGGAGTGGTGTAGAGTGTAATAGTGTAGAGTGGATTGTCGTAAAATGGAGTGACATATAGTGGAGTGGTGTAGAGTGGAGTGGCGTACACTGCAATAGCATACAGTGCAGTGAGGTACACTGAAGTAGCGTACAGTAGAGTGGCATAGAGTACAATAGCATAGAGAGTAGTGTTATAGAGTGGAGTTGCGTAGAGTGGAGTAGCGTAGAGTAAAGGGGCATAGAGTGGAGTGGCATGGACTGGGGTATCATAGATTGGGGTAGCATAGAGTGTAATAGCGTACAGTGAAGTGGCATCGAGTGCAGTTGTGTAAGGTGGAGTACAGTTGAGTGGTGCATAATGGAGTGGCGTACAGTGTCATAGTGTAGAGTGGAGTGGTGTAGAGTGGAGTGGCATAGAGTGGAGTGTGGTAATTGAAACAGACATAGTGGGAAAGTTTGCAAATGGATGTAGATGTAATGTGTCAGGAATATACATTATGAGGTGCAAGGGTAAGTATTTTTAGATTTATTAGCATTTAAACGTAGTAATATCCGTTGTTGCAATAGTATTGAGATGGTACTGCGGTACATAGCAATGTGAAGGGATTACAGGATTGGCTAATGACAGCCTTTGCAAAATTGAAAGGCAGCCATCTTGTTTTCTAGGTGCACTTTGTCTGTGTGGTGCTTTATACCCTCAGTGCAAGGTAACTATCAGATTTGGTATTTTTCCCATATCTAATACCACTGTTGTAAAGTGGAAAAAGGTAAGCAAAAATATTTGAAAGCATTTACTTTATTTTAGAAAAAATATTACGGAGTACCGCAGTACTTCCACAAAATTTTCTAGAAACTACTGCGGTATCTTAAAAACATTTCTTAACTATAATACATCGATTTTTTATATAATTTGTTTGAGGTCAGGGTGGCTCTTAACAGAGCCTTTGATTTAAACTGTTGAATTTCAAATTATATATGATTTTTTAGCAAATCACGGATGTTTGTACGGAGCATATTATTGCTATGAGAAGTTAAATGCACACCATAGTCACAATTTAGATCAGGTTTGGCAAAAACAATGTTTAAGTGATAAATGAAAGTCATGGCATGATCTCTCAAGAATGCAGACACAGTCTTGATACTGCAAACACAAAATGTGTATTAGGGAATGTACTAATTTAACTCTGAAAAGTAGCTTTCATCTCTCTCTCTCACTATTCTTACACCTGTGAGATTACCTATGCCATTCTCTCCACAATATTGATCATAAACTGTGGATGCTGACAACCACTAAGTGAAGAAAGCAGAGGGAGGATGTTATTCAACCTCAAACGACTTTCAGAACCCATGTAATATATATGTTTTCCAAACCTAAATTACTTTCACAACAACAATTTTTGGCATACTCCCTGGCCCAATAAATGAAACTGTATCCAACTATCCAAGTTCAAATCATCTTGCTTACACACTACAAAACAAGTTTCTCAGTCAGTCACAGATTCAAAGTTGTATATGTATACACTGGGAGAGAAGATTAACCAATTGCGTCCTTTACAATAGTTTATAATTTTTTTACAAACACTAAGAATGGTTATCTGGTATATTGGGCTACTAAGATAGACTAAATATGTACTAAAGAAGCACAGTGAGTGACGAAAAAGCTAGAATACATACCTTTATTACATTTTACTACATCGAAACCTATTACACACCCATTAAAGGTCACATGACAACGCTAACCAATGCAATAGCTTATTACAAGTAGGAGTGGGCGGAACTCGTCGAGTTGAACTCCGGAATTCCGTGGAGTTATATAAAAACTCCATGAGATTACGTGGAGTTCCACTAATTATGTAATAAACATGCATTACTGGCCAAAGTAAGGGGGAAACCTGAAAAAATATGACAACGGCTAGAGAGGGGTAAAACTCAAGCAGGAGGTTAAAAAAGTTAGATATTCGCTTATTAGGGACAGGCAAGCACAAAGTCCAGAACGAAAAAAAAACAAATGATGCATCCAGCTTCAGAGGAGAAGAGATCGGTGAGGCATTGGGTGTGAATTAGAGTAATGTTTATTTGAAAGGATTGCAAGGCCAAGACCAAACGCCTGAAAAAGCAACCATTTGAATATTACGATATGACAGAACGCTCTGACCCAGCTAGGTAAATAACATAAAGTGGCAGGATGTGCATCAATCTGCAAGACAAGGACAGTCTACTGAAATTTGTGGGTTTATTTCCAACCAGTGGCCTGTAGCAAACAACATTATTTCTGTATCAGTTGCCTTAATCAACCGAGCCACTGCATGAAGCTATGAGGACAATGCTATCACCAACATACCTTTAAACTTGTGTGTCCGATATCTATTCTAGCTTTGACTACACAAGGCTGCATTTTTCATTATGTTTTAAGAGTATTAAAATCGATTTATCTCCCATGGCTCCTTCATATTGCTCATCTTTCTCTACCCTTACACATGCACAGCCCACCCCCACGCACACACTCATGCACGTAATAGTGGCGGCTCGCACAGGTAACGCTGTGAGGCTGGGGTAAGGGGGGGCCGGATGGGACAGGTAGTGGAGTACCACATACGATAGGAATGTGGAATGGAAATAAATAAATAAATAAAACCACTTACCTTGCACTGGACGCATCGCATCAGCCGACACTGCGTACACACAAACACACACACCACTTTTGCGTATAGTTCCACTAGAGAGGAAAACGAATCTAGTTTGTTTTACTAGGAGACACGCAAAACCAGTGAACTATATTTATATGTTGGTTTCATAAAACGCCAACCAGTCAGTATGGGCAGCTCCAAAGTGCAAGAGAGTGCATTATGAAAACATAGATGGGATGCATGGTGAGGCACAAGGCTCATGTATTCCACTGAGATCTATGGTTCTGATTTTGTGCACTGCCTTCATGCTGCTTTCAGCTGCTTCGAGGCGTGTGGAGACAAAAGCTCCTCATTAAACAGGAAGATCATCCTTTCCATTCATACCTGGGTACTCAGAACACATTTGATAAGCCCTCACAGGAGCCCTCTGAGGATTTTCAGCGCGCCAGATGTAAACTCATCTTGTCGCGTCTCGCTTGCGCCAGCATCCTTTTATTTTTCTGACAGCGTTGGAACCCACCAAATCAAGATTACCCTCTACTAAGCCCGTCTCCCAACTGTGAGGCAGGCGATGATAGATTGCTCGCTGAAGCTCCCTTCATTCCCTGGCTCACACGACATGACCACTAACACGGCTGCCACTTGGAGATGTTGAAGAACAACCGTTTCAAACTCGGCAGTGGTGATGCACAACCCGCCTTCTTCTGGACAATGGGGCTTGTAGTTTCCTCTGTGGTACATGTTCTGTCTGTTGGACAACACTGAACAGCTTTTAGAACTATGAATTCCAAAAGGCCGAGCGCAGAAGGACGACAGCCACTCAAGGCATCACTAGACATGTCAAGGCCTGACTGCAACAGGCCTGGCTCCAGGAATTTTTATTTGGGTGGGCCAAGGGTGCATTCGGGTGGGTCACTTATATGCCTAGCCAGACCTGCTTCAGGGCCCTCCTTTATCTCTCCTTAGGCTTACAAGGGCCCAGTAAAACACATTCTTTTCTTTCCAAATCTCTTTCTAAGGGGCCGATTCCGATCTCGGCCGGTAGGGCTCCGAATCGGATTCGGCTTAACCGGATCCGATTCGGAGCCCTATTTCCCGACCGATCCGTACGCGCGTCCGGACGAGCGAGTATGATGCGAAATCGCCGACCGACTCGTTCGGGCGTCCCAACCGCTCCGACCGACTCGTTCCCGGGTCGCACCGCACCGACGACTCGCTCGGACACGACTCGCACCGCGCAATGGAGACGTTCCCCGGCCGGATAAGTACGATGCGCGCCGCGAGCAGTCCAACTGACACGCGCCGTCCGGCTCGAAAGAGCAGTCGGAGCCGTACTTCGGGGGTTCGTGTCGGACCCCCCTGTACGCGTAGCCGCGCACCTATGCGTGTACGGCGTGAGTCGCTTCGCCGCGTACCCGCAGTTGGGGGCGCCCTTGTTCGCCTCGCACCCATTGAGGCAATGGGAGCCCGCGTACGCGTTGTACGACCGGCTCCCATTGACTTCAATGGGAGTCCGACCGACTCGAGTACGATAGCATACGGACGCATCGTACTCGTTCGGTCGGGCTGCACGGGTCCGATTCGGTCGGAAATCTCTCCGGGTCCGGCTCGGTCGGAGAGATTTCCGGCCCGAATCGGAATCGGCCCCTAAATGTTAAAACTCTGATAAATTGTTTTTTCCCATGTAATGTCCCTTTGAAGGGAAGAGAAGGTTTCTGAGGTGGGAGTATCAGGCAAGTGACACTTCTCGGGCTCTCCCTCATGACCTCCTCCTTGGACTCCCTCACTGCCACCCTCTTCCAGTGCCCCTCATCTCTCCGTAGCCCCTCCCCCTATTGACCTACTCCTCGGATTCCCTCACTGCCACCCAACTCCAGTGGCCCTCATCTCCCCATAGCCCCTCCCCCTATTGACCTCCTCCCCGGATTCCCTCACTGCCACCCTCCACCAGCACCCCTCATCTCTCTGTAGCCCCTCCTATTGACCTCCTCTTCGGACTCCCTCTCTGCCACCCTCCTCCAGTGCCCCTCATCTCTCCACAGCCCCTCCCCCTATTGACCTCCTCCTCGTACTCCCTCACTGCCACCCTCCTCCAGTGCCCCTCATCTCTCCGTAGCCCCTCCCCTATTGACCTCCTCGGATTCCCTCACTGCCACCCACCACCAGTGCCCCTCATCTCTCCGTAACCCCCTCCCCCAATTGACCCCCTCCTTGGATTCCCTCATTGCCTCCCTCCACCAGCGCCCCTCATATCTCTGTAGCCCCTCCCCCTATTGACCTCCTTCTCGGACACCCTCACTACCACCCTCCACCAGCGCCCCTCATATCGCTGTAGCCCCTCTCCCTATTGACCTCCTTCTCGGACTCCCTCACTACCACCCTCCACCAGCACCCCTCATCTCTCAGTAGTCCCTCCCCCTATTGACCTCCTTCTCGGACACCCTCACTACCACCCTCCACCAGTGCCCCTCATCTCTCTGCAGCCACTCCCCCTATTGACCTCCTTCTCGGACACCCTCACTACCACCCTCCACCAGCGCCCCCTCATCTCTCCGTAGCCACTCTCTCATATGCATATCATTTGTTGTATAGCGCTACTCATATCAGGGGCTTAACACAGGCCCCCGCATCCCCCGCGGTGCAGGGGGGCCCCCGAGCTGCATGGGGCCCCCTCAGCACAGTACTCAGGCCTGAGCGCTCTGGATTAAATCCGGAGTGGGGGCCTCTCCGTGTACATTGCAGGGGGGCCCCTTAAACGTTCGTTACGCCACTGACTCATATCAGTGTAGGGTGTCACAGTACTTTACATTACGCACACATTATACAGAGACAATCAATCATGCATGTATGTAAATCAATCTACAGGGAATGTCACATAAGCCAATGAGGATTACAAGGTGTAGGAATTTCTACCTTAAAAACTGTACCAGCTACTGATAATAATGCCGTCTTAGGTTTTGCTCATGTACTGCCATTGTTGCCTGTATGTCTACCTCAATCTGTTAACCACATAATTACTGCTGTGCAAATATTGTGAAGCGCTCTGATTAAATAAATAGGAAAAACATGTCATCCATACTGGTGGGCAATATATTTTAAGAGGGTTTGGTCTGGAGAAGAACAAACTCAGGATTTAAAGCATACCCCAGTGCTTGGGGGTTGGCTTTACTGATAAAAATGTATATCTGCCCAAACAAACTATTTTTAGCAACATTAGAATAATGAAAGACTGGGAAAGTTCTAAATATATCACAACACAAAAAAAGCTAAGTTCTAACTATACCATTCAGGTTTGTATGCAGCTCTTTGATGACAGTTCATAGGTCACTGTCCTATGTTAGGGGATTGTAACTTCTGAACTGCAAGTAACCCAAGGATCTCTGTAACAAAGGCAGTAACCCACTGAGCTATCCACATAAAATACAGTTTATCTGCATTTCAAAACTACCAACAGACAAAGGATTGCTCTCCAACAGGATCATTATTCACTAGAGTTATCTGGACATTTTTTTATGTAAATGGAGCATACACGAAGAAGGTGTTTTGCTGGGCCTTCCCAAATTTTAAAAAGAAGAACAAATAGCCAGACATTCTCTTACCTGCTTGGTTCCTCGTCACAGCCCAGTCTGATAAGCAGCTGCAGGGGCAGGAAAGTGAATCAGGATAAATAACCTTCTTTTCTCCAGTGTGGAATAGAAAAAAAAATATCCAGGCAGCAGAACGGTTAAGGTTATCCGGTGCCAAAGGAAGGATTTCTCCCCTTCCCATGCCCCTGTTTTACCTGCACGAGTGGGCGGGGACACAGCCCACCTTTCTACAAGGAGATGCGTGATTGGGGTGCCTGTGAGAGAGCCCAGTCCTAATCACGCAACTCCTAGGAAGAAAAACAACGTTCGGTGGAACGTTTTAAATGAAAGTGGCCATTTTATACTAACCTTCGTGACGTCACTGCCAGGGCCAAGGCTCATGTTTGGGTGGGCCAGGCTCATGTTTGGGTGGGCCTGGCCCACCTGGCCCACCCGCTAGAACCGGGCCTGGACTGCACACTGAGCTATAAAAAGGATGGCAGCGTTGATGTGCTCCTGCACCCACTGCTACGCAGTTGTAAATAAAGTAGGGGTGCCGCTATGCCGGTAAACTCCACCACGTGACGGTGGCTGAGTTCTTGCCGAACTCCACGCTCTCAGCGGAATGGGCAAACTCTTCTAACTCCTCCAGCGGAGTGGAGGTTCACTGCTCATCCCTAATTACAAGGGAACAACTGGACTAGCGTATTCTATTTTTTCATTTGGTCGTAACACATCTGAAACTGAGAATAACTTTAATCATGTGATATTACACACAAATAGGAAGCTTCATAACTAATATAATGGATCAGTAACAAACTTACTTATTGGATTACAAATTTTAGTGAACTACATAGGTAGCCTAAACCTACTGAATATATATTTACACCATTTTTACTGTGGTAACAGCTCTAGTGCAATTTAAGTTGATACATACACCTAATTACAGTTATACTGACTCATTAATTCATTTGTCCCTTCAACATTTTCCAAGTATTTCAGGTAAGTTTAACTATATTGTAATGATATTAAGTCATACAATTATGTAGTTTTTGACCTATTTTGTGATTGTTTCTTTACTATACAAATTACTGATACCAATGGTTCCTTTTGTTCAATATTTACATACAGTTTAATGTGCATTTAGCAGTATGCATTTAAAATATTACCTTAAGCATATGACAGAAAAAATAAACACACCTACAAAAGGAAAGAAGGGATGGAGCAAACTGAACACTGGGACGGTTATTACAAAATATTTCCATGTCATTTCCAATGTTGTACTTCTTAGTGTTGCAACTGTCTGCAAAACAGATGACGTGTACAGAACAAGCATGTGAACATCAAAAGGACCATTTCTTTACATTGTATGGTCGGACAAGAAGGGAGACTATAAGAAATATTAGAACTTTGGAATGTTGGGAGCTCCATTGAAGACAATGGAGTGCTTCCTGCTTCTACGGGCCGGTAAAGGCCCGCAGAGCAACATTCCAATGTTTTACAAAGGCCTCTCGGAGCTCGAGGGGATTTAAAACCCCTCGAGCTTCGAGAAGCCTTTGTTTTATTTGTTAGAACATTCTGCCCTCTAGTGGCAGAATGTTCTAATAGCCTTATAGCCCTTCGTAGCAGGACTATACCGGCTATTAAAGTCCCGCTCCCTTGTTAAAGTCCCTCGCCTTCGGCTCGGGCCTTTAACGCGGGAGCGGGCCTTTAATAGCTGGTATAGCCCGCTACGGCGAGCTATAAGGCTATATGCTAGGTAAACAGTTTAGAAATAGAGTGTTTGCTAACTGTATAGAAAAAAAAGGCACTCTCCGAAAAAAAATATTGACAGACCCACACAGTGAAAAGGATAATATTTATTTTAAGAATAAATTGCATTTGCAGCCTGAAACATTTAATTGGAAAATATAAAATACAGACTTTAAAGAAAAACATTCTACATAAACTTAACTTCTGTAATATTTTTGGAGGCTGTTGGAGCCACACCTCTAGCACAGAACCATACGTTCATCAATACACTAATTGCATACTATCTGTCACTGATAAAGGGAGTTGCTATTAAGTTTTACTGGGTGTATGGTAGGCTTCGAATATATATATATTCACTGAAAAAACCACAGGTTTCAGGGACATTATAGTTAGGTATTAGCATTTAAAAAACCTTAGAAATTCATTGAAAAAACCACAGGTTTCAAGGACGTTATAGTTAGGCTGACATTTCACTCGTACAAAACCAGAGCAATTCAGCCGTTATAGTTAGGTGAGCTAACTCGCACCCCCGCAATGCACAAGCTGATGACATCACAGGGGACAATCAGCAATACTTATATTGCTTGACCTGTCTGCCGCTTTTGACACGGTCAACCATGACATTTTGCTAACACGTTTAGAGGAGGTGGGGGTAGTGGGCACTGCCCTGGACTGGTTCCGATCCTATCTATCTGGCAGGTGTCAGGCAGTGGCTCTTCCCCCTTTCCAGTCAGCCTTCACTAATATCTGTCATGGGGTCCCACAAGAATCTGCCATCAGCCCAATTTTATTTAACATCTATTTGAGCCCACTGATTAATATCATTCGGGCTCATAATGTGAAATTGGTAAATTATGCTGATGACACTCAGATCATTCTATCTCTTGATGGAGCCCTACCCAATGCCCTGGAGGATTTTCATGCATGTATGCATGATACTGCGCAGTGGTTACGGAATAACTCTTTACAATTTAATTCGGATAAGACCGAAATTGTACACTGCGCAGTTGGGAAGGTCCATCTGCCTCTTCCTCACAACTTCTGGCCCCTTGATTCATCTACTGCCTTGGTGCCATCTAAGACGGTGCGAAACTTGGGAGTTATGTTTAATGCCAACCTGTCACTAGAGACGCAAGTGAACAAGATGGTGGGGTGCTGTTTTGGCCTCATTAGGGCTCTGAGAAAGATTCTCCCGTTGCTCCCAATTTCGGTTAGAGCCTTGGTTGTTCAAGGCGCTATCCTAAGTAGACTTGACTACTGCAATGCTCTGCTGTTGGAGTCCCCCAAGTATCTAAAACAGAGACTGCAGCGTGTTCAGAATACGGCTGCGAAATTGGCCTTGTCTAAGCCACGAGGCTTTTCCGCCTCAATGTGCCTAGCGGAGCTACATTGGCTCCCTGTGCAGCAAAGAATTTATTTTAAATCCCTTTGTATAGGGTTTAGGGCTTTGCATGGACTCGGTCCTGGGCCCCTACAGAAGAAATTAGTTTGGTATACTCCTACCCGGACCCTTCGCTCTTCTTTTGCCTACTTGGCAAAGGTACCCAGGTTCAACAGGGTCAGACTGGGAGGAAGATCTTTTAGTTTTGCTGCTGCAAAACTCTGGAACACACTCCCACTAGAAATTAGACAATGCAGTACCCTGTCCCTGTTCAGGAAAAGGATCAAAACGTGGTTGTTCCCCAGAAACTGATCCTGTCGCTTTTGAGTAATGTTTTTGGTTCTGTCCCTCTCGCTTCACGTTGGTCTGTATTCATGTATCTTTAGCGCCAGGGTACCCGTAGGGTGTTTGTTGCGCTCTATAAATGCTATATACAATACAATACAATACAATCACATATTACATCGCTCATGACATGGTCAGTGACATCACTGATGACATCTCAAATGAGTGTTTTTAAAAAGTTTAAGAATTGTATATATATACGCCAAGCTGTATTGAAGAATGAGTGGGTGTATGAGTGTCTGAATGGATGATTTAGTGGGTGCGTGACTGACTGTATAAGTGAGTGATTAAACGTGTCTTAGTGAATGGATGGGGGAATGACTAAACTGTGTGAATGTCTGTGTCAGTGTGTCAGTTGGTGTGTGAGTGGCTGTATGAGTTGGTGAGTAGCTACCTGAGTGTCTATATGTGTTAATGATTGGTTGTCTGAGTACCTGTATGGGTGCCTGACTGTCTGTGGGGGTGGGGGTGTGTGTGATGCCCTGCATGGATGTGTGAGTGGGTGATTCAATGGGTGTATGGGTTCATGAGTGTATCTGCAAGGGGCTGTATGGGTGAGTGAGTGTGCATATCGCTGTGTTGGTAAGTGAATGGATGTCTCAGTGGTATATGTGTGAGTAGCTACATATGTGAAAGGCAGCATATGTGAGTGTTGGAGTATATAAGTGACTAAATGTGAGAGTGAGTGATTGTGAGAGTGGCTGTATGGATGAGTGTGTGCTTGTGTCAGTGATTGTAAAAGAGAGTAAGTATGTGTTACTATCTGTATGAATACGTGAAGTGGTGTGTGTGTATAACTATATAGGTGAGTGAATGGCAGTGTGATTGATTCTTTCGGTGACTGACTAGGTGTTTGAGTAACTCTATGGGTGAGTGGCGGTGTATGAGTGTCTGTATGGGTGTAATCAATGAGCGGGTATGTACTAACTGGTATTTGTGTGTCAATGGTTTCTAGAATGGTAGTCTGTATTTTAGAGGCGAAGATGCGCGTTTGCAGAGTGGTGTAAAAAGGGGCATGGCCTCAGACCACCGCTCAGCAATCCCACTGTGTGTGGTTACTGGAGGTACATGGTGGGCTAGTTGGCCCCTAAGGACCCTTAGGATTCAAGGGGACTTAATCCCCCAACCCAGGAGGTGCGTTTGCAGAGTCATCGGTGATGTCATCATTGACCATGTCACTGACCATGTCATGAGTGATGTAATATGTGATGTCATCAACAGTGCATAGCAGGGGCGCAAGTTATAGTTAGCTCAACTAACTATTACGGCCGAATTTCTCTGGTTTTGTACGAGTGAAATGTCCAACTAACTATAACGTCCCTGAAACATGTGGTTTTTTTCAGTGAATTTCTAAGGTTTTTTAAATGCTAATTTCTAACTGTAATGTCCCTGAAACCTATGGTTTTTTCAGTGAATTTCAAAGGTTTTTTTAAATGTAAATTTCTAACTATAACGTCCATGAAACCTATGTTTTTTTCAGTGAATTTCTAAGGTTTTTTAAATGCTAATTTCTAACTATGCTTACAGAGGTAGGACATGTGCAGAAAGAAGCAAGAGAAATGCAGAAAGAGACAACAGAAGTCCAGAAAGAGGAAGAAAGGTGCAGAAAAAAGCAAGAGATATGCAGAAAGAACCAACAGAGGTGCAGAAAGAGGCCTTGTTGCAAAGTCATCCTGTGCCCCCAACTTTGTGCTGACTGGTACTGGTGGTAACTGACTCTGACTAACCAGGCCCGGAGCCAGTGCTATGCTGAAAGACACTTAGAATACAGTAAAAACACCTACATACACTAGGGTATACTTTGGGTTGGGATACCCCTGTGATTGGCATGACCTCCCCTGTAAGACCCTAGTACATAATAGGGCAGGGGTATTAAAACTACCTCTAAGTCAGTGGTGTACAAAGAGGCAAGTAAAGTGCAGAAAGAAGCAACAGAGGTGCCGAAAGAGGCAAGAGAGGTGCAGAAACAGGCAAGAAAGGTGCAGAAAGAAGGAACAGGAGTGCAGAAAGAGGTATGAGGGATACAGAAATTTGCAAGAGAGGTACAGAAAGAAGCTAGAGCAGTGCAGAAAGAAGCAAGAGAAGTGCAGAAAGATGCAAAAGAGGTTGAGAAATAGGGAAGAGGGGTGCAGAAAGAGGCAAGAGGGATACAGAAATTTGCAAAAGAGGTGCAGAAAGAAGCAAGAGCAGTGCAGAAAGAACTAACAGAGGTGCAAAAAGAGGCAAGAGGGGTGCAGAAAGAGGTAGGAGAGGTGCACAAAGAGGCAAGAGAGGCAGAGAAAGAGGCAGGAGGGGTGCAGAAAGAAGGAAGAGAAGTGCAGAAAGAAGCAACAGAAGTACAGAAAGAGGCATGAGAGGTGCAGAAACAGGCAGGAAAGGTACAGACAGAGGGAACAGGGGTGCGAAAAGAGGCAAGAGGGGTGCAGAAAGAGGCAAGAGGGGTGCAGAAAGAAGTAAGTGAGGTGCAGAAAGAGGCAACAGAGGTGCAGAAAGAGGCAAGAGAAGTACAGAAACAGGCAAGAGAAGTACAGAAACAGGCAAGAGAATTGCTGAAAGAAGCAACAGAGGTGTAGAAAGAAGCAAGAGAAGTGCAGAAAGAGGCAAGTAAGATGCAGAAAGAGACAAGGGAGGTGCAGAAAGAGGGAAGGCGAGTGCAGAAAGAGACAACAGGGGTGCAGAAAGAAGCAAGACAGGTGCAGAAAGAAGCATGGGAAGTGCAGAATGAAGCAACAGGGGTGCAGAAAGAGGCAAGAGAAGTGCAGAAAGAAGCAACAGAGGTGCAGAAGGAGGCAAGAGAACTGCAGAAAGAGGCAAGAGAGTTACAGAAACAGGCAAGAGTGGTGCAGAAAAAGGGAACAGGGGTGCATAAAGAGGCAAGAGAGGTACAGAGAGACGGAAAAAGGGTACAGAAAGAAGCAAGAGGAGTGCTGAAAGAAGCAACAGAAGTGCAAAAAGAAGCAAGGGAAGTGCAGAAAGAAGCAACAGGGGTGCAGAATCAGGCAAGAGGGGTGCAGAAAGAGGCAAGAGAAGTACAGAACGAAGCAACAGAGGTGCAGAAAGAGGCTAGAGGAGTGCAGAAAGAGGGAAGAGGGGTGCAGAAAGAGGCACGAGGGATGCAAAAAGAAGCAAGAGAGGTGCAGAAAGAAGCAAGAGAAGTGCAGATAGAAGCAAGAGAGGTGCAGAAAGAAACAAAAGAAGTGCAGAAAGAAGCAACAGCAATGCAGAAAGAGGCAAGAGAGGTGCGGAAAGAAGCAAGAGTAGCTTGCACACCATTAGTACCAATTTAATACCCACATTTACCAATAAGTAACAGGTGACCATTCTAGGTTTACAAAGGACCTTCCACCATGCTGTAACACTTGTCGCTGCATTTTTGGTAATGTTTGAGCCGTTTGAGCTAGAAACAAGGCTTTTTTTTGTTCAAATCTGCAGATTAGGCAGCAGATGATGAATTATGTGGCTAATGCGGAAAATGTATAATTGTGCGAAAGTTGGTGCAGCCAAACAGTCACATGACTCCAGTGGCCCTGCTCATACCTCTGACTAGGTCCAGAAGTGCTCCTCAGTGATTCCTTCATTTTTTTGTCTCATTGAGTTCACAGTTTAACTTCTATGGAAACGAGGAAGACTAAACCTGAGGTTACCACTCCACAACACAGACTACCATACCACATAATTACTCTCCGTAACGCATAATCCCACTCTACATAATTCCTATACACTAAATACCACATACTTTCTATCCACATAATTTCACTGCACAACATACCACATAATTCCACTACACACAACCTACATCCACTCCACTCCAAGAATCATTAATAAAATACTTTTAGATTTACAACGCTAATAGCTCTAACTCTTGCAAATGCGAGACCTATTACATTACAAATGCTTCTTTAACTTGGTAGTCACGTTTGCAGAGTGGTGGAGAAAGGGGGCTGGGCCTCCAACCAGCACTCAGGAATTCCACTGCCTAGGACTTACAGGAGGTACCAGGAGGGCTACTTGGCCGCCAAAGTCCCTTAGGAGTAAAGTGGACTTCATCCCCCAACCAGTACTGTGCCCGGAGGCGCATTTGCAGAGTGGTGGAGAAAGGTGAGAGTGGCCTCCGAAGACCTCTTAGCAATCCCACAGTGTGGGATTTACTGGAGGTAACAGGAGGGGTAGTTAGCCCCTAAGGTCAACCTTGGGGGCCAACTACCCATCCTATTACCTCCAGTAAGTCCCACACAGCAGGATTACTAAGTTCTCATAGCAGGCCACACCCCCTTTCCCCACCACTCTGCAAACGCACTTCGTGGCGTGCTCTTGGATCGGGATTAAAGTCCCCTTCGCTGCTTGGGGTCCTTAGAGGCCAACTACCCTACCTGATACCTCCAGTATGCCCCAGATAGTGGGATAGCTGACAGGTGGACACAGGCCACGCCCCCATTCTCCACCACTCTGCAAACGCGCCTCCTGGCACGTTCTGGGTTGGGGAATTAAGTCCCCTTGAATCCTGAGGGTCCCTGGGGGCCAACTAGCCCACTAGGTACCTCCAGTAAGCCCCACACAGCAGGATTGCTGAGAGTGGTCCGAGGCCACGCCCCCTTTTTACACCACTCTGCAAACGCGCCTCCTGGAGGTGGTGCAGGGAGGGGGCGGGGCCTCCCGTGAGACACCGGCTTTTTTAAATTTGCTTTTTGGAAGGGGGGCTGTGTGGCCCCCCTTCCCTTTACTATTTTTGGGCCCTGGGGACCCCTTCCCCCAGGGCCTGAGCATTTTCTTGCTTTTTTTTTTTTTTAAAGGGAAGGGGGCCGCGGGCCCCCCTACCATGGCCAATTTCGGCCCCGGGGATCCCATCCCCCGGGGCATGGCCACATATATATATTTTTTTAATTGAAATTATTTTTAAGGAGGGGGGCAGCATGGCAGTCTTTAATTGCTTCGGCGATCTCGGAACGGGGCGGCAGTGTGGCCACCCCAATCCAAGACTGCCAAAGTCATAAGAAGGACCTAGGATTGTGGCAGTTGGACCGCCATGGGATCGCTGCTGGCACCAGAGAACCATGATCCCGGGCGGTGGCACAGCGGTCTTAGGCCCCTAATATACTGATGGTGCCTCAGTGGCAATGCCAGACATATCAGGAGTGTCCTCACCACCTAACTTAACTTGGGGGTTCAACTGCCATGAAAAGTGTGGCGGTGAGGAAAAAAAGCGGGCGCTACAGGGCCCTCTGTTGCCTCTGTGCCATGGGGTGCAGGCAGGGGGGCACATGCTGTGACCCCCTGTGTGCATGCAACCCCAGTTCCTGCAGGCATGGACTCTGCAGTCCATGCCTGCAGGAACTGGCTTTGACACTCCCATTGCTGTGCCTTTTTCGAAGGCACCATAGTGGGACTGCCAAAGAACCGCCTGCCAGAGTAAAAATAAGTCATTAATGGCTTTGGAGGTCTCAGAGCAGGGCAGCAGCGTGATGGCCCTGCTCTGAGACCACCAAAGTCATATATAAGGCCCTCTCTGTTTTGTGCACTGTTGCTTTGTATAGGCATGCAGTGCAAACTTTTTTTTTTAAAATGTTAAATATTTTGTGTTGCGCACTACTGTATTGCGTGGGTTGAGGCATATTGCGTGGCATACTGTTATATTGTTTTCAGATGCATCTCGCAATTTTTTTTTACTATTTATCTGATGTTTTCTATATATAAAAGAATTGTGTTGTAAATGTTAGAATTGTAGTGGTATGCGTGGTAACACTATGCGTGGCAATGGTACTTGTATTGCTATGAATGTTTATGGTAGTGACATGAGTGGTAAAAATGTGCGTGGGAGTGGTACATGCTTTGTAAAAAATATGTTGTAAAGGCATGCATGGAATGTGTTGTTCAGTCATACATCCCACAGTACATAGAATCAAAATACTTTGCAGGTGAATCAGAACAATCTGTGATCCCAGATGTTGTGTACTCCCAAATTGGCTACAGAAAATACAATAATGGAGTTATAAAACAATCAAATGGGTATATTTCAATTTCAAGAACCTGTTGCAGAAATACCTAAAAATCAATATGCATTTGCTGCCGAAGAACACAATATGCTTAACAAACAAAAGTAATTGATTTGTTAAAAAACACTAGCCAAGATGGAAAATTTACTTGGAGAAAACTTGCTATTTATCTGATTGTGGAAAACAGATTTGATGTTTGTGATGATCTAATTGCATGTAAGTGGACCTTAAATGTAAGCCTTCATGTGCAATTCATAAAAATTTGGAAATCCATCCTAAAACTCCAGAATTGACTCATCTCAATTCATACAAAAGTATTTTGATTGAAACTACACATCCATTCCAAACAATTATTAGAATGCAGCCTAAATCAGGCAAATTTCAGTCACATGATTTGGTTTGTGCGCTAAAAGGAAAAGTTTTTTTCCTTCCATTAAATTTTTAAAAAGCAATGAAACTCTTGGAGTCCATTGCAAATTACAAGAACCTTCAGTAGTATTAGTGAATGGAGTCCCAACAAAAGACAAGACAATTTGGCAAGAATAAATAAATATTCACAAAGTACAAGATGCTATTTCATACCTAGTAAAAAAACAACATCTATTACAAAAATATGGGGCTAAATGACTTCATATCTACTACTCAACTGCCATTATCATATGAAAACAAAATTGGTCAGTTTGAAAAAATAACTACAAAACAGGCAGAGCAAATATATGAGCACTATAGTATACACCAACTGCATTTTAGAGATATGATGGGTGATGCATTAGAACTTTATAAAATGAGAGAAGCTACAGGTCAGCCTGTTAGTATCTAGGAGAAAACATTAGAACCAAGATGTTATCCACATTTATTTCCAACTGGAGAAGGAAACAGATAGGATAATCACCCTGTTCAAATTTCTGCTTCCGAATATCGCTCTGCAAGGCTATGGCCCTTATTACGAAGTTGGGCAGACTGACTGCTGGATTACAATACTGGCGGTCGGAGCATAGAGGTCGGGGGTGGTTGGAATCCTATCCTAACAATGGAGGCGGTGCCTGCACAGGCACTGCTGTAGGGATTAGGATGTATGTTTCTGACTGCTTTTTCATGGCGGTCCCACCAGCATGAAAGGCAGATGGAAACAGACTTTGGGGGCCTCAAGCAGGGCCCCCGTGCCCTGAGGGCCATTGCTGGATGGCCTGGGGGGCACATGAGGTGCCCACTCACACATCCATGCACCGCATGCCTGGCACCACATGGTGCCTGGCATGCGGTGCATGGATGTGCACAAAGTGCTTTTTTGTAGTGCGGCATGTGCTACGGTCCATTGCTTGGGCCTCAGCGCAAGCCACAGTACAAAACAGCACTTTCCAGCCACCATGCTGGCAATCATAATGTTAAAGGGCAGGTGGGACTGCCGACTCATTGTCGGACGGTCATCTGCTGATATATGATTTCGCCAAAACATTCCTTATATATTTACTTTATTATATGAAAGTGAGCTATCCATCATGGTTCAGTGGCAAAATAAAGAAACTGAAAATATCGTCCTACAAAAATATTGTGACAGAAATATTTATGTAAAAAATATCATCATCCTATCTTTATAATGTAAATGAAAAAAATATAGGGTGAAAAATATCGTCACAAATATCGTTGTCAAAAATATAATTTTGTTAAATGTATATAAATATAAATATTAAACATTGAGGCCCTCATTACGATGAGAGTCAGAAAGCCTCTGACTGGCACTTAATCCATATGGACAGCGTTTTCACGGTAGGGATTACGATGTCGGTTTCCAACAGGCTTTCCATGTCGGGGTCCCCTTCACCCTACAGCCTCTGGTTGGGGGTCGAGGGGGCACTTGAGGTTGATCCCTGCACCATGTGGGGTTGCATTGTAATTGCGGTGTCAGGCGGACGTAAGTCCACCCAACATCGTAATTAGGACCTAATTATATGAAAAAATAACAGTAAATTAATACAAATTAAACATATTTAATTCATTTTAAAATACATATAACTATTATACTTATTTACAAAAATGAAACACATATATTTATATATATTTATATATATAATTAAAAAATTTATAATTCTATATTTTCAATTTATATTATAATTTAATAATTTGTTTTAAATGTCATATTATAACTAATATATATATATATATATATATATGCACACACATATACCCAATAACATAAAATAACAAAAGAAAATACCAATTTAATTAAAAATGAAAAAGTAAACATAAAAAAGTATAATTTACTAAAAATATATTACAAATTAAAACATTAATAATTATAATTATTATAATTTTAAATACACAAAAACATAATGATAGAAATAATAGAAAGTAAACTATAAAAATCTACAAATAATACATGTAATATTCCCACTGCAATTTATACAACAGTAGGGAAAGTGTTGGACTCAGGAGGTGTAAAATGTACTATTCCCACTTCATGCAGTGCAACAGTAGGGAAAGTGTTGGATTGCGGAGGAGTAAAATTTACTATTCCCACTCCAGTCAGTGGAACAGTAGGGAAATTGTTGGATTGAAGAGGGGTAAAATGTACTATTCCCACTCCAGTCAGTAGAACAGTAGGGAAATTACTGGATTGCGGAGGGGTAAAATTTACTATTCCCACTCCAATAAATGCAACATTAGGGAAAGTGTTGGATTGCGGAGGGGTAAAATTACTATTCCCACTCCATTCACTACAACAGTAGGGAAAGTCTTAGATTGCAGAGGGGTAAAATTTACAATACCACTCCAGTCAGTTCAACTGTAGGGAAAGTGTTGGATTGCGGAGGGGTAAAATGTACTATTCCCACTCCAGTCAGTGCAACAGTAGGGAAAGTGCTGGATTGCAGAGGGGTAAAATTTACTTTTCCCACTCCAGTCAGTGCAACAGTAGGGAAAGTGTTAGATTGCAGAGGGGTAAAATTTACTATTTACACAACATTAGAAACAGACTAATTCAGTCAATCAATCAGAGAATTGTGAAGTGTGCTACTCACCCGTGAGGGTCTCAAGGCGCTGGGGGTGGGGTGCAGCACCGGGTCAGCCGAAGAGCCAGGTCTTGAGGCTCTTCCTGAAGGTGTGCAGAGTGGGGGAGTGTCTGATGTTGATCAGGAGCTCATTCCAGGCCTTTGCTGCAATGTAGGAGAAGGCCCTTCCACCCTCTATTGTTCTGCAGATGCGTGGGGTTTCTGCAAGGGCGAGGTCGGCGGAGCGTAGGTTTCTTCTGGGTACTTGGAAGGAGACTCCTTCGTTGAGGTATTTGGGTCCAGTGTTGTGAAGGGATTTGTAGACGTGGGTGAGTAGCTTGAAAGTTACTCTCTTCTCGACGGGTAGCCAGTGGAGGTCTTGCAGGTGTTGGGTGATGTGTTTGTGTCGTGGGATGCCGAGGACAAGTCTGCATGCGGTGTTCTGGATGGTCTGGAGTTTGCTTAGCAGGGATTTGTTGATTCCAGCGTAGAGGGCGTTTCCGTAGTCCAGTCTGCTTGTTATGAGTGCATGGGTGATGGTCTTCCTGGATTCGGGTGGATCCATTTGAAGATCTTGCGAAGGATGCGGAGGGTGTTGAAGCAGGTGGAGGCGATGGCGTTGATTTGGCGGGTCATGGTGAGAGAGGAGTTGAGTATGATGCCGAGGTTCCGGGCGTGGTCCGTGGGGATGGATAAGTTGCCGAGGGCGGTGGGCCACCAGGTGTTAACCCAAGCTGAGGGGGTGGGTCCGAGGATGAGGACTTCTGTCTTCTCCGAGTTGAGCTTCAGACAGCTGCTGCTCATTCAGGATGCAACGTCTTTCATTCCTTCCTGGAAGCTGATCCGGTGGCGTCGGGTTCCTTCGTGAGGGAGAGGATGAGCTGGGTGTCGTCAGCATAGGATACTATGCTGAGTCCATGCTGTCTGACGATGGCGGCAAGGGGGGCCATGTAGATGTTGAAGAGCGTGGGACTGTGCGACGATCCTTGGGGTACTCTGCAGTTGATCTCTGTGGGTTTGGAGAGGAAGGGCGGGAGTCTGGTCCTTTGGGTTCTGCTGGTGAGGAAGGAGCAGAGCCAGTTGAGGGCGGTTCCTTGTATGCCGGTGTCATGGAGTCTGGCTGTGAGAGTGCAGTGGAAGACGGTGTCGAAGGCTGCAGAGAGGTCTAGTAGGATGAGGGCCGCAGTGTGGCCTTGGTCGAGGAGCGAGCAGATGTCGTCTGTGGCGGCAAGGAGGGCGGTCTCAGTGCTGTACTAATTTACTTCAAGAAAATAAAATAATGTCAAAACTATACTAAAATTCAAAAATATAAATATTTAAATATAAAATATATATTTTTTAAATAAACATATTACATATGTATTACAATGTTTAATACATATCATAAATTAATACAAATATTATTTTAATTAAAATACCAAACTAAGGGGGCCATTATGATGTCGGGCGGATCGCCACCGCCCGACTGGCGGTGGCGATCCGCCCGACATCTTTCCGCGCCCGCTCTCATTTACCCCCGCCATTACAATGGCGGGTACAGCGGCAGACGGAAAGACCGTCCGCCGCTATTCCGCAGGCAGGCAATCGTTACGATTGCCTGCCGTGCGGTCCTGGGCCATAATATGGTGGCGGTGCCTAGCCATATTACGATGTGTGCGGATTTGTGCTTTTCCATGGTGGCGATGCCGCCATGGAAAGGCATGCGGTCTTTGGCTTTGGGGGCCCGTTGCGGGCCCCCGGGGTGTTGGGGGGTGCACTTGGGGGGTACCCATGGTACCCCCCTTCATTGGCATGCACAAGGTGGCAGGCACCGCGCGGTGCCTGTCATGTTGTACATGTCAATGCACAACATGCAACTTTTACATTGCGGTGGGTGCTGCTTACAGCACCGCCCACCGCAATGTAAAATATGTGGGATGCGACCGCCAGGGTGGCGGTCGCATCCTAATGGGCCTAGCGGAACCGCCGCACCTCTGGCGGTTGGTCCCGTTTACCGTTACAGTGGCGGGCGGACTTTGTCCACCCGCCATCGTAATGGGGCCCTATATCCTCAAAATAAGAACCAATTCATGCAATAAAAAGCACAACACAATTAACACACACAATAATAAATCACGTATTTTACATATTTACATATCTATTAAAATATTATTAATAATTAACTGAAAATAAAATAATTATATTCAAGTACCTTCCCATCTTATATATCTGTACACAATTAACAAGCCACACTTAATATATAAATTAAAATCTTAATTGCATAATTTACATAAATAATTATCAATGAAACAATTATTAATAATTAACTAATAATAAAATAATCCTATTCAATTAACTTCCCACCTTTCACCCCTACAAATGCAGCAACAAACACCTAATATATAGCTTAAACAATATCTTATTTACACATTTCATATAATTAAAGATCATTAAAATAATTATTATAAATTAACATTATTTATTACTTATTATAATTAAATTCTTAAACAACCTTTATCCATACAAAAACAACAACACACACCAAACAAAAATAATAAAAACATGTATTACACAATTTACATAATTATAAATTAAATTATTAATATTAATGAAACATTAATTATTAATTCATTATCATACATTTTGCTTCCCACTCTATACCCCTAAAAACGTACAAACCGCACCTGAAACTTAACTTAAAAAAACTTTTATTTTACAATAACCTAAATAATTATCAATTAAATAATTAATATTATTAAAAAAATAACTACTAATTAATTATAAACCCCCAATACCCCCATAAAACCCACAACCCGCACCTGAAACGTAACTTTGAAAATGATAATTATACAATGAAGATAAATAATTATCAATTAAATAATTAATATGAATTAAAAATTAATTACAATTATTTACTTCCGACTATATACCCCTATAAACTCCACAACCCCTATAGTACTAAATATCACAAACAATTATCAAATTGAATTTCAAAACTACTAAAAATGTAAAAACTATATTAAAAACATTAACAATATTTATATAAACAATTTATAACATATACAATTACAATATGTACTAAAATACATAAAACTAATTAAAAACAATATTATTAACAATGATATTTTTTAAATGAAATTAATGATTTCGATTTTGTTAAAATCGATATTACTTACCTTAAAATCGATATTCTTGACAACAATATTCTTACACACGACATTTCTGCATGACAATATTTAAAACTCAATATGTATCTCTGATAATTTTTTTAAATCCGATATTTTATCTGAATACAATTTGTCACATCTTATGCTGTTGCGCATGTGATGCAAAGTGGAACAGGATTTAGGGCTTGATTATGAGTCCGGCAGTCCATGGACCGCCAGACTCACGGTGGCGTGGTGGTCCAGCCACTGCCTCACTGGCGGTCCGACCACCCCATTACAAGTTGGGTTGTTGAACCACCATTGCACCCCTGCTACTGCCAGGGATCCACAATCCCTGTGGTGGTGCGGCGGTATGAGTTGGGGATGCCGCTGTGACCCTACCAAGTATATTACCAGTTTCCTCACTGCCAGCTGTCTCATGGCGGTGAACATGCCATGAAACTGCAGGTGGTGAGGATACTGGTGCCTCACTGCATGGAGGTGCATGTAGGGGGGCACATGGTGTGCCCCCATGTCTATATGCACCCCCAGTTCTAGCACGGCATGTACTTTATAGTCCATGCTGTGCAGGAACACGCTGTATCTGATTCACATGCTCTCCTATGAGCCTTTGGAAGGCAGCGCAATGGGCCAGCCGCCGCAGCACAGCCCGCCGGGATTACAACAGGCATTTGGCAGACAACTTTGGCTGTGCGGGAGCAGGGCACACCGCCAAAGTCGTTATCAGCCCCTTAGTATCTTAATAGCAAAAGATTTCCTACACAAAGTGGAAACCAATAATGAAAACATTATGGCATGTCAACAAGATTAAATGAATATTGATTCAGAAGACATGGAGAACTAAGATGTATGCTAAGAAATTATGACAGCCTTTTTGGTTTCTCACTTTGAGTTGTGCTGAATACCTATGGGATAATTTATACTCTTTTCTACGTGAAGCGAACAGTAATCTGCCAGATGTTTCCTTCAAAACAACAACTGAATTATGTTCTTTAGATCTTGCAAATGTTTGCAGATTTTTTCATCGCAAATTCCAAATTATGCTGAAACAAACAAAAAAAGTCCCATTGGAGAGAAAAAAAAGAGTACCAAGCAAAAGGGACATATTCATATGCTTCTGTGGATTAAAGATGCCCCAAAATCTAACTCTGACTCTGATGATTCCGTGCTACAATTGATTGAACAATATGTCACTTGTGACATCTCTAGCAAAGAAAAAAATCCAAAATTCTTTAAACAAGTTTTGAAATTTCAGATTCATAAATATGAAAATAACTGCTTACATAAATTTAAAAACAAATCGAAACACTACACCAAGTGTCCTTTTGGCTTTCCAAGACCTATTTTGCATAAAGGAAGAGTCTACAATCTTATGTCTTTCATTAGGCACGTTGTCAAGGCGAAGTCCCCTAAAAATATATACAATCTAAAAAGCAACCAAGCATCACAGAGACTCAATTACTAAAATCCTTTAATGCTACGCAAGTGGAATACTAACATGTATATACAATTTGTTGCTGATAATTCTACACCTGTTGCATATTATGTCACTTCATATATTACAAAGGTAAAAAAACAGATATGAAAGCAGTATGGGAAGAGATATCTGCAGAGCAATTTTAACAAAAAAGGTATACCAATTTAGACTTCAAATGCTATCTCACCAAGAGGTTAGTAGGTACGATGCGTGTGGCTGTTTATGTTCATGAGGTTTGCACTCTTAATCTAGTGCAATTCCATGGCTTACTTTAGGACTGTCATTGCCATGACAACAAGTTCTTAAACGTTTGTCTGAAATTAAATATGTTGCCCATTTTGAACCAAAAACAAAGACGTTCTTAAAACAAATATGTTGGAGATATACTGCCCTAGCAGAAGTCCTTAGCTGGAACATTTATCTCTTCATGAAGTTGCTCAATTCTACACTTATAGAAATTATGGGCCTGATTATTATGGCGGAAGGCCCACCACCGACAGCCTGTCGGTGGCTGGCCCTCTGCCATCGTACTGCACTTTTCCGCCCGCCATATTATGATGGTGGGGGGAAGCATTGGGGAAGCGTGGCGGTCGCAAAGACCGACCGCCACGGTTCTGACAGGTGGTCCTTTTCCGACTGCCTGTTGGAGCACTCACATTGCCCAGCATTGCGGCGGTGCCTGCCAGGCACCGCCATTGGGATTAAGATATTCCTTTCCGCCAGTCGTTTCGTGGTGGTCAACCTGCCACGAAAAGGCAGGAGGAAACGGATTTGGGGGCCCGTAGCGGGCCCACCTTCATCCCTGGGCATGGTGCCTGCTATGTAGTGCAGGGATCTGCAAGTGCTTTGTTTTTGCATTGCGGCGGGGGCTGCTGACCGCATCCCCACCACAATGCAAAGTATAGATGATGCGACCACCGTGGTGGCGGTCGCATCGTAATTTGGATTGTGGGGAGGCCGCCTCATAGGCAGCCGGTCCCAAATCCGAAACGATGGTGGATGGACTGAAGTCCGCCCGCCATCGTAATGAGCCCCTATGTTACTGAAGATGTGGAAACAGCAACATTTTAAGTAATAGGAGGAAATGCCTGCTTAATGCGTCATTCAAAACCTACACTCATAAATCGCAGAAAAAGTACTTGTAATAATAGGTAGAGAAAATAATTCTATTTCTCAGTACTTCTACAGCTTTTCAAACCATGGCAAAAAGAAGAAGAATTTATTGGAACATCTGCATCCTATGAAGAAGCTTTTTATGCATACAGAAATAACATTACTATTCCAAACATTCAAAATTATCTATAAATGTTAGATCAAGAAAGTTTAGAAGAAGATAGAATTAAATGTGAAAAACTATCTGATGGTGCAACAAGTCATAATGCTTCAAGTACCACACCTGCAGACCCCTTAGGACAACCACACATTGGTCCTAGCTACTGCTGCTATGGGTGAGGTACAACGTGAAATTCAGAAATATGTTGAAAATATATAATACCTGTTATCAAAATTGAATAATGAACAACTTTGCATATTTGACAAATTTCAAGAATGTGTACATCATGAACTTCAACATGAGCATGGTTCATGTCAATGTACTACTTATGAACCTACTTTGCAATATATCTCAGGGCAAGCTAGTGTGGCAAACTTTTCCACATACATAAAGTTACTTATTGTAATTTATCATATATTGTTACAGCTCCACTTAAATACAGCACATAATATTTTGATTTCAAAGTATTTTATTAATTTTTTATAAACAAGTACATTAGCATTTTTGTTACGCGGTTCCAGCCAAACATCGTTTGTGCTGCAGTAATTACAGGTACTTTGGTATACATGTTTAGCTAAACCCCTCTACATTGACTTGCTGGGAAATTAGGCAAAGGATGATAGAAAGAAAGAGAATAGGAAAGAAAGGGTGGAGATAGGGTACAAGAAGGGTTCTATAGCAGTGAGCCTAGTCTGGGTTTGTAGCCATGTGTCAAAACCGACACCCCCCTAGGGAGCCCGCGTGGCCTCACGGGGGTTCGTAGGAGTCTAGATATGTGTCGAGTGACTTCCACATCCCCCTGGTGGCTGGCCTCCAGGGTGAGTTTAGCAGGGCAATGCTATCTGCGCCTCTGAGGTGCGTCATCCAGTTGACCCAGCTTTTGTATGAGGTCTTAGCTGTGTCCTTCCAGTTGGACAGGACCAGCTTCACTGCCGCGGTCAATAGGAGGTCTAGCAGATCCCTGTCATGCAGTGAAGCAAGTCTTGTGGTCATAAATGCGGTGGTGAGGGAAGAGAATTCAGGAGTTAATGTGCACCCCAGAACTCTTTTATGAAATCAAAGATTTTCTCCCAGAACGTTTTGAGTTTTGGGCAGTAGAAGATAAGATGTGCTAGATCCCCCCTCTCCTTGTCGCAGTTCCAGCATAGATCGTTTTCTCTGAGGCCTAGCGAGGCTAACCGAGCGGGGGTCCAGAACGCCTTGTGGAGTAGCCAAAATTTTGTTTGTGCTAGTACCGGGGAGATTTTATTACGTGAGGGAGAGGTCCAAACCAAAGCCAGCTCTTGCTCATTAAGTGAGATATTGCCTGCGTTACCAAGTAGTTAGTTGACTTATCGTTAAGTTTGGTGGAGTTTGGGCGTAGAATTTTGTAGAGGTGCGATACCTGATGACCTAGTCGGTCGATTTTCGCCATATAGTGTATAATTGACGGGTTGGTCGGTGATAGTTTGGCTTTGGTTAGGGCTGTTTTGATTTTTAGGAAGTTGTAGAACTCAATGTCCGGTAGGTTATGTCTATCTTTCAGTATGGCAAATGTGATGGGGTGGCCCTCTTCCTCTAGTTGGGCTGGGTAGGAGATGCCTTTCTCCATCCATGTGTCAAGGGTTAGGCATTTCCCCTTGTATTTGATCTTGCTGTTGGCCCAAAGAGACTCCAGTTTCGAGTTCTTTACGCTGTTCTCCATTTTCTTGTCTATTTTAAGTAGGGCAATTTTGGTGTTTTTGAAGATTGGGTTGGAGGCGTGAGTGTGTTTGTTAGCTGTTAGCAGCACCAGTGGGTTGAGGTTGTTTAGTATGGCTCTCTTGACTAGTAGCCATACCGGCTTGTATCCTTGAGGGGGTGCCATCCAGCAGGCCCCTTGTTTTGCTAGGAATGCGGTTTGGAAGGTTCTAAAGTCTGCTAGATTTAACCCTCCCAGTTTTTTATCCAGCCTTAGTTTTTTTATACTTATTCGTGCCTTCTTTCCATGCCATAGGAATTTACTAATCAGGTTATCCACTTTGCGGTGGAAGTCATCTGTAAGTAGTAGTGGTAGCATGCTCAACAGGTAATTGATCATTGGGGTGATCATCATCTTGATCATTTCTATTCTGCCCCACCAGGTTATAAATTTGGGGGACCAGGACTCCAAGAGTTTCTTTATTTTTTCTATCAATAGCTTCTCATTTTGGTCTAGTGTGGTCATGAGGTCGTTACCAAAGTAGATACCTAGATATTTGATGAACCCTGTTTGCCAGGCCAGGCCCGAACCCCCCAGGGTGTCCCTAGTGCTGTGGATGTTGAGGGGTTTGCATTTCTGATTTGTCCCTGTTGAGCTTATATCCTGAGTGTCCTGAGTATATCTCTATGGTTTCTATCAGTCCTCTATAGAGGTCTTAGGTTGCTCTGTCACAATAAGAATGTCATCCGCGTAAGCGGGCAGTTTTATTTCCACGTCATTAATATTGACCCCCTTTATTTTCGCATTAGCCTTGATGTCGCTAATCAGGGGCTCCAATGCTAGCAGAAAGAGTGAGGGAGACAGTGGGCAGCCCTGTCTAGTGCTGCGTTGTAGTGTGAGTGGTTCGGAGAGCGATCCATTAATGACAATGCGTGCTCTTGGGTCCCCGTACAGTGCCATCACCTTCCGTATGTACCCTTCACCTAGGTTGAATGAGTGCATGCATTGCTCCAGGAAGGTCCATGAAACTCTGTCGAACGCCTTCTCGGCATCAAGGGTGATAGCCACAGCTGGCTCTGCTAGTTTAGCGGTATGTTCTAGTATGTGGCAGAGGAGTCTGGTATTGTCATTAGACATACGGGTCTTTAGGAAACCTACTTGTGAGTTGCTTATTAGATTGGGTAGGACGGGGTTTAGTCTTGTAGCCAGGATTTTTGCATAGATTTTGCAGTGGCTTGGACGGCAAGGGGAATGCTTGCCTGAGTCAGCCGCTCCGTCGTACCAGGGAGAAACAACAACGATCCCGAGAGTTTGCACCGGACAAAATGGGGCAAAAGGAGATTATCGTGCCTCGGAAGGTCTGCGGCAGACGATGATAGCAAAGGCGTGAGACCCTCACCGAAAATGAAGGTGAACTTGCCGAGTTTTAAGATCGCACAGCAATGAACAATGGCGCCCGCAAAAAACGAAACTGAAACCAAAGCACGGTGAGCCCGGGACGGAGAGGAGCTGAGCGATGCCATCACATTCATCACACTCCGCCACGCCACACCACCCCATCCCACTGCGCTGATTGCAAGATAGAGGCATAACGCGAGAAGGGGAGACAAAGTAGTAAGGGCTGCCTCAATGATCGGATGGAAAAAGCGGTAAAAGCTGCCCGGCAGTGAGCCTGAGAGGGGTGCAGAGACGAGGACATCCGACCGCGCACCAGACTAAGCGGTTTTGCGGGCATATAGCGGGTGGATGCGGTGGTGTGGCGCTGGATAAGAACAAAGTACGAACCAGGGTAAGGATCAGTGGTGTTGGATGAGGGAGTGGCACACGCAGGCACGGTGCCAGTTGAAGGCAAGCGGAGTGTAATCGGACCAAGCCGACCAGCACCGGAGAGGGGTGCGACCAACGAGCACCAGAAGAGGTGAAAAGCACCAGCACCACCATTGCAGACAAGGGGGATAAGTTGATTGAAGGCGTGGAGGTACAAGGAGGAAAATGGCGCACAACCCGTAGCTACAAACCGAAACTGAAACCCAGCAGACTTGCGATAAACAACAACACCGCCATCTTAGGGGAGGAGCAGGGCTGACCGAGCCGCCACCATCGCAATCGCGGAGGAGAAGACAGAGAGCTCGAGCGCGTGAGAAGTGCAGGGCACCTATATAATCGAGAGCCGTGAACCGAGCCCTCACTCGAGGAGCGCCAACACTTTAACCGGAGGAAAACGGAGATCCAGGAGAGGCGCTCAGCGCTCAGCGACCAGGTTAGCCGACTGAGGATACCGCCGAGTGTGTTGACAGCAGCCCCTGCAGCCGATCACTGCTCACCGAGGCACGCACCGCGCGAGTGCAACGCAAGAGTTTAAGAAGGGGGGGCCAGGTGTAGCAAAACCCCCGGTCTTCAGTGCGAGTGCGACTCCAGTGCGAGTGGGGAGAGAAGCACCGAGCCTACCCTGCAAGTGCCCTCCAAAGCAAGCACGGCACAGCGGGAACAGGGAGGTGGCCCGGGGGCAAGACCATACTGGTGACGGAGTGTGTGGGGGCACCTCACAAGCGGCTTGAAGAGGCTCAATGGAGCAGAATGGAATAAGCGGAGAGCGACGGCACACGCTACATGCGGGATACTGATGACAAGGGAGAGCACCAATTTCGGGCCTGGCGAGCTGTGCTAGTCTCTAAGGGGGGAAAAACATAAATAAATACATACAGGCAGACAGACTCACGCCTACAACAAGGTCTAGTACCAGGAGAATAACTGAAGTCAAGCACCACTGCTGCTAGTGAAACTAGGTGCGGTGATCAACAGACTGGGAGCGGAAGGAGAAGAGAGGACAGCAACCCGAGAGGGGTAAGCACCCCAGCTAGCCCAAGAGGAGTCGATCTTGACCGGGCCCTACGAGACGATCATCAAAGCCACCCACCTGCAAACAGGAACACAAGCGGGCCTGCCAGAGGTGAGAGGAGGGAAGCGGCAGGCGGGGTGGCACAGACCCACAGGGCAATAGGTCTGCAAGAGGAGTGGTCCCGGCGTAAGAGAGAGGGCACGTGGGGCTCACAGCAGGCACGGAAAGAGGAGCGCAAGGGGGGCAGAGAGTGGAAACCAGACAAAGGCTGATATCCTCCCAGTGTGGCTACCAGACAACTGTCAGCAAGCGAGGGGGGGCGATTGACCAAGGAGAAGAGTTGAGGAAGGTGTAAAGTGGGCCGCCAAACAGGATCCTCCCGGAGGCGGTACCCCCGCTAGGGCCGCAAAGGGACTCCCTACACGACCCAGGAGGACCAATAGAACAAGAACAGACCCCCCCTAGCACTGCAAGAGAAAACAGTCAGCAAACCAAAGGTGGAGCCTAAACAGCCCCAACAGACACAAAGGAAGACAGCTCGAGATCACAGAATGCTGGTCGTAGTGCCAAGAAGAAAAGGGAGATTTGACCTACACCAGGAGAAGAGAGGTCTAGCAAATATGGCGGGGAGCAAGGCAAGACTTCAACAACAATTTAAAAAAAACAAGGGCGAACCCACGTTAACAGACTCACCTATCAAGCAGAAACCAGACATCAACAACACACTAGAGATGATCCTAAAAAGCTGGCGGATGTTCATGATCTGGCCAAGACTACAAAACAGACCACAGACGCAACACAGCTGGAGCTAGCAGCAGTTAGGGCAGACATGCACACAGCGAACAACAGAATAACCGCAGCGGAGCAAAGGATAAGCGACATTGAGGATGCGGACCTGCAAGTAAACAAAGAACTAAAAATTTTAACCAAAGTTACGGCAACACTCCAGAAGCAAACGGCGGAGCTGGAAAGATCGAAATAGAAGGGGGAACATAAGAATCCTAGGTGTCCCGGAGGGGGCAGAAGATAAAGCGGGGTCATGCCTGACCTTCCTTGAAGACATGATCCCAAAAATGACAAACCTAAAATTCGACCATCCTTTCGAGCTGGATAGAGCTTATAGAGTTCCTACCTTCAGATCCGCAACAAAGAGCGCGGCTCGCCCAATAATCTGCAAACCTCTGAGAACACAACACACAGAAGCCATATTCAATTACGCACGGAAAAACCACCAGATCACGTGGAATGGGCAGAAGATAATCCTCACGCAGGACTACTCCAAGCCCACAGTGGACACTAGGAAGGGCTTCCTATCCCTACGAGACAAAATGAGGAAGAAAAACATACTGTTCTCATTTATCGGTCCTGCAAAATTCCGGATAAACGACAATGGTCGCTCCCATGTCTTCAATGACCCGAGAGAGCTAGGCAGATACCTGGATGGCCCAGCAGCCCAAGAAATGGAGACCTCCCAAGCAACCACCAGTAAGAGAAGAGCTTCACCGGAGCTGAGGGCGGAATGAGACAAAACCGGTAAAAGTCTCGTAACGAACTATTAAAGCAACCATATCTACCTCAATAGCTAACTAGACTTTAACTAGCACGCACTAAATACCTCAAGATACGCAAGCTGACACAAAACTGCACAAAGCACCAGCAAGTCTCACCGAAGTCACTGTAGCCCAAGCACAAACGGGCTTACCCTTTCTACGGGCCAGAACCGACCATTCACCTCAAGCCCGTTGACCAACAACTGACAGCTGGTGCTGTCTCACAACTCCCGACCAGCGACTTAGCAAAAGAGGGAACATTTGCGGCGCACCGCGCAGGCGAACAACGACTCAACCCTGCGCAAATGCCCCTCATCCACAGATCACAGTTACAACATTAACTACCTCGCTGGGGACCTCTGCACACTACCACGAAGTGACCGTGCCCAGGACAACAGACACTCGAAGTACTAAGGAGCGAGCGGCATAATTGACACACTGTCCCCTCGCACGGAATCGATAACGATCACCATATCCTTTTTGCCTAATCTGCCATGTCAACGTAAGAGGGCGGGGGGGGTAACACTAACACTAACACAGACTTTTGCACAGCAAAATGACTGTAAGGATGCATTCTTGGGATAGGCGAAACACAGAACAATAACTAACAACTCCCAGGGAGACGGAACGGCGACCCTGTCATCGCACGTTCAGCATACGATGTTTTTATGTAGGGGGGGAGGGTGGGGAGGGGGTCGAGGGGGGGGCACTGATTTCCTTTTTTTCTCTTGTCGCTGTCGTCTTTTCTATTTTCACTTCTTTATTCTCACATCTCTTTACAAGAAGGTACACTCTGAGCCACGTAACACTCAGAAGTGAGAGACCTAACACTGGGGCTTGCACGGGACGGACAACCGCCCTACACCAGATGGCTGGGACTAGCGGGAGGGGAGGAAATACAACAAACGAGAGCTGGGGCGCAGACTAGGCTTACCAGACATGACTCACCATAGATAATGGCCCCCACCAACAAGCTCAATCTGGCGTCTGATCTAAAGATAGTATCCCTCAATGTCAAGGGACTCAACCACCCCATCAAACGCAAGAAGATATTAGACTACCTCGCTAAAAGTAAGGGGGATGTGGTCCTGCTACAAGAAACCAAACTGTCCCTGGGTGATGTCAAACTAGTGAAAGGTAACTGGATATCACAGGTGGCGTGTTCACCGGCAGAAGGGAAGAAACGTGGGGTAATTACACTGATATCTAAAAACTCCAACCTAACAATAGAATCACAATATCACGACGAGGTAGGAAGACTCTTGATAACACACTTGAGAAGGGGGGAGGAGCTCATTCATGTTGCCAACATATATGGCCCAAACATAGACGACCCCGCCTTCTGGGAGGGGGTATCGCACAAACTTGATAGCCTCCCACAGGACGACCTTACGGTGGTGGCGGGGGACTTTAACATACCTCTGGACCACATACTAGATAGACAATCACTCTGCCACTCCCAACCCACAAGCGCACACTCCACGCTAAAGAACATCTGCTCCAAATTCAACCTCAAGGACCCATGGCGACTCCAGCACCCGGACACTAGAGACTACACCTTCTACTCTAGCCCGCACAATTCGTACAGCAGGATAGATTACATATTAATCACAGGCCCTCACACACACCTTATAGAACATACTGACATAGCACCTAGGCTAGTGTCAGACCACTCATGCATCAGCCTAAAGCTGAGTGGATGCCACAACGAAGACATCCCCCGAAGATGGCGTTTTAACAGTGACGTCTTGGCTGACCCTGAAAACAAAAAAAAGATTGAGGAGGCCATAAAAGAATACCTTAGAAACAATGACACACCGGAGACAAGCCCCACTACCTTATGGGACGCACTCAAGGCTACAGTCAGAGGCACAATAATCGAAATTAAATCCAAAATTAACAAGAACACAAACCTACACCTGGCCCAGCTCGAGCAGGACACCAAATACCTAGAAATTGTCCATACCAGGGCCACGCACGATACTAGAACCCTAACGGAGCTAACCAAAAAAAAGTATGAATATAACAAAATCCTGAGTGAGAGGGCCAGACTGTGGGTCAACAAATACAAGGCCATTAACCTTTGCGAGGCTAATAGAGCGGGGAAACTCCTAGCCTCCTATCTAAAACACAAACGTAACCAATTTACCATCTCATCCATCACAGACTCACACAACAAAACGCATACAAGACACAAAGACATCTTAAAAACCTTTCAAGAGTTTTATCAGGAACTCTATAAAAACGACCAGACCCTAGACCTGGAGGAGTGCACAAAATACCTTAACAGACTCAGCCTCCCACAGCTAACCAATGTAGAAGCACAGAGATTAGGGCAAGAAATCAGTACGGCCGAGATTGAAATGGCGGTCAAGTCTATGAAGGACAATAAAGCCCCAGGGCCGGACGGGTACACAGCCACCTTTTACAAGTCCTTTCTTGAGCACCTGAAACCCACCATGAAAAGGGTGTTCAACCACTGTGCGGAGAATGGGTTGGTATCACAATCCATGTCCGAGGCCAACATAATTGTCATCCCAAAGGAAGGCAAGGATCAACTGCTACCCAAGAACTACAGGCCCATATCCTTAATTAATGTGGACTGCAAAATCTATACAGCACATAATATAAAAGGAATTCCATTACAATCGGTGTGCAGACAGAATATCGAGTTTAAAATATCAAGTTGCACAAAAATCGAGTCATAAATATCGTGGTTCAGAAATATTGACAGCAAGAATATCGGGGTCAAGAATATCGACTTAAGGTAAGTAATATCGATTTTAAAAATAACGACGTGCTTAATATCGTTTGCAAAAATATAGGGGCCGATTCCGATCTCGGTCGGAGGCGCACCTAACATCATTCGGTCGGGAAAAAAGCCATGCGAATGCCTGTTTCCCGACCGAACCGCACATTATACCGAACGAGCAAGTACGATGCGCATAACAGCATAGATTCCGACCCAGTCGTACTCACCCAATACAGGTCCTGTTCCCCGACCGAGCCGGATCCGTAAACGCAGAATCGAGTCGCACGGAAGCCAAAATGCAGCCCCGTCCGGCCGGACAAGTACGATGCGCTTCCCGTACGCGCCGAACCCGTCGCTACGCACGGCACGTCAAAGCATCCGGGAGAGGCGCACATAAGCTCCGATTCGCGCCACAACACGATCCGCGGCTACGAGACGAACACGCCAACGACGAGGACGAGGCGAAGCAAAGAGAAAGACGAACGAGACGAACCAACCATGAATCCCTTCGTGCCGATCCTACCAATATTCTACCTCTATTACCGGAACAGGCACGGACGCGTACGGCGCAGAAGGTAAGTCAGACACCAACAACAAAAACAAACTACACGTACCCGACACATCACACACAGAGGGATGCAGAAATACCTACACCAGCAACAGCAGCACCATAGGGGCGGGATGGCCCTCACCAATGCCACACATACACATAGGGGCCTGTATGCCTACCACTACTACCACCTCTACCCAGGGGTGCCAGATGCCTACCACTACTACCACCCTTACCCAGGGGTGCCAGATGCCTACCACTACTACCACCCTTACCCATGGGGGTGCCAGATGCCTACCACTACTACCACCCTTACCCAGGGGGTGCCAGATGCCTACCACTACTACCACCTCTACCCATGGGGGCTGGATGCCTGTCACAACTACCACCCTTACCCAGGGGTGCCAGATGCCTACCACTACTACCACCCTTACCCAGGGGGTGCCAGATGCCTACCACTACTACCACCCTTACCCATGGGGGTGCCAGATGCCTACCACTACTACCACCCTCACCCAGGGGTGCCAGATGCCTACCACTACTACCACCCTTACCCAGGGGTGCCAGATGCCTACCACTACTACCACCTCTACCCATGGGGGTGCCAGATGCCTACCACTACTACCACCTCTACCCATGGGGGTGCCAGATGCCTACCACTACTACCACCCTTACCCATTGGTTGCCAGATGCCTACCACTACTACCACCTCTACCCAGGGGGTGCCAGATGCCTACCACTACTACCACCTCTACCCAGGGGGTGCCAGATGCCCAACACTACTGCCACCTCACCCATGGGGGGCTGGATGCTTACCACTACTACCACCCTTACCCAGGGGGTGCCAGATGCCTACCACTACTACCACCCTTACCCATGGGGGTGCCAGATGCCTACCACTACTACCATCCCTACCCAGGGGGTGCCAGATGCCTACCACTACTACCACCTCTACCCATGGGGGCTGGATGCCTGTCACAACTACCACCCTTACCCAGGGGGTGCCAGATGCCTACCACTACTACCACCCTTACCCAGGGGTGCCAGATGCCTACCACTACTACCACCCCTACCCAGGGGGTGCCAGATGCCTACCACTACTATCACCTCTACCCAGGGGTGCCAGATGCCTACCGCTGCTACCACCCTTACCCAGGGGGTGCCAGATGCCTACCACTACTACCACCCTTACCCAGGGGGTGCCAGATGCCTACCACTACTACCACCCTTACCCAGGGGGTGCCAGATGCCTACCACTACTATCACCTCTACCCAGGGGGTGCCAGATGCCTACCGCTGCTACCACCCTTACCCAGGGGGTGCTAGATGCCTACCACTACTACCACCTCTACCCATGGGGGCTGGATGCCTGTCACAACTACCACCCTCACCCAGGGGTGCCAGATGCCTACCACTACTACCACCCTTACCCATGGGGGTGCCAGATGCCTACCACTACTACCACCCCTTACCCAGGGGTGCCAGATGCCTATCACTACTACCACCCTTACCCAGGGTTGCCAGATGCCTACCACTACTACCACCTCTACCCAGGGGGTGCCAGATGCCTACCACTACTACCACCCTTACCCAGGGGGTGCCAGATGCCTACCACTACTACCACCTCTACCCAGGGGTGCCAGATGCCTACCACTACTACCACCTCTTACCCAGGTGGTGCCAGATGCCTACCACTACTACCACCCTCTACCCATGGGGGCTGGATGCCTGTCACAACTACCACCCTTACCCAGGGGGTGCCAGATGCCTACCACTACTACCACCCTTACCAATGGGGGTGCCAGATGCCTACCACTACTACCACCCTTACCCAGGGGGTGCCAGATGCCTACCACTACTACCACCCTTACCCAGGGGTTGCCAGATGCCTACCACTACTACCACCTCTACCCAGGGGGTGCCAGATGCCTACCACTACTACCACCCTTACCCAGGGGGTGCCAGATGCCTACCACTACTACCACCTCTACCCATGGGGGCTGGATGCCTGTCACAACTACCACCCTTACCCAGGGGTGCCAGATGCCTACCACTACTACCACCCTTACCCATGGGGGTGCCAGATGCCTACCACTACTACCACCCTTACCCAGGGGGTGCCAGATGCCTACCACTACTACCACCCTTACCCAGGGGTTGCCAGATGCCTACCACTACTACCACCTCTACCCAGGGGGTGCCAGATGCCTACCACTACTACCACCCTTACCCAGGGGGTGCCAGATGCCTCCCACTACTACCACCTCTACCCATGGGGGGCTGGATGCTTGTCACAACTACCACCCTTACCCAGGGGTGCCAGATGCCTACCACTACTACCACCCTTACCCATGGGGGTGCCAGATGCCTACCACTACTACCACCATTACCCAGGGGTGCCAGATGCCTACCACTACTACCACCCTTACCCAGGGGTTGCCAGATGCCTACCACTACTACCACCTCTACCCAGGGGGTGCCAGATGCCTACCACTACTACCACCCTTACCCAGGGGTTGCCAGATGCCTACCACTACTACCACCTCTACCCAGGGGGTGCCAGATGCCTACCACTACTACCACCCTTACCCAGGGGGTGCCAGATGCCTACCACTACTACCACCTCTACCCAGGGGGTGCCAGATGCCTACCACTACTACCACCCTTACCCAGGGGGTGCCAGATGCCTACCACTACTACCACCTCTACCCATGGGGGGCCGGATGCCTGTCACAACTACCACCCTTACCCAGGGGGTGCCAGATGCCTACCACTACTACCACCCTTACCCATGGGGGTGCCAGATGCCTACCACTACTACCACCCTTACCCAGGGGGTGCCAGATGCCTACCACTACTACCACCTCTACCCAGGGGTGCCAGATGCCTACCACTACTACCACCCTTACCCAGGGGGTGCCAGATGCCTACCACTACTACCACCTCTACCCAGGGGTGCCAGATGCCTACCACTACTACCACCCTTACCCAGGAGGTGCCAGATGCCTACCACTACTACCACCTCTACCCAGGGGGTGCCAGATGCCTACCACTACTACCACCCTTACCCAGGGGTGCCAGATGCCTACCACTACTACCACCTCTACCCATGGGGAGCCGGATGCCTGTCACAACTACCACCCTTACCCAGGGGTGCCAGATGCCTACCACTACTACCACCCTTACCCATGGGGGTGCCAGATGCCTACCACTACTACCACCCTTACCCAGGGGTGCCAGATGCCTACCACTACTACCACCCTTACCCAGGGGTTGCCAGATGCCTACCACTACTACCACCCTTACCCAGGGTGTGCCAGATGCCTACCACTACTACCACCTCTACCCAGGGGGTGCCAGATGCCTACCACTACTACCGCCCTTACCCATGGGGGTGCCAGATGCCTACCACTACTACCACCCTTACCCATGGGGGTGCCAGATGCCTACCACTACTACCACCCTTACCCAGGGGGTGCCAGATGCCTACCACTACTACCACCTCTACCCAGGGGGTGCCAGATGCCTACCACTACTACCGCCCTTACCCATGGGGGTGCCAGATGCCTACCACTACTACCACCCTTACCCAGGGCGTGCCAGATGCCTACCACTACTACCACCCTTACCCAGGGGTTGCCAGATGCCTACCACTACTACCACCTCTACCCAGGGGGTGCCAGATGCCTACCACTACTACCACCCTTACCCAGGGGGTGCCAGATGCCTACCACTACTACCACCTCTACCCATGGGGGCTGGATGCCTGTCACAACTACCACCCCTACCCAGGGGTGCCAGATGCCTACCACTACTACCACCCTTACCCATGGGGTTGCCAGATGCCTACCACTACTACCACCTCTACCCAGGGGGTGCCAGATGCCTACCACTACTACCACCTCTACCCAGGGGGTGCCAGATGCCTAACACTACTACCACCTCTACCCATGGGGGGCTGGATGCCTGTCACAACTACCACCCTCACACAGGGGGTGCCAGATGCCCACCACTACTACCACCCCTACCCAGGGGGCTGGATGCCTACCACCAACACCACCCCCACTCATAGGATGGACAATGCATGACACAACCAGCACACCACAACCTAGGGAATGCAAGAAAAAGACATCCCCCCAACACCATGACAAGCGTGTGTTTTTTTTTCCTTTCTGTGCCCCCTTGATGCCCTGATTGTGCTCGTTTTCCCTTCTGTGCCTGTTTCCCGCCGCTGCGCCCCTGCGGCCCCGCCCCCACACTGCCCATTCGCTGCCCCATTCCCTGCTCCTCCCTCCCACCTCCCCAATTATGGCGGCCGCTGCGTGGTGAAGAGAGCGACCCCTGACGTTAACTGGTAGGTTGCTCCCCACCACACAGCTCCGTCTGTGTGCCCTGCTGCTGCCCCTGATTGTGCTCGCTTTTCCTTTCTGTGCCCCCTTGCTGCCCCTGATTGTGCTAGTTTTTTCCTTTCTGTGCCCCCCTTGCTGCCCCTGATTGTGCCTCGTTTTTTCCTTTCTGTGCCCCCCTTGCTGCCCCTGATTGTGCCTCGCTTTTTCCTTTCTGTGCCCCCCTTGCTGCCCCTGATTGTGCTCGTTTTTCCTTTCTGTGCCCCCTTGCTGCCCCTGATTGTGCTCGCTTTTTCCTTTCTGTGCCCCCTTGCTGCCCCTGATTGTGCTAGTTTTTTCCTTTCTGTGCCCCCTTGCTGCCCCTCATTGTGCTAGTTTTTTCCTTTCTGTGCCCCTTGCTGCCCCTCATTGTGCTAGTTTTTTCCTTTCTGTGCCCCTTGCTGCCCCTGATTGTGCTCTGTTTTTTTTCCTTTCTGTGCCCCCTTGCTGCCCCTGATTGTGCTCGTTTTTTCCTTTCTGTGCCCCCTTGCTGCCCCTGATTGTGCTCTGTTTTTTCCTTTCTGTGCCCCCTTGCTGCCCCTCATTGTGCTAGTTTTTTCCTTTCTGTGCCCCCTTGCTGCCCCTGATTGTGCTCGTTTTTTCCTTTCTGTGCCCCCTTGCTGCCCCTCATTGTGCTAGTTTTTTCCTTTCTGTGCCCCCTTGCTGCCCCTGATTGTGCTTGTTTTTTTTCCTTTCTGTGCCCCCTTGATGCCCTGATTGTGCTCGCTTTCCCTTCTGTGCCTGTTTCCCGCCGCTGCGCCCCTGCGGCCCCGCCCCTCACTGCCCATTCTCTGCCCCATTCCCTGCTCCTCACTCCCACCTCCCCATTTATGGCGGCCGCTGTGCGGCCGCGCAGCGGACGTGCGCAGCGGGCGCGCCGCTGGCGCGCCGAAGGCGCGCCTAAGGCAAGCCCGTCTGCGCCCGTCCGCGCCGTGACCGCGCCCAGCGCCAGACCCCCTGGTCCGGGCATCCCCCGCGCCCGCCACATCAACAGACGCCGATACGACGCCAGCACCCTCCACGCACTCAACCCCGGAAAAGATCACGCCTGCTACCAGGCCACCCCGAAGCGCACCCAAGGGCCCTTCACCTGCCGGAACTGCAGCTTCGCCAGCACCCGCCCCGCCAAACCACCGCCCAGGAAAGAACCCAACTACCTCAGATGCATCCTCCTCAACACCCGCTCCGCCCGCAAACACGCCATCGAACTCTGGGACCTTCTCGACTCAACCTCCCCAGACGTCGCATTCCTGACGGAGACCTGGCTGAATCCCGCTTCAGCCCCCGACATCGCCATTGCCATCCCGGATGGATACAAGATCACCCGCAGGGACCGCACCAACGGAGTCGGAGGAGGCATCGCCATCGTCCACAGGAACACCCTCAGAGTCTCAACCAACACCGACGACACCCTCAGCACCGCAGAACACATGCACTTCCAGATCCACACCGATCCCAACACCACCCTCAGAGGAACCCTCATCTACAGACCCCCGGACCCCGACCACAGTTCAGCGATTCCATCGCTGACTTCGTCAGCACACACGCCATCGCCTCCACGGACTACATCCTCCTCGGGGACCTGAACTTCCACCCCGAGAACAACAAGGACACCAACTCCACCACCCTGATCGACAACCTCGCCACCCTCGGACTCAGACAGCTCGTGACTACACCCACCCACGCCGCCGGCCACAGGCTCGACTCCATCTTTTCCGCAAGCCCACACGTCTCCTTCAACCACACCTCCGAACCCCACTGGACTGACCACCACTGCATCCACTTCACCTACAGGAAGCCCACCACGCACCACCGCACCGAACAAATGCCTCGCCGCTGCTGGAGCAGAGTCACGGAAGACCAGCTAACCACAACCCTCGCCCTTAGCCAACCCGCCGAACCCTCCGACCCCGACACCGCCGCCCGCAACCTCAGACAGTGGATCGACGACTGCGCCAACACCCTCGCCCCGCTCAAGAATCCGCCCAACAGCCACACCAGCAAGAAAGCCACCTGGTTCACCGAAGACCTCCAGGCCTCCAAACGAACATGCCGAAAACTGGAGAAGATCTGGCTCCACGAACGGACAGCGGACAGCTACGCCGCCCACAAGAGCGCCACCCGCAGTCACCATCACCTCATCAGATCCACCAAAAGGGCCTCACTCAAAGACCGCCTAGACAATAACGCACACAACAGCAAAGAGCTCTTCAACATCGTGAAGGAACTCTCCAACCCCAGCTCCAACACCAACGACATCCAGCCGTCGCGAGACCTGTGCGACTCACTGGCCACCTTCTTCCACCGCAAAATCGCCGACATCCACGACAGCTTCAACACCACGACCGCCCCGGCAACCACCGAGACCACTGCCCCTACAACCACCAACCGCCTGCTCTCCTGGACCAACATCAACGACGAGGACACCAGCGAGATCATGAACACCATCCACTCCGGTTCACCGCTAGACCCGTGCCCTCACCACATCTTCAACAAAGCCAGTACAGCCATCGCGCCCCATCTCCGGAAAATAATCAACATCTCCTTCGAGACAGCAACCTTCCCGGAAAGCTGGAAGCACGCCGAGATCACCGCCTTACTCAAGAAACCCAAGGCAGACCCCAAGGACCTCAAGAACTTCCGACCCATCTCTCTGCTCCCGTTCCCCGCGAAGGTCACCGAGAAAATCGTCAACAAACAACTGACCCGCTACCTCGAGGAGAACAACATCCTGGACCCTTCCCAGTCCGGCTTCCGCAGCAACCACAGCACCGAAACCGCCCTCATCGCCGCCACCGATGACATCAGGACCCTGCTAGACAACGGAGAAACAGCAGCCCTCATCCTCCTGGACCTATCAGCCGCCTTCGACACGGTCTGCCACCACACACTACGAACACGCCTTCACGACGCCGGGATCCAAGAGAAGGCCCTGGACTGGACCACATCCTTCCTTTCCGGCAGAACACAAAGCGTCCGCCTCGCCCCCTTCCGATCCAAGGCCACCAAGATCATCTGCGGCGTACCCCAAGGCTCCTCCTCAGCCCAACGCTGTTCAACATCTACATGGCACCCTCGCCCACGTCGCCCGACAGCACAACCTCAACATCATCTCCTACGCCCGACGACACCCAGCTGATCCTCTCCTCACCAAAGACCCTCACACCGCCAAAGCCCACCTCCACGAAGGAATGAAGGCCGCCGCCGAATGGATGAGGACCAGCCGCCTGAAGCTGAACTCGGACAAGACGGAGGTCCTCATCCTTGGTTCCAACCCTTCAGCCTGGGACGACTCCTGGTGGCCAACATCACTGGGAACAGCCCCGCCACCCACCGACCACGTACGCAACCTAGGGGTCATCCTCGACCCCACCCTCTCCATGACTAAGCAGGTCAACGCCGTTTCCTCATCCTGCTTCAACATCCTCCGAATGCTCCGCAGGATCTTCAAGTGGATCCCCACCGAAACAAGAAAACAGTCACCCAGGCTCCTCGTCACCAGCAGGCTGGACTACGGAAACGCCCTCTACGCAGGAACGACGGCTAAGCTCCTGAGACGGCTGCAACGCATCCAGAACGCCTCTGCACATCTTATCCTCGACATCCCCCGACGCAGCCACATCACACCCCACCTGAGAGACCTGCACTGGCTCCCTGTCAACAAGAGGATAACCTTCAAGCTCCTCACCCACGCACACAAAGCACTCCACAACTCCGGACCAGCCTACCTCAACAGACGACTCAGCTTCTACACCCCCACCCGCCAGCTCCGCTCGACCAGCCTCGCCCTCGCCACAGTCCCCCGCATCCGGAAAACGACCGCCGGCGGCAGATCCTTCTCCCACCTCACCGCCAAAACCTGGAACACTCTCCCCACCAACCTCCGACAGACCCAAGACCTACTGGCCTTCAGAAGACTCCTCAAGACCTGGCTCTTCGATCAGTAGCAGCACCACCCCCCTCTTCCCCCAGCGCCTTGAGACCCTCGCGGGTATGTAGTGCGCTTTATAAGTGACATGATTGATTGATTGATTGATTGATTGTAGACTGTGTCAAATGCCTACAACACTGAACATGACTTTGAACATACAATGTGACCCCCTATCACATGTGCCACACATATATGTGTGTGGCCCCCACAATGCAAGCAGGCCATGACCATTGTGGCAATGGGGATCAAAACCCCATCATCACAGTGAGCAAAATGTAAGTGTGGGGGCCCATAGCTGAAGCACATTCAGAACATTGTGGCAATGGGGTCTAAACCCCCATCATCACAGTGACCAAAAGGTAAGTGTGTGGTCCATAGCTGAAGCACATTTTGAACATTGTGGCAATGGGGTCCAAACCCCCATCATCACAGTGACCAAAATGCAAGTGTTGACAAAGGAAAAGCTGCAACTGCCAAACTGCATATATGATTCCTGGTCACAGAACATAAAACACATCAGTGGCAAAGTAGTGCATGTGTCCCATTGCAACATAGATTGGGGGAGGCAAATACTGCAGTGCAAATAAGACATACCTTTGGCCATGTGCAGACAAACAACACCCATGGGGGCTGACACTGTCAACATTCATCAATGACACAATGACAGAAGTGACCATCAGAATGCAGACCCACATATTTGCACCAATGGGCACACAAATGCAGATACCCTGTGGAGACTGTAGATGTGAGGTGAACAGATACCATACCATGGCAGCAATGGGACACACAAACCATGATCATTGTGCTGACCGATGACCTAGGAGTCCCAGGGACAGCAGGGGAAACCCACCAAACAACATACAGCCAATGGCACACCAAAGATATGCCAATGCAGTGGTGCAGATGCACAAACACAAACAGGCAGACCCACACTGCACATCAAACACAACAGGTGAGGGGGGTGCCAGTGTCCCCAGGCAACCACACAACACATGAGGAGGCCTGAATACCAATTACACAGATGTGCATACAGTGCCACACAAAGGTAACTCATGGATCCAAATCCCCTATGTGGGCAATCAGGCATTGTCAGATGAGAGGGAGCACAAATCACACATGTCACACAAGCATGTAGGAACAGCAACTGACACAGCAAGACACAGACACACCACAGCACTACCCCCAGGGCCCCCACAATGTGGTGACCCTGGGCTGCATTACAATCCCACTGTGATGACAAAGCTAAATGTCGTTCACACTGTGAACCACAGTCATGTGTCCTGAGCAACAAACTACCATCACACCTACACAAGCACAAATCAATCAGCACGGCCAGTAAGCCAAGGCCAACATGGAGGCAGGGGTCTAGCCGGGCAACAACTCTCATCTGCACACACTCAACACCACACACCTCGACCTCCAACAATGTGCAGCAGTGAAGCACACATGCACTGGTGACATTGCACATGCACCCATGACAATCCCAGGGCGGTGGGTGGGAACCAAGGTGCAGAAACACATCACACATGGCCACTCAACAAGACTCCTGAATGTCTGACACACTGCACACTACGCTGTACATGGACATGACGGCAATACCACACCAACCAATGGGATCCCAGCCACAGTCACACACCAATGAAGAAGCCAAGGTCACCCACAAAGAACACACATAGACAACTACCAACATTGCAGCCCGGACCCTGAGCAGTGCCAGCAGTCACACACACAACGTGTCACAATCACTGAAAGATAACACAAACTGGAAATCACATGACAGGTGTAAACAACAAGTGCCAAGGGGAATCCTGACTGTGACCCATCTTCGTCTGCACACAAACTCAGCCCTGACAGCAAACACACCTATGGGTGACACCCTGATGACCAGTAATGTGCCATGCACCCACATCACAGAGAATCCAGGGAGAAGACTTGGGGGGAACATAGGTCAACTCAGCAAGCATCACAAACAGGTACAACACCAGGGATCCCAGCATGCACAGCAAAACGGAAGTGAACACACAGACATGCTCATACAACACACACCGTGGGCGCAGGCAATGTCACAGGAGTACACACTGCCATGAGGGGACTCCACTCCTGTGTGAGGAAAGCTGTGCCATATGTTGCCTCAGTAGGGCTCCATCATGTCAGCTGAGCACTTGGTCACACAGTCAACAATTAGCACCAAATGAAGGCTCCCGTCACATCAGCCTGGTCATGGGAGTGCCAACGAAATCATCAGCACAGATCCAACACACATGTATAGCAATGTTGCACTGACAACACAGATGAGTCCTTCCCCATTGATGCCCAAACCTGCATGTCCAGTGGAGATGGCCACACGGTCAGGGAAGTAGACTAATTGAACAATGGCAGGCACAACAGATGTGCAGGGGTGGAAGCCACAGATGTGAAATTGCTAATGTAAGTAGGAAATCCCATTGCCAAATATTGAACACATGACACCCTCAGATGCTGCTAAGGATGACATGGATACACCACAGGATAGGACACATTCCCCCTGGACCACATGTGTTCCTGCACAGTAACACTTCATTATCATGAGACCAAATATCACCATCACTGCAGCAAGGGCATGGTTAGCATCATCAACAACATGTACATCAGAAGCAAAAGCACTAGAGAACAGAAAGGTGCTTTATTCAGCATATGTGGGTCTAACAGTTGATGTCCAGCAAAAAATTAACAAAGGCCAATGGCCAGTCCAACATGAAAGTCAAAACAGGGTGACAGTGGCAGATGTCACCCTACGCATGCCTGCACTGATGAAAACCAGGGACAATCCCCTCGGAGGGGCATACGGGGGGCAGGCCAGGCACCGCAGGGACAGGATCATGGCTCACCAGAAGGAGGCAGGGAAGGGGTGGTGGGTGCTGGAGAGCCACTGACAACTGCAGTGGAGGTGTCTGACATGGTGTGTGCCGGCACAAGTGGGGGGCATGACTCTGATGGTGTGGGTGCCGGCAAGACTGCAGGGGACCGTGCAGATGGAGTGGACAGGTTCCCCACTGCAGTGCCCAAGTCAGACAGGGTGGTAGTGGACTCCACTGCAGTGCCTACCTCCAGGGGAGGAGAATGGGGATCAGGTAAGGTGGGCAGGACAGAGGGGGAGGACACCGTCTCCACACCAGTGGCACAGACAAGCGCAGCGGGGGTGTGGGGCCGGAAGAGCAAGTGGCAGGGGGAGAAGGCCTGATCTTTTTGGGGATGGTGTATCTGTGGGTGGGGGAACCTGGGGCAGGGTGTGGTGGGGGCACCTGTGGAGTGGGGGCCTGAGGGATGGAGGAAGGAGACTTGGTGCCTGAGCTGCAGGGCGGCGGCGGGGTCTTGCTCTTCCGGGTCCGGGGGGACTTGCGGATGGGGGCGTCAGTCGGTCTGCGCCTGGGGGAGGGTGTCCGGTGGCGAGGGGCACTCCGCTCCGTGTGGGTGGGCTTCCTCTTCCCCCTGAATGCTGGATCAGCTGGATCGGAGGGGAAGAGGCCGAGGTCACTGAGGAAGAGCCGCTGGGTCTTTGGGGTTGCAGGTGAGGCAACGGAGGGGGCTTTGGAGGGAGAGGCAACTGTGGACTGCGCAGTGCTCGTGGATGCGTGTGTGTGTGACTGGGCCCCATCCCCTGTGAGTGTGGTTTCAGTCCCCTGACTGTGCGTGCGTGTGCGTCTTGATTTTGGCGTGTGTGTCTGTGTGCTGCTTGTGTCTGTGCTGGTGTGTGCCTGTGCCGGTGTGTGTGTGCTTGGGACAGGTAAGGTGCTGGGGAGTGTGGATGGGGCAGAGGCAGGAGGGGTGAGGGACTGTTGGAGGAGGGACACTGCTGCCGTCAGGGAGGAGTCCATGGACCTATTGCCCCTCTGTAGGGCAGACATGCCCGATGAGATGCCCTCCATGAATGACACCAGCTGAGTCAACAGAGTGGTGTGTGCATGGAGGACACTCAGCATCGCTGTCTGCCCTACATGGAGCTGGCGAAGGAGGTACACAGACTCCTCACTCAGGGCAGCAGAGGACACAGGGGCAGGGGGTGCGGTGCCTGGCCCGAAGGAGACACGCTCCCGAACATGGGAGCCTCCACGGACCTCGGGAATGGGAGCCGATGGGAGGGCGGTGGTGGTGGTGGTGGCGGGGACAGCAACACTAGCTGGGGTGTGGTGGCTGCTGACACCCGCCTCCATAAGGGAGTCATCCTCCGAGCTGCTGTGGTCCTCAGCTGAGGTGGATGGTGCTGAGGACTCCTCGGTGTGGCTCCCCTCGCCCTCCGTGCCACTGGGTCCCTCCGACCACTCCTCGGCTGCTGACCCAGTCTGGCTCTGCGGCTCCTCCTGGTCCGTGGAGCTGTCCCCTCCTGTGGCCGTGGATGTATCTGCAAACAATAGGGAAACAGACAGACATCAGTCACCTCCACCGAACGCACACACCACAGTAAGTACAGCACAATACAGAGCAAGGCCTGGCATCCTTAGTTGAACATTGCTAAAATTGCCCAAACAGAATAGGAGAAGCCAATTGTCAGTCTGATCGTCAACCATGGCACTCACATCCCACCTGGCCTTGCACCCATCTGTCTGGCGTCCGTTGGCTGGCAATACCCCAGTGTGGACACATGCACCACCTACACAGTAGTTGGACGGTGCAGAGAACACGGTGAAGCATGTGAACATGCACACATCACAACTCTTGCCACTGAGTCAGTACAGGTGCCCGGATGAAAGTGATGCCCAGAGTCAGATATATGAAATGCATGTGATGCATACCAGCGACAGACACCATGATGCACCCATGTGCTGATAGCCATTGCCACTATGGTGTGCATGTAGCACATGTCACTCCCCTGCAGGATCACTCATAGGAAGTCACATGCCATGGCACAGGCATGCCTGCTAAGTCATACATCACTGTCTCCAGTCACATGGGCAGGGCAGCCACACAACAACAGTCTGCACTGTGTCACAATAGTAGGTCATGGGGAATGCAAGTCCTGGAGCTGAACAAGTGCACATGTACATCCCCCACACACCACATCATCTGAACCCTTATCTGTCCAGGTCATACTGATTGGACATATGGGTGACCTGTAACACAAGCCTCTGAACCTGAGCACCTCACAATCTGCTGTGAATGGGAAACAGCTGCATGGACTTCACATTCGCATACCCCAGTCTGCACAGTCAGGTGTTCAAACACCTATGTGTCACACAAGTATCGTCTCCTATGGTCACATCTCCGGTGGCATGCTGAGCCCCAACCGATAAACACCCCAGCAGTCCTGACATCGAAGCCACAGCACACTGACACAGAGGCTGACACCTGAGGGGACATATCACTGAGCACAACGTGTCAGCTGATACACGGGAGTGGTAGTACAGAGTGCATTGCATGGCCTGGAGTAGGCATGACTGTCCTGCCCTACATGAATGAGGGATGAACCCTGGGCAGTAGGCAGCTGGCTAAGTATGTGTGACACACGTAATATACACACTCCTGGGGCCCAAACATTGTTCCCACCCGCAGCTTGGGTGTGTGCCAGTTACCCCAGGCACATGTGGTGGATCAGCTCAGCAATTGGACCACATATCAAAGTAACACGCAGATTACATGTCAGAACACAGGCATTGTGTAAGCAATGGACCCACCCATGATGCCCACCACAGTTAGGGGAGCAGATGCTGTCCCCCACCTTGAGTCAAGCAAACTGCAAGGACACAGTACCCAAGTGACACAATTCCCTGACTGCAAGGGCCACACCTGGGTATCAGATGAGGAGTGGGCAGTGCACAATCGAGGGACATGGGTCCTGGACCACATGACTGATGTGCTGTGGAAGTTTAACCAGGCCAGAGGAGGGCACATAGCATGGCAGACAAAGTACACAATGCAGTCATGGACTCACCCCCTCCGTGCTGCTCCCTGGCCTTCAGCTGCCCATCCAGATCAGGGAAGACCACCGCCAGGATCCGGAGCATGTGAGGGGTCAGGGTCCGGTGTCCGCCCCTCCTGCGAGGAGGCGACAGCTTCAGCTGGACCCGTGCGATCCTCCGGGTCCAGCCCCGAAGGTCCTGCCACCTCTTCTGGCAGTTGCGGATCCGGCGCTTGTAGTCCCCCACGGATCTCACTGCCCGGACGATGGTCAGCCATATCTTCTGCTTCTGGTGGGCATCAACCTGTGAGGATGACAAAGTGAGAATGCTATTACTACACATGCAACATATCCGTGCATTACACAGTTGTGTATACATGTCTCAATCACAGGGGCACATGATGTACACAGGCAGTGCAACGATGGCCATGGACAGTATGCCAGCAGTTACTACATGGTATCATTGCCTGGGAAGTAAAACCTTGTTTAAATGCACTGTCACTGCACTATACCTGTCCAGTACATGTAACTACACACTATGGGGGGTGACAACTACTCAGTGAGCCTGCTAGCCAGTGGTGTGCAGACTGTTAGCCATGCTAGTCAGACAACATGCACATTTAGGAAGGCAGTGGACAGAACACTCACCTGTTCCCCTGCTTTCCCATACAGCTTGCTGTACTGTGGAAGGAGGCTGTCCAGCAGGGCCTGGTTCTCCTCAGTGCTGAAGGCTGGGGCTCTCTCCACAGTACGTGCCATTGCAGGGTCCAGAGGGTGCAGATACAGCAGCAGTGGGTGTGGCAGATGTCGTCCTGGAGCATGTAGTGCAGGCAAGTGAGCTCTCAGGGGAACAGCCAGCATTATATGTGTGCTGCAGAGGCAGTTACTGTCCCATGTGTCCAAAGTGATAGGTCCAAGTCGTTAGCATCTTCTGAATCTGGCCAATCCATGGAATTGCACCACTTACACACGCCCACAGCATCCTTCAAAAGTTCAACTTCATGACACCCATGTATTTGCAACATTGTTGTGGGTGACCAACTGAATTTCCAGCATCAGACTCGTTCAAGATTTGAAATCGCGTCCGTTGCCAGGGCCAGGCCATAGCCAATGGGTGCGCACCGATCGGTCCATTGCTGTTCAACGCGTACCTAGGATACAACGCGTACCCGCACACATTGAATGCAATGGGCCGGCCGGGCACACCGATCGGTCCATTGCTGTTCAACGCGTACCCAGGATACAACGCGTAACCGCACACATTGAATGCAATGGGCCGGCCGGGCACACCGATCGGTCCATTGCTGTTCAACGCGTACCTAGGATACAACGCGTACCCGCACACATTGAATGCAATGGGCCAGCCGGGCACACCGATCGGTCCATTGCTGTTCAACGCGTACCCAGGATACAACGCGTACCGCACACATTGAATGCAATGGGCCGGCCGGGCACACCGATCGGTCCATTGCTGTTCAACGCGTACCCAGGATACAACGCATACCCGCACACATTGAATGCAATGGGCCGGCCGGGCACACCGATCGGTCCATTGCTGTTCAACGCGTACCTAGGATACAACGCGTACCCGCACACATTGAATGCAATGGGCCGGCCGGGCACACCGATCGGTCCATTGCTGTTCAACGCGTACCCAGGATACAACGCGTACCCGCACACATTGAATGCAATGGCCAATGTGTGCGCACCGATCGGTCCATTGCTGTCCAACGCGTATTGCGAATACAACGCGTACCAGCACACATTGAATGCAATGGCCAATGTGTGCGCACCGATCGGTCCATTGCAGTCCAACGCGTCCCTGTACATGTCACTGGCATATGTCACCATGCCTGTCACAGGTGAACATATGCCAGCCACATATACTTCCCAGGGAGTGAGGGGCACACCTACAACACCACAGCCTGTCCAAACTGTATCCTAAGGCATGTAAGGCTGCATTACCTATTCCGTGTATGGGGGTGAACATGTTGTTCTGTGGGTGTCACTTGGGGCAGCCACCCCCAGGCTGTGCACGTGTTCATGGGGACAGTATCCTTGGTGTTTCATGTACATGGCCACTGTGATGTGCAACTGTTCATATCTGAGCATGTGGCATGGTCACATTCCACGGTGGTGTATGTGTATGTCATGTCACATGCCCCCTGAGTCCCATGTGGGACAGTATGTTTAACCCAGGGTGACCCATTGGCACAATAGTGATGGTCCTCCACAGTCTGTGTGCATGTTGTGTTCACAATGTCTCGGATTTCATGTGCACAATGGGAGACAGTCTCCACATCCACATTGTTTGTGCATGGACTTTGATGTTGTGCGTGTGTGTGTCACAGACGTCCATGTCTGTCCTGCCGAGGCAACAGGGACCACTACCTGTGGGGGTCATGGTTGTTTTGCTGTGGTGTATACATGATACGCCATGTCATGCCAGTGTCCATGTGGCAATACAGGGTCCCTGGGAATCTACCTGTCGTTGGGCTGTGATGCCTGGGGCACATCTGTCCTCACATGTCACTGTGGGGTGTGTTTGTAACGTGGCAGCAGGAGATGAGAAATGTGACACATCCTCATGATACCCAATGGCACAACCTGGGACTTATTGATGCCACTCGTTGTACTGTGATGTTGGATGTTAGCCATGTATGTGCCATACATGTCCTTACGGAACTGCACACATCATGTACTTGTGCCTCATAATGATGTATCGTGTGATATTGAGTGTGTACAATGCCACATATGTGGGGTGAGTGACAATCTTTCTTTCTTCACCTATGCACTGCAGGGCACCAGCTGTCCATATCCCATTCCCTGACCTGGCAACGATGGTGGAACGTGACAGCATCCGACGGTACCGCTTCACCAGGCAGCTGATTGATGATTTGGCAGTGCGCCTGGCACCACACCTGCAACCTGGCCGGCCGTACCCTACAGCGCTGACCCCCAAGGTGAAGGTGATGGCAGCCCTACACTTCTTTGCCACCGGTACCTTTCAACACACTCTGGCGACTGCTGGTGGGATGTCACAGACCATGTTCAGCCGTGTGCTCCGCGATGTATTGGAGGCTATGTTGATATACCTGAACCAGTACATCTATTTCCCTAGACTCCAGCAACTCACTGACGTGAAGAGTGACTTCTATGCCCTGGGGAGGATGCTGCATGTCATTGGCTCCATTGATGGGACACATGTGGCTTTGGTACCACCACAGGCCCAGGAGCAGGCATACAGGAACCGCAAGCACTACCACTCGGTCAATGCACTGGTGGTCTGTCTTGCAGATATGACCATCTCACACGTGTGTGCCCATTTCCCCGGTTCTGCACATGATGCCTACGTGATGAGGAGTAGTCGCATCCCGAGGATGATGTCACAGATGCGGAACCAGCATGCCTGGCTTGTTGGTGTGTACTGACTTTGTACCATTGTGTGTGTTCTGCAATGTAGTGTTCCACCCTCTTTTCCAACTCAGCTAATGTGCAATTGTCTGTATGTAGGTGACTCCGGATATCCCAACATGCTGTGGTTGCTGACGCCCCTCAGGAACCCTGTGACACCAGCCCAGATGCGCTACAATGAGGCACATGGTCGGACGAGGAGAGTGATTGAGCGGACATTTGGTCTCCTGAAGAGCCGCTTCCGCTGCCTGGACAAGACAGGAGGGTCCCTCCCATATGCCCCGGCAAAGGTGTGCAAGATTGTCATCGTCTGCTGCATGCTACACAACCTGGCAGTGCGGAAGGAGTTGCCTCTCATCCTGGATGACGATGACCAACGTCCGCCACCTGTGGAGGATCCTGGCCTGGACCACGATGCCAGTGATGATGATGATGATGATGATGTCCGCACACAGCTCATCACCAACTTCTTCAGCTGAATGTAAGTATCCAGAGATGTCATGTAACTGATGTGAGTTTGCATGATATGTGTTGGTGGTGCTCTGGTGCTGTTTGAGTGTGTCCATGTGCTACATGACTGTATGCGTGTAGCGATGTGTCCTTACAGGTTGTCTGTACTCCCCAACAGTGTTGACATGCTAACTTGGTTCTGGGTGGGTATCTTGTGACATGTATTGGGCATGAGTATTGCAGTTCTGTCCTGTTCTTCAGTGCTTTTGACTGTGTGCCATTTCTGTCCTTCACAGGGTACTTTCAGAGTCGTTTGGTCAACTGTGATCCCCGACACCATGATTCGACTTCCAGGGTGGTAGCTGTCGTGTCCCTACAGGTGATGTGCACCACACCCATGGACTTCCTTCCTTCTACACTTGTTGACTGTGTGCCCGCTGCCAGGTGGGATTACCTTGCATCTGTGGTGGTTACAACATGTTGCAAATGTGTAATAAACCTGTGCTTCACTTTGTGATGTGCGTTGTCTGTGGTCACACATCTGACTGACATTTGCTTACTGCACCAGTGGGCTAGTTAACACAGACTGTGAATAGGTGTTGGGTCTGTGCAATGCAGCGTGTTTCCTGGCAACATCAGTGTAGGCGATGAGTCAGATGGCCATGGTGTGTATGTGTTGTGTAGCCCTGGTGGTGTGCCTCCCTCATATGTGTGACGTCGCCATGACTCACATGCCGGTGTTGTACTTGCTGTAGCAGTTAGCATGCACAGTGTCATTTCCCAGATCATCATCGCCACTTCAGAGACAACGTAGGAATCACAACAGAGGCAAGTATGGTGTATTAGTGAGTTTATTGACATACATGTGTGAGTATAGTGCACAGGATGGTGGGTGCTGTACATTGTGATTGTAATCCAAAGTTCCTAGATGATTTGGAAGTCCTGGTAGCAGAAATGTCCAGAGTAAAGTCTACAGTCATCTGAGACATTGGTCCAACTTGAGCTCCCCATGTCATGTGGGAGAGTTGTGTTGCAGTCAACAGGGTGAACAGTTTGCGCACAAAGGTGATTATCCAGAACAGGTTTAGGCTTCCTGGGGGTTGCACATGGCCATCGGCCTCTCACTTGCCCCTCCTCGGACAGCCCCTCTTCTTTGGGGGGGGACCCTCAAGTGCAGGCTGCTGCGGTGCAGGGGACTCTCCGCCAGAGTCATCCTCCCTCCCTGTGGCAGTTGCAGTTGTTTCAGCACCAGATGTTGTGGGCACACAGGGAGGTGTTGACTGTTTGCTGCTCATCTGGCGGAGGCATTGTAATATGTCCCTATGCATCGCCATCATCTCTTGCAGTGTGTCCCACTTGGACTCCACGCGGGACATGTGTGAGTCCAAGCGGGCATGATGGGCAGCCTGCTGCTGTTTAATGTCCCTGAGGAGCCCCACTACCTGGCTGAGCTCTCCGGTGCTGGACTGGTACGCATCCACTATGCGTGCCAGTTGTGGGTCATCATGCAGTCCAGACCCCTCTGCAAGCAGCGACCTATGTTTCCCACCCCTCCCACCACCCCTGGCGACACGTGCAGTACCTGTGGTGGCACGCACAGGTGACCCTGGGCCCCCTTGGGGGTTGTTGGTGGTGTTGGTGTCCATGGCCCCACGTTGGTCCAGGGTCCCTGTGCTGGTGGTGCTCCTTGGTCTTTCCATGTTGGCAGGGGTGGTATGTGTGTTGACAGTCGTTGGAGGGGTGGGTGCAGGGGGTGCAGCTGGTGGTCCTGCTGGTGCTGCATGATGACTTGCTCCGGAGGTGCCAGGTTGGTCTTCTTCATCGGAGGATGGCAGAGGCTGTTCCACACCAGTGAGCTCCGTATCCTCTTGAGCCTGGGACGGGGACTCCTCAGCGTCTGCTGCTGTGTCCCCATCATCACCTGTTTTTGGGAGACACACACAATGTATGTTATGTTTCTGCAGGCATCAATCGTTGACACACCTGACAGTTGTGACTGTGCCTCTGGATGCGGGCCTGTACATTGCATTGTCCTAAGTTGTCACAGTCAGGGGTTGATATTAATGTAGCACATTGTCCTGCATTATTTGGGCATTTCTATTGGTTGTATTTGGTTGACATCCAGCCCTCCTTCCCACCCAGCCAGATATCCCACCATGGAACTTGCTTCCATTGCAGGGAGTGCAAGTTGTCTTTCAGGATGTCAGTCAGTGGTGTCCTGCTGTTGGTTGGTGCACAGTTGCCAGCAGGGCCTTGTGCTCCCCACAGCAGTAGCCAGTGTCAGCCATCTTGTCAGTTGTTTTCCACTCCCTGTGATGTGGGCATGGTTCAGGGTGGTGTTGATGGCCCAATTGTGAGGCTGACCAATATCTGTGACTACCACTCCCATCATGCTATTGCCTCCACCCCCTTCCCAGCATGCCCATACTTCCTTCTTTTTGAGTGTACTTCACTGTGTGTGGGTGTGACAGCAATGGCAAGATGTCAGTCAGTGGTGTCCTGCTGTTGGTTGGTGCACAGTTCCCAGCAGGGCCTTGTGCTCGGCACAGCAGTAGCCAGTGTCAGCCATCTTGTCAGTTGTTTTCCACTCCCTGTGATGTGGGCATGGTTCAGGGTGGTGTTGATGGCCCAATTGTGAGGCTGACCAATATCTGTGACTACCACTCCCATCATGCTATTGCCTCCACCCCCCTTCCCACCATGCCCATACTTCCTTCCTTTTGAGTGTACTTCACTGTGTGTGGGTGTGACAGCAATGGCAAGATGTCAGTCAGTGGTGTCCTGCTGTTGGTTGGTGCACAGTTCCCAGCAGGGCCTTGTGCTCCCCACAGCAGTAGCCAGTGTCAGCCATCTTGTCAGTTGTTTTCCACTCCCTGTGATGTGGGCATGGTTCATGGTGGTGTTGATGTGCGCATTGTGAGGGTGAGCAATATCTGTGACTACCACTCCCATCATGCTATTGCCTCCACCCCCTTCCCAGCATGCCCATACTTCCTTCCTTTTGAGTGTACTTCACTGTGTGTGGGTGTGACAGCAATGGCAAGATGGCTGACAGTGGTGTCCTGCTGTTGGTTGTTGGCCAGTTCCCAGCATGGCCTTGTGCTCCCCACAACAGAGCACCAGTGTCAGACATCTTTGAAGTGGCTTTTGACTCCCTGTGAGGTGTGCATGCTTGGGTGTGTTCTTGCTGGGCCATGTGGGGGGATGTTGAGCTGTGACTTCCACTCCCATCATGCTATTGCCTCCACCCCCCTTCCCAGCATGCCCATACTTCCTTCCTTTTGAGTGTACTTCACTGTGTGTGGGTGTGACAGAAATGGCAAGATGGCTGACAGTGGTGTCCTGCTGTTGGTTGTTGGCCAGTTCCCAGCATGGCCTTGTGCTCCCCACAACAGAGCACCAGTGTCAGACATCTTTGAAGTGGCTTTTGACTCCCTGTGAGGTGTGCATGCTTGGGTGTGTTCTTGCTGGGCCATGTGGGGGGGATGTTGAGCTGTGACTTCCACTCCCATCATGCTATTGCCTCCACCCCCTTCCCAGCATGCCCATACTTCCTTCCTTTTGAGTGTACTTCACTGTGTGTGGGTGTGACAGCAATGGCAAGATGGCTGACAGTGGTGTCCTGCTGTTGGTTGTTGGCCAGTTCCCAGCATGGCCTTGTGCTCACCACAACAGAGCACCAGTGTCAGACATCTTTGAAGTGGCTTTTGACTCCCTGTGAGGTGTGCTTGCTTGGGTGTGTTCTTGCTGGGCCATGTGGGGGGGGGGGGGATGTTGAGCTGTGACTTCCACTCCCATCATGCTATTGCCTCCACCCCCCTTCCCAGCATGCCCATACTTCCTTCCTTTTGAGTGTACTTCACTGTGTGTGGGTGTGACAGCAATGGCAAGATGGCTGACAGTGGTGTCCTGCTGTTGGTTGTTGGCCAGTTCCCAGCATGGCCTTGTGCTCCCCACAACAGAGCACCAGTGTCAGACATCTTTGAAGTGGCTTTTGACTCCCTGTGAGGTGTGCATGCTTGGGTGTGTTCTTGCTGGGCCATGTGGGTGGGGGATGTTGGGCTGTGACTACCACTCCCATCATGCTTTTGCCTCCACCCCCCCGTCCCAGCATGCCCATGCTTCCTTCCTTTTGACTCTGCTTCCCTGTGGGGTTGTGTGCCTGTGCTGACAAGATGGCTGACAGTGTTATCCTGGGGTTTGTTTTGCTACAAGTCCCATGTGTGTCCCTGTGCTTCACACTGCATGACCCAGGGTTGTGGTTCTTTGTGGGATATTTGATTGGTGTGTGTGGCAATGCTTTCTCCCAGGTGAGTTGTGTGTAGTTTGTGTTAGGGGGTGTGTGGGTGGAGCTGCTGGTGACTATGGTCAGTGCTGTGAGTCCTCCTTCCCACCCAGCCAGATATCCCACCATGGAACGTGCTTCCATTGCAGGGAGTGCAAGTTGTCTTTCAGGATGTCAGTCAGTGGTGTCCTGCTGTTGGTTGGTGCACAGTTGCCAGCAGGGCCTTGTGCTCCCCACAGCAGTAGCCAGTGTCAGCCATCTTGTCAGTTGTTTTGCACTCCCTGTGATGTGGGCATGGTTCATGGTGGTGTTGATGTGCACATTGTGAGGGTGGGCAATTTCTGTGACTACGACTCCCATGATGCTATTGGCTACACTGACTTGCCCAGCATACACAGTATTCCTTCCTTTCAGTGAGCTTCCCTGTGAGGTGGTGTTGTGGTGGTGGCTACATGTCTGACTGTGTTTGTTGGTTATATTTGTGCCACTGCCTAGCTCTATTTGTTGTTAGGTTTGTACATGTCATGACACAGTTACATTTCACTATGAGCTGGCATGTATTGTGTTTATCTGGCTGACATACACATTTTGGGATGATCTGTTTTGGTTGGTGTGTATTTGCTAAGGGTGCATGGTTTGACTCTCCCCTTGACAGTGATGTGTGTGTATTGTGGCACAATATTGTGTACATTTGTTGTGTACTCACCAGGCTCTGGGATGTTTTCTAGTCCATAGACGCTCACTGGTGGTAGGATGGCCCGCACCTTCTCCTCCCAGGGCCTGAGGTATACTGGTTTGGCAGGAGGGCCACTGCCGGTGTGTTGGCTCAAGATGTAGTCCTTCTTCAACTGCTCCTTGACCCTCCTGCGCACGTCATACCACCTGTTCTGGATGTCTACCTTTGTGCGCAAACATGGTGATTGTGCGTTCACCCTGTCAACAATCCTCTCCCACATCTTGGTTTTCTACGCCATGGGTGTCTGTTGGACCAATGTACCAAACAGCTGTGGCTCTACCCTGAGGATCTCATCTACCAGGACTTCCAATTCACTATCTAGGAACTTGTGATTCTTCTTTGGGGGCATGGTGATGGGTGGTGATGGTGAGTGATGTGTGTGTTGGTGTGCAGGTGAAGGTGTGTAAGTGTGTGTTTTGCTGGGTGTATGTGAGGGTGCTATTTGTTGAGGTGCTGATGGTGTGTGGCTTGTGTGACGGATGAGCTGTGGGTGTGTGGTTGCTGTCTGTTGAGTGCTGGCAGGTAATTTGAATTTGCAAAGGATCATGGTAGGGATTTGTGTCCTTTATATGGGTGGAGTTGTGGGTGTGTCTTTGTTCCCTGTTTCCCCCCTCAGTATTTATTTGCTTTGTGATAGCTTGTTTGGCCTTTTTTTGTGTTTTATTTTCCTTGGTTCTTTTTGTGCATGTAGGAGACGTTCTTGTGACCGAGTCGGACCCTCCAGTTGTCTCGTGCGAGCCTCTCAGATTCGTTCACGCTGTGTTTGTGCTGTTTTCTGTGCTGCGTACGCGTCGGTCGCGGGGTTTTTGGTTGCTTTGGCTCGCAGTTTTGAATGCGTGTCGGTCGTGCGGCTTGGGCTCCGTGCGACTCGGTCGTGTTTTCCACGTGTTGCATCGTACTTGGCGTGTCGGAGTTCGCGGGTACGTTTCGTTCGGGATTCTTCCTGGTGCGTGTCGGTCGGTTCGATTCGCGTGCTTTTCCGGCCGGATGGCTGTTTTCCGCGCGGCTCGGTCGTTCGGCTTGTGTTCCGTACGAGCCGGTCGGGTTTTGCACGCTTCTCATCGTACTTTGCGGGTCGGGCTGCACCGGTACGTGTCGGTCGGTATTTATTCCGGCTCCGAGTCGGTCGGTACGTTTTCCGGCCCGAAGCCGGAATTAGCCCCATAGTTGTTAAAAATATCGATTTTTTAATTAGTGATATGTATTTTAGTATATGTTTTAAATGTATGTTATGTATTTTTTTTGTATAGAATTGTTTGTATTTTTAATATATGTGTTAAATGTTTAGTAGTTATCAATTTTTTTTATTTGAATTTTGCGCTTTTAGTTCTGTAGCGGGTAGTGGATTTATAGGGGAATAGGGAGGGAAGTAATTAAATTAAATTAATTGATTATTTTTTATTTATTAATATTTGTTTCATTGAGATGTTATAGTGTTAAATGTCTAAAGTAATTAATTATTAATTAATAATTTGTTGTTAATTAATTATTATTATTTAATTTGTAATTAATTATGGTAATTGTGTAATTAATTTTAGGTGTGTGCTTTGGTGTTTATAGGTGTAAAGGGTGGGAAGTAATTTATTTTTAATTGATGAATTAATAGTTGGTTGTTAATTAATTATAATACTTTATTGGTAATTAATTATGGAAATTGTGTAATTCATTTTAGGTGTGTATTTTGGGGTTTATAGGGGTAAAGGGTGTTAAGTAGTTTATTTTTATTAATAATTATTTGTTAATTGATATTAATTAAATTAATTAAACATTTATTATGGCAATTGTGTAATTCATTTTAGGTGTGTTTTGTGGTGTTTATAGGGGCAATGGATGGAAGTAATTTGTGTTTAATTAGTTAATATATAGGTGTTAATTAATGTCTATTATTTGATATTTATTTTGGGTAATTGTTTATTTTTTTGTGTGTTGTTTTTAGTTTTAAAGGGGTAAAGGGTGGTATTAAATACATTTTAATTACTTTATAATTAGTTGTTAATACGTAATAGCTTTAAAGTTAAAAATACGTTTTAATTGTGTTTTATTATTGTATAGTTTAATTCTAGGTGTGTGTTGTGGAAATTATAGTATTAAAGTTGTAGGTAGTTACGTTATTCGTTTATTTTTAAATAATTGTTTTTAATTAATTATTAATTATTTTAATTAAGGAAGTAAATTTAATTCAAAATGTTGAAGCGTGTTGTTATTGCATAGTTGTTATGGGTAACAAATAAAATAAATACATTTATATATTAATTAATGTTTTTGTTTGTAAATATCTAGTTTAAAAGAGTTTTTTTAAAATGTATTTATTATTTTATTTTATATAATATTTGTAGGTATTTATTATGCTGCCAAATTAATATTACAATGTTTTCTTTTTTATTTATTTAATATATTTTTTAAATTTACATATTATTTATTTATTTTTATAATTTTTTCTTAATTTGTAACATATATATATATATATTTTAAACTATTGGAGTGTGAATAGTAATTTTTGCCTCTCTTGCTATCCAGCACTTTACCTTACTGTTGCACTCACTGAGTGGGAATAGTAATTTACCCCTCCGCTATCCAAACTTTACCTACAGTTGCACTCACTGAGTGGGAATAGTAATTTTTACCTCCGCTATCCAAATCCTTACCTACAGCTGCACTTCACTGAGTGAAATAGCACTCTGCACCTCTCCGCTATCCAAACTTTACCTACAGCTGCACGCACTGGAGTGGGAATTCGTAATTTTTGTCTCCTCCGCTGTCCAACATACGCAGTGCCGCCGCACACAACACAATGCTTTCATCAGCTTCTTGTTCCCTTGTGAAGGAACGTGTGTCTGGCTACAACTAAAACTGCCATCTCACATCAAACCGCCCTCTCTAACATTGCCACCACTTGGATCAAACTCATTGAAGCCGCTCTCTTTCACCCTCAATAACCTCAAGGGAAGGTAAGTGTTCTAGGACAGCCTGTCCCTCCAATCCTAGATTGTGCTCTAGAATAAATCTCTTGTGTTCCGCACTGAATATTATCCCCCCCATAGCTCCTAAACAGTTGGATAAGGCTCATAACATACTTTCCACCTCACTGTTGGGTCTCCTGGAAGCTGTGAAAAAAGGTGGAGGAGCCTGGTATGTGTTGCATGTTGATATTTCTCTTGATAATAGCCTAAAAACGAAATTACTCATTTATGCAATAGACCTGTAGACAAAACAAATACTGAGTAAAATTGCTGAAAGTAGAAACAGTCACTCAAGGTCCTGCAGCAAAAAAAAACTGTTTTCAAGACACAAAAAAAATCTGAAATGATAGGACTGTACTTGAGGACTGTGGAACTGTCAGCCTAAATTGCAGAGACTGGCCGATTGAAGCAATGGGCTCCTCTTAAACTGGCTGAATGAAGTGATGACTCCTCTGTATGCAGGTGTAAATGAGCTGCTTCTGGACCATCACAAACAAAATGATTATAACCAGCCAAAATGAAGTTCCAACTGCCACACGCGCATGCGTGTAGAAATACAACAATCCGAAAAACGAAAACTCAATAGAGAATCCAATGCGCCTGCGTGTAGATAGCTCAGTGGACAGGCAGTCGTCACCGAGAGGAAACGCAATATCCGATGCGCTTGAGGCAAACAAAGAGTTAGCTGATCCAGAGGCGCATGCGCGGCAACAGGATCGACTGGACGAGCAGGATGTCAAAGTCACGCGAATTCATCGATGAACAGCTAAACGGCAAGACGCCCAACAACCTTACGCGAATGCCAAGCAACAGATTACTTGTTGGTCCTCACGTCTGTCAGAAGTAACCCAATACGTGATGCTGTGACACCTGGACATTATTATGCTGCCATCACTGCGGTCACTGATTTTGACCAGGACAGATCTCTGCAATCCCACTGCACACCCACCGAGCAAAATCGCATCAACAGAACGCCCCTGAACAGCTAAACAGATTTCACAACTCACTGTTTTTGTTGCGGGACATGGGCGGATTCCCAGAAACGTTCGGGACCAGTTCGTTGGCTGACACGCCTCACAGATTTTGCGAGGCAACCGGAAGGAGAAGCATAATGGTAACGCCATCCTCCTTTTCGACCGGGAAGCCAACGCCACCCCTTCCAAACCGGTGAAGGTGAACACAGGAAACTTCTTCAGAGTGTAGAGTTCATTCTGAACTTCAGTGGTGCAAGAGAGGATGCAGAACGGGATGAAAGGACACGGTCTCTGGGACACGGTGCTCCACTGCTGGCTAGAACGTGAACACGGGAACCAGGATGAGAAGATCAAGAACTTCAGCACCAAGCACTGGCACACGTAGGTGGAGAAACAGAACGGTGTAACTCATCACCAAATTTGTAGTGATTACAGTGAGACAGGTGTAAGTGTAAGAGCACTAAGCTTATTGACTGTTTATCTCCACAGCTTCATCACAGTGAGATAGTATGGCAATATGTTAATTACTACACACAAACCTTGTGAATCTTAAGTCGAAAGAGTGTCAATAGGTGAACCAGATAGCTTTGCAGTGTGTTCAACAGACTGGAAACCTTCTGTCTGCAAAGGGGTACCCCTATTCGGGTCTGTTGGTCAGTGGGGGGCATATGATGGGTAGAAGGGCCTGAGTCCTCCAGCTGATCTAAGTGTTGCTGCAATGATGATGAAATCGCACAGACTCTGTATCAATTAAGCAAGGCTGCAATCACATTGCAGGTTTTCTCCTAGAAAGGGGCCAGGGGCCCTCAAGCTTCTGGCAGTTTGCAATGAATCCAAGAAGTATAGCAGTGGACATGTTTTGAGCCCTACATTTTTTTTTGAAGATTAGGAAGCTGGGTCTTAGACATTTAATGGCCACTTTGGTATGCATGGTTCAGCCTGGGCCATTAGCATTTCAGGGAGGGGTTGTAATCTTTCCGTCAAACATGTTCAGTTGAATGCAAGGAGCATTTGAGAGAGGTCTAGTCTTTCAGAAAATCAACCTCAGGATGGCCGTAAATGCTTGATATTCTTTAAGGGTGTTAAGAAGTCGAGAGAATAAAGAGCATAGTGGAAATAGAAACCGCCCATTAAAGTTCTTGTTATCCAGTTGCAAAGGCACCTGTGACTTCTCTGACAACTAGCTTACTCAGGGTTTTAACAAATGGCTTACTGCATTTACGATATTAACGGGGAGGAAAAGGAGGGATAATCCTCTACTTCAGAAAAATACAAGGGATAGTTAAATAGCCAATCCAAGAAAGAAGAACAGGATAATAACAAAATACAGAGTGTCATGTTGGTACAAATATCAGCCAAAAAGTGACCAGGTTGGTGGGAAGAAAGGGGGAAATACCAGAGAAGGCCAAAACTACAGAAAAAGAGTGATTCAAGCTTGAGTTAACGGGAAGACTGGGCTCTCAGCGTGTATTGAAACCTTTAAATAAAATACAAAGTTGGCAAATTAACTACTTCAGGTCCTCCACTAGAAGGTCTATAAACAAGAACAAAGGACCACACGATCATCAAAGGAGCCAGCAATATTTACTTGGAAAGAGTCTCATGGCACAGGAGATGATGTAACAGTCCACTTCCTCACGCATTTCAAGGTCCTCTTAATGTGAAAAGCAATATCTCTGCCTTTCCCACCCAGGCGAAGCAAAGTATAGAGTAATTGAATGGGGTAATCTCATTAAGAACCATAGGCATATCATCAGAAAGTCAAGTGCTGGTTAAACAAGAAATATTCAATTTTGATTCCACCACAAGGTGTTTAATAGCAAAACAGCTTTTAACAACCGTACTCAATGTTGATCAACATGCCAGCAATCTCTGGCTTTATAAAAGACAACAGAACTAGAAAAAATATGAGTATTTTCGGTAGAAAAGATTTCAATGTGTGAAAATGTTCATGGGTGTAGGGGCGTCTGAGCACGGGAAAGGGGATTTAAGGCTAAGCTAACAGTCCCTGGCATAGCTGGAGGGGCCGAGAACACAAGCGAGGTTGCTTGACTGGCAGAATTCCTAGGTGCTGGACAGGGTCCAGTGCATGAACGGGTGCATATTGACTTGCTATTAGTGCACCCACTCCATGTTGGAAGTACACAGTCCCATACACATTTGAAATGTCCCATGAAAAAAACAATCCAGAGCGGCATCTGTCCAAAATGGCTGCCACTGATGGAAAGACAACCTGGGTAACAATTGCACCACGGCAATTGAGTGCTATGCTTAAACACAGGTTTAAAATAAAAGAAGGATGAGAATGTCGAATCTCATTAAAAAGCGTCACCTTATGAGTAACAAATGTAATTCCAACTCTGCACCCTCCTTATCACTAAGAGCACAACCCATTACTTCATGCATAGAGTCTCATTCAATAATAACTTGTCAATCTCTATGCTGAAAAGATGTATATCACTTTGTAAACATCCTCCTTATACCTTTAGTGCGCATAAAACATACATAATAATATCAATGTACATTGACAAATGTGTTCCTGTTGTTGCTTTTTAATCGAAGTTGCCCTCAACAAACTCTGGAAAAAGCCAAGTTCAACAAACATGAATGTCGAATCGATGCAGCAAGGGTTCTGGGCCACAGTAACAGTAACTTGACTGTTAAGCAACCACGCCGTGAACACAGAAGAAAAATTGAATCCGGGTGTAATCCACTGCATGGCAACCACCATCTGCAAACAACGTGACAGGCCAAACATTTAGGAAGTTTTAATTTTACATACATGCCCCACCACCACAAGTACATATGATGTGCAGACAGAATATCGAGTTTAAAAATTATCGAGCTGCACAAATATCAAAGTCAGCAATATCGTGGTTCAGAAATATCGACAGAATATGGTGGTCAAGAATATCGCCTAAGGTAAGTAATATCTATTTTGCAAATATCGAAGTGTTTAATATTGCTTTGCAAAAATATA